>HG995340.1:10000-701789 GCA_905333045.1 Lysandra bellargus | reverse complement strand
CTAGTAAACAGGTTTAAAGCTGACGGACTTACAGCGAATGAGATCTGAGCGTGATACCCTTTATGAATATTGCTACGTATATGTAAGCCTACTAAACTCCGTAGTCCGTACACTGCACGGCAAAATAAATTGTCCATTTCATAAAGACAAAAGTCAACTGTGTAACTTTCATTTGTAACTTTGATTACCAAGAAAAATCCAATGACACTATCTAAATGTACCTAAGCCAGCTGTAGTGCTAGATTGATTAACCCATCAAGCCCCGTACGAGCACCGGTGGTCGCGAGTCGCGACAACAATAGAATACAATAGCATTTCCAAGAATCCCCGATCGAAGGATTAAGCTTTTACACCTTGCTAAATATTTGTATTTTGTATAAAGGCATAATATTATGATATATAATATGAACTAAAAAGTATTAAATAACTCTTACTCTTTAATAGCACGCCTTTTTCAGAATTCGTCTAAATATCAACTATTTCTGTACATTATACTACAGTCTTCATTATTTCGAAGTCGGTACCAGCTAATTTAATCGTGAGTTCAGTAATGTCAGAATATCTGAAACTTTTGGGCCTGGTACCGACTTCAAAGTAATGAAGACTGTAGTATATTATGTACAGAAATGGTTAATATTTAGACGAATTCTGAAAAAGGCGTGCTATTAAAGAGTAAGAGTTATTTAATACTTTTTAGTTCATATTACTATTGTTTTTACCTTGGAAGTCGGTTTTAATTTTTTGTTAAAAAATAATAATTTCACTCTTTTTAGTTAAGTATCTATAAAATTAGGCTTTATGCGTAAAACCCCAATACGAATGTTAACTATTCACGTTATGTTACTGTAAGCGAAATTGTGGTAAATGCTTGCAGTTATCTAAGCGATGCTGCAATTTCCAAAATTTTATCTTTAAAAGTTCAGGAGTTCTGTTCAGTGCCTTTGCACCAAGAGACACCTTCGTATGAAATTTCTGTTATTCGTAACATATGTTTAACTTACTAGAAATAACATTTTAACCACTATGAGTGTTTTGATAAATTTCAAGGATTTCCCTCGATTGCTCATAGATCCCATCAGCTCACCACTTTCGTAATTGTTATACAAAATTAAGATTACATCCTATACAACAACAGGATAATTTTGAAAATCGGTCTACAAACAGCGAAATCATCATCAAAAACATCTGCTTCGATGCAAAATATCACGAAAAGTACCAATAATTGGGTCATAGTGTGATGACTCATGGTATAATTATGGTTGTGATGATGATGATTAATCAAATTGATGTATTAGCTTATGCTTTCAGTTGTTTAAATAACACCGAAATCCCCAAACCTGTCCTATAAGCATTCAAAAGTTCTATTCGGTACCTTCGGATCCAGAGTATAACCTGGTGCGAAGTCTTACTTTTTGGTAGCATTTACCTCGAATGCTTCGGAAAAAATCGAAATCACTATATGTTTCCATACAAATTTCAAGGAGTCCCCTCGATTCCTCAAGGATCCCATCATCAGATCACCACTTTTGTGAACATGGTACCAAATTCGAGTTAAACCCTATACAACACAAAAATAATTTTGAAAATCGGACCACAAACGGCTGAGTAATCGTTGAACATACAAAAAAAAAAAAAGATACAGCCAAACATATTACCTCCTCCTTTTTGGAAGTCGGTCAACAAAATATTTTTTCTTTTACTAAATCACTGCATAAAGTGTTTATCATTATTATTTATAAAATAGCCATAGTTTTATACTATCCGTACTTATAATTATTATTAATGTCTGTCTCTCTGTCTGTCTGGCGCAACGTAGTAGCGGACATCAACTAGTAGTATTATGTTTAAATTATATTAATTAAAATAAAACTATATAATTTTTATTATTTTTTGAAATCATATTACTTATACATAAATTAAAAAAAAAAAACAACAACAAACAACAACACGTTGCGCCAGACAGACAGACAGACAGATAATATAAGTACGGATAGTATGGAACTATGGCAAGCACGATATGCAGTGATTTAGTAAAAGAAAACATATTTTGTAGTACGCGTGGTAATTCAAATTAATATAATCTTCCATACTTATGGATGATCAAGAACATATCATGATCAAGAACAAAATATCAAGAAAAATGAATAGTATATCAGCCACGACACGAATTTCGCGTTATGGCCTTTTTGTGATTGCCAAAACGCGTCGTGGCCGTTTTCATTAGAGCCACGACGCGAATTTCGCGTCGTGGCTGTTTCACTGTGACCACAACGCGTTGTGAGCTATTATTTCGGTCTTTGAGCGTAACATCATTGAATGACACCATTCAATTGAATGGTGTCATTCAATGAATGCGCTAGTCATTCGATCGAATCGCAGATTAAACCAGATGACTGCGACATAATATCGACGCACATAGAAAACTTCAATGGCGCGATGCAGGAATGTTGCGCTAATTGTGGGTACCGGCGCAACATAGATATTATAAAGGCGAAAGTTTGTGAGTTCGTATGTTTGTTACTTCTTCTCTAAAAGCCTGGAGCGATTTTGATAAAATTTGGTATGGTCGAGTTAGTTGATACCCTGGATTTATCCAGCATTCTTTTCTGAAATATATTGTAAGTATAATAACATAATACCTATATATTTTCCTTTGTAGGACTGGCATGAACGAGCTACGCAACCTGCAGTACCTGCCGCGGTGGAGCGAGGCGCGCGAGTTCCTGTTCGAGGATCGCACGCGCGCGCACGCCGACCACGTCGGCCACGGCCTCGACCGCATCACCACTGCCGCCGTCGGTCAGTACATAGACACACCTCGAGCAGTGGTAGGACTGGCGTGAACGAGCGACCTGCACTACCTGCACTATCTGCCGCGGTGACTCGCCAACACCAAATACATGCGATGTACTTATCACTAGAACATGCACTTAATATGTCTAAGCCAATTATAGGCGTGTACGGCAGGGTCGGATTTATATTGGAACGAAGTTCCTTATCGCGCTTTGCGAAAGGGGGCTAGACGGAAAAAGTTGTAACGACATGACACAAAAGTTTCGGTGTAATACAATGAGAGCAAAAATGCTTTTTATAACTTCGTTCCATCCGGGTGTCCCTTGACACCTCTCAAAGTTATTTTCTATGAGTAAAGGCCACTTTAATTTCGCCGCCCCTATGTAGCAACTCTGCCGCCTCCCTAGGACACTATAGGACGCTGCCGCCCATAGGCCATGGCCTATAATGCCTATTCATAAATCGAGATTCAGTATTGGGGAAACAAAAAAAGTAAAACGCCGGCAACGCAGCTCTTCTAATGTTGCGAGTGTCCATGGTCACCACTCACCATGGACGACGGTAGATCAGGTGACCCGTTTGATCGTTAGCTCCCTTATTAAAAAAACATAGCAAGCTAGTTTATAACATTAACTATTTGTCAATTCTCAGGTGTCCTCAAAGCGATCGGTACCGGCACGGATCCCGGTGGGGGGCGCATCACGAAGGACGTGGTGGCGTTCCACGCGGCGGACTTCAACAAGCTGGTGCAGCTGCTCCAGCTTGACCTGTACGAGCCGCCCATCTCGCAGTGCGTGACATGGTGAGTGACATGAGCCTTAAATCTTACTTTTTGGTAGCATATTTTTAGGATACTTCTCATAAAACCAAAATTACTATATTATGTTTCCATATAAATTCTCTCGATTACTCATGGATCATCATCAGGCCACTACTTTTGTAAACATGCTACTAAATTGCCAATTGGAGTAAAACTCTATACAACAAGAGAAAATTTTTGAAAATCTGTTTACAAATGGCGGAGTAATCGTTGAACATACAAAAAAAATCCACATCCGAACATATAACCTCCACCTTTTTGGAAGTCGGTTAAAAAGAATCGTAAATTTTACAGTAATTTAAAATAGTATTTGAAAATACAACAAAATAAAGGAAACATTATTTTTGAGGGTCGCCACCTCAAAGGGTCTCGGGTCAGCTAGTTTTAGGGCCGGGACACAAAAACACGGCACAACGTCGTACGACGTCGTACGGCGCCGTGTCGTGTGAACCCACGACGTGCGTCGTACGATGTCGCGTCGTAGAAACTCACGTAGAAATTTAAGATGAGGCGACGTGGTATGACGCCGTGCCGTGGTTTTTTACGACGCGCGTCGTGGATTCCCATGACACGACGCCGTACGACGTCGTGCCGTGTTTTTGTGTCCCGGCCCTTATTATGAAAATTTTTAACACGTTCAATGACGATCACACGCGATCACGCCGCGACGTCGCGTCACGGTCCTGTGCACTGATCTCTATTATTTGTACAATAGAGATCAGTGGTCCTGTACTATAGCGTTTAGGGTATAGAATGAGAGCTGGTACACATTCGGCGTTTTGAAGCGCACGCTTTGCTAACGCGCGTTTCGAGAACCCCGGATTTTATTGAAGCGTACACATGCAAGCGTAGCTCTGAAGGCCGTAGCGTATTGACTTTTGGTGTTTGTTTTGGCCACTCGGGCAGGTAATAAAGATATTTTTCAATTTCGGCCTTTGAGTATGTCCTATATTTTTAGCGTGGCAATGAACGTGTTATTAACGTTGTCGAGTATTTAAGGGGCCGGGTTACCCTCGAAATTCTCATACAAACGTAATACCAAAATCATTTTCTCATACGAAAATATTTAACATGTTTGAGTTATTTTTCAGCTTAAAATAGTAATTACCTAGGTTCCTGCACAAAAATTTACTACGAAATATTTACACACTAAAAAATATAAACGATTACATTTCATAAATTTTTACGCCATTGGCGACATACTTTTCGCACACTTATTTTTAAATATTAAAAACTCATCGAATCGTAATGTATTTTTCCTGGGACCTCAGCTTATATTGTGTAGTTACAGAATGTCTTCAAAAGAATGGCAATATAATAAATTTTCATTCATCATTTTTGGTATTCGTGAACGCGGCGCAATTTCTCTATAATTTCCAACATGGTATCGTGCCGATCCGCTCGCACAGAGCGCGGCAACGGGAGGCGCGGGCCGGGCGGCGGAGAGGGGTAACCGGTACACGTGACAATAATTCATTCAAGGCATTCAAGAACAATATTTCCTCAAGCTCCAAGCGGTCGCATGCGACCGCGCGCGCGATAACAGTAGATTTCCAAGAATCCGCGATCGAGAGAATGTTATTGTTGTTGAATGTTGATTTTGATAGTTTTTTGTGATACTTGAAGAAAATTGCTTGAATAAAATAAAATTATTTTGATTTGTCGTGCTTAAACTTTTGGTAATAATTAATAATGGATACCGAAAGGTGGGATGTATGATGTATCACACAGTAGTATATAATAAATAATAAATAATAATTATGAATATTATAAATCATAATATTTTGTAAATAACGTTTAGGAATAGCGATAGTCATATTATAATATTATACAAATACATTGATATTATGTATAATTAATTTCGTTAGTCTCGCTAAAACTCGAGAACTCCTGAACAGACTTGCTAATTTCTGTCTTGAAATAAAGTAAACTATAAAACTGAAGAAAATTTATATTTATCTTATACTAATCTGTAGTAATATTATAATTGGGAAAAGTTTGTTTGTTTGTTTGAACGCGCTAATCTCAGGATCTACTGGTCCGATTTGAAAAATTATTTTATCGAGGAAGGCTATAGGCTATATTCTATCGCGCTAAGACTAATAGTAGCGAAGAAATAGAAGAAAATGTGGAAGAAACGGGGGGAAATTATTCGAAAGGGCTTATCTCAGGAACTACTGGTCTGATTTGAAAAATTCTTTCAGTGTTAGATAGCCCATTGATTAAGGAAGGCTATAGGCTATATTTTATCACGCTAAGACTAATAGGAACGAAGAAATAGAAGAAAATGTGGAAAAAACGGGGGAAATTATATGAAAGGGCTTATTCGAACGCGCCAATCTCAGGAACTACGGGTCCGATTTGAAAAATTCTTTCAGTGTCAGATAGCCCATTTGTCAAGGAAGGCTATAGGCTATATTTTATCACGCTAAAACTAATTGTAGTCAATAAATAGAGAAAAATGTATAAAAACGGGGGAAATTATATGAAATTGCTTATTATCTTAAGAACTACTGGAGCAATTTTTATGTTATTTGGCACAGATAAGAAGTAGACGACGTGAAGGATCGAGGTTATCGATTTTAATCATTTTTTCAGTGGCTATATATTTTATACCCGTGCGACGCCGGGGCGGGTCGCTAGTAGTTTTATAAAACAGCCACAAAAACAACATTGTTCATGATTCATGAAACAGTAAAATATACTTCGCAACACACGCATGGCTTGAATAACTTGATCAGAGTAAAATAATGAATGACGACGCACGCACAATGTACTTACGCTGCCGTGCAGGGCATCTGGGGCGCGCGGGGCACAGGGTACATCGCAATAGCGAGATAGCGATATATAAATCTTGTAGTGGCGCTAGTGTCGAATTTGATTTGAGCGACCGCATAGCCCGAGCTCTTAACTGAACTCTCTCTCTGTCAGGTTGGAGGAGGCGAAACTGAACCAGCTACGGCGCGAGGGCGTGCGCTACTCGCGTCTGCCGCTGTGCGCGGACGACGTGTACTTCCTGCCCCGTAACATCATACACCAATTCCGGACCGTCTCCGCCGTCACCTCCATAGGTGAGGATACAATACTATATCCATTAAAAGGGCTATTTATTGTGGAAGAACAGACATAGATTTGCTACTGGAAACCTGCCTTAGGGCTTCCACACAAACAATTAGCATAGCGATGTCATTTTCATTATGAGTTTGTCGCAGATATTTGCGATGCGATGCGTCATGTAAATTCGCAGTTTTGTGTGGGAGCCCATACGCCTCTAGTCCACCGACGCTGCGAACTGCGAAACAGCGGCGAACCGATTTACTGTCTCATCCGCCACACGACAGTTATATTGCATCTCGCCTTATTCCTGTTTCGCATTGGCTTCGCAGATATTTCGCAGTTCGCAGCGTCGGTGTACTAGAGGCCTTAGTCCTTGAACATCTGCTCATGGTATTGACAACTAGTTTTTATTTAATTACAGCGACACAAAAACGAGGATTGTCAATTTGGACTGTGTGTATACGTATTTGGCTAAATAATAGATGATCCCTCATAACTTCTAAAATATTTGTCATATTATATTAAGACAAATGATGTGTCGTTGGAACCTCTTAATCGTCCGTTGGTTGTAGGTTGACGTCACGTTATAAGGGCTACAGCGCCCTTTAGGAGACATGAAATAAATAAGCGAAATAATAATATATAGATAATAATTTAAAAAATATTTTTTTTGTAACTTCGTTATTGCTTTACAGCCTGGCATCTCAGACTGAAGCAGTATTACCCGTCCTCGGAGGCGTCCTCGCCCGTGGACGAGCGGCCGCCGGCAGACACTGTCAACAACACTCCTGACCCTGGTGAGTCAATATTCATAACGCTTATGATGTAAACATCTTCACACAGAAAAATGAATCAAACTAGTTTTCATTTAAAATGCGAGTTTCTAAGGCTGCGTTTCCACCAGAGATGTGTTGCGACTTGCGAGGAATGTGTTTTTGAGAACCAATAGAATCGCTTCATTGACGTGACCTCGCTCAGCGCAGCGATTCTATTGGATCTTAAAAACGCATTCCTCGCAACACATCCTCTGGTGTAAACGCAGCCTTACGCCGCTTCTTCTCGCCGGGTTAGTTCCCGAACCGGTGGTAGGCATCACTCATCGACGATTAGAAAACACATCATCCGACGTTTAGAAATCTGTTCTGAATAAAAAAAATTGAGTGAGTTTAATTAATACTTTATTTTTGCTCGTCTTTCAGAAACCAACAAATCATCGAAACACAAACTAGGTGTCATCGAGATGAGAGCGCTGAGTGCCAATTTCAAGGAGAAATCCGCCTTAAAAATATCTGAAAATCGCAAGAGTTTAGATGTTCAAAGTAAGGATAAGTCGGACGACAAAAAAGAGAGGCGGAGCGACAAGTACGACCGAGCTGACAAGACTGACAAGAACGACAAACACAGACACAAAGATGGAGACCGACACAAATCCGACGGCCGATCCGACAAACACGACAGCAAAACCGATAAAAGTGAAGGCAGAGCCGACAGACCTGACAAGGAGAAAGAAAAATCGGAGAAGTCCGACAAAGAGAAAGACAAAAGTGACGTCAAGTGTGAGAAGACGGAAAGAAACGACAGATCTGATAGGAGCGATAAAGTGGAGAAAACTGACAGTCACGATAGGAGTCGATCGGACAGACCAGAGGTCCGAGAAAGATCCGACAGGTCAGAAAAGTCCGATAGAACAGAGAAGGAAAATCGAAACGACAAGTCGGAAAACAGAACCGAGAAGTCGGAGAGGTCGGACAAAAGCCACGACCACCACAGGAGGCACTCGTCCTCGTCCAGACACAAGTCCTCCCACCACAAGTCGGAGAGATCCAGGGAGCACAAGGACCACAGAAAGGATCACAGGAGCTCAGACGACAGGAGGTACGAGAAACACAGAGACAAAGACGTGAAAATTATTACAGATGTTAAACAGGAAAGTGATAAGTTACCACAGACAGTGCACCGACCACCCGATTAAGTATTGTACTAGAGAATTAAGTTTAATGCTTGTGCCCGTCAGATCCTTGTGGGGTAAGTTTTAATGTAACCTTTACGTTGTTTTGTCATAGGATGTTTTAGAATCGTTTTCGTTTCGATATAGATTAGTAGATCTATATTTTTGTACTTTGCCAACGTTTTAAATTCGTACGAAATTGATCTCTAAACTTACTAGCCACAAGGTTCAGACGTGAGCTAGGCTAAATTTTTTGTAAATACCTAGGTAAGTCTCGTAGAGGCTAAGAGAATGGTTGGATGCGCAGTTTTAGGTTTCTTGTACTTATTTCACAGTTTTGCTTTAAATGAGCAAAAGGACCTTAGTGTTTAAACACTAGGCCGAAAGTACGCGGCCGAAGTTCGGCATGATTGCATAATGCGCTACGCATACAATATAACGCGACGTAATTTCAGCATGGTGTGTCATCAGCAATGTAATAATACCTCGATCGTGGGAATCGCAGACATAATAGATTTTCAATTGTTATGCGACAGCCGGATGCTGCTTGGGGATTGATGGGTTAAAATACATTGCAGGCGTAATCATGCCGAATTTCGGCCGCGTTTTTGGCCATGTGTGTTTAGGCACATAGTGGGGTAAAAAGTATTTAGAATACATTAAATACATTCGTATTTTGTTTATTTTTAAGCCCAGTGATTTGTCTGTATTATAATCATATACAATTATTTTTAACCCCCGACAAAAAAGAGGGGTGTAATAAGTTTGACGTGTCTGTCTGTCTGTTTGTCTGTGTGTGTATCTGTCCGTGGCATCGTAGCATCCAAACCGATAGACCGATTTTCATCTAGTTTTTTTAGGGTTCCGTACCTCAAAAGGAAAAAACGGAACCCTTATAGGATCACTTTGTTGTCCGTCTGTCCGTCCGTCCGTCTGTCAAGACCCTTTTTCTCAGGAACGCGTGGAGGTATGAAGCTGAAATTTATATCAATTACTCAGGTCTACTGTCCCTTGAAGCTGTGAAAAAATCAAACTTCTAAGCCAACGCAATCAAAAGATACAGCCGTTTATGCCGCAAATTTTCGACACTTGCAAGGGAATCAAAACCTACAGGGTGCTTCCCGTGAACTCAGAATCTTGAAATTTGGTACGAAGCAACGTCTTATAGCATAGATAAAGGAAAAATTACGAAAACCATAAATTTTTAGTTACATCACATAATATATTTTTTTTAAATAATTTTAAACTTACTACCCATTTCCTCATAAACGCGTAGAGGTATTAAATTGAAATTCATACCAAATTCATATCAGGTCTATAATACCTTTAAGCTGTAACAAAATCAAACTTCTATGACGAACTTTGTAAACCTTGCAGGTTTGTACGGAACCCTCGGTGCGCGAGTCCGACTCGCACTTGGCCGGTTTTTGTTTGAAAGCTGACATGATCGAGAGTGTTCTTAGCTATAATTCATCATCATCAGCCTGCTCAGTGCTGGACAATCAGGGTTTATCTGGTTCATGAAAGGCCGTTAGTTGTAGTCGTTTGATAGGTTTTATATTTCATTCTAGTTCGTGACATTTGTGAATATACAATATACATATACAGTATACACATAATAATGGAAAGTTGACCTGGTGCTGCAGCATCACCTGGTGATCAATAGGATATCCAACTCCTCGCCAACTTAGAGCAGAGGTTTCGTGTTTGGGCTCATTTTAATTGCGACAACCAGTAAAAAGTAGATAAACAGTAAATATATTCCAGGTTTATTAATCCATGCTGCAGCATCACCTGGATTCTATGGGAACCGAGCTTCATATGAACCCAAAGTGGAGGTTTCATGTTTGGGCTCATATTAACAGCCTCATCGAAAAGGACATTGATAGATGGTGGACGGATAGATGGGATGAGACACAAGTTTAAAAAGTATGAAATGAAATTTAAAAAAAAAAAAACCGCCAAACATGAAATAACTTTGAAAAGTAATGAAAAAATATTTACTGCCTTTACGTTCAAATAATGTACATAATTCGGTTCAAATAATGTAAATAATTAGCGTCGGGGGACCGCTAATGTTTGATTTCACATAACAAGTTTATGGATCAATTGACAGCAAACTGAATCGAGATAATCAGCGACTTGGCGGTTGTAGGTTGTAGTTTACTTGGCGGTCCCCCGACACACCGTGATAACAATTATGTACTAAAATATTACTTTACACAAGTGAGGAATTATTTGAACTTAAAGGCAGTAAATATTATTTCATTACTTTTTAAAGTTGTTTCTTGTTTGGCGGAGGTTTTTTTAAATTTCTTAATTTATTTGAGCTTAATATCATATTATATTCATCACAATACATTTTTAAATAACCATTAAAATCGGAACAAAATGAAAATTTGAAAATCTACTCAAAAACTATGTTCTGATTATAAGTACAGTTGATCCATCTTGCCGAGTTATTTTTAACTTTTAAATTTGAGCATATCATAATTTATTGAACATGCACCTATGTAAAGTTAACTTTTCAAATGTATTGTTCTATGTTGTTGTATGTTCTATGTTAAAAAACATTGTAGTTCTTATAATTATCTAATATGCAGCTTTATTTATTACATTATCTTGGAGTAAATATTTTTAAATTATTTTTACTTATCTAAAACTGCGCTGTGAATGTGATGAAGAAAGATGGAGATAAAATACTTTAAGAAAAGATAATACACATATTTCTAAATCTGCACTAAGATTATATATAGTTTAGATGAGGTTTGAGTAATGTTTTTATTATTAAAATAAATTATTTATTATTACGTTCCTCTTTATGTTTTGGAGATGGTGAAATATTAAACTAGTGAACTCGATTTGTGTAGTTTGTTTCATTTCAAATACACTTTTACTTTACTTTTTATAGTTGATTATGCCTTACAGACCTTACAGTCTACTTTAAAGTAAATATTTTTTTATTTAATTGTCCAGTGAACACATTAACAATTACCTGCTTTTTGACAAAACTTATAAAATTGCCCGTGTTTCGGATATGTAATTTTATTTCTATCATTTTACAGATATAAACAAGCAATCTTAGAATAACCAGCCTAACCTAAAACAATATAATCCATACAAAAATGTAATCTGGATCATAAGAAAAAGTATGATGGATTAAAAATACACAACATAATTTACTTTATTTTTTATTATAATATCGCAGTTTCATTGAGTATAGAGAGTACAAAACGACAAATACAGTATATAATTAAGTACAAAGAAAATCAGTCGGACAGAAAGAGGTAAGGAGGAGATTAAAAGCAAAAGAAATTAGTATAAATAAAACTTAACCTATTGCACATCACTTAAAGTCTAATTTACACCTCACGTCCGAATTCTCAAATGCAACTTAGGAGTGCCTCAAAAATAAAGTGATCTTAAAAGTATTATTTGAGGCCCTAGTTTTACGTTTAATTGTTTTGAGTATTCGGCATATATTTTTTTTCTCATAGAATGGCGTAATTAGGACTTAACATAAAATATTTTAATAGTTTGTCATGTTCATAGTCAAAAAGTAAAATATTATTCACAAGTTTAAGGGCCTGTTTCACCACTTCCTGATAAGTGCCGGATAGGCTATCCACAACTTGTTTGATAGAGAAGAGTATCTGTCAGATACCTAAGTTGTGGATAGCCTATCCCGGTGCATTAGGAAGTGGTAAAACAGACCATAATAAAACTTTGTATTTCACTGAGCAAGAAAAATACGCCAAATAGGCAAACTTACACTGTTCTCTTTCGTAGGAAATATTTTAATAATGCTTTTAAATACTGTTTGTGCAAGCAAAGATGGCACATGTTGAGATTCCAAAATCCATAATATTAGTTCGCTTTCACAATTTTTGATTCCACACCAATATATTATTATTTTTAACAAAAAATTAAAACCGACTTCCAAGGTAAAAACAATAATAACATTAATATGAACTAAAAAGTATTAAATAATTTCTTCTATCTAATAGTGCCTTTTTCCGAATTCGGCTAAACCTCAACTATTTCTGTACTCAATCTTCATAATTTTGAAGTCGGTACCAGATAGCTGAAACTTCAGTCCTCTGACAGAATATTTGAAACTTTTGGAACTGGCACCGACTTCAAAATTATGAAGATTGAGTACAGAAATAGTTGAGGTTTAGCCGAATTCGGAAAAAGGCACTATTAGATAGTAGAAATTATTTAATACTTTTTAGTTCATATTAATGTTATTATTGTTTTTACCTTGGAAGTCGGTTTTAATTTTTTGTTAAAAATAATAATAATTTCACTCTTTTTAGTTACACTAGTAGATAAACCTTCGCGTATATTTTACCTAAGTATCTTATTACAATTTGTTAAGAGTCACAACTCACACACTCACAAAATAATATATTATCAGTGAAGTGAACATATTGTGCTAAGTAATTTAACAATTTTAATGCTTCAAGCCCCAAGCGGTCACCGGCGATTGCGATAACAATAGAAAGGCTATTGTGTCTCGTTTTTCCACGATCGAAGGATCTATCAGATAAAAAAATTGTATAAACTTGCATAGGATGTAGCGTAGCTACTCATAATATTTAATATTATCATAATTATTGACAGCTGTTCTTGTAATAAAGAATTCAAATCGATACTTAGTGCGCCATCTATCGATTAATAAGTATAACTAATTAAAAAGACTTAATGACTTTGTTTTGTTTAAATGCTCTTTTTAAAATAACTTTATTTCAATTCTATTTGTCTATTTAAATTTTATAAAGTAGTTAATAAAGTATTCGATCTGTATATAAAGTAGTTAGTAAAGGATTCGATCTGTCGTCTGCCGCCATGCGCCGCGCGGCGGCGACGCCGTCGCCTCTACGGCGCCGACCGCCGTCATGTATTAAATAAACAGGTGTTGTTATACAGTACATAATTATTATTATTAGTATATCCATACCTATGCCTTGTACTATTATCTAGTCTGTGCCATGAGACATTGGTGACCTTAACACGACGTGGTAATGATGATGATGATGACGATGATGATGATGATAATTATGATGATGAATATAAATTGCATAGTAGCATATGCCTTCTGTTCTTAAAACAACGCCGAAACTCCCAAACGTGTATCTATAAGGAGTCAGGAGTTCTCTCAGCATCTTCGAAACCATGGTATATCTTGACCCAATATTTGACTTTTTGGTAGCATATTCTTAGTACACTTCACATAAAACCAAAATCACCATATGTTTCCATATAAATTTCGAGGAGTTCCCTCGATTACTCATGGATCCCATCATCAGGTCACCACTTTTGTGAACATGGTACCAAATTGGAGTGAAACCTAATACAACAAAACAAAAATTTCGAAAATCGGTTCACAAACGGCGGAGTAATCGTTGAACATACAAAAAAAAAAAAAAAAAAAAAAAAAAATATCCACAGCCGAACATATAACCTCCTCGTTTTTTGGAAGTCGGTTAATAAAGGCATATACTTTAAACATTGCTGAAGTAGGTATAAAACAAAAAGTGGTTACCTACAAAAATTTTATACACTTACGAATTTATTCTATATTGTCGTACCATTTATTTTTGCCCGCAGTGTTGGCTACGAATAGCTATCGTGTCCTTATAATATTGGGAATTCCTTACTTTTATAGTGCTTTACTATCAGACGTCGACGATCGGAATTTCCAAATCCTAACAAATATCCGAAATGGGTTCACGGAATTTCATAGATCCTCTCCGAAATTGTTTATTTGTTTCATTACAAGTAAATAAACCATCGCCTGGAACGTTTTATCTTAAGAGGGCGACTAACCAAAAAATCAAACATCGTTCTTCTCTCTTTACACTCGCGTCCGTCTTTCATATTATTATGCTAGGTGAAAAAGGACGACGCGGATTCATCGCCAAATAATTATTTTTTTCTCAATAACTCGATAATTAATATACAATATTTTAAAAATCCGCTTGGTCAATTTCTCAATGATAGAATTTTATACAATGTGTTAAAATATTAACTTAGTTCGAACCACGGTTAAGGCAATAAATGAAAAATTCGTGAAAATTAGATGCATCTTTGTGATTTTTTTCTATCGAGAAAATTTTAAGTTATCGTATTTTTGTTCAGATCGAATTCATGGAAATATAATGTAATCTAATTTTAGAAAATGAAACAATTCGGGGCTTACTTTCAAGTATAAAAATGAATTATAAAATCGTAAATTTTGGGTTAGTCGCCCCCTTAAATTCCTCGTTATCGAATCAGGCGAATCACAATATTGTTTTTGCTGAATTTTCTAGCTCGGGCTTGAAAAACTTTGCTGCTCCCAAGAATTAATGTTTCGGAGCGATCAATCTTTTTATTTTTATTAGACTCCACAGACAAAGGACGAGAGGAATTCGGCGAATTTTAACAAATGTAAAATAATTTCAAGTCTGGCCCAAGACAATGGTTTAAATTTTGCGAAATATCCACAACGAGGCATTACAACTTCAATTAGAGTCAGGAGGAAAATTCCAAAATTTACCTGCAGACGTGTAATGGTACGGGGTTGCAATATTTATGTAAATGCGCCGTAAACAGCAGCTGTTACGCTTCAGCTCCACTGCCTTATTAACATAAGTTCATGTATTGACCCTAATACGAATTTACTGCCTTTATACTATTGAGTGATGAGCCGATCGTATTGTTTTAGTATTATTGTTGTTAATGGCGCACCGATATGCTGGATTATTATGCACCGGAATATTCGAGGATCAATACGGTATGCATGTTTGTAATTAGCCTATTACACACAGACGTAGATCAAGATAGATACCGCATGTCACTCCATTTGTATGAAAACGAGCGTGCCACTTTTTTATAGCTACTGTGACGTACCGATGATAAAAAAGTGTCCATTATATAGGGCGTAGGCCAACGTTTCTATTTGAATTTCTACTGCTCAATACGGCACTTTTAGGCATTTAGGCATTTTTTTAATTCCCATTGACGTCCGATTCCAATAGCAGACTTTCGAAAGACGAGCATTGCTCGTCGTTTGGGAGCGCGAAATAGCACGCGAAGTACATACACATGCGGTATCCATCATGATCTATGTCTGTGCTATTACAGAATATCCCCGGTCGGGGCGAGATATTAGTCATAAGCAGTCATGCGTTTAAGCGCTCTATGCTTGCCGATTCACTTTGGCATTCTAATCTAATCTTGCAATAAAGGTAACCTTTACCAAAATTAACTAAATGAATATGATGACAATAAATAGGTACTATAAAATATTATAAAACTATTTATTGGCCTCAATTTCGTTCGCGCAGAAATTCGTATATATTATAAGTATTGTGGCAGAACTATCTATCCATAGATATTTTTACCCGACTGCCGGGAGGGTTTTTCCATACCTTTTTTTCTAATATTAGGTCAAGCGCTTTAAGCGCCAAGAGCAAAGAGACAAAAATAGATTTAGATACACTATCATAATAGATTTTATAATACCATAATATTAAATTATTATTATGGGTCGGTACTAGGTACCTTTTGTTGTACTAATGAGGTTGTTTGCGGAAAAACCAGACGATGGTTATAGCACAGTTAAAAAAATAATAACGACTTATAACTTTTTGTGAGTACGCTTTTAATCGTAATTTGAAATTTATGTAAATAATTTGTGAGGCCCTGTTCTGGTTTTTGTACTCCATTAACGGCATTTCCATTACAAAGTGACGAGCCAGGACACGGCTTCCTGTTACAAAAACTTCCCGCTTCTGCGGTTTTAAATTCCACAATGAACGTCCACCTGCAAAAGACAATCTCCTAATTTTAATTTTGAGGAAAACAAAAGATTATAATAAACCGCAAACAATTAACAGCTGTAGGGTAACATTTCTTTCAAACTGAGAACAACATTGAGAAATATATTATTACTATTTTCATAGCCGGTGTGGCTACACGGTTTACGGTAGCCACACCGTATTTTACCGTACGGTTTTTTAAATTAAACTATATCTATATGTATTTAATAATTATCGTGATTAATTTATAATCACTTACGCCCTAATTACTTATTTTATAATTCATTATTAATATAAAGCCTACGGCTACTTAATTGTCAGGTTTTATAGTGTTCATTAAAATAATAAATTGCTTGTCAATGCCTGAAACTTAAGTTTTATAATAAAAAGTATCATAATGACCCAAAATATTTAACAAATGCAATGAAATACATAAATAATAATATTTAATGAGTAATGAAAGTAGGTAAATAATGAAATACACTGTCTAAAATAAATAAAATAAAATATATTTTTATCAAAATAGGTATTATAAATATACACTTTCTGAATACACTATTATAGTCTATTGTCTAAATCACAAAATGTTACGTGTTAACGGATAACAAAGTAAAATTGATAAACGTTAATCACGACGTAATGCGGATGAAAATTAATCACACGTTTAGATGGAGTGGATAATCCTGACCACTATCAATCCAATTTTATTCGTGACGTGCAATCAACTAATCATACATCCACACAAAATTAATATTAAACACGATTCCGTCACGACTCAATAGTCATCAATTAGGTGGAACGTTTCTGAGTGGTCTATTGACCGTGAATGCTAATGAGTTTTGTGACTATTCTAATAAATTATTCAAATTAATGTACACTGCGCATCAACAAATCATCTATGTCTGTTCTGGCTTCGAACATACTTTGTGTAATCTGTACAGATAGGGCGGATTCTGCTATGGTGATTTATTGTTGTTTTATAGAGTACCATCGTATTGTGCGCTACATAGATTTCATGTAATTAATTTGTTACTACTACTACAATTGTCCTAAATGTACATATTATATAAGGCAAAAAACTCCTAAGATTATGTGTTGTTTCATCCTGGGAATCGCGGACACAATAGATTTTCAATTGTTTTGCGACAGCCGGGTGCCTTTGGGGGTTGATGGGTTAAAAACCAAGATAAGGTGTAGCCTAGCCTAATTTTAATCACACAATGTAATGTATAAAAACTGGCCGCACTTTGTTGTAATTAAAAGTGCCGGTTGGCAGCGGGCGACATGAAGCGGCGGCAGACGACATGTCGTTGCGACACTGGTGATTTCTATCTATTTCTATGAAAAGTGTCGCTATCCATACTTTCATACTTAATATTATAAATGCGAAAGTGTGTCTGTCTGTCTGTCTGTCTGTTACCTCTTCACGCCCAAACCGCTGGACCGATTTTGCTGAAATTTGGTATGGAGATACTTTGAGTCCCGGGAAAGGACATAGGATACTTTTTATCCCGGAAAAGTGTACGGTTCCCGCGCGATAAACGAGTTTTGGCGCAACGGAGTTGCGGGCGTCGTCTAGTAATGTATAAAGTTGGCCACATGGCTTTGTTGTAAGTTAAACTCTATAGGTACGCTCTTTGTTTCGTCTAATCCTAATTTCAAACATTCCACGATTGGAATGTTTGAAATTAAAACAAACACGATTGTTTTGATCTAAATAGACGAGTTTTACGGAGAATTTCAGACGAATTCAAATAATACAGTACAGACAGTACAATTTCCAACAATTACACATACAAGTATTTACAATTACAAGTATCGGTACAATTTCCAACAATAGTACATCAAACGGAACATAAACGCAGTATAATTGTATTACACTCGATCGCACCTGCACTACAGTTTAACTACCCGCAATAATCAATTTCGAAGGCAAACCTGTAAATGTATAGTTTACATTTGCAAGATGATTTTAGATTGGTATTAGAAATCCCCACTATTATTGGCGTTTTCAATTTTCATTTTATGAAAATCGGAGTATTTCACTTGAGATTTCACTCCTATTTTCACATTTCGAATCTGTCCATAGCTTTAATGGTCATCACTTATAATACTACAATCTCTAAAAGCATGATAAATTTATAATATAGATGGATATTTTGGCATGTAGCTGGTGAAATGTCGCGTAGTGGTCTTATATCCATGCTCACTATAAATCGAGCCTAAAATATGTCTTTGAAATATAGTTTAAATAAAAAAAAACACATCCTTTTATATGAATCAATTCAGCTGTTTTACAATGATTGTAAATCTTACTTTTAATTTTTGTCATTAAATATTAAAATGTTTAGCGATCTAAATTGCTCCAACAGTGTTTTAAGTACAAAAGCAGCCATCAATTACATTTTAATATTACATAGATTGGCATTTTAGTATAAAAAGCGTATTTTAAATCCCTAATTAACACCAAGTCGTTTAGAATCAACGTTGTTACAATTTTAATTAAGCAGCACGTGAAGTATTCGGGAGACCCGAAAAGAATTCTCCGAGTAATAATTCAAAGTGTTAATCTTGTGATTTAATGGATGGCAGTAACGAGAAAAAATGCGTAATTACAAGCTTAAAAAACTCTTAAATGAATGATTTTTTGGTAAGATCCGTACTCCATTTGGATGGTTTGTTTTGAAGCACCTTTTTAGGGTTCCGTAGCCAAAATGGTAAAAAACGGAACCCTTATAGATTCGTCATGTCTGTCTGTCTGTCTGCCTGTCTGTCTGTCTGTCCGTCCGTATGTCACAGCCACTTTTCTCCGAAACTATAAGAGCTATGCTATTGAAACTTGGTAAGTAGATGTAGTCTGTGAACCGCATTAAGATTTCTGTATAAAAATGGAAAAATTATTAAAAATTGTACGGTAAAAGTGTACCCCATAGGTACAACTGAAACAAAAAAATTTTTTTTCGTCTAACCTACGCGTATAGGGTATCTATGGATAGGTCTTCAAAAATCATATTGAGGTTTCTCATATCATTTTTTTCTAATCTGATTAGTTTGCGAGAGAGACTCTTCCAAAGTGGTAAAATGTGTGTTTTAACTCTAACTTCTAAAGTAGGCGCATGATAATTCTAAAAAAAATATATGATGTACATTCACTGACCTCTATAATACACTGGACAGGCGATCGCTATCAATAAAATGTTCCTGTTTGAAAATCGCCATATTGGCGCTGATTGCTATGTGAAAGCAGTGGTGAGTGTACTTGGAACTAATATTTTGCAAATGGCGATTGCAATATTCTATGTAATTAGTTCACAGTACACTCACCGCGGCGCTTCAAATCGGCACAAGAAATAGCTGTCATTTTGTACGGCATAGCCAGTCCAGTGTATTATAGAGGTCAGTGTGTACATTACTATAAAAACTACCAACGAAAATTGGTTTCAACGAGATCTATCAAGTAGTTTTTTTATACGTCATAAATGGTAAGTTCCTTAATTTAACTTTTATTAAATCAACTAAAATGTAAAAATAAATCAAAAACCTTTTAATTTTATAGAAATAAACCTTATTGCTGCTGCGGAACCCTTCAGTGGCGAGTCCAACTCGCACTTGTTTATTAACCTTTTTGAGTATTTTGCCTACAATCAACAACTAGACGACAGATTTACCTATCGCACATCTCTAATTAATAGAAGACTGTAGTGAAATCAAAGAGGCTTTACGTTAAATTTAATTAGTAGAACCTATTTATTTCTATGACGCGGTTTGTACTTTGTACCCCTTTACTGACATAAATACATTGTTTACTATCGTTATAACTACATCTTATGCTAATAATGACAATAAGAAACATTAGGGACAATAAGAAACATTGGTGCAGGTCGACAGGATGTTGTGCCGATTTCAATTATAATATTATTATAAATTATAATAAAGCATGCTGTGTGCACTTCAATACTGTACCCATTTATTATCAGTTCACGTTTAATCGCAATTTATGTATTTTAATTTTTTTGTCAAAATGTTCACAAAACCAGCGAAACACTATTATAGTAGGGGAGGGGAGGGTGCTATTCGTATAGTCACTTGAGCGTCATGGAGACCTAGTAGGCTATTTACGTTAGGTAAAACTGATAAAAAATTATAAGAGCGGAAAAGGATTGCTTATTTAGGTATATTATAACAAGATTTTAGACAACAAGGACTAAATCATTTAGTTTAGTGCAACATAAAATATCTGCGAAGCTTAATTAGTTATGATTTTTTTATGTCCCTACAGAAGTGGTTTCCAATCTTTTTCAGCCTACGGCGCAGTTACGCGTCACAGCTATTACAAAAAGATACATAAATAAACACCCTTAATGAGTATAGTTAGGTTAAGCAGGTAAATAATAATAAACAAAATATATTCAATCATCTGCCTGCTTTACATAAATAATATTATTATTTTATTTTATAACTAGCTGTTGCCCGCGACTTCGTCTGCGTTGGCCTATTATAATAACGGATATGGGTTTCATGTTCCTAACTTAAGAAATGACGGGCTCGCATTCAAACTTTCAACCCCAATTTCACCCCCTTCGGGGTAAAATGTTCAAAATTCCTTCCTTAGTGGGTGTCTAATTAATAAGGCAACCCTACTCACCAAAGTTCGTGGCTGTAACTTTAACAGTTTTTGCTCAGCGATGATGAATCAGTCAGTCAGTCAGTCAGGACATGTAATTTTATAAGTATAGATGTTTGTGGTTTCAGAATTCGGATAATGATGATGGAGGATTAAACTGCATTATTGCGATTAAACGCGAGCTAAGTATACTCGTAGACGTGTCAGTTTGCTATAAAAAACAAACTGTATCAACCATATGGCTGGTTGACTGTCAAGTCCTTTTTGAGCGCAAGATCAAAAGCGCGCAATTGAGTGTGTACGCTTCGTACCAACCCTTTTTATGGCAGAATATGGGTTAAAGCCTTGAGCTACGATTACGCGATTCATATGAAACGAGATTCTGATTACCTACATTCTCAGAATTATAGTCATAGAACATCTTGTGCTTATGTTACTGTTCTTCGAATATCTCACAGAACATTAAATCTAACTTACCTGAAAGACATAATAATATTATTATGTTCAAGGTAACGTACATAATAATATTATGTTCAAAGTAACAGACATAATATTATTGTTAATACATTTTTAATGTATATTTTACTCTTGAATTTGTGTTTTTACTTCTGTATTTAACTTTGAGGTCTCTAAGTGGCACCACTTTTTCCATCGTGTGCTGTGTACCTTTAGTTTTGCTACTAATAAACTGTCGTCTGAATTCATTGCGACGTGCAAAACGTTGAGAAGGGAGTGTATTTCTTAACGTATTGGCAATTTGCTTATTTGACGTGTAAGGTGTAACGGTCTTAATTATTTAACAGCAGCAGACTCGTTTGCTCGTTCGTAATATAATCTACTACAAACGCACATACTCTATGTTATATTATTTTATCCAGGAAGCGTTAAGAAAAATCTTATTAGATAATTTAAAATCCATAACGTATCTACGCTCGCTGACGCTGCCCCTTCAACATGCTAATTCTGGACTGTATTAATTATTCTGGCTCAGCACAAACCCCATCATTGATTTCCACTCGACCGGCTTTAGAGATGAGCAGATCCCTCAAAAGCGACTTGAGTTGACTTGACACGATCCGTTTGAAGGTGTCGGCTTTCTGGCTTCATTAAATTAAGAATATCGTATTTTCCTTTCGCGGAGACTCGAAGATTTACATTGACAAACACATTTGTTTATATTCTTAAAATGTTTTTTGGTGTATTAGGACTAGTTTTGAATAATGTATTAGAATGCAATATGCTATACGCGTCGTATTTCAGTTAACTACATGTTTACGTGTGTTTACTGAAGTTCGTCGTTTGGTACCAGGATCCAGGTAAGTTTTAGTTCCCGAACACAGCTCAAGTCACGTAGTTGGTCCTGGACAATCCTGAATCATAAACTTGTGCATAATACTTAGCGGAACTTTATGTCTAATATATTCAAATTATCTGCCCAGCTGAGATAAACTCTAAATTGTCTGCAGTACAGCTTTATAATCGCATTTGTGAATGTGATAATAGACAACTTTAGCTACAAACAGGCATGCAGACGTTTTATGAACTATGAATATTGTAGGTACCATCGAGGAAATTTATTCCTAGCAGTTGACGAACCTACGTCATTTGGTCGGCTTATGGCAATAGCTGTGATCGGTCGGATGGGGTTGACTTAACGCGACCAAAATACTTAGGTCCGCTATCTGCCTAGGAATCAACTTCTCTGATAGTAGGTACAATCGATTCTTACAATATTAATTGAAACATGTTTTTTTTTCAAAATTTAACCTCTGTACATTGATATCAATTATCAGCTATAATCTTATATTCTTATAAAATTCTCGTGTCACAATGTTAGTCAGCGAACTCCTACGATTTACTGATTTTTACCAAATTTTATATGCATATTCAGTAGATATGAAAATCGGCTAGGTACTGGGTACTTTATATATTGATAAGTGCATTTGTTGAATAAATAATAGTAAATTATTACAACCTGAGACTGACGGCGACCATTGTTTGTGCGACGGGATAGCGATCGACGTTGATATGGCGACATACTTATTTAGTCACTTCAATAAAATAATATAGGCGAAATACTTTATATTATGGCAAAGCAACGTTTGCCGGGACAGCTAGTTTATTATAACTTTTTTATTAAAAATAACTTATATGAATATAAACAATTGCTATTAACCAATAAACCCGTAATTAGTACAATTCGTGTCAATAACACGCCACACTCAAAATATTTTCAAATTATATTTGAAAATATTTCCCCAATCAAAAAGCAATCAGCGAAAATCATTACAATAGCGAGCGGGCGATAGAATATCGGACTAAAAATATTTTATTTAGTGCGTGACAAACAGGAATTTCACGCGCCGCTCGTGAACTAGATCTGATTGATCAATGTACACCGGAGGTCGCTGATAATGCCTCGCTGAAAAAGAATAGTTTAATTTTTGACTGCTGCATTCATGCGAGAATGTGTGCAGTCCTTTGAATTCTCTGTATGAACAAAAAACCTACGCGTTGAACATAACCTCCTCTTTTTTTGAAGTATTCAATAAAATTCAGGCTTGGCTTTACCACCGAAGTGCTAGAAATATTGAAAAACGACCAACCTAACTTTAAGTAAAGATGAAATGGCTTGTAATAAATAAAAAAATATAATATGCAAAAATACTTTAAAATCTATACTTATTATAAAACAAAGTCGCATTTTTTTCCCTCTTGTCCCTTTGTTCCCTTTAATCTTTAAAACTATGCAACAGATTTTGATGATTCTTTCAGTGTTAGATAGCCCATTTATCAAGGAAGGCTATAGGCTATATTTTATCACGCTAAAACTAATAGGAGAATGTGGAAAAAACGGGGGAAATTATTTGAAAGGGCTTATCTCGCGAATTACTGGAGCAATTTTTATGTTATTTGGCACAGATAAGAAGTAGAGGATATCGTTTTTGATCATTTTTTCAGTGGCTATATATTTTATACCCGTGCGACGCCGGAGCGGGTCGCTAGTAAATGATAAAGTGAATAATGTGAAGCATAAAGCTACGGTGTATGCTATCCAGCTTTCAACTTAACAAACTCTTTAAACGTTAAAAATTCATTTTACGCCAATTTTTCGCCCACTTATGAGTATGAAGGTTTTTAATATTTTAAATTAAATTTGATTATTGTTATGTTGTTTATTTTTTAAAATTGGTTTGAACGAGATATCGTTAGCAGTTTTTTTTTAATACGCCAACAACATTATCCGTCTAACGTTTTAATAAATTGAAGTTTAATCATCATTTAATGTCTCTGACTAAGAGTTTCAAGTTCGATTCGCTTTTGGTCCATTTTTTCATTATATTGGAAAAACGTTATTGTATTGATTAAATATCAATTTTAAAATCTCAAACTTTAAACGCATAGCTTATAATACGAGTTGGACCAGTCACGGGAAATTATCTGACATTAACGACATCATTCAGTCGTTAGCTCGAGGAAAACGTTCTTATTCCCCGACTGTACTCTCATTATTAGACCGTTTTTCTGAAAGCGTGCTCGTAATCGAATCAGACTTCAATCTTCAGCTTAAATCTTGTTAAGTAAAACATGGATCAACAAGTGCCGAATGACGCAAGCCATTTTTAGGGTTCCGTAGTCAACAAGGAATCCTTATAGTTTCGGTCTGTCCGTCCGTCTGTTTGTCCGTCTGTCTGTCTGTCCGCGGTTTTGCTCAGAGACTATAGGACCTACAAAGCTGTAATTTGGCATGAATACGCATATTAATTATGACGACAAAATGGTACATGAAATCTTTAAAAAAATTATGGTACCTTCCCTACACATCAAGCGGGGATGAATTATTTTTTTCGCGTTCACCCCATCGTGTCGGGTGTCGTTTGATAGGTTTTTTAAAAATATTATGAGTATTCATAAATCATTTTCCTATTTAGGGATCCGTTTGTGAAATATTAAGTTTAAAAGTGGAAAAAATCGTTAGAGTCCAGTGTCCCCCCCCCTTCTATCAGCTAAACAGTTGCTTCTGGAAATGTGAAAAAATTAACGGGTGCAGGAAATTTAAAAGGAAAACTATAACGGCTAAGAAGACTTCATAAGTTATTGAGTAATAGTCGATCAACTAAAAAAAATGTATTTGGCGAATTATAAAGGAACTTTTCGTTCAAATTCTTTTGAAAGTAACTAAGATGATGTTGTAGAAAATATGTACATTCATTGACCATACAAATTTTAAAAAACTAGCGGTACTACGGTACCCTATTTTACGCGTGGCCCGTCACGCACTTGGCCGTTTTTTTTACTTCTAAGGTTTATTGTATGGTAATTTTTTATAGTTATTAGATTAAATAACCGAAACCTGTCATGTTTTTCTTTACAAGAAAATCTTTTTAGAAAAACTACAAAAGGTTTTAAGCATGAAACATAAGTTATACTTATAAATTATAATAAATTTATTATGAAGTCTATAAAGAAAAATATGATAGTTAAAGATTATAAAACATCGCATACCGTTATTGCGTTTTTATAGGTACATATTAATTAAAATAAGAATAACTATCGCGCTGGCCAATAGAGATAATGGTCGTGGGTCAGCCTGATAGTTAAAATATATTGCACAAGGTCCACATTAAACCGATTTTTGATGCTTTACGATATTCCTAACTCTATATAATATTCTTCCTAGCTCTATTATATATATAATATTCATAATTTCAAAGTAAATATTAAATATTCGCTAAATTATTTTTAGTTGTCCTGCGGGACCTTAAGTTTTTTAAAATGAATATTTCCATTGAAATATGTTTTATTATTAATAGCGAAGGAAAAACTGTTTATACACTGAGTTTCGAGTATCAAAATTTTGTTCACAGTGCAAACAAATGAGTAAACAAAGTCTGAGTTGAATTAGCTGCAACTAGTTTCAAACGTTGAACATTTTATATTAAATAATTTTAGAACAAGTTGTTTCTCATAATAAAAACTCATAGGAATCGTGCATTTTCCCAAAGTTAAATGTATGTCCTTCCCCATGGTCCACTCTATATCTGCGCCAAATCATATATTATATTTAATATAGTATTTTGATTTGTATGGTGCAACCTACGAATAATAAAAAATATTATTCGTAGGGTGTAACCACAAACAGATTATATACTATTGCCTGAGCACGGGGCAGAATTACTTAAAGAGGGTGCGCTTTCGACCGTAAAAACTAAGAAGTGAATTTTCTCGCCTGAATCATCAGAGTGGCTCTTTGGTGCCTTTAAAGTAAATTAAATTTACTTTAGAAGCACTAAAAGATAAAGCAGAAATGTAAGTAATAAAGTAATATTTATATTAAGTCTTTACAATCGAGTATAAAAATTAGGGTGTTTAATATTTTCAAGAGATCACATTAATAGACATTTCAGTATAAAATAAATTAAGAGAAAAATTAAGATACAGATATACTCGTGTCAAGAAGTCAAAAGCAATGAACTGTCTTACGGTTGTGTCTACCCTACGCCAAGGCTAATGTAATCAGTGGGCAGCGCAGGGTCTCCTAAGTAAGATTTACTTCGACATCGGCGAGCGAGCTTTAAATATTAAGTACACGCGGTGACGAGGGTACACGACACGGTGATAATGATAGTTTTAAACCTTTTAAGGCAGATTAATTAACGTATTTGGGTCAGTTCACACAGAAACACTTTCATTTTTAACGGAGCAAGCAGAGCAAACTATTATAATATTAGAACTTTATTTACTACAAAAAGATTACACGATTTTAAGTAATAATATGACTTGGTGGCACTTCACAGTACGTTGACACCCTATATCTATACTATAATATTATAAAGAGGTAAACTTTGTTTGTATAATTGTAATGAATAGGCTCAAAAACTACTGGACCGATTTCAAAAATTCTTTCACCATTTGAAAGCTACATTATTCACGAGTAACATAGGCTACATTTTATTTTATAAAAATTAGGTTTCCGTAAGATATTTGGGTTTTTCGGACACAAGGTGCAAAAAATCAACCAGAAAAGTTACTTATTTTGGTTACGCTGCCTAAACTATAAAATATAGAACCATATAATGTTCAAATTAATTGTAGATCTTATAAATATCTACAAAAAAGTCCGCGACACACTATACCTATCTATGTCTAATGAGGCACAACAACCATTTTTTTATTTAAAAAATCTTGATTTTTTTGGACTACATTTAAACGCGTTTATTTTACTCATGCTATTAATCCTTATCAAAATAAATTATTTCATCACTAATTACAGTTTATGTAGATAATATTTGGTCTTTGAATGACCAAATTTGGTGTTTGATTTTGAAGTTATGGCGAAATTAAAATACGATTTCAATTGCACGGCCCGTTGCGATTGCGAAATGGGCGTCATCAAGCGAGGGTGCGCGTGCGAGAGTTTTTCTCAGGGCTAACCAACAGTTCTTTTCAGGGCTAAACAACAGTTCTTTTCAGAGCTAGAATATTACACGCTATTAACATTTTCTTAAATATTTGAAAATGCCTATGAGAGCCAGGTCGGACGACCATGGCGCCATACTTATATTTTAGTCACTTCAATAAAATAATATGGGCAAAACAACGTTTGCCGGGACAGCTAGTTGAAAATAAAAATTCGCCTCGCCAACGCCTCGTTTCGTCCCAGTGTCACTCACTTTTAAATAATCTTGCACTAATTTAATGTTTTTGTTTAAATCGTGAATGAATTCGATTAAAAGGATTCTAGTGACTTCGATTAAGAAAATGTACGTCAGTGGATTTAGCTAACTTTTTTAAATCTTTTTTAAACTCCTATAGAACATATTGCCATAACTCGTATTAACAAAACACAACTAATAATATTGTTATTGGTATCAGGGTGTAGGCGTGTCATTTTGTGCAATTATTTTGTTGTGGTAGATATACCAAAACCTAAAGACGAAACATTTGAAACAGAAGCTTTCATTGTTCTAAATAGGTTCCTATGTTGAAGCATCTGAGTAAATATTTATACCGACAACTAGAGGTAGTAAACAATTTCTGCGCCGCACACCGCACGGTAGCGAGCTACATATAATGCATGAATGCAAGCAATGTGAATACCAGCAAATACTACCTTAATAATAGATAACGTCTCGGCTTGGCTAAAATTAAACACTGGTTCGCCAGTACATTTGTTTGCGTTCACTAGTTATGTTGAAGCTACGGTAAATTAGTTACTAGTTAGACATTCAAATATTTGATTAACAGCAATTCCATCTCAAAACTTTATAATAAGAACACAAAAGCGAATGAGAAATTTTAAAAGTGACAAAGAAAACCCTAAAGGTTATTTATGAAAGAAGACATAATTCTTTTGTTTGAAGAAAATGCCCTAAATTTTTAAAAGTTCAAAGGGTGAATATTTGAATATTGCACGATATATGAGGGAGCTTCATCATCCAAGATTGCTGAAAGCCCAAGAGGGCAACACTCGCGTTCAAAGTCCATGGACATCAATCAAAGTCAGCGGCAGAGGTCGTAGGGGACAACGGGACAACACAGTGCTTGGACAAATAAGCAACATACTGCACGAGAGTCGGTGCGGTAGACTGGCGAGCACGGGGTTTGTGAACGGTATTGCATTTAGAACAGACAAATAAAATATGACAAAAAAGTAACAGTTTCTAATATGGGATGAAAAACACAGTTTGGACTGCCCACAGAAGAAACAGCTAGCGTTATCCATCACAAAAAAACAATTAAAGACATGAGTGGATGAAGCGGGTAAGTAACAACTTGAAATCTGACTTTTTTGCATAATAAAATGTTAATTCTGTGTATAGCTAGATATTATATTGGCCAGATGATGTAGTAGGTGAGTTACAAGGTTTGTTCAAATTTTAAGGGAAAAAATTAACAATTGATATTATATTGTAAAATATTAGGTTCATCCACTCATGAGTACAATTTCATTATTAGCTTACGGCTCTGTTTAGGAAAAGTCGTTCGCTCGGTATATTACTTGATTGTTACACCGTAACTATTAGGAGCGCCGCCGCCGCGTTCGTCTTTCGTAACAAGTTTTAAGGTATAAGCGTTATCAATTTGGTTTCTTTTTAGCATCTTTGGCTGTTGCTCAATTAGCGCATGTTGTCCGCGCTAGCCGGCCGTGTGTCCGCGCTAAGCTGTGCGTGGCATTTGTGGCTTTGCACGTGATGAATCCGAGCAAATGTCCGTCATTGTCCGGCTGGATTTATAACAATGCAACATAAATCCCCACTCTATTACATTTACACGCCACACCATTGTTTCTGTTTGTATCACGCCGACCTCGTGGCCGCCTGTTAGAAACTTACATGTGTTTGAATTAACGAGTACAAATTATTGTATGGAATCAGAGAGGTATTATGTACTAGGGTACGGAATAATAAATAGGTTGTCATCGAAAGTTGGTAGTTTGAATTCCGCTTTTTTTACAACCCCTAATACAGCTCCTTAACTTTTTGCGTATTTGAACAAAAAACATTAATTTAAAATGGCTAAATGCAAACCTTCTTACCCTAAATTTGACTAAAAGCAAATACATTACATTCGCCGCAAGAAGTCATTACGTCCACCACCTACATTCTTAATTCTTGCCCATCGCTCATCTGATTGTAATGAAAATGTATCATGTACCTGCACTCCATTAGAAAGGGTTACAACAATGGTGTTATTATTGATCATACCATGTCTTGGAAGAATCAGATCGACTCTGTTTGCTCTAGAATTAGAAAATTAGTTTATGTTTTCAAATCACTTAGACTGATTCTGGATTTTAAGAAACTAAGGATGATTTATTACGCCTTGGTTCAATCTATCACTTCTTACTGCATTACCTCATGGGGTGGAGCTCCAAAATCTCTAATGTTACGATTAGAAACTCTAGCAAACAAAAAAGGCTGTACTTAAAACTCTAGCAAATAAACCATACAGATTCCCAACTAAAGAGCTGTATGCTCTGTGCCAAGTGCCATTTGTTAGGCAATTATTTATATTTAAAACAATTATGAGAAAACATACTGAAATCCCCTTTAATCCATCTGCTAGTTATAGAAAGCGTCGATCTGATTTAGTTTGTCCTATCCTTCCCAGAAAAACAACGATTGCAAGCCGGCACTATCCTTATATAAGCTCAAAATTGTACAATACGGCTAATAAAATTCTGAACATATTTACATCATCTTACAAACCGAAAGTGCAAGAAAAAAATTCTAGAGTGGCTAACATCACTTTCGTACGAGGAAACGGAAGATCTAACTAAAACTGTAACATAAACGCTATATAAAGAAACATATACATACTATAATATAATAATATCATACACACACACACACACACAACACACTACCGCACGAACACACACCAGATTTCAAAAATACTTTTGTTTTGTTTTTCACATTTCTGTTTAATTTACTAAGCTATGTTACCTACTGTAATTCGTTTATAATCTAACTGGTTCGAAGGTAGGCGTTGACACTTGTGTCACAGCCCTTATGGGCTACTATAAGTGTCATCGCGAGTAACTGTTTTTGTCTATTTTTTGTTATTCTGTTTGGAAAAATAAAAAAAAAATCATTTCATTTCATTTCATTTTCCAACTCATGCTATTATCGGAAGCAATATAGAAAAAATATCCAATTGCTAGGTCAGTAGGTAGGTAGGTAGATCAAATATTTATTAATTTTGAGTTGAGTCGTACTCAACTCAAAATTAATAAATATTTGAGTCATAACTCATAATAGGCAATAATTCTAGCTAGAGCTAGAGATAGGAAAATAATATTCTACATCTTTCGACACAACCTACCTATTCGAAAATAAAGTAATTTATTCGCCTGCTCTCTAAAAATATCCATCGTCAGGGTTTGTCGATAACACGCCCTGTTGATTTCGAAGTTCGATGCTCAGAATATACCGTGTATTCCCATTTTACACCCGCTGGTTTTGTATACATAAACATTGTAAGGTTTTGACGTCGCGACCTTTTTGTCTGTACAATAATAAAAAGTGACTGCCTAAATAGAGATGAGCGAGGAAAGTAATAGTAGGGGAGGTCGCGCTCAGTAAAAAAAAGTAATTTCATACCGAGCGAAAATCGTTACAATAATAGTATTCCACTAATACATAACAGCTTTGATCGTCAGCCACTTCATAATGGGTGGAATAAAAATTGAGAGCATCTCAAAGTTAATGTTGGGAATCGTATTGAATTGACATTAAAACGATCCCAATTCGCACCCAATAAAGGTTCATATCTAGATTATACACGTTTAGGTTGGGTAGGTGTTATTTTAGTTTTAGTATATAACAACAGATGGCGCTTTTAAAGTAAAATGTATATAATTCTTCTTCACAAGTATTGACTATCGAATTAATTACTTAAAATTCCTATGTGAGATAATTTTACGGTTAATTAAAACGAAAATCGCCGTCAACTGAATGTTTTGCAGGTGGAAATGTCGTCTACGCGACGCCCTAGGATACATTGAGCGAGAAGTAGGGCTATATTGGTCATAACTTATACCGCTGGCTGACGGTTTTTCCACCATCGTATTAGCGACTGACGGTTTTATTTATTATTTACAAAGTAGAAACATCCACCTGTACAAATTTTGTACGGTATAAAATGACTTTATATTCAAATTTTTTTTACATGTTCAGTAACGCGACTGACGTTGAATCCCCCGTCTGCAATACGGCTGACGGTGATTTTTTGGTTAAACACGATCTCAATAATTATCCATCAAAGTTTCATTCGGTATAAAATCACTTTTCGCAGCTATTTTTTTTTTTTTTTACAACTTTGAAATACTCTCAGTTAACATTCCACCACGGGTGCGGCGACTGACGCTGATTATATTGATTGATAAATATTAAGCTACCGCTGGACAAAAGTTTGGTCGGTATGAAATGGCTTTGCATACGCAAGCACTACCTCCCCTACTATAAGAATGCCTGATAGAAATTAAAAAGAAAGTTTCCATCAAGGTTATTTCGGGCCTCGAGTTATACGAGAAGTAGACTCTTTCATTAATCCATCGCAGAGGTTCGACACAAAAGTGAATGTGAAACATTTAACCCCTCAAACACTGTAGGAGCTCAAAAATCCGTATCTTTATGAAAGAACTGAAAAATATTCATTCACAAGAGGCCCGGGTGATTACTTAACCATTGTTAAAAGTGCAAACTTTCAGCGCCTTTCAACGCCAATCTGAATAGCGCTACAGTTTGAATAAATGTTTGCGGTTTTTATTCAACTCCGTCGCCAAAAAACGATGATTTTTTTAACATACTCAATAAGAACTCCCATATGAGAGGAGATTGGGGGCAACTCTTGTACTGGGCAACTGGCTCCCTGTTCAGGTCATATTCGATAAGCGTGGCAATAATATTGTATCTGAATGAAAGTAGGTAAAATTATCTAAGGCTTCTTATTTCGTTGTAACACGTTACAGAGTCCAGACACTTTTTTTTCTTTGCGCGTACTTTATACGAATCAGTTATTGATATGAGATTACTCGTCATTAACCAACGTTTTTTTTTCTTAATTACCATAATACTCATGAAATGAACCATTTTCAAATTTAAAAATATCCTAGGCCTGACTGTAATTTTAACGAGAACAGTGCATTTATTTTATTACGCCTGAGGGACGACCGGCATTAATTTGCGCTAACTTCATTTCTACAGAATAAAATTACTACCAAGTTGACTGACCCGCAGACATCAGCATAACTAGTTTCGACCTCGAATATTTTAAAATGAAAATATCAAAGAAGAAAATAAAAAGGGAATACTCAGTAAGTAAGCAATAAGACTTTAGGGTTTAAACTCTAGATTGTATATTTGAGAAGTATAAAAAATAAGATCTACCTAAACTTTACAATATATCCATGAGAATTTTCATCGCGAAAATTCGGGAATTTTTTTACGCTGTTTGTTTGTTTTAAACGAGAGAAATAATTATAAAGTTATAGAGGGTCATTTTAATAATAATTATTAAGTTCAAAAAGCATTAGCCCATAGTTTTTTTGGGTTCCGTACTGCTTACGTATAAAGGGTAAAAACAGGATCTTATTTAAGTAAGACTTCGCTGTTTGTCCGTCTGTCTGTCCATCTGTCTGTCTCTAAAGAACCGCGCTAGCTAGACGGTTGTAATTTTTCCAAATTATACATTTCTGTTGCTGCCATATCAATCTATATCTATACATATTATAAAACAAAGTCGCCTTTTTTCCCTCATGTCCCTTTGTTCCCTTTAATCTTTAAAACTACCCAACGGATTTTGATGATTCTTTCAGTGTTAGATAGCCCATTTATCGAGGAAGGCTATAGGCTATATTTTATCACGCTAAGACTAATAGGAGCGAAGAAATAGAGGAAAATATGGATAAAACGGGAGAAATTATATGAAAGGGCTAACTTGGACGCGCGAATCTCAGGAACTACTGGTCCGATTTGAAAAATTATTTCAGTGTTAGATAGCCCATTTATTGAGGAAGGCTATAGGCTATATTTTATGACGCTAAGACTAATAGGAGAATATGAAAAAAATGGGAGAAATTATTTGAAAGGGCTTATCACGCGAACTACTGGAGCAATTTTTATGTTATTTGGCACAGATTAGAAGTAGACCACGTGAAGGATCATAGCATTAGGCTATCGATTTTAATCATTTTTTCAGTGGCTATATATTTTATAAAATAAATATTTAAAAGGGTAATCTGAAATCCCCCATACAACAAACGTGATCTATTTTTCCTTTTTTGCTCGATATCGATAAAAAAGTAGTACACATATCATTATATGTATACTCCGTACCATTGTACGGAGTCCTTCGTGGTCGAGTCCAACACGAACTTGACTGATTGTTTTTAACATTGATTACATTAAATTAGGTTTCAAAGTATGTACGGGTAATGAACCAAACGGAACTCGTTTTTTCACATGCTTATAAAAATATGTGACCCATGAATATAATTTAATGAGTATTTTACAATATGTCACCGGTACGGAAAGGCCGGAGTAAAAAATTACGGCCAATGTAATCAAGTCATAAAAACCCACATTGAAATAAGCGTACCCAAAACCGTATCTCCGTAGGGGTCGTAAAATTTGTAAAGGTTCTTAAAATATGATTTTAATGGTTAATGAGTCAAATATAACTTCTAAGCGCCTAACATTGTAGATATAGGTTTTTGTAATGTATTTTAATATTTCAACACATTTTACTTTAGTTCATTTTACTTCTAAGTTTTTTAACAGAGGTCGATTTTTTGAACTTAAAAGAAACTAGCTGTCCCGGTGAACTTCGTGTTACTTTAAAACTTTCCCTGGACTTCTACGAATGTTTTAAGACTAAAATGAGCCAAATTCGTTCAGCCGTTTTCGAGTTTTAGCGCGATTAACACATTTGAAAATCCATATTTATATATAAGAAGAAGATGGTTCTTTATAAATATTACTACTAACATTTTGCAGTATAAAACAAGCTTCTTAAACTTACCAACTTAGCAGCATGTTTTAGATCCTGAAGCTGAAAAACGCTGCCGGGAAATCAATATAATAAACAGTACAAACAAAACTATGTTTAATCCCACTAGTTATAATTTATTTACCCGTCATAAAGTTAGGCATTAATGAAGCAATAACGGTCAGCAATTCCGCGGCTGTCTGTACATTAAACAGTATAAATCCAACAACAAGATGCTGCGAATGTCCCGATTAAACTTTAAGCCAACTCGCAAACTTTGCACGCCTTTCGACTCTTTACTGAGGAAATAAACCCAAAGCCGGCAATGATTTGGTTCCATTCTTAAGTGGGACGTCATTTCACAAAATTAACTACCAGAGAAGTAGAATCATAGCGGTTTCTAAGGTTTTTTGACAGGAGTTTATCTTTTCACTAACATTGTTGGTCGGTTAATTCTTTGACGCTAGCCAATCAAAAGCAATAGTAAAAAGATAAACTCCGGTTAAAAAAACTCAGAAACTAGGCATTAACCATTGTGCGTATTGACTTAAACAGACTTAAACCGACCAAATTTCGTATGTCCGCGTAATGGTTATTATTTACATCAGAAAAATCAATTTAAAGGCAGATCATAAATAAAATATTAGTTTTTGCTTCCTGACCCGGCAAAGTTGTTTTGCCATCATCGCGTCGTTATTATCGTCTATAGAGCTAGATTATCGAGATTACTTCGCAGAGAAATAATAATGATTAATTAGCCCACTAGCAAACTGACGATGAGTTGTTTTCTAACAGTAGTCGCGGTTTTTTAAATAAAAACAAGGAATAAAAATATGTATCTAATAAAATTTTATCCAGGGCGCACTTTAACCCGATCTGGCGCAAGTGGGCCCAAGCTTAACGGACGACAATGGAGCTGTGCAGCATCACAAAGTCTTGAGCGAAGTGGACTGTTTTCAGCCGAGACCGAACAATCTGCCGGCCGATTAAGGAACTGGCATTTGGATTATGGTTTCAGAATAATTTTGCCAAAGGCGTGTGTCCTGGAGATAAATGACCTATTTCAATTTAACAGAGTTATGGTGTAAAACTGTTAATAAACGGTCCGACGTAATCAACTATGCGGTTAAATAAGACCCCATCATAGAATTTAACCCTAAAATGAGCGCTAATAAATTTTAACGCCGGTTCGGAAGTGTTAATTAATTAATTTTATGCGAGTCAGTGGCTAATTCCCCGGACTTCGTGGTAACATTAATATTAGAATATTTAATTGAGCTTAAAACAAATTGTTATAAGTACAAATCCTCGACAAAGAAGAAATGTTTTTGATTTATTGGTCGATGGTCAACCTAATATTATATGAAGGTCAATAATTATTAACAGTGGCGCAGACTTTTCAAGTGCATGGCCTTACTTACGATATTTTGTGTCTAGGTGCAATGTTTGGGTCCAAACCGCGACTCGCACATCAATTCCGTAACATTTCGAGACAAAGAACTATTTCTACACGTACGGGATAGTATTCCAGATATTAAACAGAGTGTAAGAAAGCTAAGTGATAATACTTAAGCGTTTGTTTCTTATAAGTTTGTTTCTTGTAAAAAGTTCAGTGTGAAAGTAGCAGCTCTAAAAGACCAAATTTTTTTTTCACTTTTGTATCTAAGGCAAGCGCTCCAGTGTCGGGAGTTACCCCATACAAAAGTGAAAAAAATCTTTGGTCTTTCAACGCTGCTACTTTCACACTAAACTCTCTACAAGGAGCAAGTACACACCCTTAAGTATTATCACTTTGTTTCGATACACCTTGTATACTCGTGTATCAATTAAACACGCAAATTGAAATCTAATAAAGCTTTAAAATAATATAATCCCTTGTTAATTGTGAATTCTAGTCCGTGTTTAAGTATTCGCGAAGTTGACGGATTTAAGTGGATATCCGTGTTCTGAATTTTGAAGATTCAAACACTAAGACTCTTTAGTATTTGAAACTTTGCTTTGTAAACTTTGAGGTAATAGAATATGTTTATAAAGTATACCATACGTTTAGTACTATTAGTTTATTAAAATGCAGCGGTGAAATTATTTTATTGATGAAGAAACTTTTTACTTTCACTAGATATTATTATACGTATAATATAATATAGACGTATTATCTATTTAGTAATTGAGGGCATGAGTAGATAAAATTGTGTAACTAATTACATATTTTAACAACATAGGAGCAATTACTCGATTTTCCCCTATAATTTTAAAAAACCTTGTAGCTTACGGTCTACTTCATCGTGTAGCTTTTTCCACATCCACATCCACATTTTTTTATTTCAAATCATTTTCCAGGGACTCCATCCACATCCACATCCACTCATGTTTTCAATTAAGTATTTACCGCTCAAGAAAGCCAATTTAGTGTACAATAATATTTTCAAAATCATTCCTCAATTTACTGTAAGCTTAACAAATAACAAGAACAAAAGTATTTCGATGCTTACCTATTGTTATCGCTTAGGTTTAAAAAGTAAATTTTTTCGACCGCACACGTTTAATTGAATTTTAATTAAAAGTGTGGAATTAGGGGCGTTTCACGGATTCCGTCACAGTTAACACACGTGCCAATAGCCCAGTTAAATACGCTATATACGGAGGGTTAATTAACAAGAAAATTATCTTCTCAAACACAGATGGTAGGCTTGTGGCGTAAGTGATAATTACAAAGCGAACTAAGAAATAAAATGTTTAAGAGGCCGGGCTACCCTCGAAATTCTCATACATACGTAATACCAAAATAATTTTCTCATACGAAAATATTTAACATGTTTGAGTTATTTTTCAGCTTAAAATAGTAATTACCTAGGTTCCTATACAAAAATTAACTTCAAAATATTTAAACACTAAAAATAGAGTAAAACACTTAAAATATATATAAATAAATAGTAAATTTTCTACAAAATATTTCAATTCTAAAAAATATTTTTTAGTATTAAAATATTTTGTAGTAAATTTACTATTTATTTATATATTTTTTAGTGTTTTACTCTATATTTTAGTGTTTAAATATTTAGTAGTAAATTTAGTAAAAAAAATTATACACAAAAAAATATTTTGAAGTTAATTTTCGTACAGGAACCTAGGTAATTACTATTTTAAGCTGAAAAATAACTCAAACATGTTAAATATTTTCGTTTTAGAAAATGATTTTGGTATTACGTATGTATGAGAATTTCGAGGGTAGCCCGGCCCCTCAAGTAAAGTAAATAAACCCTTAACGTGATAATATTATATTAATTAATGTTAAAAATTATTAATGTTTCAAGACCTTATGAACAGATAAAGCATAAAAATGTATGCGATGTGGTTGTACTTTATTAATAAATAAATAAATAAATAAACAAATAAATAAATATAAATTTCAATATTATTATTAATTGGCCAGTTGTCAAAATATATTTATCATATATCTAAATTAATACCTCACACACTTTCAATTATTACTTCAAATACGTCTTAAAAACCCAGTTTAGAATTATATGCAATATACCATAGAGTTCCTGTGGTGTAACTTGTCGTGGGTAATTGTCGTCAAACGGTTGTATCATTATTATCATATACGTATAACGTACCTACTAAAATATTTCACATTTTAAAGCTAAAATAAATTGCAATGAATAGGAAAATATTTATATGCTGTGAAGGTAATTTACAATAAAACGTAATAAATAATATAAATGAATACCGCTAAAACTTTTGTCATGGGCCATTCTGTAATCTGAAAGGACGCTTGCAAGTTAAAATATGGTGGAAATTTAAGCGCAGAAATGCCTACGCGTAGTAAATTATAGCTAATGAGACGAATGTTACGGATGAAAAATGTTATAGCCTTTTAAAAAAATTCCCCCGAAAAGGTAATATTTAATTCATGTACTCGAATGTATGTTTATCGCATTAATGTGGAGTAAAGGGTCTTCTGAATTTCAATTATTCTCGTTCATATTGAAATGTTAAAAGATGCTTATGGTGTTTTTACGAATTTACTTTTGCAGGAAATGCTCATATATTCATCACAGTACGAAGTTACGAACTATGTAGACTAGAGATAATATTGCAACTGAGTTTTCCTACTCAAAAACGATAGTGTATTATAAACTTCTAAATATAAGCACACGAAAAATGTAACTACAGAAGGTGTAACAAAACTAAGTGATAATACTTTTGGGCAGGGGTTTCCAAACTGTGCGCCGCGGCGGCGCCCTGGTGCGTCGTGGAAAGGCACGAGGGGCACCGTGAGTCAATCCTCCACCATTAGCCGAAACCACAAATATTATAAAATTAAATTATAATATTAATTATGTAAAGCAGGTAGATGATTTATTATTTCGCTGGCCCCGGGCAACAAAGCGGTAAACGCCGGTTACGCCCTTTTTAATGTTATTTGATTTTTGGCTTCTCTGAGTACTAGTCTATCACCCCTGTTTATTTCATATTTTTAAAATAACATTTTGGGTATAATAAATGACAACAGCTTTATGGAATGGAAAATTCTCGTACGACTAAAACTGTATTCTTGCATTACTCTATGAAACATAACTAAAAAAAACCGGTGAAGATACGATACAGCTAAGTTTTCGCTGTAAGATTCCCCAGAAGAAGGGAATAGTCGGCTGTTACTCTCGAAATCTAAAGCGAAAAATACGTCGTATTATGTTCTTACGGTCGTAAATCTCAAGCGGTTCATGGTGTTTTTATAAAGTCAATAAACAATGTTGCAAATGAAACAATATCGCTTATTAGTTGTATTATACATTTTTTCAATTATTTCAATACATTTTTACACTATTACAATTATTTTGATATGGTTAAATGGGTAAAAAAAATAACTTTCATATGACACTTCAAACGCTTGTTTTGGACCACTGTACGCTGCACTCTATAAACAAATTAGCTTATTTTGTCTCTCCTGAACAAAATCATTTTTGATATTACGCCTTTGTTGCCCGGGGCCAGCGATTTGTTTGTTACTATTTACCTGCTTAACCTAAACGTAATCATTAAACGCCTCCGTGGTCTAGTGGTAGAGAGCGCGGCTCTTGACTCGGAAGTCGTGGTATCGATTCCCGCGTTGGAAACATGTTATTTCCAAGTTTGGTTAGGACAATGCAGGCTGATCACCTGATTGTCTGACAAGTAAGACGATCCATCCCTCGGATGGGCATGTAAAAAGTCGGTCCTGCGCCTGATCTTTTGCTGGTCGTGTCGGTCTTCCGTCCCACTGGGTTATGAGAGTAAAAGAATAGAGAGTGATCTTGTGTACTGTGCACACACTTGGGCAATGGGCACTATAAAATTACTCCCGCGTAGCTGGCCTGGTTTTAATGAAACCGGCCACCGTCACTGAAAGCGGTGTGGGAGCTATTATTATAATCATTATAGGTATTTAATAAAGAAAAATTTTCTTATACCTAGGTAGAGTAGGGCGCCGGGCGCCGTGACAAATTATTTTACGTGTAACAGCGCCGCATGCTGAAAAAGATTGGGAAAGTGAGCGCTGACAGAGCAATTTTTTTGTGATTTGTATGGGCAAGCGCCCCCGCGTCATGACTGGTCAGTGTTCTTTTTCCAAACAAAGGTGAAAAAAGTAGTAACTCTTTCAGCGTAACTATTTTCACCTTATTCGTATTCGTACCCTAAAGTATTATCACTTAGTTTTGTCACGCCCCTACTATCACTTAGTTGTGTAAAACGCAATTTGGCGTTTTGTATAGTTTCGTGGGTCGTCTAAATAGGCTATGGTGTCGCATCATGCTTCAAGCTGTTTCAAAGGAACGCTTTATTCCGCGGCTCGACGCCGATACCGCGCCGTCAGCGTTATCCATGAATAGCTTTTAAAGAGGCCATTAAATATGAAGTATTTTCAAATAAACTATGTTCTTAGGATGGCTTTTCCGTTTTTGTAATTCTATTAAGTTTTTAAATTTTAACCGGCGGTGGTTTTTAAGTGGTTTTCAGGCGGTTTTTAACCGCCTGTAAAAGGTATTTTGCAGAAAAATACCTCATTAAATTGTACCTAGTATCCAACAAACTATATCTTTGCTCCAAAATAGATAAATATTCATTGACATATTGGTGGTCCATTTGACTCTTTGAGTACGGAACCCTAAAAATATTTTATAATAGTCACAATATAAAGCATTGCAGTATTTAAATTTTATATAACAAACCTTTACCTTACCTTACGGTGCCCTTTCCATAGTTACAACTTACAAGACCAATTCTAATGAGAATAATTATTAGATATAATAGTAGATTGGTCGCTAGTTTCGTAGCCCCAAAATGGCTGTAGTGCTGCACGGTCAGCTGTTCTAAAAGATTGCCCGATTAATGAGCTGCTGAATATTTTAACATTTGAAAGCTAGAGACACGGATTATGTAATGATAACCATGACGTTGAACAAAATTTTATTGCACTTTAAATAACTATAGAAATGCGACATGCTTAAAAATTAAAATGGTGGAAACTTACAACACCTCTCTTTTTTGGGTTAAAAAAATATACAATTTATGTCTGTAAGCGATTCTTTATTATAAGAACATAATATTAACTCAAAATATCAGTCACACTAATGCTGTCGTAATTGTAAAACATAATATTATACAACATCGGATTCAGAGTTCGATATAAAAACTAATTTTGCCTTTTTTGCATTACTGAAAAGATTGTGTAATATTTCCTGAATCATTTTCAGGCTTCTGTAAGGTATTATGATAATTTTATCGGCGAATTTTCGCAACTTTAGGACACATCGATAAGGGAATGTAAATTTGATAATGGCTTACCCTATTATCAAGATGGCACCTAATAGCCAATTTTGCGTTTTATGTTAATTTCTTTATACCCAAACGCCAAGAATTTGCTGCTTGTTGTTTGGTAAACATTCAATAATATTGCCTTGCTTGTTTGTGGTAATGTAAATGAAAACATTTACATATTTTTTATTGATTGCTAATAACCCAAAAAGCAAAAAAAGTAAGTATTTACCTAACAGTATAGGCAATGTAACATTATTGCCAACATGTCAACTATAAACGTGACTTATTCATAACTTTAACAAACGCAGAAATTCCGAATTTATAAGATTTTTGAACATAATATTTATTACTTAATATAAAATCATGGCCAAGGCTATCTAAAACTTGATTTAAGGCAAGGTATTCAATCGCCAAAACCAAAAGTTTTGGTATTTAATCGCCAAAACCAAAAGTTGCAAAAATCACCTGGAAAATGCAAATGCTCGATATCTGAGTATTTCGACAACCGCGATACTGGGGGTCGGTTGTCAGTCAGTGTCACATTAACGAGGAATGCGTCAGCATCATTAGTTCATTACGTTCATGGTTACGCCCTACGACACTGGTGGGCTACAGCCACGCTGATGAGCGATGCTGCTCAAACTTTTCAATTGTGTACTGGAGGTACTTGTCGGGATTGGTTTTTTTGAGTAAAATAACCCAGACCCTTCTTAATGTACTATTATAGAAGTTGATTCCTAGGCAGATGGCGGACCTAAGTAATTTGGTCGCGTTAAGTCAAACCCATCAGACCGATCTCAGCTAACACTGAATTGATAATATTTAAGCTGACCAAGTGAGGTAGGTCCGTTAACCGAGCAGGAATCAATTTCCTCGATGGTACTTTTAGATAAATTGTACAATGTAATAATATCATGTCTGTGTGCGTATTCTATCATACTTTTGTCTCGTGGGTACACAATAACTGCAGAGCACTGGTTCTGCAGTTGTTGTGTACCTCGCATAGATTGTAAGAATATTTTCTTAATACTTAATATAATTACAGGTGTTGTAAACTAAAACATGTTTTATAATTAAAATTGAAATCAGGCAAGGAAAAGGTTGTTCTTGAAAACCAGTTTAAACACAATACGGAGAGCTTTTGGATAGAAATTATGATTCAAAGCTATTTGAAAACTACTCAACAGCAAATTTATGTTTTTGTATTTCTTTATTTTCGACTCTGTTTGTCTTTACTTCTCGCGGTGTATTATTTTTTCTCTATGCTTTCCGCGAATCGCTTCAGCGGCGTACATGTGCGCACCACGAAAAGTTAATGGTGTCTGTTCGCTTGAGATACGCTGTAGTGGCCCGAGCAGTAAAACACCTACTCACTGTGACGAGCCACTACTCCACTGCCACTATTAGCGACTGAATTATTTATCCTTCGCGATCTGCGCCGCGGGACAAAGTGGCAGAATGTCGTTAGTGTCATCTGATTATGTGACGTCACTACTATGTTGGCACACTTATAATTCAAACGAGACAATCCATATCCATACTATTACTTTACTTGAGGGGCCGGGCTACCCTCGAAATTCTCATACATACGTAATACCAAAATCATTTTCTCATACGAAAATATTTAACATGTTTGAGTTATTTCTCAGCTTAAAATAGTAATTACCTAGGTTCCTGTACAAAAATAAACTTCAAAATATATAAACACTAAAAAAATTTTTTTTGTGTATAAATTTTTTTTACTAAATTTACTACTAAGTATTTAAACACTAAAAAATAGAGTAAAACACTAAAAAATATTTAAATAAATAGTAAATTTACTACAAAATATTTATACTCTAAAAATATTTTTTAGTATTTAAATATTTTGTAGCAAATTTACTATTTATTTACATATTTCTTTTTTCCAGTTAAAAAGTAGCCTATGTCCTTTCTCAGGCAATCTGTGTACAAAATTTAATTACAATCGGTTCAGTAGTTTTGGCGTGAAAGCGAGACAGACAGACAGACATACAGACAGAGATACTTTCGCATTTATAATATTAGTATAGATTATAAAACAAAGTCGCTTTTTTTCCCTCATGTCCCTTTGTTCCCTTTAATCTTTAAAACTACGCAACGGATTTTGATGATTCTTTCAGTGTTAGATAGCTCATTTATCGAGGAAGGTTATATGCTATATTTTATCACGCTAAGACTAATAGGAGCGAAGAAATAGAGGAAAATGGGGAAAAAACGGGGAAAATTATTTGAAAGGGCTAACTTGAACGCGCTAATCTTAGGAACTACTGGTCCGATTTGAAAAAAATCTTTCAGTGTTAGATAGCCCATTTATTGAGGAAGTCTATAGGCAATATTTTATCACGTTAATACGAATAGGAGAATGTGAGAAAAAACGGGGGAAATTATTTGAAAGGGCTTATCTCGCGAACTACTGGAGCGATATTTTATGTTATTTGACACAGATAAGAAGTAGACCACGTGAAGGATCATATAGGCTATCCATTTTAATCATTTTTTCAGTGGCTATATATTTTATAGGTACCCGTGCGACGCCGGGGCGGGTCGCTAGTAATATTATAAATGCGAAAGTGTGTGTGTCTGTCTGTTACCGCTTCACACTCAAACGACTGAATTGATTTTGCTGAAAACATTGAGTCCGGGAAAGGACATAGCGCTCATTTGGTACAACAACGTCGTAATTACCTATTTTTTCAAAAGTGAGTTATTTATGTCATTATGTTCCAAAAGTATATTTACACCCGGAGAAACATCGACCGTATTGTTTTTATGTGTATTTTCTGCGATGGAGCGTGATTGTCATTGTGGAATTGACTGAAATGGCGACATTTCTGATGCTACAACGTCCGGATAGCCAGTTGCAGAGTAGACAGAATGATAGAGTATGCCGACTTAGAACTGGTGTAAAAAAAATTAAGTTTGACGTATTATGACAAAAGTCGTCACTAGGGTCGTTACCTACAAATTTAGTTGTTTATATTTTGGCACATGCAAAGAAAACTGTCATAATTCAATTTCAAAATCTTCTTTTTAAAAATAAATTATACCAGCCAGCGCGCCAGCCTTTAACTTATCCTGGCGAAACCCGACGAATTTGACAGATATTGAAACCCGTCCGTTTCTTTGAAGTCGAAGTACTGGTAGTTATATCTATTGTGCCAGTTGCGCCGGGCGCCCCGCTGATCGTGGTTATATTTAGGAGCTACAGCGTCGTAAAGGTACATATGACATTCAATTCGATAATTTTTGGTGAAACTACGACATAATTGTGTAAATTATGTCATTGTAGCTCCAAATTTAATTTTAATTGATTTTATAAATGACTTTTTTTATGGGTTACAGGTATAAAAGAAGACCAAAACTTATTGTTACTTTTGGCATGAAGCTACGGGAGGTGGAGGAGCAATGGAAATTGTTCCTGTATTTAGTTTTTTTTATAATCACAGATACAAATACAAAAATCACAGATTATTTGGCTATTATTTAAACGTGCTGATCTCAGGAACTACTGGTCTGATTTGAAAAATTCTTTCAGTGTTAGATAGCTCATTTATCGAGAAAGGCTATTATATATATTTTATCACGCTAAGACTATTAGGAGCGAAGAAATAGAGGAAATTGTGAAAATTGAAATTATTTGAAAGGACTTATCTCACGGACTACTGGAGCAATTTTTCTGTTATTTGGCACTAATAAGAAGTAGATAACGTGAAGGATTATAGGCTATTTTTTGTGAACTAATTTATCTGTAAAATATCTAAATTACGAGGGCGAAGCCGCGCTGAACGTCTAGTTAGTTAGAATTTAGTTTCTGTTACTAAAATGTTTCTTTTTTAAATATTTAATTAAGTAACTGGTAAAATAGAAATAACCTCCTGGTTTTGAACTGGTTTAAAACTTACATAATTAAATGGCGAAGCTGATTTATTAATCTACTTAGTTTTATTTTGTCACAAATGCAAAATCCCCTATCGTTTGCATTATTTCTTAAATTTAATTCTGAAGAAATAATGACGTATTTACATACACATCCTTATAATAATGCCTATAATTTAGGTAATGTATGATGTATCGAAAAGTCTTGAACTCTAATAGAAACAACACAAATAAACCTTACTTTTAAATTGAGTCGGTATATAATAAGTCTTCCCAAAAAGTCATATATTGGATTCAAATCTTTGATTGTGTCTCCTGTAAAATTTGTTAAAGTGTAATTACGACATTGTTGTACCAAATGAGCGAATTAGGATAAATTTTATTTCGAAAAAATGTACGATTACCGCGCGATGAGTGAATTTTGGCGCAACGGAGTTGCGGGCGTCACCTATAGTCTTGTACAATTACATAATAATATTATGATTAATTTTACTGCAACGGCAACAAGTACTTCCATGACAAAACTAAGTACTGGTAGGGCTGGTAGGAAATTTTTTCGGGCTAGCAATTATTTCTGGAAAATTTTAAGTTACTTTTTTATGTTTGTGCCTTTTGAACTCCAAGCAAAGCTCTGTTAGGTAAGTATAAAATATTTAGGCAAAAATAAATTGTGATAATTAATCTATGTTTAATACTTATTAGTTAATATACATTATGTTAATAATAATTTTGATATACTTATTATTAAAGTTATTGTCAATTTTAGATTTAAAAGTGCAACATTCGTAATATATTTTGTCGCATTTAAAGTAAGAAAGAGATACCGAGATACGAAACATTATAATAGTGCCGAGAAGGTTACTTTAATAAATAAACAATTTTGGGACTAAAGTGTAGAGTAGTTGGCACGGAGCCGAATATTTGCCCTAACGATCTTCAAATTAGTCGTATTTGTTACGTTTTCTGCTTACTATATAAAATAAGGACTGAAAGGTCAAGTGCTGGTCATTATAATATCTTATCTCCACAAGTGGTAAATAATGTCTTTTTTTCTGTTCGTACTGGATTATTATAAGACGTATTGATGGTATACATTCTATCTTTGGTAAAATTGCTTTAAAACTTGATTTGAGTACACTCTTTGACTATTTTAAGTACATTGAATTTTCCATCTAGTAATATGGGGATAAAGGAGTAATAATACGATATTTTAATGTATAAATACCTATATCTGTAGACGTTAAAGTACGATACATAAAACAACACCCCACCGGCTTCATTTATTACCATCCACAATATCTTTTTCTTTGAAACGACTATAAGAATATTTCACTTGCGATTTACCCCATTGATTTTTCCTCATTTCGCCATGAATTTACATTTAATGTCAACGCATCCCGTTGTTCCAGCAGCCAGCTACAATACACTGGTAAATGACCTATAAACCTCAGCGATTTGCGAGCTAATGTGTTTTTAATGGCGTAACACTCATTGGATCGTCATTTATTATGGCTAACGAAATTTATGAGCGACCACCGCACTAGGAAAAATTAAGATCATAATTAAGATAATATTGTTACTTACCCAACCGCGCCCCGCGTAATAAGGTGGCGAAGAAAAGAAATCAAATATTTAATTGAATCCTTGCTCATCTTAATTGAAATTTATTGATTGCCACGGTAAGCCATTAAATTAGTGAATATCTTGACTCTTGACTACTCTTGAGCGAGATGATTTTTGGTGCTGGCAGTTCCTGATTTTGCCAATATTTTTTGCTTCTCAATTTTTACACTACACTTACAATGACTAACGCCTTCTACAACATGACTGGTGATGGTATTCAATACTTAAGGGGAGTACTCTGTACTCGATTCCCAGTATATTTATGTAATAAAATTAGTACTCTGTACTCGATTCCCATTATATTTATGTAATAAAATTAGGTACTTCATTTTTATTCGAATTTCCCTTTAAATAAATGAATCATGGACACTAAGTAAATTACGCGGCTAGGCAAGTAGCAAGTATGACTCGTGCGCCATCAAAGAAACACCGCGCCGCTACCCTTCCCGGGCGCGGTGTCTATGCGTTGGCTAAATATATTATATGAAAAAAAATATATAAAAAAATTATTGATATTATTTTTTTATACAATGTGTCCCGACACCGGTGTCCGATCCTTTAATGTCATGATCTATGGCATATTTTATCGACAAATTGGCCCTCAATTTTTTTTTTCTCTCAAGGTTGTAAAATGGCAGCCATTTTCGTTTTTCTCGGGCTTGCACACTAATCTGACCAGAACTGCTCTTGTAAATATCCTATGAAGATAAAAAAGGTCTCATTTGATAGCTAAATTTGTGGACTACGCTTACACAGGCAATATGTTATAAATTTCGTGGAATTAAACATAGAAAAACCCAAGTTTAAGAAAAAAAATGTGTTTTTTTATTAATGGCTTTTTGTGAAAAATCTAGCACATTAAACTGGTTCTGTTTTATTTTTAAAAGATAGAGGAAGTTTTCATCTTATAAAATTAATTAATTCTCTAAAAATTCATCAATGCTCTAAGTCATATAGTTTAGAAGTTATAACGATTTTCTTATGATGAGGTGGTCAGATTAGTATGAAGCCAGAGAATTTTTTTTAATTCCACGAAATTTATAACATATTGCCTATGTAAGCGTAGTCCACAAATTCAGCTATGAAATGAGACCTTTTTTATCTTCATAGGATATTTTTATGAGAAGTACTGGTCAGATTATTGTGAAATCCCGAGAAAAATTAAAATGGCTGCCGTTTTACAACCGTGAGAGAGAGACCAAATTTTAGAGCCTATTTGTCGATAAAATATGCCATAGATTATGACATTAAAGGATCGGACACCGGTGTCGGGACACATTGTATTTTTTTATCTAATATAATAGCCAAATATCACGTCCTCGAGTATTGAACATGTCTCACCAGTCATGCAGTTTAAACATTAAACAGACAAGAGAAAATAGAAATATTTTTAGCAAATTGGGGCAGTAAGTTTGTAGAATAGCAAGTAGAGTTAATATACAATCGTAGGTAGTTGTAAAAGTTGAACACTGATTTACAAAGTTTGCAACCCCCATCGAAACATCCCTAACTTTGACCTTATACGGGGGTATTATTATGTTCCTAATTTCGGGGACCCGTATCCACCCAAAAGTGTGGTTATCCGCGACAAAACCAAACTTTTATCTTTCATCCGCATACATAACGTGAGTTATTTGTTGCTAGTTTAGTGCCGGTTTTGTTAAACTGATTTCAAAAGTATCTGATATTTTGCATAATATTATGAAGATAGATTGTAAGCACCAGTGTCAACGGCTCCTGATATCTAATCTATCTAGGTATGCACATTACCACAAATTCATTACAAAGCAAGAGATAAAATGAAATTAGAACTTCCGGATAACAATTATATTATTAAATAAAAATTCAATCACAATAATTAATGTAAACGAATAGAAAAGGTGTAAATTTTTATACTTAACTGATCATCTACCCATTAATTTTGTGACACTCGCGTATGGGCCGGGACACAAAAACACGTCACGGCGCCGTACGACACCGTACGGCGCCGTGCCGTGTTTTTGTGTCCCGGCCCTAAGCTAGGATAAGGAAACAGTTGCCAGTTAAGTCGATATAAGTTGTATGTTGGTTACGATATTGTGACATAGTTCATATTGCGCTTGGAACCAAATAAACATGTTTTTAGTCTGTCATGCCATTATTGTTACTTGCCCCATTAAGTATGTAATATGTGTACCTTACAGATGTTTGTCACAGTTTTGTTTAACATCTTGCCAAACAAGAATGTTTACTTTGAAAAAGGTTCCGTAATATGAATATAAGTCCCCTTATTGATAAAAATATTAATACATTGGATACACTATAATATTATAATATTTTGCAATTATTTGATTCATTAGAAAATTCGCTTGAAAGACAAAGACAGAACATTATTTAGCTTTTATAAGCTACATAATGTTTTGTCTTTGATATCATAAAGATATTATTATCTTGTTACAAAATTGTATTAGTAAGTGGAATAGTGTTTTAAATTTCAATTTAGGTTAAGTTTAGGGAAGTTTAAGACTTAATAATAATATATTGAATTTGTGGAACCAAATGAAACTTGAAAACCATATTAACGAAAATTTAATTGTTGCTCCGAGTGTTTAAAAAGAAATTACTAATTCGGTGTCTACCTTGCTACTCTCAATTTTACAAAAGTATCCCATTCCATATTGGAAGTGTAACCAGTAAACTATGTAACTTTCAATCATCCTTATTCCCCAGTCGGTGGCAAATCTAACTTAATAGAAAACGTCTTCTTCAGTTTTCCATTTTTTCTTGATAGAACAATCGAGAAGATTTACCGCTGTCACGTAATTCACATCGTGACGTCTTGTTACGCTATTCCGGCACATAAATCTCCTGTATGCGTAAATTTACATTTTGTCTCCGCCGCGGATGTGCGCTGACCCTAATGGTAATGATGGTCATTTACACAAACGTTGTTTATAAGGCTTACATTAATTTAGAATTCAAATATACCACAAAATTTAGTTTGTCGGTTTTTTTGGTGGTCAAGTTAGGTCTAGATCTTATTTTCCGATTATTTAAATTAGGTAGGTATTCTTATTTCTAATTCTAATATAACATTTATTTTTCATTAAATGTCTTTATCGTAACTTCCTTGGTCAGTATCTTAATTAATCATATCTTAATGCTCAAATAAAATATCGCAAGTAATACCTGGACTAGGAAAACTAACAGCCAAAAGCAGAGTTAACTAACTCCCAGAAATATCCTGCCGTTTTCTTCAAATTTCATTAATTAAGTAAGTTTGCGCCGAAAACTGCTGCCTAACTACAACATAAATAATATTTTAAGCGATATTAGCGGCCGTCTTAAGTTCCGACATTTTTTTACCGACGTTGTAGTCGTTCGTTTAGACATTACGACAAATTGCCATTGTTTATAAACTGCCATAAAAATACGTTGCCAGTCGGGCCTATGTTGTTTTTTGTGTTAATCTCTCAGAAAGGGAACAAAGCTTTACTGATATAAAACAGCATTGGTAAGATGATTTTCATTTTATCGCCTTTTATTTCTCATTTTTGTTTTTGCGAGTTCTATATAAAAGAGTGATCTATTTCGATTACAGTTTTCAATTTATAATTTTACTCACATAAATCAGCGTATTTCTTGCTTATTCTCTACCGATGTAAACTACCCACAACCCTCGCCAAATTACATACTTATTATTCAAACACTTTACGAAAGGACGAGTCGAGTTCATTGAACGCAGCTTTGAGACTCGAGTCTCGACCCTAGACCAGTCAGCTGTCCCTAATGACAATAATGAGCCAAAAATATCCCAGGTCCTTTAAATAAAGAAAAAAAAAAGCAAACTAGACCTAAATATGAACACCCGAAGAGATAAAATACCGGACAAGAGTCGAAATTCTTAGGATACAATATAAAAAAAAAAAAGTTTTATAAACCAGGGTCTAATTTCATCTGTCTTCGCCCTAATCTTGCCAATTTTAGCTCTCTTATATATTGCACTTTTACCCTTGTTTAACTAAATATATTTTATTTCACAGGAGGTAGCGAAATGAAGTATATTGTTTACAGAAAAAGTACCCATGTCTTTTTTCATAACTATACACTTTCATAACTTTCATAACACTTAAGTGTTGGCAATTTAATTTCATTTATGCAAGCGAATTGTGTATCAATGGGTTTCTTTTTAATGAATTATTATTTTATGCTTGTTTGAATTAAATTAATTCTACAAAATAAACAAAATTTTAATCAAACGTAACACGTCTTATTATTTACAAGCTCTTATCTTGCAAGTAGTATACGTTTAAAATAGTAATGTCAGAAGTCAGAACTTTTGTGGAGACTATACCGTGTAAACTGTTTTAGTGTAAGTCGTGATAGACAGAAATATTTTTAAGTCGACCCGACTTGAAAATGGTGATTTTCTTGTACCATATACCATACCCAATATTCTCGTTTTACGGGCACGGAGTAGAAATTAATTAGAAGAGGTTGGCAAACTTGGCCGTGGCGGTATTGAGCTCTAAGCGAAAATATACGACAAGCGCGCCGCGGGGTCTGCGATATCTTCAGCCGAGCTATCTCTAGTGTTACTACACTGAATACATATTACGAGCTAGGATATATATTTAGTTTCTGCGCTTCCTTGGCAGGAATTTCACCAACTGCAACATTCAAAAGCAAAACGCTTTCATATCTGGCAACAGGTTCCACACCGCTTATGCTTATTTCAATTTATACGTTTCCATTACGTTTGCATCAAATTCAATGTTTAATTACCTTTATTTTATTTTTTATCTTTCATTAAAATAATAACCTGTAGGTAAATTAGATACATTAAAAAAAACTGCAACGCATGATTAAAATGAACTGTAATCTGAAAATCAAATTGTAATACAGAATATCGGTTATTATAAAAATATAATAATAATAACTCCCACACCGGTTTCGGTGACGGTGGCCGATTTCATTGAAACCAAGGCCAATTACGCAGGAGTAACTTTTTATAGTGGCCAAGTATGTGCGCAGTGCACAAGAGCACTCTCTATTTCCTTTACTCTCATAATCCAGTGGGACGGACGACCGACACGACTGGCGGGAGATCAGGCGCAGAACCGACTTTTTACATGCCCATCCGACGCATGGTTCATCTAATACTTGTGAGGCAATCAGGTGATCAGCCAACATTGTCCTAACCAAACTTGGAAATAACATGTTTCCAACGCGGAAATCGAACCCACGACCTCCGAGTTAAGAACCGAGCTCTGAACCACTGGACCGCGGAGGCGAGATAGATGTGTAAGAAGAGAAGAGTGTCCGCTAGACGGGAGTTTTTCGAGCAATTAAAATGAACTTAACCTTTTTCGCCTAGCTTGCATTAGTTCTACGAGTATTACATTATACGTTGCATAAGATAGATGGAGATAGTTTATAGATAATTATAAAGATAGTTCCGCGCGCTCGCTCCCTTTGGGCCGTCTCCGCAATAAATTTTTCTGTAAACCTCAATAACCGTTTGCTCCGACGCTAGTTCTAATTAATTTCTACCCTCGACCGGTTCAGCGCGAAATATGACCCGCTTTAGTGCAGAGCGCCGCTATATTGCACGGGAACAAGTAAATATGCTATTTAATAGTGTTCCTGTAAGTAATAGTTTCGTGAATAGATTAGGTAATAATTGCAGCGCTTATGCTGTATTATGGTCGCTGTGAACGCGATGATAAATGTTCATCGGGCTAGGTTATTGTGATTTATTTGTGCAATTGTGGTGCGATCGGCCATTCCAGTTATATTTATTGGCAACATTAGAGATGTGGAATGATTTCAATGTCTACCTTGTGATCTGATCAGTTGACGTGTTTTGATTATATCCGGAAAGTATTCAAATTATCAATTCGGAAATTTTTCTCCCCAAAACAAGGTGATAAGACAAATACTACTTTGGGAAGTAAAACAGCTTAATTATTTCAAACTGGCTTCAATCTGAAATCAATTTCTGAACAAACAGTGACGTGGAGTGCGCGCCACGCAGTAACAATGTGAAAAGCGGCAGGTAATTAGAAGCTGTAAGGTGATTACGAGGGTAATTTCATTCGCAAACGAAAACGAAAAGTAAATGAGTAAGTTTCGATATTGTTGCTAACTGACTTTCAGCAACGGTTTACATTATTTGCTAAGCTTAATATGACTAACTGCAGATTTATTTACAGTTGCTCTCAGAGAGATTCAATGATAACTCAAGTTTTTGTCAAACTTTTCCCTTAAATGAAGTAATCATTTAAAAATTCCTTGGATGTGGCATTACATAATATTGTTATCATACATACCACATAGTTACATAATATATAACATACCACAGAAACTCGTGCGTGTCATATTCTTATCTATAGACAACTATAATTAATATCTTATATATAAAATTCTCGTGTCACAATGTTAGTTACCGTACTCCTTCGAAACGGCTTTACTGATTTTTACCAAATTTTATATGCATATATTCAGTAGGTCTGAGAATCTGCTACTGGCTACTTTTTAACCGACTTCCAAAAACGAGGAGGTTATATGTTCGGCTGTGGATATTTTTTTTTTTTTTTTTTTATTTTTGTATGTTCAACGATTGCTCCGCCGTTTGTGAACCGATTTTCGAAATTTTTGTTTTGTTGTATTAGGTTTCACTCCAATTTGGTACCATGTTCACAAAAGTGGTGACCTGATGATGGGATCCAGGAGTAATCGAGGGAACTCCTCGAAATTTATATGGAAACATATGGTGATTTTGGTTTTATGTGAAGTGTACTAAGAATATGCTACCAAAAAGTCAAATATTGGGTCAAGGTATACCATGGTTTCGAAGATGCTGAGAGAACTCCTGACTCTTTATAGATACACGTTTGGGAGTTTCGGCGTTGTTTTAAGAACAGAAAGCATATGCTACCATGCAATTCAAATTCATCATCATCATCATCGTCATCATCATCATTACCACGTCGTGTTAAGGTCACCAATGTCTCATAGCACAAAATAGATAATAGTACAAGGCATAGGTATGGATACAATAATAATAATTATGTACATAACAACACCAATTATTATAGGCTGTTTAATATACACGGCGGTCGGCGCCGCAGAGGCAACGACGCGCGGCGACGCGTACGTAAACATCGTATTCAAGTTCTAACTGGAATGTCAGGGCATGCGGCATGCCGCCAGAGTAGACAGAATGATAGAGTATGCCGACTTAGAACTGATGTAATTTTTTTAAGTTTGACGTATTATGACAAAAGTCGTCGCTAGGGTCGTAACCTACAAATTTAGTTGTTTATATTTTGACACATGCAAAGAAAACTGTCAGAATTCAATTTCAAAATCTTATTTTTAAAATTAAATTATACCAGCCAGCGCGCCAGCCTTTAACTTATCCTGGCGAAACCCGAAAGAAACGACAGATATTAATACTCGTCAGTCTCTTAGCAGTCGAAGTACTGGTAGTTATGTCTATTGTGATGCCGCGCTGCGAGCATTTTGCAGCACGTGTTCACTTAGATCTTTTTAAATGTATTGTTTAAATTTATCTATCTACCTGATATTTGGGCCTTGGGGTATGCCGTATGACTCATATCAGTCTTAACAAATTGTAATAAGATACGTAGAATATACGCAGTACCACCGACGACCACTTATAAATTCGCGGACTATGACGGAGGTCAACTTAAGGTGAACGCAGATTTGGCCGCACCGCACGCACCGCAGTCGCCGCATTCGGAATTCTTTATATGAAGTTATAGGCAAGCTCGCATACCTACCTACCCGCGCCGCAGTCTTCGCAACTTCATAATAATATGAAGAATTGCGAATGCGGCGACTGCGGTGCGTGCGGTGCGGCCAAATCTGCGTTCACCTTTAATAACAATTATACGAGATCAATTACCACTCAATACTATGATTTATGTTGTCAATTCAATGCTCACTGCTCACACCAAGCTCACTGTTGAGTTGTCAGACGTCAGTTGCTTACAAACTTTCAACAACACAACGAAAATCTGTTACAACCTATATACTACCTATATAAAACTTCTACGTACAAGCGATAGCGCGACACAGGAGCGCCTCGGTGACATCTAGTGAAGACAATATGAAACTATTTTTTATACAATTTGAATTGGCACTAACAGTTTACCTACTAGGTAACTAAAAAGAGTGAAATTATTATTTTTAACAAAAAATTAAAACCGACTTCCAAGGTAAAAACAATATTAATAGCATCCTTATAATATGAACTAAAAAGTATTAAATAATTTTTCCTATCTAATATGTAGTGCCTTTTCCCGAATTCGGCTAAACTTCAACTATTTCTGTACTCAATCTTCATAATTTTGAAGTCGGTGCCAGTTCCAAAAGTTTCAAATTTTCTGTCAAAGAAATAAAGATTCAGCTATATCTGGTACCGACTTCAAAATGATGAAGATTGAGTACAGAAATAGTTGAAGTTTAGCCGAATTCGGAAAAAGGCACTACATATTAGATAGGAAAAATTATTTAATACTTTTTAACCGACTTCCAAAAACGAGGAGGTTATATGTTCGGCTGTGGATATTTTTTTTTTTTTTTTTTTATTTTTGTATGTTCAACGATTGCTCCGCCGTTTGTGAACCGATTTTCGAAATTTTTGTTTTGTTGTATTAGGTTTCACTCCAATTTGGTACCATGTTCACAAAAGTGGTGACCTGATGATGGGATCCAGGAGTAATCGAGGGAACTCCTCGAAATTTATATGGAAACATATGGTGATTTTGGTTTTATGTGAAGTGTACTAAGAATATGCTACCAAAAAGTCAAATATTGGGTCAAGGTATACCATGGTTTCGAAGATGCTGAGAGAACTCCTGACTCTTTATAGATACACGTTTGGGAGTTTCGGCGTTGTTTTAAGAACAGAAAGCATATGCTACCATGCAATTCAAATTCATCATCATCATCATCGTCATCATCATCATTACCACGTCGTGTTAAGGTCACCAATGTCTCATAGCACAAAATAGATAATAGTACAAGGCATAGGTATGGATACAATAATAATAATTATGTACATAACAACACCAATTATTATAGGCTGTTTAATATACACGGCGGTCGGCGCCGCAGAGGCAACGACGCGCGGCGACGCGTACGTAAACATCGTATTCAAGTTCTAACTGGAATGTCAGGGCATGCGGCATGCCGCCAGAGTAGACAGAATGATAGAGTATGCCGACTTAGAACTGATGTAATTTTTTTAAGTTTGACGTATTATGACAAAAGTCGTCGCTAGGGTCGTAACCTACAAATTTAGTTGTTTATATTTTGACACATGCAAAGAAAACTGTCAGAATTCAATTTCAAAATCTTATTTTTAAAATTAAATTATACCAGCCAGCGCGCCAGCCTTTAACTTATCCTGGCGAAACCCGAAAGAAACGACAGATATTAATACTCGTCAGTCTCTTAGCAGTCGAAGTACTGGTAGTTATGTCTATTGTGATGCCGCGCTGCGAGCATTTTGCAGCACGTGTTCACTTAGATCTTTTTAAATGTATTGTTTAAATTTATCTATCTACCTGATATTTGGGCCTTGGGGTATGCCGTATGACTCATATCAGTCTTAACAAATTGTAATAAGATACGTAGAATATACGCAGTACCACCGACGACCACTTATAAATTCGCGGACTATGACGGAGGTCAACTTAAGGTGAACGCAGATTTGGCCGCACCGCACGCACCGCAGTCGCCGCATTCGGAATTCTTTATATGAAGTTATAGGCAAGCTCGCATACCTACCTACCCGCGCCGCAGTCTTCGCAACTTCATAATAATATGAAGAATTGCGAATGCGGCGACTGCGGTGCGTGCGGTGCGGCCAAATCTGCGTTCACCTTTAATAACAATTATACGAGATCAATTACCACTCAATACTATGATTTATGTTGTCAATTCAATGCTCACTGCTCACACCAAGCTCACTGTTGAGTTGTCAGACGTCAGTTGCTTACAAACTTTCAACAACACAACGAAAATCTGTTACAACCTATATACTACCTATATAAAACTTCTACGTACAAGCGATAGCGCGACACAGGAGCGCCTCGGTGACATCTAGTGAAGACAATATGAAACTATTTTTTATACAATTTGAATTGGCACTAACAGTTTACCTACTAGGTAACTAAAAAGAGTGAAATTATTATTTTTAACAAAAAATTAAAACCGACTTCCAAGGTAAAAACAATATTAATAGCATCCTTATAATATGAACTAAAAAGTATTAAATAATTTTTCCTATCTAATATGTAGTGCCTTTTCCCGAATTCGGCTAAACTTCAACTATTTCTGTACTCAATCTTCATAATTTTGAAGTCGGTGCCAGTTCCAAAAGTTTCAAATTTTCTGTCAAAGAAATAAAGATTCAGCTATATCTGGTACCGACTTCAAAATGATGAAGATTGAGTACAGAAATAGTTGAAGTTTAGCCGAATTCGGAAAAAGGCACTACATATTAGATAGGAAAAATTATTTAATACTTTTTAGTTCATATTATAAGGATGCTATTAATATTGTTTTTACCTTGGAAGTCGGTTTTAATTTTTTGTTAAAAATAATTATATTGATAAGTGCATTTGTTGCACAAATAATAGTAAATTTTTACAGCTCGAGACTGACGCCGACCATTGTTTGACCGACGGGATAGCGATGGACGTTGATACTCATTTATATATTTATATAGTCACTTCAGTAAATAATATGGGCGACTACAAATAATGAAAAGGGTGAAATATGTTATGGCAAAACAACGTTTGCCGGGACAGCTAGTTGTAGTTACCTTATAATATTACTAGCTGTCCCGGCAAACGTTGCTTTGTCATAATATATTTGCCATATTATTTTATTGAATTGACTAAATAAGTATGTCACCATGGTAACGTCGATTGCTATCCCGTCGCACAAAAAATGGTCGCCATCAGTCTCAGGTTGTAATAATTTACTATTATTTATTCAACAAATTCACTTATCAATATATAAAGTACCGAGTAGCCGTCAGACCTACTGAATATGCATATAAAATTTGGTAAAAATCAGTAAAGCCGTTTCGGAGGAGTTCGTGGACTAACATTGTGACACGAGAATTTTATATATAAGATGTATACGTGAAAATCAGATTGTAGGTACAGATATGTCCAACTCTGATCAAGACTTGACGGACGTATTGTGGTCGACGCGAGATGAGGTCAGCTCCGTGTTGAGTAATTTGCCCCCTGGAGGCCACTCAGTGGTCGCCTTCTGGAAATTTCCAATTACGGAGACAAACACCTTACGATAGCTTAATACGATCGGTAAGCAATCCCAGTGTGTCGTTGATTCCATAAAATCGTTTATTTTGTTACGTTTCAATCGATTCGTAGTTTCAGACTAATCCAAATTTGTGTAGCGTATTTGAATATACTCTGAATTTGATAAACGGATTAAGATCAACAAATAATATGCCTTTTTTATTTCGCTAAAATTATTGGAAAAAATCCATGCAGGTTTTTAAAAATAAAATGACCAGAAAAACGGAATCCTTTGAATTTTGTGATGTTTAAATTATTTTATGTCGCCAATTTAGCCGCGACTTATTGCAGTTTATTTTTACTAATACGGATCTATAATTAATATTTTGCTAGCTTATTTTCGCCACCCTGTAAAAAAAGAGCGGACATTACTTTTTCTCTTTAAATGCCACGTCACAATATCACCATTTATAATTCTACCTCCATCTTTTATGTCATACTAGCTGTCCCAGCAAATATTGTTTTGCCATATAAAGTTTTTTGCCCATATTATTTTTTTAAATGACTAATCCCACCAAAAACATGAAATGTAAAAGGAGCCAAGCAAAATATTGCACAACTATTCAATACTTCTGTCGTAAAAAGTTTTCAGATCGCATTCAAGCCAAGCCTTCAACTTATTTTGTAATTTAAATCAACATTCAGTAAATGTATCAATACATTTCTTTATTTTATAATTATTATAGTGGCTTGGCAATGAGTACAAGAGAAACAAATACGTCATATAAAAATGCATATTATTATTAGGAGGAGTTTATTAGGACTTACACAGACGGCAAGCGTAAAGTGTTTTAGTATGTAACGACGCATCACGCCGATGGTACCCAATAAATCCAATTAGTCGCTGATTATTTCTCTAGTGCTCTATTATATTATTTCTCTATTTCTCTAGTGCTTTTCTGTACTTAGCTTAGCACCCAATCTCTACCTCCTTTATATTTTTTCTTTGAGGCTTAGTTCTATAGGTGGACACTGGACAACGTATCGTAAATACTCCTGAGTTCTGAGTTGATTATTATATTCATATATTATTATTGACTATTAAGCTTTAATACGTCTTGAAGATGGTCATTTATAGAATTACCGTCTAATACATAGTAGCACTTATGTAAGCGTCTCGACGTTCCTCGCAGGAAAGGAGCACAACTTATTTCATATGATAACTCCCATATTATTATAATATATTGAGCGAGTAAGGAGTGCATATCGCAGTACTGATTATATTTATATTTAAATCGAATTTTAATACGTAAAACAAATATACAGTCGAAACTCATACGGTACCTACCGTTCTTGCAAAGATACAAATATAAAAATCTTTTCTTTGGCTTAATAAAGTATAATATTATTATTTTTCAGTTTTTAGATTTCCATGCCCAAAGGATGAAACCGAGACCCTATTATTATTAAGTCTTCGCTGTCTGTCTGTAGTCCATCCGTATGTCACCAGGCTGGATCTCGAGAACCGCAATAGCTAGATAGTTGCAATCTTCACAAATTATGTATTTATGGTGTCGTTATAAAAGCTTATAGTCCAAATAAAATAAAATAAATTATTAATGGGGGGCCTCATACAACAAGACACGATTTTTTCCCCTTTTTTGCTCCATATCAACAATGGTAACAGTAAGGTTTTTGAAAATTTTAGAAAATACTCAATTGTACTTTAACTTTAATAATTAATAATAAAAATTAAATAAACTTATTATTTAAGGGTGGCTCCCATACAAATTTACGGTACGGAACCCTATATACGCCAGTCCGACTCGCACTTGGCCGATTTTATAATTTTTCCTTTCATTGTGAATAAATACCTATCCGGGTACCAAATTTCAAGGTTCTAAGTCTGCTAGAAGTACCTTAGAATTTTGATGATCTGTCAGTCAGTGACAAAATGTAGTAACTTTGACCATCCGTAACTATTAAACTATTAATCGAAATTACATGTAATTTGGAGGTTAAGCTAGTTTTAATACTTGCTCATAGTGACCGAAATTCTAAATCCCTAGCTTTGTTAACATCGAAGATAAAGGGGGTGTGAAATAGCCGCGAACCGCTTCGAGAAAAGTATGGTACGGCCGTGCCTTTACTAAAAAGCTTGGCTGGGGCACTGCCGTGCCCCCAGATTAATAAGTATTGTCGCCATGGCAACGTCCATCGCTATCCCGTCGCACAAACAATGGTCGCCGTCAGTCTCGAATTGTAATAATTTACTATTATTAATTCAACAAAATATGCACTTGTAACTCTATAAAAAGTAGATGTTGTCCGATTCTCAACCTTAGCCGATATGCTCGCTAAGATTTACGATAATCGGTTGAGCTGTTACAGAGTTCAATTATTATGCACACCGTGACACGAGAATTTTATATTATACTTATTAGATTATCACGTATCCAGCTGCGATCTTAGTATTAATACCCATTACATAAAAAATGCGCAACGCCTCAGAAGTTTTCACAGCAAAAATATAATACGCTTTCAAAAAGGTTGGAGTTGACCTACAATATGTTGGAAAACAATAGTTCACGGGGTTAACATTGATAATTTTCAATTTAGCAAAGCGTGAAATGTGTTGACGGAGAAATGTAGTTTGCAATGCATATTGCATGAGTTCAGAGTTTCGGAAATGCATACAAGGCTCCGTCAAATCGTTTGCAAGACGTCTTGTTAGAATAACTTATTGATATTTGGCTCTTTGAGCGCGTATTTGCGGCTATCCAGATATTGACATAATGTGTTTTGGTTGCTTTTAGAAGTTGTGTAATCTTAAAGTGTATCACTTTCAAGATTGGTTATGCATTTATTTATTTTTCGTTTTGTTGTGATCTTAAGTAAACTGTATTGCCTGTTTAAGTTTCTTATCATATTTAACCCATCAAGCCCCGTAAGGCCCAAGTGGGCCTCGATAACAAAAGATTTCCAAGAATTGGCGATCGAAGGAAAACTTGGTTGACTACCGTACTCTAAAACGGAACCCTAACCAGCTGATTTTTTGTATATTGGTAGGTTAATAGTTATATAATTTAAAATTGTCCTACAAATAGAACAATCCATATTTTAGGACCATCATATCAAAGTATGAAATCCTTTCTATCTCTGTTAGCTACCACTTTCAAGATTTTCCGCAGATAAAAAAGTTGTTTGTCTTATCAAAATGAACCTACTCACAAAAAATTTGCTTGTTAGTAATCACAAAAAAAATTGTTCTAGGGCTCCCTCACTATTAAGAATACTCTTTTTGAACGTCGGGACTACGACGCCTACCACCGCAATTTTAATTAGCAACATTATGTTATACTAACGAATTCTATAAAACTCTACAGTTTCCAATGCAATTTACGTACACAATATTATCCTGCTTATCAATTACAAGTTAATAATGTGGACTTGTAGACATGCAATCAATCCACTTTTTTCCAGGAACATAATAATATGCCTTTGCAGTCAGCTAACATTTAAAATAAGTTTAAAATGTAACAAAACTTACGTGACACGGAAAAAGGTCGAACAAACGACGGCGCGAGGTAAATCACTCCGAGTGTAGTCAAGGAGCTCATTTAATATAGCTCAAGAGCCTGCAACATGTGCGGAAATAAAATGCAAAACCAATTTATATCTCACTCCCCAACTGTCAATCCAGCTATTTTCATATGACTGAATTTCCCCTTTTCCATCAACATTGACTTGCATTATGTGTGTCATAATCACAACACCCTTCAGTAAGCATAGCACATATTAGGTATGTGTTATTTAAATTGAAATATTCTGTTTCTTTTGATCGAATAGACTCCGAAACAATAAGATAAATAATGTATTTTAGCACAGATATAAAACGAAACAGGTAACAGGTAAGATATAAAACGAAACGAAACAGGTAACGAACGAAGATATAGGCTATTTTATATCACAGTAAAAAAAAGCATAAAGAGGTAACAGACAGGCAGAGTGACCTAGGTCTATCTCTGTGCCAAACAAACAGACACACTTTCGCATTTATAGTATTACTAGATGACGCCCGCAACTCCGATGCGCCAATTTCCAAATTCGTTTATCGCGCGGGAACCGTACATTTTTCCGGGACAAAAAGTATCCTACGTCCTTTCCCGAGACTCAAAGTATATCCATGCTAAACAGCAAAATCGATTCTGCGGTTTGGGCGTGAAGAGGTAACAGACAGACAGACACACTTTTGCATTTATAATATTATGGTATATAATATATGGGTGAGGCCGCCAATTTTTGCTGATATGACGCAGAAAAATTTTGCGAGAGAAAGAAAATTGGCGAATATCTACGCTGTTTGTGACGTTGGAGCACCAAAATTGTAGCGAATTTATTCCTCTACGCTATCACAGCGTTGAGAAATATGACGTTGGAGCACCAAAATGATAGCGTAGAGGCTATCATAGCGTTGAGAAAATCAAACTTATCTCTGTAAATAATACACAATGTGGTTTTTATTATAGCCTCAAACATGGCCCTTTTGACTACTCACATGATGCATTGATAGTTTTATGTGAAACAGTAATACTTACATTTGTGTAACAAAAAAACTTCCTTTGAAAAAACTGTGTACACAGCGGGACTGAGGTTCAAATGTGAACTGGCGAGAAATGGCGGATATTACGAGATTTTCCATAGAATACGTAAAAACTCAGCGTTGCCACCCAATTTTACCTTCCCTAACACGCAACGATAACAATAAATCGGTATTATTGATGACGTTTAAAATGTGGGGTAGAATTGATGTTTCTAACGATTCATTTGATCTTAAAAAGATTAAAAAAAAGATATCTTAAAATACTATAAGAAATCTAAGTATTCATAACATATCAGATTTATCTTCAAATCTGTCATACTTACTGCTACAGCAACAGTTAAAGTGCACCTCTTCCACGGCGGATTGTATATTTTAAGCTATTTTCTTACCTTTTTTTATGTTTAATTGTAAATATATTTTTAGACTATTATTGGAACTCAAATAATTCTAATGCATGCTTGAGTACTTTGTTTTCTTCGTTAGAATCAGTTTTGGAGCATAAGATAAACACAATACTTTTTAAAACACAAAGGACGGAGAAAAATAATTGCAAAATCAGCAAAAACTGGCGGCCTCGCCCATATACTGTATGGATTATGGATACTTTCGAACACTGACATTTAAGCGGAACATCTATAATTACATAATGTTTTATTTACAGACAGATAGACAGGTTTCTGGCAAGGAGATTATTAAACTCTACATTAAGTCAAGATAGTTATATCGCTGCAAATCTAAAGCAAGAACCTCGTTAATATTATGGTTAGTCTCTATTGCAGTATCTAAACATGCTCTTAGTGTAGGAGGTGACAGTTAATTTGAACGTAATATATTAAAGTTATATTATTATTTATGTAAAGCTCATCAATCAAACTTAATGGCGCTAAGAGTTAGCGGTGTGTCATATAATGCATACCTAGGCGTATACTGTGTATAATATGGTCCAAAGCATGCAGCAAATCGATATATTACAATTTGACATTGACATTAGACATTTTGATATTGATTATATAGAGTTTTGTAACTCCCATTTTTAGTTTTTACCATGTGTTACGGTTAGGAGATACCTACACTTTTAATTTTTTTTTTATTAACAATAGTAAAATTTTATAAAACCTAGATGGTAAATCCATTATTATACTCCGTAATTTAGTGTGAAGGTATTTTTACTCATGGTAAAAACATACAAAAGATTTTAACGGTAAGAACAAAAGGTTTGAATTGCTACGAATTATCATTAAGGGCGTTCCTTACGGAGATTTCGTAATTTACCGTATTTCAAGCCTTATAAACTCATAATTTGAAAGCTACAAAGTTATAATAAAAAAACAGCAATAATCTTCAGTATATCAACATTCCTTTCCCCGTTTTAAATTTTCTATTTTTGTTTATTATACTTATGATGTCAGCTTCCAAAGTAAAACCAATTTATTAAAATTCAAGCATACATTCAGTATCTCCTTAGTATTTACAAATTACTTTTATTTGAAACACACGCCAATAGATCGATAATATCATAAACTACATATTCCCCGTTTTAAATTTTTTTAGGACAATTTTGAACTAAGATAAGTAAAAAAATAGGGTTTTGGTGCGATCTCGGCAACGCGGCAAATGTATGGCCAAGGTCGTTTGCTCGGGGGACGGCCTTAATAATCAGTTATATTGATGCGTTTTTAATTTAAATGTGTCAGTCTTTATGACTAATAAAAATATTTCTGTCTCTTGTACTATATTATAAGTAATAACATAGTTCCAACTAAAAGCATCACATCTTGTCAGTAAACAACGTATAAAATACAACACCGGTATTAGATGTGAAATTCCTCCTCCTAAATATTAGCAAGTATCCAACATTAAGTGCATACTATTATAGCATTATCCAAAGTACAAAATTAGGGAAGATATTTCTATGAATTTAATTACTATACCACAGGTACATTTTTATACCTAATCTTTACTTATTTGTAACACAAATAACAAAAATTGCGCAATGGAAATAGTACTTTGTTAAATCCCAAAAAAATGTATTTTAGTCATTTTTCCATTGGATATAAAAATAAACTCCATTCAATTCAACGTACTTACGAGACCAGCGCGCTCGAAGGCTTCTCTGATCCGGAATTACCCGATATAATCCTGATTCGTCTTACTCTATTGAACAATATCGATTTTCAAATACATCCATGCGAACATCTGAACAAGAAATTTTAATTTATAAAACGCTATGTAAACTACCCTCATGTCTCAAGGTCTGTTGCAGTAATCTATATTCTATATAATTTTATAAAAGGCTTTGTCCTGAATGACATGAAAATGGAATCACGCCACGGCCTAAACCAGTGATTGTAAATACTTGAAATTAGGAGGGAGTGTTCTTCGTATAACGTAGGCGTGCGATAAGAAGGGATTTTTAGAAATTCCTCTCCTAAGGGTGTGAAAAGGGGGTATGAAGTTAGTATGGGACAACTCGATTCCTTAGTCCGATCTGCTCAAAAATTCGCATCATTATTATTTGATGTATTTTATGGAAGATGTAATTCATAGTTTGTTGAAATTTATCCTTAAAAGTCGTTAAAAAGCATGAACAGTTTACAGCGCTTCACAGCGTTTAGCAGCGGCTTGCAGCGACGCAGGGAGTTAGAGACGCCAATCACTGCTTTTTGCCACAATAGACATAACCTGTGTACTCTATTTTTGCCATGTAAGTTATGGCTGGTTTACACGTCGTATTAAGTAGATAAGTAGTCAACTAAATTTTAACTTATGACTTTATAATTACTTCACTAAATTTGAACATGCTACTTGCCACTAAATTTGTGTTTACATGCAATTGATAACTTAAAATTAAGTAAAATTTAGTTAATTGCTTATCCACTTAATACGTGTAAACCAGCCATTAGAGCTCATTTGAGTAAATACTCTTTTGCTTATGAAATAAAGCCACCATTCACGATAAAGCGATCTCATTCTATTTGTAAATTATCTAGATTTACAATCGAAAGTGCAACTTATGAAGCCTATTATATAATCGTAACAATAAGTTGTTAAATCTAAATAATAACTATATATTTGTAACAATTTATTGTTATTATGATATTATTGTTTTCTTATACTTTTGTAGACTTTAGAAAGGTTGTCTTGAATGGAGGGCCTTACATTATGTTTTGTCATCATATTTATTATTGTTAAAAAAATATTGGCGTTTGAAGTTCAAAATTAATAATTATTCCTGTACGAATTGGTGTTTTTTTTTTCATTGGCATTTAATTTTATCCACAAAAGATTGTGTAAAGTGCCAAAAATTTAATTAATTAATTAAATTAATTTTTTTTTATAAGAAATGAAGTTACACTTTTACTAATCTATTTAATTTATAATAATAATTTATACATATTATTAAAACTTATAAACTGTTAACATTTCCCTGCTTATACATATTGGAAGTTGCAATATTTGTAAAAACTAATAAACATCTATTTGCCACTCTAACTGAAACTAGAACTCGCACAAATTGTTTGAGATCCAAATATAAACAGCTGTTGTGTACTGGGGGATACAAAACCTCTGTGCTAAAAAAGAGCATTCTTTGCATGGCATTAACTTTGTATAATAAAATCCCCAGCAGCATAAAAGATAAACCACTTCAAACATTTTGAAAAAATCTGGTAAAACTGTTGACAGAAAAGTGTTATTACTCCATTCAAGAATTCCCAGCGACCACATAACCCAATAGACGCGTAATGTTTTGATTTCTCTTAACAAATAATTGTGTCAATGCGCTGAGGTAAGCGACGCGGGGGGTGAGGGAAGAAATGCATTACGATTGGCCAATTCAAATTCACGGCATGTCATAAATTATAACTAGTGATGGGAAGTACGAGAAGCGCTGGCCAAAAGAAAAAAAAAACAGTACATAATATTTATTTTATTTTTAAGTGTAGAATGAAGAAAAGACTTTTATAAATTAATATTTAATCATTTTTAAAATGAATTAACTTCGTATAAATTCTCCGAACTGCAGGTTTCTGAACCGAAGATTTTGTAAGAAATACCAATCTTGTAGTTATGTATTTATACATCACACTATTTGCTAAATCCACCACATGATTGGTTTCTTCACAATGAAATTGATGGAAACTTATTTCTGAAAAAAGTTGTTCACCAATAAAGCTGCTTGAAGTTTTATTGACTAAAAACTCTGCTTTACGTGGTTCACTTTTCTTTACGCCTCCAAGATACAATTTCATGATAACTTCACAGCGACGGCAAATTTTAACAACACTTTGTGACGGGTAGATTAAGCCACCCATGTCTCTGTAAGCTATAAAACTGTTAGCATTTTCGTTTAAAGTAATCAATGCCCCTATGCAGGTTTTACATCTCAAATGCTTTATTAAAGAGCTAGCAACAAAACCTGCTATGTACTCAATAGTATTTTCAGCAAACTGAGATAAGCAAATTGATTCTATGGCACTGTCTAAATCTTGATGACTTTCGGTGCCGAACTGAATTTCGCTCTTATCTTCTGCCTGCGACGCCTCACCGACCGCCGTGTATAAACAGCCTATATTAATAATTGGTGTTGTTATGTACATAATTATTATTATTGTATCCATATTCCATACCTATGCCTTGTAAGTTGTACTATTATATACTTTGTGCCATGAGACATTGGTGACCTTAACACGACGTGGTAATGATGATGATGAATTTGAATTGCGTGGTAGCATATGCTTTCTGTACTTAAAACAACGCCGAAACTCCCAAACGTGTATCTATAAGGAGTCAGGAGTTCTCTCAGCATCTTCGAAACCATGGTATACCTTGACCCAATATTTGACTTTTTAGTAGCATATTCTTAGTATACTTCACATAAAACCAAAATCACCATATGTTTCCATATAAATTTCGAGGAGTTCCCTCGATTACTCCTGGATCCCATCAGGTCACCACTTTTGTGAACATGGTACCAAATTGAAGTGAAACCTAATACAACAAAACAAAAATTTCATTTCACAAACGGCGGAGTGATCGTTGAACATACAAAAAAAAATATCCACAGCCGAACATATAACCTCCTCGTTTTTTGGAAGTCGGTTAAAAATTTAAAAACACATACACACGTTTACAAAAACAATTCATAAAATATTACTCTTTTTCAACAATATCAAAAAAAAAACAATTTGTTTAACTGATAAAAAGTCAATCATCGCATCACTAGTGACGCTGGACTCGGCTTGACAGTAATGAAAGAAAGGATAAGGATTACTAGTTTGTGTATGATAGAAAGGGAAATACTTATAAACAAACGTTTTCCTTGACGTATTCGGACCAGCGTAAGTTGAGCTCTGAAGAAATTGATTCCTGACAATATAAATCTTAAAATTGGCTTACCTATGAAAAATTATGCCGTCTTTGCTAAAATTAGACGATTGGCTGCATTTTCCACACCATTTTACGGTACAGGGAGCCATATTTCGCCTTTATCGTATTTTATTTAGTAGTAGACGCATGAGATGTACATAGGTCACGGAAGTGGTCGATAATGAGACAGATTTCGCTGTCATTGTCTCAAGTAAGACCTATTAGTCTTACATGTTGCCAGACAGTATTTGCCTTGCATTAGGCGTCTATTGGGTTATGTGGTCGCTGAGAATTCCTAAACGATTCTTTTTGACTGTTTAGACATTATTATGAATATTGAATACTGTTTGTCTCTTTAATTACTCATGTGTGACTGTATATTGTTATAATAATTATATAAAACTAGAACTATATAAATTACATTTTTGCATATTATATTTTTATTATTATTATTTTGACAATGATAGATAAAATTATTTTATTGTGACATTAGACCCTGACTAAATTGTATGATTAGGTACTTATCTTTAAATTTATTGACGCTTTGATTTTATCAAATAGGTTTATTATTATTATTAACACTGATTAGCTGCAGCAAAATATGAACTCTTAATTTAAATAATGTTGTGACTTAATAATACCTAAGTATATGAGGATAATAGTAATAATTGTGTAAAATTGGCTTCTTTAAATATAATGTATTAAATATTAATATTATAACTACCTACTTATAGAACTTCACACACCATGCAAAATCATGGTAGAATGTAAGAACTAAATATACTACCTTACCACCTACATGTACATTGTAAAACTACATTCTGTGAATAATACTTCAGTCGGAATTTCCAGGAATTGCTATTGTATTCTATTGTTGTCGCGATCACCGGTGCTCGCGCGGGGCCTGAAGGATTAAAGAATTTGAATTTGAATTTGAATTATCATATTATCAATAAGGTGGTGCGCGCACGGGCAACTTAGTTGCTCGGCGATTTATTGTCTCTCGATCAAGTCTTTGGGTATGCTCTAAATTTCATATACATAGTATGAAATTTCCCGAGAATCAGCCGATCGCTCCATAATGGATGCACACAATATTCTATTTTTCGAGTTTTTTTATTTATTTTTCGTAAGAGAAAAATAAATCGCCGAGCAACTAAGTTGCCCGTGCGCGCATAGGGTAACAGGCTTTGTCTTGAATGATATAATAATCATAATACTTACTTACTTAATAATTTTCAGGAAGTATTTATAATTAATATACATGGTGAGGTATTAGTTTACAGTGTTGCTAGAATTAGTTTACCCTGTGTTTTAGGCGAAATCTGGGGTTAAAGCAATTATTAGATATGATTATTATTTTTAACAAAAAATTAAAACCGACTTCCAAGGTAAAAACAATAATAACATTAATATGAACTAAAAAGTATTAAATAATTTTTACTATCTAATGGTGCCTTTTTCCGAATTCGGCTAAACCTCAACTACTTCTGTACTCAATCTTCATTATTTTGAAGTCGGTACCAGATAGCTGAATCTTCAGTCCTCTGACAGAATATTTGAAACTTTTGGAACTGGCACCGACTTCAAAATTATGAAGATTGAGTACAGAAGTAGTTGAGGTTTAGCCGAATTCGGAAAAAGGCACCATTAGATAGTAAAAATTATTTAATACTTTTTAGTTCATATTAATGTTATTATTGTTTTTACCTTGGAAGTCGGTTTTAATTTTTTGTTAAAAATAATAATAATTTCACTCTTTTTAGTTACACTAGTAGGTAAACCTTCGCGTATATTTTACGTATCTTATTACAATTTGTCAAGACTAGAGTCACAACTCACACTCACAAAATCATATATTATCAGTGAAGTGAACAGATTGTGCTAAGTAATTTAACAATTTTAATGCTTCAAGCCCCAAGCGGTCACCGGCGATTGAGATAACAATAGAAAGGCTATTGTGTCTCGTTTTTCCACGATCGAAGGATCTATCAGATAAAAAATTGTATAAACTTGCATAGGATGTAGCGTAGCTACTCATAATATTTAATATTATCATAATTATTGACAGCTCTGTTCTTGTAAAGCGCTTATTCCACTTATCCTAGCTAGGAAGTCCTAGCTAGGATCCTAGCTTTCTAAATGTTATTCCACTTGACTAAATTTTTTCCGATTTAGGATCCTAGCTAGGATCCTAGCTTCTAAATGTTATTCCACTTGACTAAATTTTTTAGGACCCTAGCTAGGACTTCCTAGCTAGGATAAGTGGAATAAGCGCTTAATCAAGAATTCAAATCGATACTTAGTGCGCCATCTATCGATTAATAAGTATAACTGATTAAAAAGACACTTAATGACTTTGTTTTGTGTAAATCCTCTTTTTAAAATAACTTTATTTTAATTCTATTTGTCTATTTAAATTTTATAAAGTAATTAGTAAAGTATTCGATCTGTTGTCTGCCGCCACACGCCACGCGGCGCGGCGGCGCGGCGACGCCGTCGCCTCTGCGGCGCCGACCGCCATGTATTAAACAAACAGGTGTTGTTATGCAGTACATAATTATTATTATTAGTATATCCATACCTATGCCTTGTACTATTATTAATTCTGTGCCATGAGAAATTGGTGACTTTAATGATGATGATGACGATGATGATGATGATGATGATTATGATGATGAATATGAATTGCATAGTAGCATATGCTTTCTGTTCTTAAAACAACGCCGAAACTCCCGAACGTGTATCTATAAGGAGTCAGGAGTTCTCTCAGCATCTTCGAAACCATGGTATACTTTGACCCAATATTTGACTTTTTGGTAGCATATTCTTAGTACACTTCACATAAAACCAAAATCACCATATGTTTCCATATAAATTTCAAGGAGTTCCCTCGATTACTCATGGATCCCATCATCAGGTCACCACTTTTGTGAACATGGTACCAAATTGGAGTGAAACCTAATACAACAAAACAAAAATTTCGAAAATCGGTTCACAAACGGCGGAGTAATCATTGAACATACAAAAATAAAAAAAATAAAAAAAAATAAAAAATATCCACAGCCGAACATATAACCTCCTCGTTTTTTGGAAGTCGGTTAAAAATGGATTAATTTTGGAGAAGTGTTCTCCGTATGACGCAGACGTGCGCGGTGCGATGTAAGAAGGAATGTTCATGTTTCGAAAAAATGTTATTAAGTTTTATAATAATACTTGCTGTCCCGGCAAACGCTCTTTTGCCATATAAAGAATTTTAGTGAGGTGATTAATAAGTATGGCACCATGGCAACGTTCGTCGCTAGCCCGTCGCACAAATCACAATGGTCGTCGACACTCTTGAGTTGTAGTAATTTACTATTATTTATTCAACAAAAGCACTCATCAATATAAAAAGTAGCTAGTAGCCCAGAGACCAGACCTACTATTTTCTTAGTCTATGCAGTAGCCGATTCTCAGACCTACTGAATATGTATCTATACTTCTATACTTATTATAAAACAAAGTCGCTTTTTTCCCTCATGTCCCTTTGTTCCCTTTAATCTTTAAAACTACGCAACGGATTTTGATGATTCTTTCAGTGTTAGATAGCCCATTTATTGAGGAAGTCTATAGGCAATATTTTATCACGCTAATAATAATAGGAGAATGTGAAAAAAACGGGGGAAATTATTTGAAAGGGCTTATCTTGCGAACTACTGGAGCAATTTTTATGTTATTTGGCACAGATAAGAAGTAGACTACGTGAAGGATCATAGGCTATCCATTTTAATCATTTTTTCAGTGGCTATATATTTTATACCCGTGCGACGCCGGGGCGGGTCGCTAGTCTACAGTGGCGAGGGGTGAATATTTTGAGAAGGGAAGCCGGAGTAAAAAATCTACTTACCAATTTTGGTAATTTATAATTGAATGACATGCTTTTAATTTTCAAAACTAAGTTTGGAAAACAAAGTTTCCTTCGACAGCAAAATATAATCTGTCAGACAACAGTCTTGCTGAATTAATGCCATATTTTCCGAACTACACGATTACGTCGTACGACTCACAATTCACAAGTCACAATATAAATTAATTTAATTCACGACACTCTTCTAAGTTCTAACGCTAAAACAAAATTTAAATTCGACAAAACAAAACAAACGACATGTTGTTTACAAACACACTATCCGCCATATTAATATGTCAATCTAAAAACCAGCAAAATAAAAATGTATTACGCGCCTGTCATATTTAGTACCGCTAAAGTCGTATTACAAAAAATCCTACCAAAATAAAATGTATTACGCGCCAGCAAAAGTATAATGTCGCTACATTCATTCTTAAATTCGAATCATAACAATTTTACTTCATGACTCATCTATCTCGCTTGCACTTGTGCGTTGCTAATTAACCTTTCTCCGTAATAACTCGTCGGGCATCGAGTTATTTCCAAGTATATATCGCGCGTGCTAGAACGAGACAGAACATGACGACCAGTTCACAGGAATGAAAAGGACAGATGCTTACTATGAACTGTCGTTGTATGGAGAAATAAGCCGCTAATCCACGGCTTGATTCTCTGCGCCCGCACATTGCATTGCCTTTTAAAATTTGTAGGCGATAGTTATTAATTCAAACTATGTATTTCAAGTGAGAGAAAAATTTATTGCATATAACATTGTGAATTCAACGTTTTTTAAGTAGGTATGTAAAATATTTATTAGATAAATATGTCGTTGGCCCATATATTCGATTTTTCTAAGCCCTAAGGGAAGCCGATGGGAATCGGGTTATATGGACGCTTCGCCACTGCTAGTCTATACATATAATAAAACTGTAGAAATGAAGATTCTGTACATTAAAGATATTCAAAAAATAATAAGCGGAGGGTGTCACTACATCGCTATAGAAGCCAAAAATGTGTTTAGGTTTTTTTGTCTGTCTGTCTGTCTGTCTGTCTGTATGTTTGTTCCACTATCACACGAAAACTACTGATCCGATTTGAATGCGGTTTTCGCAGATATATTTGTCTTCTTCCAACTTAACATCTGGTATATAAAAATTTTTCTCCCCACCCCTCTAATGGGACGAAAGAGGGGGTCAGATTTTGTATAAGACTTTTACTTTAACACAAAAACTACTGAACCGATTTGCATACGGTTTTCGCAGATATATTTGCCTTCTTCCAACCCAACATCTGGTGTATAAAAATCACCCCCCCCCCCACCCCTCTAGGGGACCAAAGAGGGGGTCAGATTTTGTATCAAAATTTTTTCTTTAATGGACTTATTTCATATTATTAACTGTTTTCCCAACTTAACATCTGGTGTATACAATTTTTCCCCCCATCCCTCTTAGGGGACAAAAGAAATCTTACCCCCGATTTTGTATCAACTGATGAAGTAAAAATACTATGATGGCAAAACAACGTTTGCCGGGACAGCTAGTATTATAATATATTTGTAATAAAATATATTTTACAGATAAAAAGACAAACAGACGGACAAATAAGCGAACAACACTAAAAACAGAAGTATTTTAGAGGTCAGTTCAATATTGTAGAAACACTTATTGCACCTGGAAATAGGATTTTGTTTGTCAGCGTCCAATACAAACGTTTGAAAAGGTACAATGTGTTTTTTAATAACTGTCCACCAGAGTTGAAAAAAACACTATCACACGTAGGTACACTGACGGAATATAATATTTGCCGACTGCAGCGCTCTGCGCGCAATTTTTCACAGAAAATTTCAATTTTCAACCAACCAATTTCAATTTTCGATGTCCTATCAATCCATGTCGCGTTTGTTAGAATGAAACTAGAACGTAAAACCATTTATATTGTCCGCTGTGTCTATTGTATTGATCTATACACTGTATACGGTATACACATCAATATCTTTTTAACTGTGACTTTGAATTTCTTTGCCGAAATATCATGCATACTTATTAGAATCTTTGACGTGGGAAAAGGGCAGAGGGTCCTTAACATTTTCTGTTCTTTTTTGTGTTGTTTTAGGTTATAAATAGTTACTGTTAATTGTTAAATTAAAATCGTATGAATTATATAACATAATATTAAAGTTTTGTAATAATTACTAGCTAAAAGCCGAACTTTGTGAGAACTCGCGTCGTCACACCTTGACTGACTGATGATGACACATCTAGGTACTTAATATAAATTACCAATATGTTAAAGCACAAATCAATACGCGTGATATTTTTTCCGTAAAGGGGGTGACAGACACGCGAGTAAGTACGCGGACTTATGGCTCGACGATCTTAATCGCATGTGTGTCAGCAAAGAACCGCGAGCCGCGAGCCTGGGGGCATCAAAGAGAATATAATCACTACGTTTTAGGGGGCATGGTAATCCAGTGTGAGCGATTCTCGTGTGTCACCGACTCGAGCCGAGTAAGTTCGCGAACTTAAAACCCGCATACTTTAAGTTCGTACGTCTGTCACCCCTTTAAATTGTACCACAAAATGTACAGGTTGTGGAATATACTAGGACTCGCTTCGCTGGCCCTAATTATGCAACCATAATTGGACGCTGTTAAGCTTTCGCGTAGTAAGTACTAACCCACAAAAAACGTTTTGAGTTATGAATGCAATTATCAAAGCGCACGGAAGTTCCAACAGGCCGCGCGCATGCCGTGCACTATTTACACGAACCGTTTCGACGCACTTTTGACCCCCTGTAGCTCAGTGCCTGTTGCGAGTGCAAAGATAAAATTATACCCACGTAATTGTATACTAGTACTTAAGCGCTATACCCAATTTCACGGACATAGCATCGGTAGATCTTGAAATATGTCCCTGTAAAAATAGCTAATTTTGGCACTCACTCACTCACTCACTGACCGGTAATCAAAACCTCGAGGCCACTTCCAATTGTCCTAGCGTTATGAAATTTGGCACACAGGTCGTGTGTTATATGTAGATTAACAAAAAATTAAGAAATTGTAGAAATCGGTCAAGCGTAAGTCGAAGTTCAGAAATTTTAGAAATCGGTCAAGCGTGAGTCGGCCCATCTACGAACTTTAGAAGCTACTTCCAATTAATGTCCTAGCGTTATGAAATTTGGCACACCGGTCGTGCGTTATATGTAGATTAACAAGAAATTAAGAAATTTTAGAAATCCGTCAAGCGTGAGTCGGCCCATATGTACGAACTAAGAGGCTACTTCCAAATATCGGATATCCTAGCGTTATGAAATTTGGCATACAAGCAGTGTGTTATAAGCAGATTAACGAAAAATTAAGAAATTTTAGAAATCGGTCAAGCGTGAGTGGACCCATCTACGAACTTTAGAAGCTACTTCCAATTAATGTCCTAGCGTTATGAAATTTGGTACACAGGTCGTGTGTTATAAGCAGATTAACGAATTATTATTTTTAACAAAAAATTAAAACCGACTTCCAAGGTAAAAGCAATAATAACATCCTTATAATATGAACTAAAAATTATTAAATATTTTTTCCTATCTCATGGTGCCTTTTTCCGAATTTGGCTAAGACTCAACTATTTCTGTGCTCAATCTTCATAATTTTGAAGTCGGTACCAGATACAGCTGAATCCAGATGCCACAATATTTAAAACATTTGTAACTGGCACCGACTTCAAAATTATGAAGATTGAGTACAGAAATAGTTGAGTTTTAGCCAAATTCGGAAAAAGGTACCATGAGATAGGAAAAATTATTTAATACTTTTTAGTTCATATTATAAGGATGTTATTATTGCTTTTACCTCGGAAGTCGGTTTTAATTTTTTGTTAAAAATAATTATTTCACTCTTCTTAGTTACCTAGTAAAATCATCGCGTACTATACGTAGATTAGGGCCGATTCACACCGAATGGCAGAGGCGAGGCGAGCAGTTTCAGTGTCATATGATTTTAAACTTTATCTTCATTATTGTAATACATAGTATCGCTTGAGAAATCGACGCCGTTGGCGGCCGCAAGAGGCCACGAGCGTCCACGGGCGGCCGTAGATTTCTCAAGCGATACCATGTATTACAACAATGAAGATAAAGTTTAAATTCATATGACACTGAAACTGCTCGCCTCGCCTCCGCTATTCCGGTGTGAATCGGCCCTAATACACCTGTATAATATTCTACGTATCTTAAGGGGCCGGGTTACCCTCGAAATTTTCATACATACGTAATACCAAAATCATTTTGTCATACGAAAATATTTAACATGTTTGAGTTATTTTTCAGCTTAAAATAGTAATTACCTAGGTTCCTGAACAAAAATTAACTTCAAAATATTTAAACACTAAAAAAATTTTTTTTGTGTTTAATTTTTTTTTTCTACATTTACTTACTACTAAATATTTAAACACTAAAAAATAGAGTAAAACACTAAAAAATATACAAATAAATAGTAAATTTACTACAAAATATTTTAGTACTAAAAGAAAAGTTAACAGTTACACTAACAAAATATAATATCAGCTGCAGATAATTATAAACAATACATTAAAAAAAATCGAAGTGCACACGTGCCAGGGCCGCGCCAAACCGGAATTTTAGCAGCGGCGAGGCTTTCAGTGTCATATGATTTTAAACTTTATATTTATTATTGTAATACGTAGTATCGCTTGAGAAGTCTACGGCCGCCCGTGGCCGCGATTGGTAAGTGTGACAGCTGTGCACTCTAGCATGTTACTTGTATTATCGAAGCAACTTACTTCTCAGAAGTAATGTCAAATGTGTGCCTTACGCTCTGGAGATAAGGTTGAATATTTTGTTATGTTCAATTTTGGTGACATTGGTGACCCTGACGTGGCAATGATGATGATGATTATGAATGTAATATGTATAGTAGCATATGCTTTCAGTTCTTAAAACAGCGCCTTAACCCCCAAACTTGTATCTATAAGGAATCCGGAGTTCTCTTAGTATCTTCGGAACCATAGTATACATTGGTGCAAAATCTTGCGTTTTGGTAGCATATGCTTAGGATGCTTCTCATAAAACAAAATCACCATATGTTTCTCTATAAATTTCGAGGAGTTCCCTCGATTACTCATGGATCCCATCATCAGGTCACCACTTTTGTGAACATGGTACCAAATTGGAGTGAAACCTAATACAACAAAACAAAAATTTCTAAAATCGGTTTACAAACGGCGGAGTAATCGTTGAACACATACAATATATATATATATATATATATATATATATATATATATATATATATATGCCTGCGCCCTCCCCCGTCCCCCCGCTTCGGTATCCGTGGCTAAGTAGACCTTCTGTTAAGTCTTTTCATTAATAATGAAATGAAATAAAAATGATGCGCTTGATGCTTGATACAGCGCCGCGCGCCGGCAGCCATTTCGTCAACCGGCGCCGGCAGCCATTTCGTAAACCGGCGCCGGCAGCGGATACACTCCCTAGTAAGTAAGTAACACATAAACACCAGAAAACGGATGACCTTATCTCAAGATTACGAAAATTTCAAATGTAAATTTCTTGTAAATTACATTTCTTATTACTATTTAGGAAATGTGTCTAATATCATCAATTTTACACATATCCGTACGATTTTAGGAATTGTATACAATGACGGATTACATAATTTCCGGTAACATATATATATATATATATATATATATATATATATATATATATATATATATGCACAGCCGAACATATAACCTCCTCGTTTTTTGGAAGTCGGTTAATTAAGAAATTTTACCTTTAGAGGCTACTTCCAAATGTCCTAGCGTTATGAAATTTGGCACACAGGTCGTGTGTTATAAGCAGGTTAACACCTTCGCTGCGGGACTAAAAGAGACGGTATTTTATATGGTGCGATAACGGGCCGATCAGCCTTATACTTAAACTCTCCGCCGCTGCGGTATAGGGCTTATTGACCTAGTAAGGTGTCGACCAATATAAATGACTGTAACTATGCGAAAACTTAAAGATTTGGAAATCCACTAATCAATATCGATCGTAGAAGAGTTACTGTTCATGGTGCTGGCTTCGCCCTGGATTCCTACTATTTACTTGAGAGATACATGCAAAAATATATGTAAGGTCTTATAAACCGATACCGCACTAAATTATAGGCTTATTTAAGGGAGTTTTAGTGACGGGAAATAAGTTATCGACATATTATTTTTAATATCATTTATTGAAGAAACAATAAGATATTTTTATTTTGAAAAAAATAACAGGCCAGTAAGGATTATGCTATGATTTTTTTTTATGTAATTTTTCGAATAATCTATATCAGAACGTTCACTTTCACAATTTCCTCCTTGTTGAAACGATTATTCGACCATTTTTCTACATTGTTCATTTGGCCGAGGCATTATTAATGATTTAACACCAATAACAAAATCTCAAAACGTAAACATACGACTGTGTAAATGCACTATCGAACCGCTCCCGCTAATTACGTCACAACACTAATATGAAGTAAACAATTCAATTACCTACACCAGTGCGGGAAGGGGTGGAATGACCCTGTGATCTCTGACGGGCCTTTCGGCCCGTTACCCGCAAGGAATGGAAAAAAATATCAATCAGTGCGTTATCAGGCCGAAAGACCTTAGCACTATTTTAATAGTTTATCGAGTAACCCTTACAGTCCTAAGCTTAAACCTATACTTGTCTCCTTTTAACATCCAAAAATACTCATTATACAGCCCCCGCACCAGGGGAAGTTCGCCGTTTCTCGCCACCGCACAGAGCGCGAGTACATGCATCGGGCGTTTAAGCTTTATAACGCAGCGAACGTGTTAACGAAAAAGTAAGACATTTAAGAAATCGGTCAAGCGTGAGTCAGCTCATCTACGAACTTTGGATAAAAATTCTTATGTATCAGTGATACGGCGACCTCTGTGGCTCAATTGGTTGAGTCTGTGGCAGCTCAAGCTGGGGGTCGCGGGTTCAAATCCCGCCGACGGAACAAAAAGTTTCCAATGTTCCCGGGTCTGGATGTGTATTAATTAATATGTGTAATAATGGTATAATAAAAATCTTAAATATATGTATAGTATAAAAAGTATTACTTAAATATATTTCCGTTGTCTGGCGCCTGTAACACAAGTTCTTCAGGTTAGCAATGAGGCATCTATTGAAAGTATTAGTATCGGGCGTGGCACAAAAAGAAAAAATAGGTATGATTTCTTGAAAAAAAGTATTGAAATCCCACCAAAAACATATCTGTTAAAATAGGGCCAAGTTCCTATAGGCTAATTGTTGGTCTAAAAAAAAAGAGTTGAAATCCAATCCAATGCCAAGTTCAGATGCACTTTACCGATCATAATCATCTTCAACAATCTGATCCATAATACTTCTAAATTTGAACCGCGACCAATTAAAATTAATTAATGTCATTTTAAAATGAAATCATGAACTTATTTCACAGAAGTTGTATTATTTAATTTAATTAACATTTTTTGTACATTTGGAACACCGATCACCAATGTACGCATATTGGCAATATGCTTTAAAACATGATATGTTTGTCAGTTGATACCGTATACGTATAGGTCATAACGACGCGGTCCCTAAACCTCACCCTATCAATCAACCAGCTGACCCATGTCGGCCAAATGTGTTGGTATATTGCAGGAAAAATCCCCGGATTACTACTTTAGAGTAAGTAAGCAACGGTCAAACATAGACGTGTATTGAATGTATTACTTACAGCGCTTTGTATAAATATTCTTCAAAGGGAAGTTTTATGGTGTCCAAATTCCTTTTGAGGCAAAAACGTACATGGGGTTTAAGGAGGACTATAATCCTTGTCATTAGTGTGACTACAGACGCTTAAACTGAGGCAAAAACACAATAGTAATGATAGTGAAATAAAAAACTAAAATGTTTCTGTCAAGGACACCGGCCGCTTCTGTTTCAAAATAGTCTTAATATCAATTAAAACGAGTCCGTAAAATGCATTGTTCACGTCGTAGTCTGAGCCTTGTTTCAGTAAATGTGCCCAAAGCTGATCTGTCAAGAAAGTAATCCAGGCTTTGAAGCGACAGGAGTTTAATGTGATAAGGGTTTGCCATCTGAACTGGATTATTAAAAGTAGTCTTGTCGTAACAATCTTTTGATATAACTTTTTATAGCCTTCAAGATTTTAGGCATTTTGTTAAATTGCATTCAGTTAGAAATCAAATATGTAAGGAATGTAAATTATTATCTAGATTTTATAAATTCTCACTCTTAACGAAACTTCAACTGCTTTCATAAAAATTAAAATAAGCCCCATGAGATACATGAGATAGAAGTAAATAATAATGATCGTGTTGGCATAAGTACGCAATTAACTTCACAAATGTACTGCAGCGGCGATCATAAATTTAGTTAACAAACGTTAACCACAACATTTTATGTATTGTTAAATTGCATCCATTTATTAATTATTTTTAGCTTGAATGTTTAAAGTGTACCCTAATTCACTGTTTCATGCAGTTTCCTATCAAACTGTAAAATGATGTTACTCTGATTAAGTGTGCATCTACATTGATATTTAAAAAAGCAATATTTCGTACTGTCCGACTTTAAGACACTAAAGTCTGCTTACCATAACATAAATTTTAATGGAAGATGCGCTCAAAATAGAAGCGTGTAATATGCTAATTTAATAAAGAAAAAATATACCATAAAACTCAAACCATATAACTATACAAACTTTAAACAATTATAAACTTTAAGTATTAAAGGAATCGGAATTAAGAAAAAAGCCTACTTGAGGGTAGGAATAATGAAGCCAATTTAAATTAGCCTCGGAACTTCGCGAAGTGTCTTCAAAGGGCAATAATTAGGCCTTTGTCCTGAAATTCAGAATTAATTTTCACTTTACACTTCCTCGTTAATCATTTAAAGACTTAATGTTGGTTGTTACGGTTAGATAAACCAATAAAATCTACCTTGTTATCTTCTGTTTCGTGGTTTGAAGATAAGGCGTTTGCTTAAAAAAGCAAAAGTAATTTAAAAGTCATAATTGTTTCGGTTAATAGAAACAATGATGAAGTTATTATACCAATTTCACTTGGTATTTTAAATACATAAAAAAAAAGACGGGTTGCACTCCGGGAGTGCCGGCAGACGTGAAAATTTGATTTTATTAACGTTGTGCATTTTTTAACCCATTTTTATGAAAATCGATTTTAATCGAAACCCTTACAATCAATTGACCCAATTTAAGCAAAATGAGTCCAATCCACACCATTGCAAAAATTGAGTTATGCAGAAGTATTCCAAAATGGACCTTTTATCGACCCTATGAAGATCATGCAAATCTAACAATTTTGGCAGAACAAAACATTTTCACAACAACGTTACCAACTAACAAATTAATGAGTATTGTTTTTTTAAAAAAGATCCAAGCTGCAGGGTCCCTTGAATTTTGTTTTTAAATTAGGCAAGTAGAATCATGCGGCATGGTTTGGTTCTCGTTTGCATATTAAAAAAGGCTTACTTCTCAATATTTTACAAAGACTCACGTCAGTCACGTGGCTGGTTTTTTGTTGATATAAAGGCGACGGGTCATTGTGACCCAGGCCCGACACGATACAAAATTACTCCTGCGTAACTGGCCTGGTTTTATTGAAACCAGAGTGGTTTTGTGTGTTGCGCACACACTTGGGCACTATAAAAATTACTCTTGTATAACTGGTCGTGTGTATTGCACACACACGAAAGTTACTACACGATCGTATAGAGGGGAAAAATCCAGGAAGAACAAGCCGAAGAACCCCATATCAAGGACAAACAGTTGCCGAGTTATAAGCACTCAAACTTTGACATTGACAGCTCGACAACTGTCAAATGTCTTACAAAAGTAGCCATAACTCCGCTCCCAATAGGCCAAGAGGGACGGGGTTTCTTCCAACCTCAAAAGCAATACCTCGGCTACCTCCTCCCCGAATCTGGACTAAATCGGAGACATCAAAACTTCAAGGACGAATCTTCTACTATACTTACATTACACATTCTTTGCATTTAATGGACAATGAAGGTCCGATACATATTATATTGTAAAAAAGTATGGCTCATTATTTTGTAAAATGGCAATGTAAGATACTCCATTACTATTTTTTTTTGTATTATTTTTTTTTACTTTAAGATTTTTGCAACGTTGCTTGAAACCATCACTACAAATGCGAAAGTGTGTCTGTCTGTCTGTCTGTCCGTCTGTCTGTCTATCTGTCTGAATGTTTGGTATCTCTTCACGCCCAAACCACTGAACCGATTTTGCTGAAATTTGGTATGCAGATACTTTGAGTACCGGGAAAGGACAATTCATCCCAGAAAAATGTACGGTTCCCGCACGATAAACGAGTTTTGGCGAAACGGAGTTGCAGGCATCATCTAGTTTAAAACATCCTTGTAAAAACCAGAAAAAAGTAGGAGCGCCACATTATATCAGGTAGGTACTTACTGCCGAAGCATACAACAAGATATACTTAGGATATGCTCACCTAGATACAAAAAAATATTAAGTTTTAAATCTAAATTATGATTTTTTTTCATTTCAATATTTTTTTTGGGAATATAAGCAACAATATAAACTAAAAAATAATGAATATATATTTCATTCTATTACTACATAACCGAAAGAAAAAAATGCCGGTTTTCTTCAAAATTTGAAAGTTCATGAGGCCTCAGCTTATTTAAAAGCAAATTTTATAAGTTAAAATCATTGTTTCTTTAACTAATTAGATGTTAGACATCCAAATCGGGTGCACAGATCTCATGCACGAAAATCCTGTTGACTTGTGTAATAAATCTAAAGAGATGGTTCGCTTTGGATTATATGTATCCCACACTAATATAGTTTTGCGAAAAGGAACCCTCCTGTTTTTGTTTAATTTTTGTTGGAAATAGTAGTACTATTTAACATATTTATGTTTGTACGCATAGAATAAATTACCAAATATACTATTGTAAATTAACTTTACTTAAAATAACAATCAGTTTTAAAGAATACACAATTTTAATAAAAACGTCTTTTTCTCAGAACTGTCATCGTGTGGGTTGAGTCCGGTATGCATAAATGGGTCCAATTCGAGTTCGAGTTCGAGTTATAAAAAAAAACATCTTTATTAAACATACAAGGGACAGAACACAGCCAGAGTTAAAAACAACACAAGGAATTATAAGCGAATTGACATGACGCACACTACATACAATATACATACAACATTTAACTACTTAAAATTAAACTAAAAAGTAATCGGTTATGGCTGTGCAATTAATGCGCAGATTGCACACACCGCATGTTTAAAGGGTAAGCCACTCAGGAATCGACCGCGGTAAGCCGTGACGCCTGATCTTCCGTGGCCCCCTGATATTATTTATTAATTTTTTGTCACTTTTTATGTCATAATATAATGAAAATATATTTAAAACAGTTAAATTTAAAAGTTAGGTTAGATAAGTGTTTTATTATTACTTGTATTTCTCAAGAATGTGCTGGTTCTAAATTGTTAATTTACATTTTACAAGTTCTAGTTTACTGTTTAGCAGTACCTACTTGGTACGAGAGCTACGCATGGAGCTACGCCGTAGACGTACTACGTGCTACGACGAGACAAGTCAAGCATGTAACACAATAATGATTAAATTTTATTTTTATTTGTATGTAGGGCTATGATCTTTTTTGTTGTTCATTAAATTATGTGTCTCAAATTAATGTGTCAAAACTATATCTATATGTTAATACGCGAGCGAAAAACTTTGGATCCCTTTTGACGAAAAATGCGGAAACGTAGGTGAGTGTCATAGTTTATATGGTGCAGGAGTGCATTGAGCTAATATTATTTTGAAATTATGCTTTTATCATAAATTTTTTTTTTACAAATAAAACATTACACACACTACAACACACACATTATGAGATTTTGATTGACAAGCCTATACACACGAATTGTAGATAGTAGTATTTTATTTATGGTTGAGGTCTGTTAGTAGTAGTCAAATAAAAGCGTTGAAATTTGAAACTTATAATTTAATTTTTTATTTGAGGTCGAATTTCAACCATTGGGTGATCTCTAGTTATAATAGATTGCTCAAACCATCTCAAATTAATACTATAAGAGTTACCTCGCTTGTATCTACCCTTTTAATCAAAACCATTCACTACATTTTTTATCATAATATAATAATTGTTATATTTCCGTTTTCGACTCGTAAAGTTAAAGATGATTAATCACATGTGGGAGCTGATGCTACGCACGATACATATTATACTTTAGAAGTAATAACAAAAATTACAATTAGCAAGTTTCGGCCATCAATCATGACATCGGCGAATGATCGAGCTAAGTTTGATGAATTGTTTTTAGATAAGTTTTTTGTTTATACCTATACTAGATGATGTCCGCAACTTCGTTGGGCCAAAACTCGTTTATCGCACTAGGACCGCACATTTTTTGGGAACAAAAAGTATTCTATGTCATTTCACGGGACTCAAAGTATCTCCAATCTCCATGCCAAATTTCAGCAAAATCGGTTCAACGGTTTGGGCGTGAAGAGGTAACAGACAGACAGACAGTATGCAGATAATATTAAGTATGGAAATACAGCGAATATCATATTTGCTATAAACAGTATTTGGTGTACAGAAATGTTAATAAAATTAGTATAATTGAGGTTCACTGATGGAATAAATGATTCAATGCAACTGAGTCTAATGTTGTTAACCTTAAAGCTCTTAGTTGTACGTTAAACTTTTCTTAAGACTAGCCTACCACGGAGTAAATTTAACAGTACTTTCAGATCTCGAAAATCCTTTTTTTTTGTTTAAAAATTACCAATAATATATATTATAATATAATATACCCGTGTCTTGTCGAAGAAGGGACGATATTTTTATGATATAAATGGGAGATATGAACTGTTAACTTCTATAGTTATATAGATAAACCACACGTCAATATAGGTAATTCAATAATATTTCTGCAATCGTCCTGTTATATTGTCTTTCACTCTGGAAACCATCGACTTTGTGTGTAAACGTAGTATGAAATTCACAAAGCAAAACGTCTTACAACGTTATCGTATTCTTATAATACCCCGGGGATTGTATAGTCTAACAAAATATTATGTCAGTTAAACATGCATACTTAAAGAAATACCTTCTGTTCCTATATCTCGAAATACCAAATTATAAGAGTAACTGAAAGTCAAACAATAATTACGCTGCATGCCCACCAACTCATATACGTTTATTTGGTTGGTTATACTTGGGTCGGTTTCGTTGCCCTAGCTACCTTTTTTTAAACAAGACTTGTATACATATTTTATGGACAGTACAATGTTTTAGAGTCATCGTTCTAAAGTGATTGTATTTCGATGGCTTAGGGCCTATTTCACCACTTCCTGATAAGTGCCGGACAAGTTATCTAAGGGATAGGATATATAAGGTAACTTGACAGAGAAAGGAACATCTGTCAAATAAGTTGTGGATAGCCTATCCGGCATCTTATCAAGAAGTGGTGAAACAGGCTCTAAGTCAAACATACATAATATAACAAATATCACAATGCCTGACACAATATTCAACTCCCAAAGCTCGCAGCTTATTTCCAAGTTTCGAGTTGGAAAGAAACCACTGGGTGTAGTTTTTAGGGTTGCGTACCCAAAGGGTAAAAACGGGACCCTATTTCTAAGACTTCGATGTCTGTCCGTCTATCCGTCTGTCCGTCTCCATCACCAGGCTGTAACTCAAGAGCCGCTATAGTTAGACTTCTGAAATTTTCACAGATTGTGTATATCCACAAATTTTCACAGATTGTGTATGTCACCAGCAGTTTTTTCCGGACCTATACGACCTGCAAACCTTCAAGAAAAGAGCGTATTCCCTCTTAAAAGGCCGGCAACGCACCTGCAGCTCTTCTGATGTTGCGAGTGTCTATGGGCGACGGTAGTTGCTTACCACCAGGTGACCCCTTTGCTCGTTTGCCCCCTTATTTAATAAAAAAAAATATATGTTGCCGCTATAACAACAAATACTAAAAACAAAATAAAAATATTTAAGGGGGCCTCCCATACAACAAACGTGTTTTTTTTTTTTACTATTTTTTGCTCTAAATCAATAACGGCAACACTTAGGCAATTGAAATGTTTACAAAATACTTAACTGTATTTGTACTGTAATAATTAATAATAAAATTTAAATAATTTTGGAGGGCTTCCATACAAAAAACACAATTTTTTGCCTATTTTTGCTCTGTAGTGGTACGGAACCCTTCGTTCGCGAGTACAACTCGTACTTGGCCGATTTTTAAATTTAAAGCGAAGTCTTGCGGCCGCGAACAGGACGTTGTTATACTATTCAGAGTAATAATAATATACTTAGCTTTAGTTTTAAAAACAGATTTATATTATCAGTGCCCAGTTATTGGCGGATTGCAAAATATTTCTGGTATACGAGTAGGTAATACTCATAGCGAATATTGTAGAAAGATGTTGAATACTACGTAAGATATTTTGGTGGCGTATACAATTATTAACATTCTTGTACCTGAGATTTCTCTTGTAACTGTAGAAAGACTGTTCCCCATCTTACATGCAGATAGGTTCATTTAAAGTTCTATTATACGACCAATGAAGTAGTCAAAAATTGTAATAACGAATTGTATGATACAAATTTTCCCATTTTGAAAGAGCTATTCCACTGTCAAGTGTGTTGAAAATATATTTTACAAAGCGAAGCGAACACACCATTAATCTTTTTATCAAACTCGATTTTGAAAGCTTTTAGGTCACAATTTCTCAACCTTTTAGTGCCACGAGTCGCGGCCGACTAAATAGTCTCAAAGATAAGAAAAACGTTTTAAATCTCCGCGCCGCTTATAAAAAATACATTTAGAATATTCTTTAATCGTCGCCGAATATTACGATATCACTTTACGGAAAAGTTTATTTTTTAATAAAATTGAACTATGTATATTTATTGAAATAGATTATGTATAATGTGAAACTAAGTTTAAAGTATATTACAACAATACAAGCACCTTACTTCCTCAGTCAGAGGCATATTTAATGATTTTTTGCTTTACTGAATAGTTTGACAGAAAATGTATAGAATTAAGGTATTTAAAAATATTCATTAAATTTAAGTTAAGTAATCATTAAATCTCTCAGAGTGTGGCAGTAAGACGTCTTGCTAGCAACTGCAATCCAAGTTAATATTTCAACGAGATTTATTTTAAAGTGTTTGCAATCAATTTTCAAGCCAACGTAAAAGTTTTTTACCAGCTTTTAGCATACGTAGCATGGCGCCATTCCTGTCACGTAATACCTGCAACGTCGTCGGAGCGACGTTTAGGCACCAAGCACGGACCATAGCCTATTTCCATAAACAACTCCAATACCGTCTCGAATACGTATTTAAACCCCATTCACTTGCACATCTAATAGAGATAACAATTTTAATTTTAGAACTCCGTTTCCCGACTTCAAGCTAAAATCAACTTTCTACTTCTAGAAATAGGACTAATTTTGTTTTCGTGCGTGAATACAAGGGTTAGATATGAGGTGGTCCTGCTGACAATGACAAAATATAACACTGCCGTCACTGATATAGTTTTCACGTAAATTGAATTCTATCGCTTTAAAAATAGAGGTTATTTTATGACAATCACCTAGTCTGAGGCGCACCTTTCCTTTGTATTATCGTAAAAGACGAGAAGATTACTGAATACCTAAACTGCGGTCACTGGATGCGCTTCTGTCCAATGTTTTGATGCGATTTACATTTTCTTGTCGTTCTGCTTGTCTCTTGAAAGCTTTTTTATTTTGAATAAAAGTGTTACAACCACGTTCTTTTGAATATTAATATTTATTTTTTCAATAAAGATGATGCCTTTGAAAATATGGTTCCGTATTTATTTTTTTGCACATTTTTCATAGCGATTACTATTATTCAATATTAAGACTTTATATCTTAAATATTTTAAACTACGTCAATATCAATTGAAATATATTCTTGTAAAATGGTTCCATCCTAACTAATAAAATAGAGTATTATATTATTTAAAGTACACACATCACACAGTTATAGAGTAGTAGAGAACACAAAATTCCTTTAGATAGACGTGTGAATAACAATGAAATATGATCTTTTCACCAGGAGTCCTCTTACAAAGCGGATATATTGTAGGTACACAGAAACCACATTTCCTCAATATTGTGTACGCTGAGAATGATTTTATGATAATAATCATGCCACAGTACTTAACCTATATCATTTCAAACACTCTCCGGCACCATACTATGTCATCGCGAGAACGCATTTTATGACACACGTACTTCCCGAAATATACGAAATGTAATTTGGTTTGGCGCGATTCATAAAAAACAACACAAAGAAAAAGGATATTTTTTTAAATAAAAATGAAGTATACGAACCGAACAGTATCACATTATGAGATATTAAGCTGATTAGGTATATACATTTCATGTAGATATCAACTACGATAACATGGCGCGCCCCTCCAAATGACTGTTTCAATTATGTGTGTAGTCACATCCAGAAAGAGTTTGTATGTAGTAAGTATTCAACCAATCATGACAGTACACGTGATATTTCAGTTAATGTCACTTATTACCAAGATTTGTTGGTCAACTAATCATTACTAGCCTACCGCGCAAGACAACGCACTTCAAACGTTTTGACAACGCATTTCAAACGTTTTGAATTTTGGAGGGGCGCTCCATGTTGTCGTAGTTGATCTCTAATTGGATTGATGTCTTAAATTGTTAAGTGATTTTGTAGGTAATAATATTTTATTTTTATAGTAAGTACGTAGATGATTATGACTTTCTGTTTACGATGGTTTTACCCAAAAACGCTTCAAAGTTGACCTTGCCTTACAATTTAGACCATAAGTTAGGTAATAAAATTTATAAAAAATTTAGTAAGAAATGATTAATTAAAATCGGATTAATCAGAGATATATTATGGTCATACATAAAAAAATGTAAGCTCTTCTGTCGCCAGAATCTTCGGTCGTCAGTTAATAAGCGTTTTCAGTGAAATTACAGCCCCGTGTGTATTGCTAGGCTATTTCATACTATAAACACGGCTCTCACAGTACACTCAGATTTTACGGCACTACATGCATTTACTGGCGCGAGCGGCAGTCAAATAAAATTTGAGACAACATTGTCGAAAACTATTTACAATTTACACACCATAGAATAAAGTTTGTAAATTAGAATTACTTAATTGTACTACAACAAAGAAATTTACTATCCATGATTTTTTTTTTAATTATTTTATGTACTCTTAGATTGTAGATATATTAAATTGATTCAAAACAAAATTTTTGTTTAATAAGCATAAAAAAAAAAACAGAAATAAAAGTTTTGTCTTTCTGAACAAATGCTAGAACAGAGAAACTCACTACACACAAGGTGCACAGCTTGAAAAAAGTCCACATAAATCTAGATTACGTGGCGTATTGCGAACTAAAGTTGTAACTATAATGAAAATACACTCTTGTGTACTGCAAAATATAATGTTTATACTACTACTGTTTTTAGCCCCATAGACTAGTAGTATTAGATGTTTAAATGTTTTTACGTGGGAGAGCCATGCTTCGGCACGAATGGGCCGGCTCGACCGGAGAAATACCACGTTCTCACAGAAAACCGGCGTGAAACAGCGCTTGCGCTGTGTTTCGTTGAGTGAGTTTACCGGAGGCCCAATTCCCTACCCTATTCCCTTCCCTACCCTCCCCTATTCTCTTCCCTTCGCATCCCTACCCTCCCCTATTACCCTATTCCCTCCTAAAAGGCCGGCAACGCACATGCAGCTCTTTTGATGCTGCGAGTGTCCATGGGCGACGGAAGTTGCTTTCCATCAGGTGACCCGTTTGCTCGTTTGCCCCCTTATTTCATTTAAAAAAATATAATATTACTTAATATTGTGGCTTCTAGTGCTTCTGCTTATAGTGTTAAAGTCTTACTTAAAAAATAATTACGTAACTATCTTATTAGCAATTGCTACACTTGACTAACTATAATCCTACTAATATTATAAAGGCGAAAGTTTGTGAGTATGTATGTATGGATGTTTGTTACTCTTTCACGCAAAAACTACTGAACGGATTTTCATGGAACTTTACAATAATATAGCTTATACATCAGAATAACACATAGGCTACAATTTTAACCGACTTTCAAAATGGAGGAGATGTTATGTTCGTTTATTTATAGAAATCGAGGGAACTCCTCAAAATTTATATGGAAACATGTGGTGACTTCAGTTTCGTGAGAAGTATTCGAAGCATAAACTACCAACAAATAATATTTTGCACCGAAGTATATCATGGTTCAGGAGGTGCTGAGGGAACTCCTGACTCTTTATAGATACGAGTTTGGGAGTGTCGATATTGTTTTAAGAACGAAAAGCAGATGCTACTATGCAAATTACATTTATCATCATTATCATCATCACTACCATATTATTATTATACCATGTATCGTCCCATGATTATGACCCTATTATTCGTACGTTTCATAGCCTTTTAGATCGAGACTCGAGTTTGTCAAGCGATTAAAACGATCTATACTAATATTATAAACTTGAAGAGTTTGTTTGTTTGTTCGCTCGAACGCGCTAATCTCAGGAACTACTGGTCCGATTTAAAAAAAGTTTTAGTGTTAGATAGCTCATTTATCGAGGAAGGCTATATATTATCACTCTAAGACTAATAAGACCGAAGAAACAGAGGAAAATGTGGAAAAAACCGGGAAAATTGTTAGAAAGGGTCTCTACACGGACGAACTACTGAAGCATTTTTCATATTATTTGGCACTGCAGTTTTTTTTTTTTTTGCAGCAAAATGTACGGTTTTCGTAAAATTCCTAATTTACGCAGGCGAAGCCGCGCGGGACATCTAGTAATAACATAATATTAGGTGAGTAGTATGTTAATAGAGTAACCACTATGATTTTCAGTGAGATAATGTTCATTTATTATATTATGGTACAAGTTATACGCGTTTCAAAAGAACCTCCATACTAATAATACCGAATTCAACTCCAAACACACGTTTCGTAATGTCCACAAAATCTTAATACAACAGAGCACCATCATGTTTACTCAACGCAATGTAAACGGAAAAGACCCGTGAGGGTTTTAAAACCTTTTAATATTTGGAAAAATGTATTCTGCAGCCACATTCCAGGAATATTATGTAGTATGTACCCATGTGGGCACACATACCCGTATGTGATTTTTATGCGTATTCATTTTAAACATTAAATGCGAAACAATTACAACTTAACATTTTTAAATTTTATCCCTATACCCCCGTAGAAATAAAAATAAATATCGATACACTGTATAATAGCTTTATTAATTTTAATCCTTGGATCGGGGTTTCCCAGAATTGCTATTGTATTATAATATTGTTGTCGCGATCATCGCGTTGCTCGCGTACGGGGCTTGATGGGTGAATATTCGTTCATCTTTGTCTCATAAATTGAAAAATAAATTTGATAACTAAGTTATGTATGCTATGATGATACATATTACTTATACAAAATATTATGTTGGCTATTCAGTCTAGTAATGTAATTAATGAATTATTAGAATGGTCATAAACGTGGATAAAATTGCAAAACTATTCAATGCTTTTCATATTTCCAAGTTTTCTGTTCAATTTTTCAAACAGCCAAACGCGTAATATATTCGAATATGTCGGAATTATGTTTGTTCGCTCACAAATTATACGGCTTTAGATAAACGCGCCTCTGTCCGACACTTGAGTTACGAAAAATTGGACATCGGCCAAACACGTCAATAAGGTTCGGCGATTCAAAAATTCCTCATGCAATAGCCGATTTACTGTGGAAAGCTGTTACTTACTGCATAGTGCATACTCGCAGTACGTGTTTGTAATATATCCTGATGTTATATTTTCTATGTTTGTTGAGATAAGATTCTGTTATAAAACGCCATATCTTGGGTCTTGACTCTTGTCATATCATGAGTTGAATTTTGTTCATGGTCGCATAGCGAATATAATATGCATTTTAGTGTGAATAAACTTTTGCAGTTCTGCAGAATGTCAATTAATCAATTTCCTGGTAATATAAATAAATAACAGTTATTTTATAGATAGGTAACTATCGGCCCGTCCCGGCTTCGCACGGGTGGTGGTGGAGTTTTTTTTTTTTTGTAGATATTGATATTATGTTCATAGTTAAGTTCTATTATCAATAGTTTCCGCAATGCATGCGATGAAAAATACGTTTTTACCTTAGACGTTTGAGGGTACTTTTTTACACTTTGGTTTAGTTACGTTTTAATAAGGACTAGAGATCGCCCAATGGTCGAAATTCAACCTTAAATCCTGGTACGTGTTTAAGATTCAATAAAAAACACTATAATCAATTTTCAATTTGACAACAGACTTCAACAATAAACAAAAGAGTATAATTCGTATGTATAGGCTTGTCATTCAAAAAGATGGTAGTGTGCACATTGTAGTGTTATAATGTTTAATTTGTTAAAAAAATTTATGATAAAAGAATAATTTCAAAATAATATTAGCTCAATGCTCTCCTTCACCATATAAACTATAACTGTGAAAATTTTCATTCGCCTACGTTTTCGTGTTTTTCGTCAAAAGAGATCCATAGTTTTTCGCTCGCGTATTTATATATAACTAGCTGTTGCCCGCGACTTCGTCCGCGTGGACTTCAGTTTATAGCGCGCGGTGTCAAAAAATTGTTGTCAAAAGCTTTTTAAAATAAATCAAAGCAACCAAAAACAGCTGTGCAGTGTGCAAATAATATTTCATGATTTTAAATTAAACTTTATTTATGCCAAATTTTAAAGCTTTAGCCTCCCATTACACAACTTTACCCATAAACTATAATTTATCATTGATAGGTTTAAGCCTTAAGGTTACGTCACTGCATAGATAAAGTACTGAGTAGTTAGTTATATTGAAGCGTGTATAACAATCGAAAGTACTTATCGAAAAGTGTAATAAGCCCAAGGTGATGGTACCACCTCTTATAGAAAGACATAAAAGCAAGCGATAGCGCGATGTAGACGACTCTTAGCGCCATCTGTTATAAATTTTTGAAACTAACTTAATTTGACAGTAGATTCAATACTGATAAGTTTTCTATACAATAATAACGACATTTTGTAATATTAAAACAACATATAATGTAATTTTTTTGTCATTTATGAGCTACTTTTTTGACTCATTTATTTAAGTACTAATTTACTTTAATTTTTAGACTTTTTAAACTTTATATTATAGACTTTGTTGCTCACGATTACGTCCGCGTGTACTTTAGTTTATAGCGTACAGTGGACCTTCCCGTTTCCGTGGGAATGCCGTGATAAAATGTCCAAAATAAAATATCCTAATTTAAAAATTAACTTAATAGACGTCCAAATAGTGCCATCTGTTGTCATATAATAAAACTAAAATAACAGCTATCGAACTAAATTAATGCCCTATAATAATTGACTGCCTTAGATATTTTTATTTGGTGGGAATTGGGATTTCTGTACTGTAATCATGTTTACAATTAAATACTTATTACTTACTATTTTTATGTAATTTTAATTTTTATTAAATGTATTATATTAAACGTCTTATTAAATGTATTATAGTAAACATTTAGTAAAAATTAAAATTGCATAAAAATTCTCATACGATCTACCCGATATGTCGGATAGGTATGAGCATATGAATAATAATAAATTAATAATTTATGATACATATTATAATTATAATATTTAATACACATTTAAAACCTAAGAACATTGAAAACTTTTTGTTCCGTCGGCGGGACTCGAACCCAGGACCCCCGGGATGAGCACGCTGACCACGCTCTTAACCAACTGAGCTACGGAGCCATTGGCATTAAAAACGATATCTGCTGTCACATATAAGAACTACAATACGAATTAATTTTCATCGATATTTTCATGGAAATAAGATATTTTCCCTCATCAAAATGTAGCCTATGTCCTTTCTCAGGCTCTAGAATATCTGTGTACAAAATTTCATTGCAATCGGTTCAGTAGTTTTGGCGTGAAAGGGAGACAGACAGACAGACAGACAGACAGACAGACAGACAGACAGAGATACTTTCGCATTTATAATATTAGTATGGATAACTAGCTGTCCCGGCAAACGTTGCTTTGCCATAATATATTTGCCATATTCTTTTATTGAAGTGACTAAATAACTATGTCACCATGGCAACGTCGATCGCTATCCCGTCGCACAAACAATGGTCGCCGTCAGTCTCTGACGTCAGTCAAAAGACTGATGTTTTTGATCATTTTTCTGTCATTTGACAAAAGATGTTTGCCGAATAGGCGCCGGCAGCAATTTCGGCAACCGGCGCCGAAAATAATTCCATACAACTAAATATTTATTCAAACAAGAACAGGTTTTATGCAATTTACCGCATGCATGGTCGTTAGTCCGCAGATTACTTAGGTATTCTGTAGATTATATCGTTAATGTAAGAAGAGAATAAACTTTTTGCACTTTAACTGACTCACCCAGATAATCAGCACAATACCTTGTTAATCAGCAGTCTAACTGGTTTACGCACATTAGCGGTAACATATTATATAAGATGATTCCTAATCTTTTCTAGGAATAAATATAGCAACATAGCATTACCTAGGGTGAATGTAGCTTTCTAATGGTGAAAGATTTTATTAAATGGGCACAGTAGTTTTAGAGTTCATTCATTACAAACATACACACGAAAATACAAATGTTCCTTTATAATTAGTAGTGTAGGTATATTGTAGTTTCGACGCTCCATATTCTTTTAAATCATAACATATAAGTTTGTATACCACGTTCTACCACGAAATTTTTAAATTTTACCAGAAATCGGCTTACAGGGTATCGTAAATATAAAAAATTATATTTCTCTCTCTCGCTAGATGCACACGGAACTACAGTTGGGTGATTCTGTTGCCAAATGCCCCGATATCGCAGTAGGAACAAAATATATTTGTATGCGTTCAATTGTTTGTCTGAATTGGATATTTGTTTTTGCAATTTTATTTCCGTACAGTTGCAATGGGGGAGTTATTTTTACTTTTATTATTAGTATGTTTGGAGACAGTACTGACAATATAATTTAAAAAATAAGTGTAAGGCAATGACAGGCAATGATATTATATAAAAAACTCAAAGCAGATATGTTACTACCGCGCGCGTTGTGAAGATTCAAATACGACCCAATTGGGTCGTATTTTATTTAGTCTGTCTCTTTTATGTAAATGGCATTTCGTATCTTTTGTTTCACTTATCTGTCAAAGTCCAATTTTGAATTTGAAAATTGTTCGGAATAGATTTAAGCCGGAAAATAGTATGAACGTAACAGATCTGTATAAGTAGAATATCATTGGTGTAAGGTAAGTACCACCATTCAAGTTTGTCATGGTTGCTTATCACACCTAGTACAATTTGTTCAAACTTCATGTTATCACGGAATGGCATGGGAGTATAATTATACGGGAACACTTTTTAGGGATAAAAGTAGCTTATGTTCTTAAATTTTTATAAAAATCGGTTTCTCAATTAGGTAGCTTTTTTAATTCAAACTATTTTTTGGCTACGAAACAGTAAGTCTCTATTCTCTAAGTAAAGAAATAGAGATGACAAAATTCTTGACTCATTTTCTCATCTTCCATTTCTTTCTGTCTGAGCGTCTCTCTCTAATGGATGTTTCCTGCAGCAACATCCAGAGTTGTCGCTCTATAATTATTAAATTACAAACGGGATAATGCACTGTGTTTCGTAATTGGCAGCCATTTACAAATTAAACACTTTATATATTTTAATGCAAAAGCTCTCTCTTTAGAACTCTGAATTTGTACAGCAATTTGAACGTACCTTTTAATAAAATAAAATACATGTAATATATTTCATCGAACTGCCGTTCAGTCATTCAGTCCACAACGCGACACGTAGGAGCATTTCTAAATTTGTATTGAATTGACAGACATCAATTATTGAGTGATGTATGTCATGCAAATCTGTCAATTCAATACAAATTTAGAATTAATGTATTTACGCATCGCGTTGCGGTCTGACTTGACCCTTATGAGGTCGTTGTATGTCGCCGGTTAGACGGTCAAATTTTCATCAATCTGATCCATAAATCCGGTAAAGATCGACGAAAATTTGATCGTCTAACCCACGGATTGATGGATTGATCATATTTTTAATATGAACTTTTTATAACCATCAATATTCCGTCTATATTTATAACTTTCAATTAATTTATAATTTTATAAGCGGCTATTAAAAACTTGTATATTTGTATATTCCTAGTATCGATTTTAAATATATTTTATAATAACAAACGAATACTTGGAACCGAATTGCTAATAAAACATAACATATTAAATTAAAGTAAGAAATTACCAGTATTAATTTAAGTTATGCAACCCATTAATCCCCGTTTGACCGGTTTCCGATTATCTATAAAATATTAAAGTGCGTTGTAATAATTAATCGCGAAGGTCCAATAAAATCTATCATCATTGCTAGTAAATATAAAATGGGATCGAGAATAAATCCCCCGATTACAGCTCAGCCCGGCGCGAATTAATTATGGACCGCGGGAACCGCACATTCATTAAAAAAGGTTTCGGGCGGTTAAAGGTGTTCGACTACTGCAGTTATATGTGTAGCAGTAGGATTATAGAAAACACGTGTTTCCTACCCGAGATCAGAGGAGCCTAGAGATCAACTACGATAACATGGCGCGCCCCTCCAAATGACTGTTTCAATGTGTGTAGTCACATCCTTATGAAAGAGTTTGTATGTAGTAAGTATTCAACCAATCACAGTACACGTAATATTTCAGTTGTATCACTTATTACCAAGATTTGTTGGTCAACTAATCATAACTAGCCTACCGCGCAAGACAACGCACTTCAAACGTTTTGAATTTTGGAGGGGCGCGCCATGTTATCGTAGTTGATCTCTAATAAAATTTACATTATGAAAAGATGTTGAATACAAGTACAACATCACTTACTTTTTCATGTATTATGCTAAATCCATACTAATATTAAAAATACGAAAGTGTGTCTGTCTGTCTGTCTGTCTGTCTGTCTTTCAGTTACCTCTTCACGCCCGAACCACTGAACCGAATTGGCTGAAATTTGGTATGGACAATTTGAAGGACATAGGATATTTTATCCCGGAAAAATGTACGGTTCCCGCGCGATAAACGAATTTTGGCGCAACGGAGTTGCGGGCGTCATCTAGTTATTATTAAATGAATTGTAAATGAGATATAAATAAATAAAATCTAAATCTACTGTGTTTCGTAGAAAATAAAATAATATGACAGAAAAAGCATCTTGTGTACATTATTACATATAAATGATTTGTTGTAAACGGAGTAAAAAGCTATTAGGTCTTCCAAACAACTACAAAATATGGAATTTTTCTTTCTTTCTTCTACTTTCAAAAACAACATCGAAAACTTAAACTTAATCAAGATCAGAACAGAAAAGAAACTCACAGCGCTATTTTTATAAGGTAATCGTTGCTCGAGAAATAGTTTTCTTCTGTATTCTGAAATTAAAGGGTGCTGGGTATGAAAATTCTCCACAAAGAAGCCACTGAGTACAACCGCGAGCATACAAGAATGCTTGAAGTATGGATGTGACGGATTTTACTGATGAGATGGTACCATTTGTGTCTTGTCACATTACTTGGGCGCGATTGTCCCTCGTGTTGAGGTCACTTTCCGATATTTGCGGCAAGTGATTGCGACCGACAAAAATTTAAATTAAATGCCACTTTATGACTTACAGCCAGGCCATACGACGCGGTGCGGTGCCGTAGCGGAGGCCATCTCGCCGGACTACCGGTCACACGGTGAGTGCGGCACAGCAACATTTTGCTACTGCAAAGAAACGTGTTGCTACAGTACTCTGTAGCAACGACGGACTCGAGCTCCCCGCCTCCCCGCCTCGTCTCGATTCCGGTGCGCGTGCGGTGCAGCGCCGGAGCGCGCCGGAGGGCACCGCGTGCCATACCATACATCTATACTAATATTATAAATGCGAAAGTATCTCTGTCTGTCTGTCTGTCTGTCTGTCTCGCTTTCACGCCAAAACTACTGAACCAATTGTAATGAAATTTTGTACACAAATAGTCTAAAGCCTGAGAAAGGACATGGGCTACTTTTTAACTGGAAAAAGGGGTTGTAAGGGGGTGAAAATGCGTGAAATGGTTAATAATAAGTTACTTCCAAAAATTCATAACAGATGGCGCTAAGAGTCGCTTACATCGCGCTATCGCTTGCTCATAAGTCTTTCTATAAGAGGTGGTACCATGTTTAGATTGGTTTTTCGATTCATCCGATTGATACACGTTATTAAATAACTCAGTACTTTATCTATGCAGATGCCAGATTGCAGTGACGTAACCTTAAACCTACCAATGATAAAATAGTTTATGGGTAAAGCTAAAGTTGTGTAAAATAAGCATTAAATTTGGTTTAAATAAAGTTTTATTAAAAAAAATGAAATATTATGTGCAAACTGCACAGCTGTTTTTGGGTATTTTGATTTAAGGGGTACCAGGGTTTTAAAAAGCTTTTAAATTTGACACCAATTTTGTTGACACCGCGCGCTATAAACTCAAGTCCACGCGGACGAAGTCGCGGGCAACAGCTAGTTTTATAATATGCAGGGAATAGGCACCGGTCAGGAGTCGCACCGCATCGTGTGGCATGGCACTTAGGCTAGCTTAGGCTATAGGTTTCATTTTCTACCGACACTAGCACAGACTACTAAGGGATACTACGTATGACACTAGCGACCCATGCTGCCGCTGTTTTGTAGTGGCGTAGAACAAAATGAAAATTATGGCCTAACTCATAACGTTGCATTTTCTTTTAATTTTGTTGGTCGCGATCGCTTGTCACGAGGATCTGCCAGACATATTTAGAAAGATATAAAGATGTACTCGCAACCAAACCTGCAGTTGAAGTGATACTAGTAATTGGATTGATGTAGTGTTATATTTAATTCTATTTACGTTACAGTTAATCCCGCTGAACGTCGTTTAAAACCTAAATTTAATATCCAAATTTTAAAGTAATTACATGACCTTTAATTATGGTAGACTAGTGTGTTAGTCACCATCTATAAAATTTATATTAAACGTCTTTTTTCTATACTTTATTCAATACTTTCAATGAAATAGTTTTATAACTTTGATAAAAATGTATCCAAATGCCGTATCTAATAATTTCTCGCATCGTGGATCCAAGTAGCCATTACGACGCTCTCTGAGGGAAATTGCTTTCACGCGCGCACTTCATTTCTCTTGTAAATTTCATTTTTTATCTATCCTGCCAGTTCGGCTGCCTGTTTGTTTTACAAAGGAGTTTTAAGCAAAAAATTGTATCACTCACTATACGTAGTTCCTAGCGAGATATATCAATACACGGAAGAAATTGCCCAAGCAGCATTACAAGCTGTATAACAGCTGTATTAAAGGTCGTTTATACTCTTATTGCTGTATTTCCAGGCTGCATAAAGGCTCTATAAGCGCTTATACACCCCTTATACCCCTGAAATGGGCACAAATTATAGAGCGTTTTGCGTTATATTGGCTGTACAGTAGCTGTATAAGCATAAAATAGGCTGTATAATAGCTGTTTTGTGGCTGTACTATGGTGTACGACGAAACCAATACACTCCAATTATTCCATTGTAACTCACTTGTTCAGCTTTATGCTGTAAAAAGTCTGTTGAACAGAGTAACAAAAGAATTAAAACGAAACAGAAGATATATTTTAATGATGGTGTTTATAATAACTGTTGACTAAAGTAACATAATATTATAAACGCTGTGTTTAAGGAGATTCGATAGGGGCAGGATACAGTGCATTATCGTGCAAAGATAAATTTATTGTGGTTATATATATGTTTTGTGATAAAAAATAAACGCGCCAGCAAAATAATTAGGGAAGAGATATTAAATAAGGTTACTAAATATGGTTTTATAAGTTAGAAATTAAAAAGTTTGAATTAATGGACGTAGAGCCTCGTTAGTGCATAGAAGGTTGTTGGACAAACTAAAAATATTGATAAATATAATAACATTAGTCTAATTTTTATGTACTCATGTTCGTAATCTTTGATTTGTAATTGATAAAATGGCGACAATTTGCTAAGCATCCTAAATTCTATTTTGATGGTCTTATAGCATTAATAGCTGTACTATGTAGGTAATGGATATAGTATTCAGCTTTAAGCGGTTGATGGGCTGTATAAACGAACGAAATAAGATATGAGGACCACCATAATACAGCTTAGAGCTGTATTAAGTAAGTGACGGTATGCAAAATTCAGCTTTTAGCGGTTGATAGGCTGTATAAATAAATAAATTTACTATTATTGCTGTTTATTACTCTCAAAGAGAGGAAATTATACAGCTCTAGTCTGTAAAAGGGTGTACAATTACACCATAAAAAGAAGCTGTAGAAGAGAGTTTGGCTACTCCATAATACAGAAATAAAATTTGAGGACCACCATAATTATACAGCTCTAAGCTGTATTAAGTAAGTGACGGTATGCATAATACAGCTATTGTACAGCTTTAATACTAAAATTCGGATCAAAGCGTTACAGGAAACTTAAAGCTGTACATGACAGTTTCGATACACTGATTTAGAACTTTAAGCGTACTTTGACTTCTTAATACAGACTTAATACAGCTAGAGCTGAATAATTACTCCTAAACCGACATTATAACACTACAATATCTCTTCAACGCTCTTATACAGCTCTAAAACAGCGTTAAGTGCTATATTGGCTGCTTTGAAGGTGTTCATTACGCTTGGTTGCTGCTTGGGTGGCGTTCCTGCGAAATTTGAGTCGTAACTCGCAGTTTTATTTGTTGCCTGATCTCTCTTTATAACTGCTACAAAAAGATTAACCTTTTTATTAATAAAAATATACCTAAACTTGTGTATAAGAAGTTCGTTGCATAAAACATATTCGAACATAATGTCGGTTGTATAAAAAGCTCCATAAAGCGTGTTTACACGGGGCCGTAAAACGCACCGTGTGTACCCGCCCTTATAGCGCGGAGTTTACATTAAATAATATTTCAACAATCGCATTTCCCCAGTGTAACCGCGCCAGATATGTTTACTACGCACGAACGTAAATTGAGTTTTTTCATAACTCCTTTAATATTCATGACGTCGGTAAAGTTATTATTACGAAAACTTTTTTTGATACTTTTTACGATGATACATTCAATTAAGGTAATTGGAGTGAATTTTCCGCGAAACAAAATTATTGATGTTACATTTTTGATGATATTAAGGTATTGATGTCCTATTATTTTATATTTTACACTTTTGCCCTAGTTTTTAATATGTCTTGAAAGGATTTTTGTGGAAATGATCTTAACGGAACACGTAAAGCGTGTTTTTATTTGATGATTTACTGTAATATTACATCAATTATGAAATAAGCTTCATTAAGTGTGACCTATCACCTAAGCAAGCTCCCCAAGTGGGTCCCGTGCTTAGCCTAGGGGCGACTGAAACGCCCATTCTGGAGCTGGGTCTCCACTATGCAGAACTACTAACTACAACTAACATTGACTCTACCAGCGGACGGTGATGTCGAGGTTTAGTATCCTTTCTGTAGCTGTATTACATAGCGGTTTCGATGGTCACCGTAGTGGTTAAGTACTATAGTATATCCGAGTGTGGCATCTTCACACCGCACCCAGGATGTTCCACGTACTCCAGTAGCCCCTCTCCAAATATCACCAATAAAATTATTATTACTAATATTGTTATTAATCGCCGTTAGTGTCCCACCAGTCACCACTGGACAGTCTTCCCCTACTTTTTGCCACACGTCTCTATCCTTCGCTGTATTGTCCACTCTTTGTCTAAGGCGCTCCGCAAACGTCACACTTTTTGTGTGATCGAGTCTGCGGCTTACATACAGTCTGCATGGCGCACGCCATTAGAGTTCAGACCGTATGTAAGTCGCAAACTCGATCACACAAAAAGTATGACATCTGCGGTGCGCCTTAAGCGTCTAGTTCGTCGCACTACCTTTTCTTGGGTCTTCCTCTGTTTACCAATATTCACAATAAAATAAATATTTAAGAACATAAGCAATAAAATATATCATAGAGGGTTCGAATAACCGTTTTAAAATTCATAGTAACTTGTTGTTTTCTCCGGAGATTTTTCAGAAGACAATAAATTTGAAGTTTACGGAATAAACAAATTTTATTACGTCTTGCATTTGAACGGCAAAACGTAAAAATAGGAGCTTTCTCAGTCGATGTGCCAAAGAATAACATATTTGGTTTAGTAGTGCTTAAATTTTTTCATAGTTTTTTAAGTTTTTTACGATGCCATGTAACCTATTTGTAGCTCATTTGTTTTGCGTATTTGATATACAACTATATCTCATAAAAGACTAAAAAATATAATATAATATGAACTCGATTCTTAGATAAGGTACACAAAAGATAACAATAACTTTCAAAATTCATTATTATAGAGAGTAGTATATTAACGTTAATGAATTAAGCTGGCTGTAAGATAACATGATACCCAACCTCAGGGGTATTTGTATTACATTTAGTTACTATTTTAACCTAAGTAAACAATATGTGTATAACATGAAAGCAGCGGGCGGGTAACTCGTGTTTGTGTTGCTAAGTACAGGGTAAATATCGGTTAGAGCATGAAGCATCCTAAAAAGTTGCGTAAGGTTTTTACACAGCTTATGTTATATAAGAAGCCTAAACCAATGACGGCGAAGGGTTAACACCGCAAGATTTCAAGAGTTGCACAAAAACTGGACGTTGTAAGTTTGAAGAGCTCGAAAATATATCAAATGTGATACAGAAAACTATTTAATTTTACTATGTGTCTCGTTCAGTCACCTGTGTTTTCTTATTCATATATTTTCCCTTTCATTTTTAATACTCTATTTTTCATAATATCGCGCTCTTGGGAATGACATTGCCAAATTTAAAAATATAGAAGAACAATATTAATAACAATTAGTTACAACGAAAACAACTTGTAGGTAATATACAGTTAAAATATATTACAATAAATTACGTTGAAATATATAACATTATGCTTAAGTTTTATCAGATAAGATTTGAGGTTAATAGTAATAGTAGAGCTTCCGAAACGTATACCAAAGCTCGGAAAATATAAAAGCAAAAGTTCATAATCGTGCTCATAGCAGCGCTAATAAATACTCCGCCATGTTTGTTAGCCGGATAATCCCGCACTTAGCACAGTCTGCTGATTGCAGTTATATCATAATCTAATTGTACAATAACGTTGGTTATTAGTATCAGTTAGTACTAGTTATATTTCATGCATAATGAAAAGTCGGAACCCTATACCAATATTGTTACGGTTTTTAATCACATAAAAATCAGTAAATTCGGATAAGTAGTGATTACCTACCTCCCTTTTGTCTTTGCCGCAGACAGCCTCCATCTGACGTTGGACTTCGGCCGTCAGGACTTATGGCTGGTTTACACGTACTAAGTAGATAAGTAGTAACTAATTTTTAACTTAATTTGAAGTGCCTGCCCGAAATTTGTCAAGTTACAGGCCCCGCCTGCCAACTTAACAGAAAATAGTCAAAATTCTAATTTCCTCGTTTAGTACATAACTAAATTTTAACTTACTACTTGCTACTAAATTTTGTGTTTACATGCAATAAGTAACTTAATACCTTTAAACCAGCCCTTAGATAAATGGGCCAAACCGATGACTGAATCAGCGTCCGCGGAGCGTCGTCGCTGCGACAACGCAACGCACCGCAACGGAACAATGTGGCCTCGCTCTAAATCGTTACTTCAACGTGCAAATTAATTCACGAATCACACAAAACCGCGCAATTAATCATAATTTGGAACACCAAAGAGCAGGAACCCCTGAGTGCCATCGTCGTAAATACCGTTAAGTTACCGAGTGGGCGTAAATTACGCTATCACGCATCACGTTGCACCAATCATCATTTGTCACGCGTGATAACGAGTGATGCAGACGTGGCACTCTAACACTCCCCCGTAACTCTGATTGAATCAAATAGCCGTGTATCTGTGATGATGGATACAACTGATACCGTTTATTTTAATTGTTACACATAAAAGTTAATTTATCAGTTGCAGTTAACGCTCGCCGTTTATTATTTTGATAACATTTATTATGTCCCTCGTAACTTATTTATTATGTGGTGGATTCGAATATATTTTTTAATTTAAATTATACGTAACACAATAATAATATTTTGGATAATAAAATAGAGAAGGAAGCGTAGTTTTATCTTGAGCTAGCGACCCGCCCCGGCGTCACACGGGTATAAAATATATAGCCACTGAAAAATCGATAGCCTATGATCCTTCACGTGCTCTACTTCTTATCTGTGAAAATAACATTAAAATTGCTTCAGTAGTTCGGGAGATAAGCCCTTTCAAATAATTTCCCCCGTTTTTTCCACATTCTCCTATTAGTCTTAGCGTGATAAAATATAGCCTGTAGCCTTCCTCAATAAATGGGCTATCTAACACTGAAATAATCATCAAAATCAGTTGCGTAGTTTTAAAGATTAAAGGGAACAAAGGGACATGAGGGCAAAAAAGCGACTTTGTTTTATAATATGTATATAATTATCTTCAAAATTACGATAACAATTTAGTTTTCGATATTTTAATCGTAGATAGCCGATGTAATGTTACACTTGATATTTGCTATGATATATAATTATATATCTAAAGTACACACGCCATAAACTGTCTAAAATACGGTCGTCGAGCACATAGAAATTCGTACTTGTATAATGTTATAACGAATTTCTTTGTGCTGCTATTGTATCCATCGGAATTAATCGCTTACAAATACCTTTAAAATTACTTTTATCTTATTTTCTTATTTTCATATTTTCATCTCGTTTCCGCTTTACACGATAGCTAAACGCTATATTATATATTTATATGCCGAACTGTAATCTACGTTGAACCAAATCTTCTTTTGATTAATTCGGTAGCAATTCCCAGAGCAGTATTAGCGTGTCCCCCGGGCTGGAAGTCATATCAAAGTTTCAGCCGTGGCCGCTCCTAGCCCCTGGCTAGTACCTGATGTAATTAATGCATGCACGTGACTGCTTTCGGTATTCACTAATAAGTCTACGGGCAGTGGACAGCTATTACACTGATTTTATATTAAGTTTAGCTAGCCAATATGCAAAACTAATTATATACTTAAGATTATTCCCATTTCTTGGTAAACGTTGTGTTAAAAAAATTATACTTACCTGCAATCGCTAGGCGCGAAGTAAGATCTTGGCTGGCGATGATGAATCAAAAATGTGATTACAACTCCAAATTATTCAGAGGGAAGTTAGGCATACAAGCCGGACTCTTTCCATATTTAATAGTTTCATACTGAAATAAAATAAATAAATAATTAAATATTTCAAGTAAATTATTCATGTAAGTTCATAGAACTTATTATATTATATTTTTTTTAATATGAAAAATTATACTATCTTAAAAAATATTCACGTGTAATATTTTAATATACAATACCGATTGTTTTATCAAAAATTTATAAAATACTTTTGTAGGAAAATAAAATTACACGGTGAAATAAAATCATAAAGGCATATTTTATTTCATTTGTATTTTAATTCAATTTCATAATTTGGTGCTGTTCTTTGGATTTATTTAAAACTAGATGATGCCCGCAACTCCGTTGCGCCAAAATTCGTTTATCGCGCGGAAACCGTACATTTTTCCGGGATGAAAAGTATCCTATGTCCTTTCCCGGGACTCAAAGTATCTCCATACCAAATTTCAGCCAAATCGGTTCAGCGGTTCGGGCGTGAAGAGGTAACAGACAGACAGACAGACAGACACACTTTCGCATTTATAATATTAGTATGGATACAATTATTATTTTCAATTTTTCATTTGCGATTTCAGTTTTCCCCAATATGAAAAATAAAAGTTAAAAGTACTAGTAATTTATTTAATACTTTTAAAGTAAGTATTTAAGTAGGTATCTCACTACTACGTAAAGTGATACACTTTCAAAGTATCGTAGCTTTAACATATCGCACTATGGATAACTTTGTAAGCTTGTATCACGTAATTTATCATGTAGAGTAGACTTGCTTGCCATTTAAAAATAAGTAACATTATTTGTGATTTACATTACTTTAATAATAGCATATCCCGGCATATTATTATAGAATATTTTTCGCACAAGAAATTAGTTTCCGGTGTAAAAACTATTCATTATTTCCTGGATTAGTTAAAATACAATTCCGCGGCTAAACTGCAAAGATGTACTCGTAACAGGCTGATATACTTTTGCATTTGTAATATTATTTCGGATTTAACGTTTCATACTTAACCCTTTTCTTCATAAAAACCTTAATTTTATCATATTATTAAAAACGAAATGAAGTCTAGTCCAACGGACCACATTCTATGTGACAAAGCACAAGTTCTAATTAAATGACGTACTCCGTTGGGAAAGTATGCGGGGTGGGGTTTTGTCTCTTTTTCGTTTAAAAAGTTCATTAACCCGTGTCCACAATGATGCGGTGCGATGCGCACGTCCCCAACCGGGATATCATTTTCGTTCTCATTACTATGATAATAAGGAGTATTAAGTAAAAGTTTATCACATTTAAGAAGTAATAACATTGTAAGCATCTATAAATCATCATGTCTTTCTCTTAAACATTCAATTATGTTAAGCACTTACACATACTTTTTACTTTAAAAAATGGTTTTCATCAGTAAATATTATTAATACTTACTCATAAATAGTTTTTAAATAATGAATTAAAAAAAAGAAATCTACTTTCTCAGACCTTGGTTATATTTGAAGAAAATTTTAATATTAGAATTTGTAAATCCTTTTCATCATTCTTCTTAAAGTTTGATCAATTATTTTTTCATATCATTGGGTAATTATTCAGTTGAATGAGTTTATCGTAGGAACTTTTTCGTTTTTGATCGACTTCCAAAAAGGAGGAGGTAATATGTTCGGCTGTCTGTATCTTTTTTTTTGTATGTTCAACGATTACTCAGCCGTTTGTGGTCCGATTTTCAAAATTATTTTTGTGTTGTATAGGGTTTAACTCGAATTTGGTACCATGTTCACAAAAATGGTGATCTGATGATGGGATCCTTGAGGAATCGAGGGGACTCCTTGAAATTTGTATGGAAACATATAGTGATTTCGATTTTTTCTGAAGCATTCGAGGTAAATGCTACCAAAAAGTAACACTTCGCATCAGGTTATACCCTGGATCCGAAGGTACCGAACAGAACTTTTGAATGCTTATAGGTACAGGTTCAGGGATTTCGGTGTTGTTTAAACAACTGAAAGCATAAGCTAATACAACAATTTGATTAATCATCATCATCACGACCATAATTATACCATGAGTCATCACACTATGACCCAATTATTGGTACTTTTCGTGATATTTTGCATCGAAGCAGATGTTTTTGATGATGATTTCGCTGTTTGTAGACCGATTTTCAAAATTCTCGTGTTGTTGTATAGGACGTAATCTTAATTTTGTATAACAATTACAAAAGTGGTGAGCTGATGATGGGATCTATGAGTAATCGAGGGAAATCCTTGAAATTTATCAAAACACTCATAGTGGTTAAAATGTTTCTAGTAAGTTAAACATATGTTACGAATAAGAGAAATTTCCTACGAAGGTGTCTCTCGGTGCAAAGGCACTGAACAGAACTCCTGAACCTTTAAAGATAAAATTTTGGAAATTGCAACATCGCTTAGATAACTGCAAGCATTTACCACAATTTCGCTTACAGTAACATAATGTGAATAGTTAACATTCGTATTGGGGTTTTACGCATAAAGCCTAATTTTATAGATACTTAACTAAAAAGAGTGAAATTATTATTTTTTAACAAAAAATTAAAACCGACTTCCAAGGTAAAAGCAAGGTAAAAGCAATATAGTAATATGAACTAAAAAGTATTAAATAACTCTTACTCTTTAATAGCACGCCTTTTTCAGAATTCGTCTAAATATCAACTATTTCTATACGTATACTACAGTCTTCATTACTTTGAAGTCGGTACCAGTCCTAAAAGTTTCAGATATTCATTACTGAACTCACGATTAAATTAGCTGGTACCGACTTCAAAATAATGAAGACTGTAGTATACGTACAGAAATAGTTGATATTTAGACGATTTCTGAAAAAGGCGTGCTATTAAAGAGTAAGAGTTATTTAATACTTTTTAGTTCATATTACTATATTGCTTTTACCTTGGAAGTCGGTTTTAATTTTTTGTTAAAAAATAATTACATAATTTACAATACAAACTAGTTTATTAACTTTTACTTTTAAAATACAGAAGTCAATAAATATTATAGAATTTATTATATTCTCCTATAAAGTTTTTAGATAGAAACTTAGGCCTACAAATTAATAAGCTTTTTTGCCTCACCGTTACGGCAAGAACACTGTTTTAAATAATGAAGTTTTGTTTTCTGTTTAAGATTTTTGGTTTTTACATTCGTAGGTTTTTACTTATGGTCCAGTTAGCTGCTGATGCTGGAGAAAAATATGCAGGTGTATATTAGGTCCACTGCGGTCATCTAATTCCAAGCCATCTGTAGTCTATACCAAACAATAGATAAATGATAATGATGAACAATTATTATTCGTTTTAGGTGTATTTATAGGTGATTTAAACCAGTCTGCTCCAAAAGTTTTGTGAAAAACCAGATTTGGTTCGACTTTGGGCCAACCCACAGGTACCACAACCACGCGACATCGCAACGACAAAATGTCGTCGAGCTGTGGTTACGTGTGAATGGTGTAGCTGCAGCATTTTGTGGTTGCGTTGTGGTGCCGACAAAATGACGACGGCCAGTGGTTGCGATGTGGTTGCGACGCGGTTGCGATGTGGTTGCGACGTGGTTGCGTCGTGTGCAAGTCGAACTATTGAGGATATAGGAAACACGTCTTGCCCAAAGTCATGGATTTCGAAGAGGACACTTTATTGTTGCTATCCTTGCTATATGTATTATTGATAAGAAGAAGACGACGGCGATGTCAGCGTAATCGTCGAAATAGAATTTATTGGGTACATCTTTTATTGGTAAACAAAAGTCAAAGCCAATTTCGTACTGATTATCTTATACTGAGAAGTGAGAAGGTTCAAGATAAAGTTTTTCAAAAAATTTAGAATGAGCACAAACACATTTGACTACTTGTTAAAGGAACTGAATAGTGATTTACAAAAAAAGCGAGATTTTCGCAAATAAAAATATTGTTCGTTTTATCAAAATGAAGCTACTCACAAAAAACTAGCTTGATGGTAATCAAATAAAAATTGTTCTATGGCTCCCGGACTATATTATTTCCACGCAGCGACCACATAACCCAATAGACGCCTAATGCAAGGCAAATACTGTCTGGCAACATGTAAGACTAATAGGTCTTACTTGAGACAATGACAGCGAAATCTGTCTCATTATCGACCACTTCCGTGACCTATGTACATCTCATGCGTCTACTACTAAATAAAATACGATAAAGGCGAAATATGGCTCCCTGTACAGTAAAATGGTGTGGAAAATGTAGCCAATCGTCTAATTTTAGCAAAGACGGCATAACTTTTCATAGGTAAGCCAATTTTAAGATTCATATTGTAAGGAATCAATTTCTTCAGAGCTCAACTTACGCTGGTCCGAATACGTCAAGGAAAACGTTTGTTTATAAGTATTTCCCTTTCTATCATACACAAACTAGTAATCCTTATCCTTTCTTTCATTACTGTCAAGCCGAGTCAAGCGTCACTAGTGATGCGATGATTGACTTTTTATCAGTTAAACAAATTGTTTTTTTTTCATATTGTTGAAAAAGAGTAATATTTTATGAATTGTTTTTGTAAACGTGTGTAAGTATGTGTTTTTAAATTTTTAACCGACTTCCAAAAAACGAGGAGGTTATATGTTCGGCTGTGGATATTTTTTTTTGTATGTTCAACGATTACTCCGCCGTTTGTGAAACGAAATTTTTGTTTTGCTGTATTAGGTTTCACTCCAATTTGGTACCATGTTCACAAAAGTGGTGACCTGATGGGATCCAGGAGTAATCGAGGGAACTCCTCGAAATTTATATAGAAACATATGGTGATTTTGGTTGTATGTGAAGTGTACTAAGAATATGCTACCAAAAAGTCAAATATTGGGTCAAGGTATACCATGGTTTCGAAGATGCTGAGAGAACTCCTGACTCCTTATAGATACACGTTCGGGAGTTTCGGCGTTGTTTTAAGTACAGAAAGCATATGCTACCACGCAATTCAAATTCATCATCATCATTACCACGTCGTGTTAAGGTCACCAATGTCTCATGGCACAAAGTAGATAATAGTACAACTTACAAGGCATAGGTATGGAATATGGATACAATAATAATAATTATGTACATAACAACACCAATTATTAATATAGGCTGTTTATACACGGCGGTCGGTGAGGCGTCGCAGGCAGAAGATAAGAGCGAAATTCAGTTCGGCACCGAAAGTCATCAAGATTTAGACACTGCCATAGAATCAATTTGCTTATCTCAGTTTGCTGAAAATACTATTGAGTACATAGCAGGTTTTGTTGCTAGCTCTTTAATAAAGCATTTGAGATGTAAAACCTGCATAGGGGCATTGATTACTTTAAACGAAAATGCTAACAGTTTTACAGCTTACAGAGACATGGGTGGCTTAATCTACCCGTCACAAAGTGTTGTTAAAATTTGCCATCGCTGTGCAGTTATCATGAAATTGTATCTTGGAGGCGTAAAGAAAAGTGAACCACGTAGAGCAGAGTTTTTAGTCAATAAAACTTCAAGCAGCTTTTTTGGTGAACAACTTTTTTCAGAAATAAGTTTCCATCAATTTCATTGTGAAGAATCCAATCATGTGGTGGATTTAGCAAACAGTGTGATGTATAAATACATAACTACAAGATTGGTATTTCTTACAAAATCTTCGGTTCAGAAACCTGCAGTTCGGAGAATTTATACGAAGTTATTTCATTTTAAAAATGATTAAATATTAATTTATAAAAGTATTTTCTTCATTCTACACTTAAAAATAAACTAAATATTATGTACTGTTTTTTTTTCTTTTGGCCAGCACTTCTCGTACTTCCCATCACTAGTTATGATTTATGACATGCCGTGAATTTGAATTGGCCAATCGTAATGCATTTCTTCCCTCACCCCCCGCGTCGCTTACCTCAGCGCATTGACACAATTATTTGTTAAGAGAAATCAAAACATTAGGCGTCTATTGGGTTATGTGGTCGCTGTTTCCACGCCTCGTTTAAATTTCTAAATTTAAACGAGGCGTGGAAAATTTTCTTTCTTTCTCGTTAAAGTTTCGCCCCCCTGAAGAAATGAATGAAGGGGGGGAGAGCGCGGGCGGCGTGTCGTTGCATCGACGCAACATTGTGGTTGCGATGTGGTTGCGATGTGGTTGCGACGTGGTTGCGACGTGGTTGCGATGTGGTCGGTATTTTACAAGTGGTCGACAACGACTGCAAAATGTGGTAGGTACGTGTGAATGGTCCAGTTCATTTACAATACGAAATATACGCCCGACCACGTCGTGTGTTTGTCGTGTGGTTGTGGTACGTGTGGGTTGGCCCTTTATTAAAATATTTTAAATAAAAACGGATATTTTCTCTTTAAGGCGCTATATCGAAAGTAATTTTACCGCAAGGGCAATTTTATACATAATTTGTATGACTATAAAGTCGTGAATACGCTGCGGCCAGAAGCTATCGGCTCGCTCGGAAAACATGCGAAAAAACGTAATTATAATCATTTTAAAAATAACTAGGAGCATTTAAGCAAAATGCTTCTATACGATTTTGAGTTGCAAAGGTGTCTATCAATTAGACTAATTTCCTACAATACATCTATTTTCGTTTAAAAAAAATCTTCAAATTTCGTATTTTTAAGAGGTCATTTCGAAAATTAAATGTATCGAGGCAAAATACATTAATCGTGTTTCTAGTTCTTCTCAAACCTAGATAAGGCTATGAAGATATATCTCATTAGCAGATTTGTAACATTTCTGAGGGTTCTATAGTATTACGTCAAAAAGGACAGTTTTTTCAATATAGCGCCTTAATTTTAGATCCTGTGTGTCTGTCTGTCTGTACCTCTTCACACATATAACGCTAAACGGACTTTAAATCGTGGGAAAGGACATAGAATACTTTTAATCTCGAAAATGTAAGGTTCCCGCGCGATAAACGTATTTTGGCGCAACGGAGTTACGGGCGTCATCTATAGTTATCTATATTTTCGTTTGTTTATTAAAGCTGGGGCTTGAAGGATTAATAACGAGCATACGCATACGAGCTCTGGTGATCGCGACAACAATAGAATACAATAGCATTTCGAAGAATCCGCGATCGAAGGATTAAATATTAATCCTCAAAATAAACATCTATCCATTATTATATTGTATTATTATAAAATGATGTTTGACGTCAATTAATACGGCGGCTTCAGGATGGAGGTCCCGAGGGAAATCCCGCCGTAGCCTGGAATTGACCTTAGGGCTGGTATTTGCGCAAGATTGCGTGTAAATTAGGTACACGTGATATTTTTTTCAGAAGATTAAGATTACGTTTAATCTTATTCTCTATACATTAGTTTTATACTCTATACATTTTATCATAGAGTATAAAACTGAGATATTTTATCTGCAATAAATAGAGTTCGATATCACTGCGCTGGTTTTTATAGGACAGACAAATGCAGTAGGCTATTCATGCGAGTAAAAAATGAATTTCAAATTTTGTTAGTCTTGCTAAAACTTGAAAATATCTTGAAAATATTTAAACCGATTTGGCTCATTTTAGTCTTAAAATATTTATTGAAGTTGGAGGAAGGTTTGTACGGTTAGAAAATATATAAAAAATGGGAGTAAAATATTAAAAACGTCAATTTTATTTTCCGAAGTGATACGAAGTTCATCTAGTGCAATATAAATTTTAATTATACCTACTGCTACGTTTTATGGCAGTTTGATCATAAAATCATTTTAACGCTATTAAATTCTCGTTATGTTTTTATATAAAAATCTTCCTAAGTAAAGTCGAACTTCTCACGAACCACCGCTATTCAGGGGCATTTCTTAACTCAATAATCTGTCGGATATTTTGTACCTGGCGTCCCTATTTTGTGAAACAACTTGTATAAATCACATCGCTTTGACATCTCAGAACAAGTTGTAATGAAACTTTTCCGGCGAAAGACAATAGCCTTGAATTGGAAGTGGTAGAAAATGCAATATAAATTCAACTGTAACAAAATAGGATTGTCATAATTCTTAGCGAGTTAAAAAACTTGGCTGAAAGGTAGGAAGCAATTTCGTATTTTATAGTTGGTTCAATAATAAACTTACACTACCCAGTAGACTCTGCCTTTGTTTTGGTACAACTTCGTAATGGCCTACTTTTCAATTGACGAAGTTTTTGCACAATCATACTTAATGCTTTTGACTAATTACTGAATCTTTCTGCAACAATGCAATGGTATTATTGACTATAAAAATAATATTATGGTGTCTGCGATATTGTATGCGCAAAAGCAAATTCCACTTAAACTGGAGTCCCAAATATGTACGTTGTACAAATGTACCATCGAAGAAATTGATTCCTAGGCAGTGGACAGACCCACGTCATTTGATCGGCTTATGTCAATTTAATGTTAGCTGTGATCGGTCGGATGGGTTTGAAGTAACGCGACCAAATTACTTAGGTCCTCCGTCTGCACTGACCTCCAATAAAGAGATCAGTGTCCGTCTGCATAGGAATCGATCGTTGGCTTTATATATTTTGTGCGAAATTTCATCAAAATCTTTCAGTATTTTTAAAGCCTATTCGTATATTATATTAGTTTCGAAAATATTGTTCAATATTCATACCCAATTAATAATTCTACTAGAGTGTAAACTGCCTAACGTTTACTTCACAAAATATATCAAAAAAGGTTCTATAAAAACTTCAACAGTAAACCGTTTAACAAAACGGTTAATCGATAAACTCAATGCTAAAAAAATTGAAAGCGCCAGGAAGTATTGTCAGTAAAAATGAATCGCGTAGGTGCAAAAGTTTACCGTAATCCCCAATACATTTGGCATCAGTTTCCGAGATACGGCGTCGGCGTCTCTGTGTCTGACACACTTTGTTATCACAAACTTTTTAAACTGGCTGGAGGAAAGTTATCAATGGCATTGTAGTTATTTACAGTTAGCGAACGTTACCGGCTACCGGAGAAATAATATATCACGAATTAAAAATCGACACTGCACTTTCATAGCTTCAGTGTTAACGGAAAACACTGTTATATAACTTTCGTATGCTCACACGTTTATGGTTAGAAACAACCTTCACTATTTGTACTTGGTGAATGAAGGCCTTAGTAAGAAACTTGTATTGATTATTTTAAAAATACCTTCAAAATTGTCTGTGAGAGATGGAACTATATCACGAAATTATGAAGGCTTTTATCGTCCATATGCTTTGTTATTTCAACAGGACTTTTTTAATCATATTATCCTTTTCATCCAAGCTAATATTCATGTAATTATCCTCTGTTAAGAGACTTATCAAGCCTTTCTACCACTTAACACTCTTATGCAAATTATGGATAATATACTCTGAGTAATCTTCCTACTACTGTCTGACTGTCAGCCAAATGTATTGTATATTGCGCTGGATTTAACTACCATAATATTATGCTTTAATCCAAATGTTCAACTAGAAACCAATTAAGTATAACACTAGTTCATTAATCTAAAGATAAACTTAGAATATAAAATCCATAAAGTGTTCTTTATCGTCCATATTTTCATTTTCTTATGTCGACATTTATTTCCTTCTAATCGTTAAACCACGTAAGCTAAAGCATAGCATTAATTTCACCTGCGTTGAACAACATCACTTTATTGTTCCTGAATTCGCCTAATAGCCTAATTAGTTATAAGCGGGAATCACGAAAGTTAAACGTTCGATAACGGTTCGATTAACTCGCTATTAGTTGTAATCTCGTTAATCTCAGCCGGTATAATTTCTCACCGGCAATACTATTAAATAGTTACCGCTAATGTACGTAACTTCGTCGTTGTTCGGAACGTGTTGAAATTCCGAGCAAACACAAGTCTCGCTACGAGATTTCATGTGTGCTACAGCTACGCGAGGAAATTATCTTGTGATATTCAAAACTTTTAATAATTCTTATTTACTCGTAAAAACTTATTTACTTGTAAAAAGTTTTTACGTCACAAGTATATCATATTATATTAGGTATACAATCTTTTTTTAACTAAAACATTTTTTTTCGTACTCACGAAGTTTCGTCTGCTGTGTCAGCTCGTTACATTTAAAAATAAAACAATTTTGAATTAGGTTTATTTGTCCATTTAAAAAGAAAAGCAATTCTAACAGAGAATTTCTTCGAAGATTTCTCGAACTCGAGCCGAAATCGAAATTAATAAAACCAACAATGACGGGACAAAGGGTCCCCTTCAAGTGCAATGGTTCAATCCTCCGAACGAATCACCCTAATTCGTAACTTGCAAAATTGACGCAAAATCAAAAGATAAAATACTACAGACATTTTCTTAATCAATTGACGACAAAATACAATGAGATTCCGTTTTATCATTAGTTTATTACTCCAGTTTTAAGAGGAAAATATTAATTTAATATCACTGAAAGGTATGCTAATAAAAAAGGGAAGGGTGCCTAATTTTAATATTGCAGATAATGGCCAATAGTAAGGTTAAGTTATTATTTTTATCTAGCTATTGGCCATCAGGGTGTATCAAGCAACAGATAAAATCATCATTTTCAGTACAATTTTCAAGTTTAAATTAGTAACTTACTTTAAAATCCTCAGAGACGTGCAATAGAATGTGAAAATAAAAAGGCTTTAATAACCGCGTCTAGGAAAACGCGGATGGTCTTTAAATGGATAAGATGACACTAGATATTTATAAACTTTTATCTTGAGCTAATAAAATTCCATAATTTAATTAAACAGAATGTAGAAATATCCGATTTTGAAGAGCAAAAATGTTTGTCACCTTCTGAAAAGGCTCGCTTTTTATTCTTTCAAACGAAACAGCTTACCTAAATTATCGTAAATCGTAATGAGTATTTAACTCTATATCGAAGTATCTGCACTCCTCGAGAACCGGCAAAAGTAATAAACAGCAGGAGTAAGCAATACATTTTCGGCACTTACTCTCTGGTAACAAATTTTCGATCAGATCACGCGCCTTGTCCCTTGATGAGAGTTTAACATTTTTACCCACTTAAAAAAATGGACAACAACCCCAGTTTGCCTTTCTATAAAAAAAAATGTATACTATATCCCATCCAGTCATTCGTTTCTCGCTACAATAAAGTTTTTGAGGTTCTTTAGTATTCCTCACGACTGCCCACACGGCGGACGCGCGGACCTCATCTTCACCATTTTTACAGACTTTGCTCAGTTTCCCTGGAATTAGGTGTATTCAATTTTAAACACTGTTCGTATTTTAATTGAGTATAATTTTCTGTGAGATTATTGTATTTTAAAAGAATATCTTAAAATAGGTGTAACAATCTTACCTTATTATAACAATCCTCTCAGAATTTTAAAATCATTGTCAAAATGTTACGAACACAAGAATGGCGCGACTATACAATCAATTTATGTTGACAGAGAGCTGATAATAATAAAAGATGACATTTCTGATACATGTTATTTATAAACATCAAAGGTATTTAATTAAATTTAATCAACAGTCGTTATTTCAAATTAATCACCGAAACATTGTCGTCGATGACTCGATGTGAAGTTATTATAATAATGGATGGGAAAATTATCCCTATTATTATCTACTATCTGTATATTATTATGTTTAGGACATTAACGCTTTTTTGCTATCGGCCAAGTCCGAGTTGGGCTCGCGCATGTCACAAAATTAAGTCCAGTAAAACAAGCCCACTAGTTAGAAAGTATTTATAATAAATCAATCAAATCTGATAGAATACCAAGTATCTTCAAAGTCCAATAACAAAACCTTTTAATAACTTCTATTTACAAAGACAACTCAGCGTTGTTTTTCTATATAATGATATCGTATACATAACGATACGATACTCAACATAATATTTTATAGAAATGAAAACGAATAAAAGACCGAAGACCTGGTTGAATCAATAAAGCACTGAAACCACAAGCTACATCAGTATTCCGCGTTACGCTGAGATTGCCAATCCGCACTCATTTTGCGGCAATTATAAGCAATTATCATTAGAACAAATGCCCATTACCACCTGTTGCTTAAGGCGTACAAGGGGTACCGAAGCCTTATTGCAAGTTATATTACCGTAACGTATTTAGCTGAAGAGGAAATGTTTTTCATCTTAGTGTGCTTCCGCTATATTGGTAAGACCATGGGGTTTAACTGTAGTTAACTCTTATTTTGTTGCAGTAAAACAAAATAGATATTTATATCGGAACGTATAACTTCATATGAATCTTTAGAGTTTAATTTCTTTCCAGGTCCAGGATTCCAGAATCCAGGTTTCAAGTTAAATAATATCATGATAATATGCCATTTAACGGGAAGAACAAAATAAAACGAGATAATAAGTTTATCCCAAATCTATGCAAGTTGGCCTAAATCGCTAATATTTTGTCGATTCAATTTTTTTCAATTGCTTTTTTTATTTTTTCATCTAACTCGATAATAATCGGTAAAACTTGGTAGAATTGAAAGTCACAAAATAATATTTTAACACTTTAAGAGAAATATGCAAATAAATTCAAATTGACTTTAAAGTCATTGTATAGAATGTACAAATTTTATCTGGGACAGACAGCATAGCCGTAAGCTCTTGGCTTACAGAACTGTTATAGACACAACTAAGCTCAAAGTAAGCCCACTGCTATTTCGTATTCAAAACTTATTTTTAGGATTTGAAACGAAATTCCTAGTAGCCGTTTCTAAAGCAGCTCTTTCATTGAACTGCTTTAAAATCCTTTAGAGATATTTACAGTTTTGAGCTGAAATAGGCAGTAGGTACGGCGAAAAAGAATTTTTTTAAGTATGATTAACTTTTTACGTGCACAATTAACTTGTCTCAATTTTAAGCAGTTTTTTTAAATTTTGGATTTGAACAGTGTTTTAAAGTCGTATGAAAAATTATTTCAAATTCAGAAACACTTTATAGCTTGTAGCTTAGAAAATCAGCTTAAATGCTTAATTTTCTAGCAGGTAAAGTGAGCAAATGAAGACTTTTTAAAGGGGTTAAGATTAAAAAAACTAACGAGTAATTAAGTCCTCCGCGTAGAGTGGACAAAGTAGGTTAAAACGCTCCAAAAAATACTCATTAAAATTCAAGTGTTTGAGTATCTGTAGCAGGGGCTCGTTAGTTTTCACCTATTTATGTAGTAATGTGGTTAATTAATCATTATTACGTCACATGAGTAACAGAAGCCAGTAACGTGAGCGTCATATTTTCGAATACAGAATGATAATATATGCTGCTGTAATCATGAAGTAAATATACATTTGACATTTGGTATCTAATATATTATATTATTACGTGAGCGAAAAACTTTGGATCCCATTTGATGAAAAATGCGAAAACGTAGGTGATTGAAAATTTTTACAGTTATAGTTTATAATATTATGGTAAAGGAGTGCATCGAGCTAATATTATTTTGAAATTATGATTTTATCACACATTTTTTAACAAATTAAACATTACACAAACTATATAGTACATGGAATTGGTACATTTTGGTTTGCATCAAATGGGGTAGTTCTGGTTTTTTTATAATTGTATGTGATGAGGTGGTAATGTCAAATATAATTTTTCCACCTCGAAATCCTTCTGGAACATTGAAAAATTCATGAGAAACCATTAAATTTTTGATCAGTTTTCAGTTTTTGCTATTTTTTACCACTAAGGACCTGTTTAATGGTAGAAGTTATCAGAAATTACTTTAAAATAGACAAAATTTTCAACAAAATGAGAATAGTAAGGTCTCGATACACTGAACAGTTTCAAAGGTACAGCTGTTCAAATGTTTGTAAATTTTCCAAAAAAACATTTATTTTTCGAGTTTTAACAAGTTCTCGTCAATGTGGTCAATTATTGATCTATTTGACAGCATAAATTAATATACGTTATTAAAGAAGACAATTTTTTCAACAAAACGAGATCAATTTGGTCTAATAAAATCAGATAGTTCCCTAGCTACAGCTGTTCAAAGTTGCTGAGGTGAGTAAACAAAATGAAATAATATGACTTACTAGGCTTCGTTCGCGTAAATTAGATATTTCACAGACAAATTAGTCCACAAAAAATAGCCTATAAACCTTTACGTGCTTTACTTCTTATCTGTGCCAAATAACAGAAAAATTTCTCCAGTAGTTCGTGAGATAAGCCCTTTCAAATAATTTCCCCTGTTTTTTTCACATTTTCCTCTATTTCTTCGCTTTTATTAGTCGTAGCGTGATAAAATATAGCATATAGCCTTTCTCGATAAATGAGCTATTAAACACTAAAAAAATTTTTCAAATTGGACCAGTAGTTCCTGAGATTAGCGCGTTCAAATAAGCCCTTTCAAATAATTTAAGCGCTTCTTTTTCGCGCTAATCTCAGGAACTACTAGTCCGATTTGAAAAATTCTTACAGTGTTAGATAGTTCATTTATCGAGAAAGGCTATATTTTATTATGCTACGACTAATAGGAGCGAAGAAATAGTGGAAAATGTGTAAAAAACGGGAGAAATTATTTGAAAGGGCTTATCTCACGAACTACTGGAGCAATTTTTCTGTTATTTGGCACAGATAAGAAGTAAAGCACGTAAAGGTTTATAGGCTATTTTTCGTGGACTAATTTGTCTGTGAAATATCTAATTTACGCGAGCGAAGCCTAGTAAGTCATATTATTTCATTTTGTTTACTCACCTCAGCAACTTTGAACAGCTGTAGCTAGGGAACTATCTGATTTTATTAGACCAAATTGGTCTCGTTTTGTTGAAAAATTTGTCTTCTTTAATAACGTATATTAATTTATGCCGTCAAATAGATCAATAATAATTGACCACATTGACGAGAACTTGTAAAAACTCAAAAAATAAATGTTTTCTTGGAAAATTTACAAACATTTGAACAGCTGTACCTTTGAAACTATTCAGTTTATCGAGACCTAACTATTCTCATTTTGTTGAAAATTTTGTCTTCTTTAAAGTAATTTCTGATAACTTCTACCATTAAACAGGTCCTTGGTGGTAAAAATGGCAAAAACTGAAAACTGATCAAAAATTTAATGGTTTTTCATAAATTTTACAATGTTCCGGAAGGATTCCGAGGTGGAAAAATTATATTTGACATTACCACCTCATCACATACAACATATAAAAAAACAGAACTACCCCATTTGATGCAAGTGAAGACCCCTTTTATTGTACGATTTCCATGGACTTATAGGTCTACCAGAATCTGATGGCAAAAAGTGAGAAAATGAATTGACTCTAGCAATACCGGGGTAATTGGAATAAAATATTTTGATCCTTTTTTCTTCTTATAGCGGCTAATTCTGTGTGTCAAACATGCAAATATAAAAATTTATCCAATGATCAAGGATATTTTTTGAAAATCTGCTGTCAAAAATTGCCATCAGATTCTGGTAGACCTATACAACACACACACTGGATTTTGTTTGACAAGCCCAAGACAAGCCTATTATACAGGGTGTAACAAAAATAAGTGATAATACTTTAGGGTGTATACGTGTTCCTTGTAGAGAGTTCACTGTGAAAGTGGCAGCGCTGAAAGACCAACATTTTTTTCACTTTTGTATGGGGAAACTCGTGACGCTCGGGCCCTTGCCCATACAAAAGTGAAAAAAAAATCGTCTTTCAGAGCTGCTATTTTCACAGTGAACTCTCTACAAGGAACACGTACACACCCTAAAGTATTATCACTTATTTTTGTTACACATTGTATACACGAATTGTACCATTTGTACTCTTTTATTTATGGTTGAAGTCTGTTGTCAAATTGATAATAGATTTAGTTTTTTTTTTTTTGTTGTTTACCTACTGTTACACAATTATTACACGGCCAGTATGTCATCATATTTTGACTTTATTAATCTGATACTGTCGCAGGAATTATGTCTAAAAAATAATAAAGTCAATATTTTGACAATAGAATATCAAAAGAAAAGCATTGAAATTTGAAACTTATAATTAACCCTTCGACCCTCAGACCAATAAAAAAAGATAGACAGAGCCATCCATGCTACGCGGTGAGGCAGGCGATAGGAAGCCGATACGGCCATAGGAAGCCGGCCGCCCGCCATTCCCGTTTCAACGAGTAACGGCGCATGTCGTTTTCATCTGTGTCAAGAAATATCAAAATATGCCGTCCTGCATCGTTAAATGGTGCAAAAACAATTCTTGTGCTCAAAAGAAACCTTGTGGGATTACGTTTCACAAGTAATTAGTTGAATATTTATGTATTACCACCGAAATAACGAATTTAATTTATTAGTTTTAAAAATTGTCTCGGGAGTCTCGGAACACAGAACCTCAACCAGTGCTGCATGCTGGTCGCAAGATATTTTTCCTCATAATAGGGGAAAAATATTATTACGTGCTGTATTATCCTGACAAATGTTTATTTTTAACCTAAAATTCGTTATTCATTTTAAATCTATTAATATAAATAAAATTGGAGTGTCTGTTTGTAGTATTGAAAGATTTTTTTACTATTTGCATATCTGTATACGATACATACTGCATACACCAAACAACATTCTTTACAATTTTTGTCTGTATGTATGTCTGTCTGTCTGTCTGTCTGTTCTTAGTTAAAACACATAATACTATTTACTTTTTTCAGCAATTACTAATGAATGATGATTAACAATCTAGTTTGATAGCAACTTTTGTAGTCATTACTTAGTAGTTTAATAAGACTGCAACAGGATGGGAGTTTGACAATCTGAAACCCTGAGTTGGCAACATTATTTTCTTGCACACAAGCGCACGCCTAGCGTATTTATGCTAGGCGTGACGCACACATTGATCGACAGCGACTTCACCCCATTACCTGTAAATACTCCGTCTTTCTTTTTTTATTGGTCTGAGCCTTCGATCGTTGAAAAATGAGACACAATAGCTTGTCTATTGTTAAAGCGGCCGGATGTGGCCGATTGGGGCTTGGTGAATTTGATTTTTCATTTGAGGTTGAATTTCGACTATTGGGCGATCTCTAGTTAATTCAATGATATTCTATGTTACTAACGTAACTAGATTGGCAGTTTACGGCAGTAACGCGTTGCCACTTCGAAAGGTGGCTTTCGGAACTTTGCCGCGAGCGACCGAAAAGCGAAAATTCAAATAAAATGCCACTTGATGACATAGCATATATAACTTATAAGTATCATTTTCTACTGACATTTGCGTCCCACCGGCGGTGGCGTAAAAGCTAGTGGTAGAGTAAAATGAAACCTATAGCTTATGCTATAAAGTGGCATTTCGTTTAAATTTTCGTCGGTCGCGGTCGCTCGCGGCAAAGATCCGAAAGCCACCAGAAGATGCCTGCAGGCATATTATATTATCTGACTTACAAAATGACTAAAGCATAGATATAGAATATACTGACGTATAGATCACCTGACAACCCGAAAAAGCGTGACGATTTTTGATCTGTCAATGTGTGCGTGTGCCAGTGATGTATCTTTTACTATCGATAGTATAGTTCGTTCGAGTTATTTTACCTGCGTTTTTATGAGAAATAAATAATATGCAACTTTGACAGATTTTGTAATTCAAATTAGGTAGACTCCGCGCACGATAACTTTGCGCGCATCTGAACGAAACTTTTCGTCGGGCCGCCATAATTACATAATAATCGATACGTCTATTCCTATACATAATTTAAATTAGTATTTATAAGGATATTAAAGTCAAACTACTAATAAAATATCATTGGAATTACCCATTCTTTTAATGAATCCCTACGCTGTCGCGCGCAGAGTTATCGCGCGCGCACTCTATCATATATTTTATTTGACAGAAAAAAAAGTGACGATTGAAAAGTAGATATACACATTTTCGTTTAGTGTGATTTTTAATCGTCGGATATGTTATAACATTAATAGAAATGCAAATAAATGTTGAAAGTAAACGACACAAAAATCAAAAAATCAAAAAAAAAAATCAAAAATCCTTATTAACTTCTCCCACAGTACAAAAGAAAGTAATACAATTATTAACAAGATGTAACAAATAATAGAAGGAGACTGGTGCCCTAACTAGGTTGCCCTGTGTTAAGGGGTCACCAGCCCCCCCCCCCCCCCCCCCCTCAAAACATTAAGTGCTTAACATCATATTTTAGAGGTAAGTCAAGGTTAGTGAGAGTATTTTACACGTGTGTGTGTGTGTGTGTGTGTGTGTGTGTATGTGTGGGTGGGTGTGTATTTGTTTCTGTGATTATTATATTGCTAAGAAAGTGTGTATTAAGATGATATATAAATATTATTTTTATTTATGGCAGCAACACCCTAGCCCAACGACTATTGTCTTGGGATCAGTTGAAAAACTGCTAGGGTGCACTGATTGTGACTAATATAAACTAGTGTGACAAAAATGAATGATGTACTAAATAGTTACAACACCCTAGCCCTACGACAGAAGTCTTGGGATCAGTTACAGTACTGCTAGGGTGCAGAAATAGCAGGAAATAATATAGTTAAATATAACAACTAATAGTCCTACTCCATTCTTTCCAGGAGACTTTCGGTCTCGTCATAATTTAACGACTTTAGCCACTTAACTAATATGTATTTAACTGTGTTACAAGATAAAGGATATATATTATATCTCTTATTTACTATATTATAAAGTTTCCTACCTATATAAGAGGAAAATCTTCGTGCAAGTAAGTATTAGTTGATGGGACAAGACAAACTCGATAATGCCTTCTTTCAGAGAGTACAGGATTGTGCTGGTCACAGGGAGTATTTTTATGTGTACACATGATGGAAGAAAACACAAAAAGTTTCCGAACTGTAAGGACATCACAGAACTCATACAGTTCTTTTGTGGGAGTTAACATTGGTTTGAAAAAAGAAATTTTCAGTATTAGTCTTTGCGCCCTTTCAATATTTATCATGAGACCCTTTGGTGCACCACCCCATGCGATGATACCATATGTTATTATAGATTGGCAGAGACTCGTATACACATATCTTAGCAAACTATTATCGGCTACATAACGAACACGTTTAAATATATAAGTAAGACGACGGATTTTGTTAGTCAATCTATTTAAGTGCTCAGCAAAGTTAAGTTTGTGATCTATAATCACACCTAAGTATTTTATACTTTGTGTTCCATCGATTTGGCTGCAGTCACACGATGAAAGAGATTGAGGAGCACATGTATGGACTATAAGCTTATTATAATTTTGTTCTAGTGGCAGCGAAGATTTTTTTATACCAAATGTAATGTATTTAGTTTTTGATGAGTTAAGTGTTAAGTAGTGATTAGCAAGCCATCTTCCAACCATGTTTAAACCGAACTGTGCCATATTGTACACATCATTCCATGTTTTACCATAGAAAGTCAATGCAGTATCATCAGCATAACATGTAATCATACAATTTGGTATTCTTAATTTACACAGACCATTTATGTAGCAGAGAAACAAGGTAGGTCCCAATACACTTCCTTGTGGGATTCCGCATGTTACTGGCAACTCAGAGCTCATAGTGCTACCAATCTTAGTACACTGTGTGCGGTCTTTAAGGTAGTCAGCTATAAGTGAGAGTTGATTGCCCCGTATACCAAGCCTCTCCAGGGTCTTCAGAAGTTTTGCAAAAGGGACCGTATCAAATGTCTTTGCCAAATCTAGGAAGATTGTTAGACACTTTTCACCACCGTCCAATTTACCAGCAACAAATTCGACAAATAAATTAACCGCTTCCTCGGCAGATTTTTTGCGTCTAAAACCGAATTGGTTTTTTGAAAGCAAGCTATTTTTCTCCAAGTATGCTATCAGTCTAGAGTTAATAATTTTTTCAAAAATCTTTGACAGTGGTGAATGAATTGATATTGGGCGATAATTTCCAATACAGTCCCTTTTGCCATCCTTATGAATTGGGACAATTACTGACTTCTTAAAAACCTCGGGAAACACACCATCCTCCAAGCATTGGTTAAATAGTCTAGTGAGAGGAGAAACTATACATTCCCTAATGCTTTTTAATGCCTTTGTAGAGATACCATCCCATCCCGTCCTGAGTCCTCTTTGAGATGAAGTAAATGACGGTTAACTTCATCCTCTGAGACACTTTGTATAACAAATGAATCAGAGGGTGGTGCCGAGTCATCTAAAATAGTTGAAGTTGGTAGTGGAATATCATTTGGAATTTTCCTAGTCAGTTCAGAACCTATACTCGCAAAATATTGGTTAACAACATTAGCCGATGTCAGCTCATCAGCAGCAATGGTCAACAACTCAGACGGTAAAGCATGATTTTTGTTCGAATTTGTCACAATTCTAATTGATTTCCACAGATCTTTTATATTTCGACTGTTTTCACTTATAATATTTTGTTCGTACTTTCGTTTTTCCTTTTTTAGTAAATCATTGCAAAAGTTTCTATAATTTTTATATGTTTTGACGATCACGTCATTATTTGGATTCATCCTAGCTTTTAAGTGCAGTTTATCTCTATTTCTCATACATTTTAAAATGCCTTTTGTGATCCAAGGTTTACTGATCGTTTTATTTCTAGATATTTTAGTGACACTTAGGTTCTTATTTATTAGTTCCCATAAAGAGTTAATAAAGAATGTAGCGTAATTATTGGAATTGTTGTGCAGATTACACTCATTAAAATTAAAATTTATACAGTCTGTTTTAAGTTTATCATAATTAATTTTAGATACATTAAATTAATTTTTAGAAAAGTATTTTTTATTTGCACCAACACATGTAAGAATTGATTTATGGTCTGTTAGGTTAGTATCAATAATGAAAGTAGACACTTGAAGGTGTGATTTTACCAAAACATGATCTAGGCAGCTAGAAATTGTTGTCAAATTAGTGTAAGCCGGGAAAAGTCCACAAAATGCCATTTGATCGAGGTATTCACAATTTATATCTGAGATGTCTATATTATAATCACCTACTAGGAAAATATTGTGAAATGAGTTGAGAGATGCTATTAATACCTTTAGGGAATTGATAAATTTTGAAACATCCCTAAAACTAGGTGGACGATAAATAGCGATAATTGCTATTGTATTATAATTGCTATATCTTAATAAGTAAGCAGTTTGATTCGATTATTTGTGGTTTTTCTACCATACAATCTAAGGTTTCTGTGACATAAACTGCCACTCCATCATTCTGATTGAAATTGTTAGTCGTACAGTATGATTTGTAACCTTTAAGTGCAGGCAGTTGTCTGACATAAGACAGCCAACACTCCGATAGTACAATAATATCACATGATATGCCTAGTCGTGTCAAGAATACCTCAAGATTAATAAAATTACAGTTGATACTTCTAATGTTTTGTTGTAGAATATTTAGGTAATTACGGGACTGTTTTATCAATTCTGCACAAGACTCAGGTTTGCATATAATGGGTTTGCTAATATTGATATTATCAAGGGTCGGATTTAGCTCATTAAGATTATCGAATTTTAAAATTTAAATTTAATATTTTGTACGTTACTGGGAGCATAAAAACAGCATAAAAAAAAAAAAAAAATATTTATAAATTTATTTATGGGCGAGGACTCAAACTTTTTGTAAATATTGATAGTTTTCTGAGACACTCTTTTATATTGGTTAATTATTGTGAAAACCTTATGAGAAATATAATATTTGTATTGTGTGTGTATGTAGTGTAGAGTAGAAATGAAATAGAAAATGTGTAAATTTGTAATATGTTGTATGTATGTAAATATGTTACATTCTGCAAGCAGTGTATTATTGTACACACACACATAGTATATTATTTATTCTTAAATTAAATACATATCATAATACCCTTACACCCCCATTACATTTTTATTTTAGTTGTATGTTATTGTACAATATCGATAAGCATATCGATAAATTTGATTCAAGCACTAGCGTATATGTAAAAAATTTTGATGAAAAATTTTTCTTCAAAATTTGTGTAATATAAGAACAATAGTACCTTTAGTTACGCAAAATATGAAAGTAAAAGGGAGGATTCAGAATATTTTATTTGAAATAGAGAACTAAAGACAGAATATAGCGAAAATAAACACATCGTAGCAATTAGGACATGAAGATTAATTACCTGCGAAATGTATATTTTTTAGGATTACTCCTATGATTTACACTGCAATCACTCACAGAACAAGTTACTATTGTTATATGTAATAGTATTTGTCGAAAACTCAGACCAATAAAAAAAGAAAGACGGAGTATTTACAGGTAATGGGGTGAAGTCGCTGTCGATCAATGTGTGCGTCACGCCTAGCAAAAATACGCTAGGCGTGCGCTTGTGTGCAAAAAAATAATGTTGCCAACTCAGGGTTTCAGATTGTCAAACTCCCATCCTGTTGCAGTCTTATTAAACTACTAAGTAATGACTACAAAAGTTGCTATCAAACTAGATTGTTAATCATCATTCATTAGTAATTGCTGAAAAAAGTAAATACTTAAATATCTATATCTAATAAATTATGTTTTTCAACTAAGAACAGACAGACAGACAGACAGACATACATACAGACAAAAATTGTAAAGAATGTTGTTTGGTGTAAGTATGCAGTATGTATCGTATACAGATTAATATGCAAATAGTAAAAAAATCTTTCAATACTACAAACAGACACTCCAATTTTATTTATATTAATAGATTTTAAATGAATAACGAATTTTAGGTCAAAAATAAACATATGTCAGGATAATACAGCACGTAATAATATTTTTCCCCTATTATGGGGAAAAATATCTTGCGACCAGCATGCAGCACTGGTTGAGGTTCTGTGTTCCGAGACTCCCGAGACAATTTTTAAAACTAATAAATGAAATTCGTTATTTCGGTGGTAATACATAAATATTCAACAAATTACTTGTGAAACGTAATCCCACAAGGTTTCTTTTGAGCACAAGAATTGTTTTTGCACCATTTAACGATGTAGGACGGCATATTTTGATATTTCTTGACACAGATGAAAACGACATGCGCCGTCACTCGTTGAAACCGGAATGGCGGGCGGCCGGCTTCCTATGGCCGTATCGGCTTCCTATTGCCTGCCTCACCGCGTAGCATGGATGGCTCTGTCTATCTTTTTTTATTGGTCTGAGGTCGAAAATAATAAAGGATTTAAAGTTTAAATTTTAAACAATAAATTGCAAATACCGAAAGGGCATAAAAACGATTGACGACTTTTGGCCGACCTGTCAAATGAAAGTGGTTAAAGTTTTCATTAGACTGCCTCTCTCTTTTCATCTTGTTATAATTCCATAAAGGATTTTCTTCTCTCTCGCACTCTTTGTTGGTCTTTAGCATCATACGTTTATGGACTAAAGTAAAATAATGGCTTGACCACGGATTTCAAAAAAATATGACATTGTCTTTTGAGCTATCAAGTGGTATACGCATTTCTGAGAATCGTTTGTAAGACGTTGCTACTTATTGCTACTCTAGTCTTTTAAAAACTCATTGAGTTAATTAATGAAGTTACGATTCTGTTTACCAAAACACAACTAACCGCAATTCTACCAATAGAGGATAAAAAATGTAAAACGCAACCATAAATAAACTAGAAAGGTTAGTAAATATATTAAATACATAAACAATAATTTAGTCTAATATTATTATATTCTATATTATTATATGTTGTAGATTAATTTTCATCAAAATTATTGTAAAACATTGTACAGGAAAGATACAAAGACGCAAAAAATAATTTTGGTTTCGTCAACATCATCAAAATATTTAATTGCATTATTGAAAATAATTTTGAGGTTTGACGGTATGATATTTTTGTGACAGCTGGTGTACCGGTGACCACAGCGTGCCATCCCGTTGCAACCCAGATGTTTGTGTGTTTGTAAACCACATTTCATCCGTCACTTGTGTTCCTAAATTAATATCATTTTAGCGATATTAATTATTAGTAATTACTGTAACAATAGTGGTTAAGAGTCGTCAATGAGTTTTGCTACAAAATGTTACTATATACAAGTACCTAATCGTTGGTAATGATTTTATTACATTACTTTTTGTTTGAAAATACTAGGTAAATACTTTTTCCTAGTATTAGTATTCCTAGGCTGATGGTAGGAATTTCTGAAGTATAGTAAAAGTCGATATAGTCGTATTTTACTTTGTAGTTTTTGTTTTAGATGGCGCTAACAAGAGTTTAAGCGGATACCACAATAAGAAAACTGTAGCATAGACTTCCAGTGCGCCACCGTTCGATGGATCGATGATTTGAAGAAGGTAGCTGTTGCCTGTTAGCAGATAAAATAAAGGCTGCTAAAGATCGGGAATCGGGGATCAAGTTACGTTGAGTAATAGTTGACGACAGACTGTTAGAAATAACGATGGCGATAAACTTTTTGTTATATCAGCGGTGAAATAATATAAAAATGTATTTCACATAAATACCTCTATTATGTAATTTAATGATTGTAAATTAAAAAGTTAATATTTGTTTCGTGAAGACCTAAAAATAATATTTTATAATGTATATTTATAATAATAAAACCTAATTGCAATTTGATTATTTATTATATAACTCTATTGAAATGTGAATTAAGTAATTTAGTCACATGTTAAATAAATGAACAAAAATAAGAACGTCCAGATAATTCCAGCGAAAAATAGGAATAAAATAAATATTGTTCGTCAATAAATCCGTAGATCTTTATGTAATTAAGTGAATACAATGAAAACGTTTTCAATCTACGTGTGTACTTCAGAATCATGAATATTTGAAACGTAAACTTTGAAAGAGCATAATTGATTTATATAGGTAAGCTTTTTCAGTCTTTTAATCACAATATTGAATTTTTTTGACATTGTTAACATAAAATATTGCTAATATAAAATAAAGTAAAAATAAAGTGTAAACCGTTTTATTTTTACTTATTTTACGAGCTTCAATTTAGTTAATTTAGTTTATTACTTTACCAAATACTTTTACATAGTAAATATTTTAGACCTTTTTAGCTAGACAGTAGAATAATTTTGCAGCGAAAATAAATAGCAGCCAAAAAAATTTAAGGTCGTCCGCCATCTGCCTATGAATTTTCTTTGTTGTTACATAGTACATTCGTTTTACATAATATTACTATATTATTATGAGGCCGGGTGTCATCGAAATCCTCATACATACGTAATACCAAAATCATTTTCTCATAAGAAAATATTTAACATGTTTGAGTTATTTTTCAGCTTAAAATAGTAATTACCTAGGTTCCTGCACAAAAATTTACTACAAAATAATATTTAAACTCTAAAAAATATTTTTAGTAAGTATTTAAATATTTTGTAGTAAATTTACTATTTATTTATACATATTTTTAGTGTTTAAATATTCAGTAGTAAATTTACTACAAAATCTGGGGGCACGGGAATGCCCCCGCCAAGATGAGCCAAGCGAAGCGCGCAACTACCTACCTTTTCTCGAAACGTTTCGTCGTATTTTTGAACCCTCGTAACTTTGGTTTGGATAATGCCAGATACTTGAAATTTTTAGGATATAATGACATGAGTAAAATAATGAAATGTACAAAGTTTTAATATCGCAGCTATTATACTTTAGATTTTATAAGTGTCCAAAAACCCACAATTTTGGCACTGACTCAACCTATCATCAAAACTGTTAGGGTACTTCCTGAAGTCTGAGAAAGCTGAAATTTGGTATGTAACATACTATTAGTACAGAAACAACAAAAAAATTATCAAATCCAACCTAACCTATATCCGTACACTTATAGAGCAAAATTAGGCCAAAAATTGTGTTTTTTGTATGGGAGCCCCCCTTCTTTTTTTATTTTATTTTAATATTATTATTAAATATTAAAGGAGACATATTATTAAGGACTTTGAGAAAAAATCAAGTACCTACCTGTTGCCATTATTGATATAGAGGAAAATAGGCCAAAAAATGACGTTTGTTGTATGGGAGCCCCCTTTAAATATTTATTTTATTTTATTTTTAGTATTTGTTGCTATAGCTGCAACAAATATACATAATCTGTGAAAATTTCAACTCTCTAGCTATTATTCTTATTCTTGAGTTACAGACTGGAGACAGACAGACAGACAGACAGACGGAAAGACAACCAAGTCTTAGTAATAGGTTCCCGTTTTTACCCTATGGTTACGGAACCCTAAAAAATACGTGTTATCCTTGAGAGACCACAGACTCACAGAAAACCGGCGTGAAACAGCGCTTGCGCCATGTTTCGTCTAGTGAGTGAGTTTAGCGGAGGCCCAACTGCACTCTATACCAATACATTATTCCCTATCCCTATTCTCTTCTGCTTATTCCCTTAGCCTTTTCCTTCATAAAAAGGCCGGAAACGCATTTGCAACTCTTCTTATATTACTGTGTCCATGGGCGATGGCAGTTGCTTTCCGTCAAGTGACCCGTCTGCTTGTTTGTCCCCTAATTTCATAAAAAAGGGAAAGAGAACAGAGGAATAGGGATACCCCTTTTCCCTATTCCCTCAATAAATAAGCCTTTTCTTTCTGAAAGTATGGCAAGTCGGCGACGGTAGTACTTTCCATCAGGTCACCTGTTTGCTCGTCTGTCTCCTAATTTTATATATAACCGATCCCCTCTTAAAGGCTGGCAAAGCATTTACAACTTTTCTAATAATGCGAGTGCACATGCTCGTATGCCCACCCATTAAGCCCCGTAAGGCCCAAGTGGCCCGCGATAACAAAAGATTTCCAAGAATTGAGGATCGAAGGATTAATTTCATAAAAACGTGTGTGGTAAAACTTACAAAAAGAAATGAAATCCCACCAAAAACATTTTCATGTAAAATGCTGCCAAGATGAGAACATAATAGTTTGTGGTGTCAAAAAGAAGTGAGATCTCATGTAGAGCCAAGTTTCTAACCTTACACACTCAGCCCTAAATCTAAAAATCTTAATTTTACACATAAATCGCGGCAAAATACTTGATATAATATGTCAGCCGCACGAGAAGAGTCTAAAAACTCTACACATTAGTCAAAATGGGTGGCTTGGCCATTTTGTTATTGGTCATGCTATGAGCTTTGAACTACTCTTCTGTTGTACTTAATAACTTTTATATTAACCGCAACGAAATGGCCAGTCCACCGATTTTGACTAATGTGTAGAGTTTTTAAATTCTTCTCGTGCGGCGGCTCCCATACAACAAATGTGTTTTTTGCCTTTTTTGCTCAATATCAATAATGGCAACAGGTGTAGGCTCTTGATATTTTCACAAAGGCCTTAATTATATGTCTACTTGACAATAAACTCAATTTTTGGCCTGCTTTTGCTCTATAACGCTACGGAACCGTGCGCGAGTCCGCACGTGGCCGATTTTTTTATTCACGCTCTCTATTAAAATTATTGTAATCAGGTGAACCACGAGCTCTGTACGTCAGTTGATAAAAATCCGAAAACATTTACCGGCATTAAACATTGCTCGTAAAAAGAAAATAATTTAAATCAATTGCTGCCACAACAGAAAACTTTTATTAAGGCGGGGATTAATCTCAATCCAAAACGATAACCTTGCATACAACCAAAGACAAAGCGTATGCGCATCGCAATAAGATTCATTTTAGCTTAGCATAAAATTGTAGTTACTAGGGGCGGATCTTCTCTATTTTTCATGTTTTTTTTAAATAGGTATCTTTGGAAATAAATATTAAGAAACAAAATTGTTCGGTTCAGAATTTTTCAATATAGACTTACTAACAATTTATTCAAATAAAATGTATATTATCCTAATTAATACTTATATTTCTATGACAAAGATATTTGTCGGAGGTGAGTTTGTAAATTATTACAGCCAAAGTATTTCGTTTTATTAAAATGTTTATGATCTAAAACCTTTTAAATATTGTGCTTTATATCTCACATTTTTCTACATTGAATTATTATATTGAAACTAGGTAAACCGAGAGTCACGAAATAACAAAATTGGCTTGCTCCTCGCCTTAAGCTACTTTAGTTCTAGGAATTTAGTTAAGCCAGCGCAGCATGTAAAAGTTTAATTGAATTAACAATTACCTAGAAGAGTTAGTTTAGTACCCACCGATAAGATATTACGCTAACTGCGATTTATAGATTCATGTCAATTGTATATCCCGAAATCACTATTTATCTCTTTGTTAATGGCAAATAAACATTTTTAAAATGTTCGTTTTTACATGAATTGAAGCTTTCGACCAGAAGTATAAAAAATATGGATTTTATTTATAATTTAGCAACAAAACACCTATTTTTTTATTGCAAATTATTTTCCCAGTTCTAAAGTATCGTATCTTCTATCGTATTCGTATCTTTTTTTTGCAAAAAAAAGACTATTAATGTTTAAAAAAACTCTATAAAATTTAATAGCAAGCAAGTCCGGCCCACCTATATACGACCACAATACATTGAGTCTAGGAGTAGTACTAAACAAGTCGATGTCATTCACGAACCATATATCGAATACCGTACGTAAAGCGAAATTTGTATTATACAAATTATATCCTTTACTCAACGCGAGTAGCAAAATGTCCTTAAGACATAAGCTCACCTTATACAAAACATGTATAAGAACGATACTCACTTATGCGTGCGTCTCTTTCGCACACATAAGTGACAATCAGATGAACCAATTGCAACGAGTTCAAAACCGTTTTTTGCGCATGGCAACAGGTGCCCCCCGTTACATGCGAAACATCGACTTGCATAGAGACTGCGAGCTTATCACTATCAAAGCCTATATCAAAGAACTCTCGGAGAGATTCTTTGAGAACGGAAAAGTACATCCCAATCCGCTCATTCGTAAGGCTGTGGACTACGAACATGACGCACCGACATTCCGATACCCCTTCAGGCGGCCTAAGCATATCTTAGCCGACCCTGTAGATCCCATCACAGAATACGTAACGTACTGTGTACAGTTACGCAAACACAAATCACACTCACCCGCGTGGTTAGTACTGCACCGGGGACGACGCCGGCGCCTTCCCCGAGGACTTAACACGACCCGAACGACAAACAGACAGACCGACCGAAATCCGGTGCCGAGCTCGATCCCGGGTTCGAGTTCGCATGCGGATAGCATAGGAACACACCTAAATCATGACCGCGACCGCGACATTGTCGTAGAGAGCTCTACCAATTACTTTGACATTAGAACATACACGCGTATGTCACCCCAACCGGACTCGGAAGGGGAGAGGGACGGCCCTCTTTTATGCAATAACATTAATAACTTGAGCTCATCTACCGCGATAACTCGTACGCAGCTAGTTTGTGCTACCGCGCGCGAGCAGCCTCACTCGTCAGAGAGTGAGTAAGGGGTCGGACCCCTTAAGAGCAGGGGGGATCCGTGTCCCCACGTCAGATGAAAATAGCTTATTTTCGTAGCTCTCCCCAATATTGCCCGATTAGAATGTCACACGTGTGACTTTAGGGGAGGGGGCCAGGCCCCCTCATTGTTTATCTCCAAACCAACTAGCAACAGACTAGTTATAGCCACGATTAAACTACCACGGTCTTAACCAGACCAGTAGCTTAGACCCTTTCGAAAAAAAAAAAAAAAAAAAAAAAAACATTGAGTCGTCGGTGCATTTCCACTCGATAATGCTGTCACTTATCTCGAAGCTGGAATATTAATACATTCAATAGCGAAGGCAAGTCTATAATAATTCATAGCAAAAGATTAAGTGGACTGCACAACAGGCCCGTGCACACACTTCGCCGACTCAATTTCACTCCGCAAACACTCACTGCACCGAAGCTTTATAATAAAACGATTCAATTTATCGCTTGAACTCGATGGACACTTCTAGTTTCGCTATTATGGTAATAGCTATGAGATGCTTTTACTCAATTGAAAATGTTTTATCAGACGCCCGATCAAAGTTCATAATAATTATTTATGTATGTTTGTGGTTTTAATATTATATTCGTGACAATAGCTTAGATACGGTCTGGTTTTTTAATTACTTGTAGAATTTAGTAAAAAAGTGTTGATAAATGTAGCTCTGCGGTTACTCCCCTGATAGTAGTACTAATCTAAAAACTAAGTTTTGAAAAAGCTAAACCAATTTAATAACATTAGTTTAACTACTAACTAGTTGGATTTAACGGTTGTTGTTACAACTGTTTGTTTGGAAACATTAGTTTGACTGAAATATAACTTTTTATTGCCCTCGTGTGCACCAAAGCTCATCATGGTATAGTATTTGTCCACGTAACTCGAGTGAGTTGCAACCGCGACACTAAATTTTGTTGGTAAAGCATATACGTAAATGTTTACACCAATTCTTCTTAGAATCAGTGCAAAAAATATACAACATACATGGCAAAAGCCAAGCTATTTCAGCTAGCTCAAACGTTTCGAACAATATCATATTAACTGTTTTAGAAAATATTTAATTTGTTTATGTCAAATACATTTTAATTTATTACAGCTTATACAGAATGAATAATACCAATCATATTAGGACGAGGGGGTGAAATATATTTTGTCAGTGTGTAAGTGTTGAGGACAGCGGCCTCGCACCCGAGTAACACATAGTGAGTGCATACAAACTCGTAACAGTGAAATGTGAGATATAAACTCAGTGCAAAATCAGTGTTTTTACAAATAAACTTTAAAAAGTGAATTGTGCTAAATCTGTGGCTCCCTAAGAGGTAAAAAGTAGTTATTAAAGTAGTTCGTTGTATAATAAATACCAGAAAAATTAGTTGAATAAAATAAGTAGTTCGGAAAATATTGAGAAAATTGTGTGAAAATGTATGTAAATTGTATTAACTTTTATGTTCGTCTAGCCGTAATTATGTAAAATATAAGTTTTAATATTTAGATTAAGTTAAATATTGTAGAACGATAAATAAAGAATTTCCCGAAATGCGTTTCAATTACCTGGCTCATGGAAAAATAGGGAAAAATAGCCGCTTCCGATAGTAAAAGTGAGACGGAAAAACATACGAATCGGAGCGGCTCACTATACGGCATTGCCTTGAGCCGGGTAAGCGATGTGCATTTCAGGGTTAATGTTCTCCTCGACTACTCGTGTGTTTTATTTACGCCCCCGCTCTGCAAGATTACCGGTGTAGCCTTGGTCTTCGAGTCCGATCCGAGCCAGCGGCGAAAACCTATGGGCGAATACAGTCTCAAACAGTAAGAATGGTATTACTAGATACTCACTAGCCACATTTACCTGTAGACCAGCTAAACTTTTATTGAAAACTTAATATACCCATTTTCCAAAGCGTACTATTGTATAAAATATTGAAATAATATTGGTATTAATTCCCTCGTTACGCGATGCTGTAGTAGACGATAAATGTTTATGAAGCTTTATAACTCAGCGTCCCGGTCTAACATAAACCAATATTGGCTATAACTAGTAATGTACCACAACTCCACTAATGTTATCGGGTACAACGATATTGAAATATTGAAAGTCAATATGCTTTTATTTCTAAACTGGCTAATATAAATTTATTTAAAAATGTATAATAACCATACTAAGCTTAACATACTATAACCTCCTCCAGTTTTGAAAGTCTAACCAACTTATAAAATTTACGGCAATTAGATCATTCGATATTAATTATATTTTATACAACGGTCTATAAAAGATTGACCGTACGTGTCTTTCATGTATGTAGGGTACTTACTATAATTTAAGACGAAATTTATTTCCTTAAATTATATATTATATAGTATAGTATGACTTCCCCTTAAAATAAACCACATCACTCTCAGTAATAGATTTTATATGAAAGCATAAAACACCGCACATTATTATATCTTCGCATATTATTGTTATAGCACGTTATTATTTACTACCTATGCTATGCAGGCAAATAGTGTTAGTAGATTTTAAGAACAGAGTTTACGGTTTCCTCCTATTAGATTTTTATATTCTTTTAAGTCTAAAACCTAAGCTAAGGTAATGTTCTTTTTTAAGGTAAGATTCTCGCCTCATTATCCAATAATGTATTTGAGACGAAAATCACTAGCTTACTTTTAGTTAAGTAATGTTTAAATTTTAAATTTAAGTAGTTAAGATCTAGATTCCTAAATCAAAACAATAACAACGGTGTGTGTGGGATATATTGTATCAGGTACATCTGTTGCAACAGCTAACCGCCCGCGCGGCTTAGCCAACAAAAAACTATTCAGTTTCATATACACGGGGCGAACATAATATTATTGTTAATATTTTCCGTACCTAAGTTGTAAATGTAAACGTGTGTGTTTGTGGGTCTGTTACCTCTTTGCATGCGACCCGTTTAACCGATTTAGATGAAACTTAATACTTATAGAGGTACTTTGAGTTGGATAAAATCTTTTTGCGAAGTCGTGTGACTTACTTAACTAACAAATATGATTATCAACCTCAAATAAATAAATTAAAATATTTAGAAATAAATATAATTATGATTATTTTAATAGATGTGATCGGTCTAGAGTCTAGACTATGTATGGATCCCAAAGGTATATTCTATAATTATAAAAACTTATGTACAATTGAGTAAGCTAATCCAAATTTAATTATGTTATAAAGTTATAAAGTTGAAGAAGGCGTAATATAAGATGTAAGTACAATATTTTTTTGACGCCACATCTGTTCGCAGCCTTATACCTCAGTCCATATTAAAATAACAGAACACAAAAATGAAACGTAGCTCCATTACACGACCTCCGGCGGCAGATGTGAAATATTACAAGTGTACAATGATTTATTCAATCGTAGATTGGCTGCTATTTTTTATTTTTCATTTGCTATTGACACATGCGATATGTAAATGTTGCCTTGTGCAGTCGTTCTACTTATATTCTCCTTTTACAAATGAAGATCGAATAAGTAATGATGTAGAATGGAGAGTGCTCTAAAGAAATATAACGTTATTTCAATATTCTATAGAACCCCATTTTAATGAAATTGCCTCCAAATAATTGAGAATTATACAGGTTGAATCTTAAAACTGAAAACTTTTACAAACCGAATGAAACGACAAAAGGCTCTGAAATCTAAGCTATTTGATATAAAATTAGTCTCTTCAAAATCGGTCCAGCTATTCCGGGGACTAGCTATATCAAACAAAGTGACAGAAGTGCATTTTTAAGTACTATAAATTCTTCGTTATTCATGGCGTTAAATCTACAAATATTTAAATTTTATTCATATAACATTTATTTGAAAAAAATATGCTTAAATAAAAGCTTTCCAAAGATAGCATAAAATAAATGACGACTACTAAAAAAACTAGAGCTCCGACACACGACATGTAATTGACAGCACTAATGAAAATGTAGGTTACAGACGGTTTCTCCGGATTTTTCGATAAAATGTAAATGTCGAGGGTCTATAGAATATTTCAGTGTAATATTTCAGTCCACCCTCGCACTTGACACGGATCGTGAGAGGCCCTAAATCTTAAAATCGACAACAGCCCTCCGTTGTCTTACAAAGGTACTTAGCACGATGCGTCGAGGGCCGCAGGGCTGGAGTGGGTAGTTACGCTCCTCGCTACGTTTAAGGGTTCCTTCTGGGACAATGCCTCTCATTCTTTACACGAATATCGGTTTAATAACAACACTTGTGGTTTGCGATGTTTTGATGTTTATCTTGATAGTAAAATAGAAAATATATTATTAGCAAATAGGTACCTTAAAAATAAAGTATAAAAACTAAAAAACTTTTGAAAATTCATTCATAAGGTACACAATCTTTTTTATATTGTCTGTTCATCAAATTATCGAGATATAATAACAATATTATGTTTTTATGAGCAACAAAAGTTTTCTACATAAAAAAGGGCGATCTTCATAGGGATCCGTGGCGTAACAACTACAACAATATGATATATTTTAACAAAAACAAGACGTGTAACCTTATATTTTAAATGCATTTATTGTAAAGTGATATTTATTGAACAATATCATAAATATTATGTTCACGTGTTAGTGACGCACTATAGTTTAGATTTCTTTGATCATTCATCCAACACCCCTTTGAGCTTCTCGTGGCGGTTCATTTCCAGTATTGTACGAAACCACCTTGACAGGCCGTAGGGAACTATTGCAGTATACCGTGTTGTTGTAAACCACATACACTCGGGAGTTGGGACATGACAGCGAGATTGTATCACTCACTTTAACGCATTAACCGCAACCGTCTGGAGACACGCTATTGATACATTGCGGAATCAAAGAGTCTTATGTTCTTGTCTTATGTTTACATGGCGAAGGGGCGAAGTATTTCAATCAAAGAGCTGATGTTTGCCTAATATATTATGAATATTATGTAGTTTGTTTACGTTATGATAATACGTCTTAGGGCTCCATTCCACCGCGGCGCACGGAGAGGCTACGCACGTGCGTCAAGCTTCGCTTTGTAAGAAAATATATTATGTGACTGTGTCCACTGCAACCCACGCACACGCTACGCATGAATTGACTCAAGTCAAAGAAATAAATCCGTGCACGACCACGCGTGCGTGCACAGCGTGCGCCGCGGTGGAATGGAGCCTTAAACAACATTCTCGCGTAAAGTCTTAATTTCGTAGCTCTATGCTACGCCGATTTGCTACGCTATCCGTAGCCCAGCTACGCCACCCGTAACCAAGCATCTACATTATCTGTAGCCAAGCTACGGTATCCGTAGTCAAGCTACGCTATGAGTAAGCAAACTACGCTGTCCAGTAGGCAAGATATTCGCTCAAACGTTACGTATCGTGAAAAAGAAACAATTTATTTATTCCGAGCGTACAAAATGCAGATTCGCTGTATACGACACTAATAATAATTATATAAAGAATGTCGTATCCATTTTATCACAATATACACAGATGATACACAAAATCATTCATAAACAAATTCTCTTAACAGAAAAAACGAAAACTAATCAGGTTCATGTCGTTTTCATTTCGAAAGATCCTTATAAAGTCGTAAATACGAATTCATTTCGATTTTTATTCAGATGCATCTGAAAATAAAGTTTACGACAGAACCTGGAGGAGGTGTGGATGTAAAAAAATACTTGACCCACTTTTTTACATTCGCCAAATCTTCGCTACGAGGGCGCTTAATATTCGAATTACTTTTTAGCGAAATGACGAGGAGCAAGTGGATATTACGGGCCCGATCATATATGGAAACGATTCTCTTGATCCTTTATTGCTCAAGTTATAACCAATGTAAGTAATTAATTGCTGCGATTTTGTATCAGGTTGAATTACTTGAGATAAAACCCCACGGATTATATCCATACTCCATACTAATATTATAAATTCAGAAGAATTTCTGTCTATCTGTTTGTCTGTCTACCTCGTTTCTCTTCTCGCTTAAACCGCTTATCCTATTTTGATAAAATTTGGTATGGATATATTTTGAATCCCGGGAAAGGACAAAAGATAGTTTTCATCATGAAAAATCGGATCACAAATGGTGGAGTAATCGTTGAAAATACAAAAAAAGATATACATATCCACAGCCGAACATGTTACAACCTCCTCCTTTTGGGAAGTCCCTTACAAACAAACGATTACTGCACGATAAACGGAGTTGCAGGCATTATCTAGTAGCCTATAATATTGTGTTACCCTTAACATTGTTAGGAATATATTATAAGATACTATGATATAATATTGTACATTTAAATCGGATCAATATTTCGATATAAACTTAAAATGTTTAGTATAAATTATACAAAATCATTTACAAATATTTAGATTGCTAAAATCATTTCCCTACCTTTGGCTTTTCCGTAGTAGCTGAAACCAGGTCTTTGCGGTCTTTTTGCGCTGCATAATTGTCAATTTCACGTTAACTCGAATCCCAACTGGAAACAGACAAAGTGTAATGAGATGCAAACAAATTATTATACACACTTTACAGCACGAGAGGAGTTGAAGTTGAGATAATTAAGTTTGGTACAATTTCTGCGCACACTTCCTATTAGATCAGCACACAAACTGCCAAGTAAAAACGTGGCAAGCAAGTTATTAATACAATGAAGCTTGAGAATGTGTGAGATACGTGTTACTTTCGTGTTAAATCTTTAGCAAACTTTGCTCTTAAGATCTTTAATAGATGCTACATTTTATGAATACATTATTCAGAAATTCACAACGATAATTTTTAATAATATGAAAAATTATAAGATTAAATACCTTTTCTATGAACGGTGAAGCTCGTATAAGTTGGGTATTCATATTATGTTTGATTTGGAGACACTGAAAGAAACGCAAATAATTTCCTAACACAAAAAATTATTATGATCATTATACCTTATCTAGTATTTTTCATTACATTAATATCATAATTAAAATTTTTTGCGAAGAATTGAAGTTCTAGCAACAGAATAAATCAAGATAAATGCGTAGGAGGTGTCTCAGTATCGCATTAACGAAGTTATAAGGAAGTTTTGTTTACTCTAGCATGATCGCAGTTGGAAAAAATAAAGCAATCAGTTATCCGCAAGTTTGTTCGTGATAAAAACGTTGACTCGGCCGTCTTGGTGCGGAAATTACTGTACGGTTCAAAAGGAACGCTTTTTACACAAAAATTAAGTCGAGCAGAAATACAATCCTCACGGAGTTAAATGTTTTTTTTTTATTATTATCCATGCTTAATATTATTAATGCGAAAGTGTGTCTGTCTGTCTGTCTGTCTGATACCTCTTCACGCCCAAACCGCTGAACCGATTTTGCCGAAATTTGGTATATATAGATACTTTGAGTCCCGGGAAAGGACATACGATACTTTTTATCCAGGAAAATTGAAAAATGTACGATTCCCGCGTGATTAACAAGTTTTGGCGCAACGGAGTTGCGCCGCGTCATCTAGTTATTTAATATTTATATTGTCTGTCCTATTTAATTGAAACTTAAGTACGTCAAATATTTTAATTGGCACAAATAAAATATTCCGTTTTTTTGTTGAATCTGCTTTATGTGATAGATTTTTTGACGATTAATATTAAATAAATATTTGTGATTGTTAGTTTACTTCATATTTAAATGATCCGTGAGGCATGCTGTGTAAAGTACCTTAAAAAGTTAAATTATATTATTGGACCACATTATACGGCCATGGTGTAAAGTAAAGCAATTTACACTTTAATTTTGTTCACCAGATTTAGCGAAATACGAAAAGTGATTTTGATAACTTGGAACGAATCTCCTTACTCAGGGTCAGAGACTAATCAGGACTTATCTTAGGGACGTATTCGAATTTTTCTAATCCGCTTTACGGCGATAAGTTGTGACAATATTTTAATGAAATTTTTTTGGATAATAATTAAATAAGCAATTATTCTTTAGGAATTTTTTAAAACTTTTTATCGTTTCAAATCGTTGATTTCCAGGAGACACACTTGCGACAGCGTCAAGCGTTAAGAAGTAATCACACAGCTCACGCATAACTTCACAAGTGCTGGTCTTAAAATTCAGTTAGTGTTACTGCCTAAAGTTTTAGGACCTCTAACGACAAAGGGATCTTTCATTAAATAGTATCGGGCTCGACTATAAAGTGTAAACGCCTTGGGGTTTAAGCTCGGATTGAAAACTAAATTGCCTATTAGTATGGCTACAGTCAGGAGTTGCGAAACTTGAGAAGACGCACTTTATGTAATTTTATACCACTCTAGAACTGTTGTTGGTAAACCGAGTTACGACTGCGGGTATACCAAACTTGATATAGTTATTCAAATGCATATACAATGTTTCACTTTTTAAATAATTATTCTTGGCAATTATACTTCTTATTTATAGCTTATTAAAAATAATCCATAATTATCCAATCATAATTGGTGATCACCCTCAGCAAATTAAAATAATTAACGATACAAAATCACAGAAAATGTATGTTTTTTGTTAATAAAATCTTATTAATGTTGTGAAAAATCTGAGTTAAGCACAAATCTTTTATTTCATAACACAACCGTTGCAGAAAGTTAGTAGTGAGTCTTATAGATTATCATCAACGAACCGAAATGAAAAGCTGTAGCTTGACGCTAAATCCAAAATAGGACAAAGATATCAATGCAACAAGTCCAATCCATATTTACGATCAAGCTCAGGTGTTCTAAAATTCCTAGCGCTCCAAACACCTATCAATTGAAATTGAAATTCCTACGCAGTACACATGAAATCGGCCGATAAATACGCGTATTGCCGATTACCCCGGCCATTACCAGGGTTTAGAGCGGGGCAGTACCGCCATCGGTTATGACCGACTGTGTCGACCACATGAGCCGTAAACCTAATTGGATTTATGCTCATTATTACCGATTTATTACTGGGGTGGTCACATTCGTTGTCCTAAAAATCTGCCATATACTCGAACACGAATGGCCCCGAACAAAATAGCTATAATACGCATGTTGTGTGTCTGAAATTTTCAACTGTCTAGTGTCTAGTCGTCACAGTTAGGGAAGCTAGGGAAGGTAACTAAAGAACGGGGAATAAACGAAATGGCCTATATTTTTATTTTTTCAAACTTTGAGTCTTTCTATGCATTTTTTAATTAAAATTATTTTATATTAACAGTATTTTATACCTGGTAACAAAAAATGTCTGACTCATAAAATATTATGAATATCGCAAAATAATATATCCTCGCTAAAGTATAAAGTAAAGTAAGTAGTAATAAGTATATAACGCGTCTGCCTCTGGGAGACAGGGAGTTTATTTTACCTTCCGTGCAAAGATCTAACATGATTAAAAGTTTCCTGAACTATAATCGCAGGCGGCAATGTGCTAAGTGCTAACATGTACCGCTAAGGGCCGCGCCACACCGGAATGGTAGCGACGAGGCGAGCACTTCCAGTGTCATAATATGATTTTAAACTTTATCTTCATCATTGTAATACATAGTATCGCCCGTGGCCACGAGCGGCCACGGGCGGTCTTAGACTTCTCAAGCGATACTATATATTACAATAATGAAGATAAAGTTTAAAATCATATGACACTGAAAGTGTTCGCCTCGCCACTGCCATTTCGGTGTGGCGCGGCCCTGAAAGTATTACGTCACTTATCTATACTTATTATAAAACAAAGTCGCTTTTTTCCCTCATGTCCCTTTGTTCCCTTTAATCTTTAAAACTAGGCAACGGATTTTGATGATTCTTTCAGTGTTAGATAGCCCATTTATCGAGGAAGGTTATAGGCTATATTTTATCACGCTAAGACTAATAGGAGCGAAGAAATAGAGGAAAATGTGGAAAAACGGGGAAAATTATTTGAAAGGGCTAACTTGAATGCGCTAATCTGAGGAACTACTGGTCCGATTTGAAAATTTCTTTCAGTGTTAGATAGCCCATTTATTGAGGAAGGCTATAGGCATAACTTTTTCAGTGGTTATATATTTTATACCCGCGCGACGCCAGGGCGGGTCGCTAGTTTTGTTATATAGGGATCGTAGATTTTAAATTTTAGACTAACTTTATTAAAATATTTTCCAACCGTAATTCATCACATAACTCATAATGTACGTAATATTTTGTCTATTTCACAGTTACTACACATGTAATGATAAAACTGTACAGCTCGGTTACAAAACAGATATAAATAAAGGTAATTAGGACGCGTGTTTATATGAAAGTTTAGCGATTCGAACTAGTCTAACATAACATTAGGGAACATACCCATACTACGTGACCCATTTAGGGGGGGAGGGGGGGTCTTCAAAATACTACGCTCGGTCACAAGAGGGGGGGAGGGGGTCTAGAGTTTTGTTACGTAGTCAATTTCGCCGAAAGAAATGTCATACGATTTTTTTTCTTGCCATTTAATACTTGAAGTTGACACTGGCATTTATTATGGTTATTTTATTATTTATAGCCAACATCCATTACAAAAATAAGCACTGTTGTTATTTGTCAGGCATTTTGAATTTTGATGAAGCTGTCAAGCTTGGTGATCATTTACTATATTAGGTGGTTCGGTTACAATTTGAACTACAGTCGTTACTAAAATAGGTAGTATGTACCATCGAGGAAATTGATTCCTAGGTAGTTGACACTTGACAGACCAACGTCATGTGGTCGGATCATGTCAATTCAATGTTAATTGTGGTCTGTCGGTTGGGTTTAACTTCAAACCATAAAGCTTTAAACGCGACCAAATTACTTAGGCCTAGAAATTAATTTCTCTGGTTGTTCTATTGTAATTTTAGACTATTATTATACATAATATACATAAATCTTAGTGATAATACTTTATATCCTTACATAGCAGCATACTTTGAAAGCAGCACCGCTGAAAGACCAATTTTTTTTTCACTTTTGTACGGAGAAACTCGTTACACTGGGGCGGTTGCCCATACAAAAGTGACAAAAATTTGCTCATTCAGCGCTGCTACTTTCACAGTCAACTCACTATAAGGAACACATACACATCCTAAAGTATTATCACTTAGTTTTGTTACACCTTGTATAGTATATTATCTTAAATGTTGGTGTCAAGTATTTCTTTTTGGCAAACTATTGGGTATCAAAGTATTTTTCGGTGATCGTTATTATTATTCCCATATTTAATTACGTAGTAATAATTATTATAAACATGCAAAGAGTCTTTTGTAATAAATAACAAATATGATTGAAATTTTTGCTATCTACTCTTTCTGCTTACAAACATAGAACTAGAACGTTAGAAAAGGCATTCCATACAATCTTCAGCGTGAAAATGTGTCACTCTCGAGATGAGTGAGGCTCACTCATCTGTGACCAGTGCGCCTTAGGACCCGGTGACAGTCAGACGTGCTCAATTAATTGTTTACTGCGTTGTTTTTCATCACATTTCGCTTCAGAATGCCGTCGTGTGCCTTCCGAAATTGCAATAATAACACCAGGAACACAAATAAAGCCAAAGGTGTAACATTTCACACGTAAGTACTATGATTTAATTAATTATTTAATTTACTGTCTTCCATTTTAAGAGAAAAATTAAAGCGAAGTGTAAAATGAGCGAAAGAGAAAGTAGTAGAGATCAACTACGATAATATGGCGCGCCCCTCCAAAATTCAAAATGTTTGAAGTGCGTTGTCAAAACGACTTGAAGTGCGTTGTCTTGCGCGGTAGGCTAGTTATGATTAGTTGACCAACAAATCTTGGTAATAAGTGACATTAAGTGAAATATTACGTGTACTGTGATTGGTTGAATATTTACTACATATAAACTCTTTTATAAGGATGTGACTACACACATTGAAACAGCCATTTGGAGGGGCGCGCCAAGTTATCGTAGTTGATCTCTATATGCTATTACTGTATGACAAAAAAGGGCGACAATATTTTCTCGATTCAATTAAAGCGTAAAATGAGCGAAAGAAAAAGTAGTATATGCTACTACTGTAAGGCAAAAAAGGACGACAATATTTTCTCGATACACATTTTGCATGCAAAAACATTGCTACAGTTTCGACGGCATACGTCGTATCTAAGTATTTTGATATCGTTTTCTGTCTAAGTATTTCGAACAATTGAAAGGGCCTTGGCATGTACTACGCGTGGTCACCAGGGGTAGGGGGGGAGTCAAAAAATCTTAAAAAGTAGGTCACGTAGTATGGGTATGCTCCCTTATTTTTAAATACTAGACAAGTATAACATGCATAACGTGTCACTACTTTAACTTTGGATGAGCAAGTAGATATTATAAGTTGTAGCTAGAGTGATTAGATTCTCTGCAATCTTCTGACTTTGTATAGTTTATGACGCACTTGCATATAATTTTGCTGAAGAGTGACATCACAATGTACCGCAATATTGTAAATTTACTTTTAAATAAACGACGAAGTTCCAACATAGTATTGCGGCCTTAAAGTGCGACGCAATATGGTTTACTATCAAATTTCAAGGATCGAAGGTGTTTCAAACTAGCACCGTCAATCGTAAATTAATCGTACTGTATTATTTACTAGGCATATTATGATTGCCACATATTTTGTCAAGTAGCCTCAGTGCTTCCACGTAATCCACTTTATAAAACTGTGCACAGTGCACACCAAAATCTAGTACAAATCCAATTTTTTCAATACCCAACTCAACGCAAAAAAATTGCATTATAACAATACTATGTAGGAATTCAATTACAAAACTTGTTTATCTAAGTAGCTGTTGGTGTTCCCAAAAATGTTTATGATACTATGGATAAAAATTAAATATTCAGAATGTAATTTGTATTTATCATCGGGGGTATTATCAAAGTTTACATGAAAGCCTTCCGTGATTGCCGCCATCATTAATCAAGGCAGGCCGTCAGGACCGAAACTTTGTCGCCCACGCGCCATCATTTTTACACTCAATGAACGGGTTTATAATAAATATTTTATATGAAAACTTTGGTAATTTTTTTCGCCAGTTAAAAGTTTTTATAAGCGTATGAATGATTTCATGTATTTTAAGTTTGAACATGCAACCTGGGTCGCTATTTAAAATGTTTTTAAAAAGTTAATTAAAATGGTTTCATTAATGATGTTTCTTTTCAGTTTTATATTTTATTTTGTTCCTTACTATATAAGTTTAAAATTAGCTCAAAGAAAACAGCACAAACGTAGAAGTTCTAAAAGTTCCAATACTATTATTAGAAAGCCTTATTGCCTCTGTGCTATTATTTTGTAATGCTCTAGAAATTCATTTTTACTTCTTAGTAATAAAAAAAAATTTCTTCTTAAAATAATACAATAAACAACGAACATAATTTTAACTAAGTATTATAATATTCCATTGAAATAATTGTTAACACATAATACTAGATTAATACACACCAAAGTTTCCGAAACAGTGACACGTTTTAATGCAAAATATACCCCGTTCGTGTATAAGAATTGATATGAACTGAGCCCGCAGTATAAGCGTCGCACTATACGCTAATGTAAGGTATGCGATAAGCCATACAGCAATCGTGTACCAGTTATATAATTATACCATATAGAGCTATTTTTTTAAAGTGAAAGTGACATCCAGGAAAGATCCTAAAGTGTGAATAAAAAAACAGAACAACTTCGCTTCTAGAAATGTTTAGTTTCTAATTAATATGTTCTTTCATGTCTATCAATTTGATAATCTCCATCGCCTTGACAAAATTATTTATTTTTTTAGGTGAAATGATAATGTAAACTCCTAATTTAAAATTTTATAATATTATTTTACATGCCAGACTATCACATGGACGTAAATCTTTATTCTGTAGCTTCATTTGTACACCTTGAATGAGTAATTTAGTTAATGTCTTCATTAATAAAGACGGATTGCACTCCTGAAGTGCCGGCAGAAGTGAAAACTTGATTATTAACGTTGGGCATTATTTTTTTAACCCATTTTTTATTAAAATCGATTTTTAAAACCCTTACAATCGATTAAATTTTTAACCATTTTTTTATGAAAATCGATTTTAAAAAATCGATGTTTTTAATTCATCGAAACCCTTACAGTCGATTAAATTTTAACCCCTTTTTTTATGAAAATCGTTTTTAAAAAAATCGATTTTTTTAATTAATTGAAACCCTTACAATCGATTAAAAAATATCGACAATCGAAAAAAAACAATCGATTGTTCGATTAATCGAATCGACTCTCCAACCGTCTTACGGTTTTTCGACCAGCACGAGAATCTGACGCGAGTTTCACAGTTTTCACCCATCCCACAAAAGTGCTCAACGCCGCTAAAGAAGTTTTCACTTCAAAAATTACATACTTTATGTGAGTATTTCTGTTTGCCAAAACAATTTATTTAACACGCAACAAATTCAGGTAACGAATTAATAAAGATGTTATATACACAGTGCTAAGTGGAACGGAACTGTTGGAATACGGGATCCATAAGGAGCTGTTTATAGCGGGATTATTAATAGGTGGTAATGAGAATCGATTTTGATAACCAAAAACAGTGAGGTATTCGCACATTAAATCGATTCACCTTACTGACCTCTTCTTCTTTTGGCATTTTTAGGTGTTAAGAGAATTTACCTACTCGATGAGTTCGACGATCGCATGTGCCTAACAATAAACTGTATTGTATTTATTTTCCAGCCGTATAATGCTTCCGAACAAGCAAAAAAGATAATCCTCGTTTTACATGGAGAATATAATATGCTGCTTTTAAAAAGCCTTTTTACATCGACCATCGCATTCTAGTTTCTATTGAGAAAAATAGGCGCAGCACCTCGAGCGTTCTCCTATATTCTCAAAACTGAAAAGTTAACGTAGGGTCAGTAAAGCACCATACTCATTATTCCCTCTTACACATCCTTTGTGCTATGTTCATTAAGAACAATACTTGGCAAAGGGAAAAGAGTTGTTTTCTCGAACTCGGTTACGGCCGTAGTGTAGTAGAAGCGGAGCTATAACTTCTGGCCATTTTTACAAATACATAATTTGAAAGATATGAAATTAATTTTAGCTAAAAGCCGAGCTTTGTGAGGGCTCACGTCATCACACCTTGACTGGCTGATGATAACACATCTACATATAAATAAAAATTATTATGTTAAAGCACAACTAAATAGCCGTGATAGTTTTTTCCGTAAAGTGCACCACAAAATGTACAGGTTGTAGGATATACTAGGGCTCGCTGATAATAACAGGCACTAAAACATACTTACAATACTTGATAGCTTATGAAATCTGTAAAGAAATTAATTTTAATTTTGCAATATAAGATTTTGTATTCTCAAAACAGACTGACTATATACCTAATACAGGCATTAGCTTCCCCCGCGCTCTTGGACCACGAAAATCTTCATTTTGTAATGAACACAAGATATTATATTCATACTATTTGCACTTACAACTTCCGTTTCTTGTCCTTCTGATGACCAAAATATGCTATATTTTAAAAAAATCAGCTATAGCATCGCGCACTCCGGTGTTACTACCTGGAGCAGTGATTCGAAGCCAAATGCGTTCCGCGACGGGGGCCTATTTGTTCCGCATTAATCCATGTCACATATTATATGAACGAATAACTTACGAGCCAAATTGTGCTCGAGCGAATTAAGGATTACACTCGCCGCATATCTTATAATACGGCCGCATTTCATACTCGTAACGTATATAATAGAATACGTTTCCGCTTGCTTTGTTGCGCATTGCTACAATCTTAGACCTACATAATATTATGGATTTTGTAAGCATTGTTTCTTAGGATAATATCCGTGCTTACATAACATGTTTAAGGTATTCCTTCATATTAGTTAATTTAACAAATAAACGTAACAAGTGTTAGTCTGACGTAAAAGTCGATAACAAATAAATAATTAATAAAAATTGCATCTACCCATCTTATTTATGACATCACCAAAAGGTTGGCTGGAAAAAATGACTAAAGGCATCAAGCCCGCCTCTGCAATCTGTATCTTGTTACGTGGAAAAATAATAGTAATATAATTATATTATGCGTACCTACTCTAGTTGAGTCTAGATATTATATTATTTACTTATGTATTACAATAGGTATAAAATGGTAGAAAGTTCCAAAAAAAGTTTCAGCTATAAAAACTAACATGCATAATTTAAATTGCATTCTATTGCACTTCTGTATTAGATTTTGTCTAATCACTGACCAATTATAGCGTCCCCGCTCACTCCTCGCCCCGCCTAAGGCCGTGTTCACACCAAACTGACTATACGCCGCTGAATGTGAGCGAGCGTTACGCAGTTTATTGTATTTCCATACATATTCACTTTTTCGTTTACACCTGGGAGTTTCGACGTGGAAGAGCCATGCTTCGGCACGAATGGGCCGGCTCGACCGGAGAAATACCACGTCCTCACAGAAAACCAGCGTGAATCAGCGCTTGCGCTGTGTTTCGCCGAGTGAGTGAGTTTACCGGAGGCCCAATCCCCTACCCTTTTCCCTTCCCTACCCTTCCCTATTTCCTTCCCTACCCTCCCCTATTACCCCTTAAAAGGCCGGCAACGCACCTGCACCTCTTCTGATGCTGCGAGTGTCCATGGGCGACGGAAGTTGCTTTCCATCAGGTGACCCATTTGCTCGTTTGCCCCCTTATTGCATAAAAAAAAACCTAACGGACAATACGCCATTACGCTAGGCGTAGGCGCGGACATTCGATACCGTATATTTTGTAGGACTTTCACGTTCACGCTGAGGCTCACAGTGAGCCTGCTTACATTCAGCGACGTATAGTCAGTTTGGTCTGAACACGGCCTAAGAGATACACTTTTCCGTCTCCCATTTTTGCAGACCGATCATTAAGTTGTACGCGGCCTTATTTTCCAATATTGTCTCCCTAAATCTGTAAACAATAAGGACAGCATTAATCCACGTCACCGTACATATTAAATGTTATTTTTAAAGAAAAGCGCGTGGTCACGGGAGACAAAAGGTCCTGGCGCATTGCGGCTCGTTAGCGACGCCACCTGTTGTTCCTCCATGTTTGTAATGATTCATAATCTCATTACGGCCGGATAAGGACTTTTATTGGCGTTAAATGAAAAACCCTTATGATTTTTATGGGACGGGAAACGTGCAGACGACTTGATGGATAAGTTATCAGTTATAACGCTTACTTCCCTTAAGACTTCCATACCAAGTTCAAGTGTGATACGTGCCCTTATTAATTATATTTATTATGAAAGTGTATCTGTCTGTCTGTCTGTCTGTCTGGTATCTCTTTACTACCGATTTAAATTCAATTTGTTATGGAGATACTTCGGAAGACGGGAAAGAAAAAAGTACAAAATACCGGCGCAACGGAGTTGCGGGCGTCATCTAGTATCGTATAAATGCCAAAATTGTATTAAATTGTTTTAGAATTTTCATCTATTTTTTATTTGAGAAAAAGCTCGTACTGAATGTATAAAACAAAAAAGAAAAAAAGAAAGAATAGTACAAAAAAGTCGTAGGTTCGCGTTACTCGGAGTTTGTTACTAGATTTATTTCAAAATGTTGAATCTAGTGTGAACAAAATTTTTCTTATTTTTTAACCGACTTCCAAAAAGGAGAAAGTTATATATTCGTCTGTTTATATATATATATTTTTTTTGTATGTTCAACCATAACTTCGCCGTTTATGGACCGATTTTCATGATTCTTTTGTTGTTGTACAGGGTTGAATCCGAGGTTGGTACCATGTTCACAAAAGTGGTGATCTGATTATGGGATCCATGAGGAATCGAGGGGACTCCTTGAAATTTATATGGGAACATATGGTGATTTCCATTTCTTCTGAAGTATTTCAGGCATATATACTACCAAAAAGTAAGATTTTGCACCAGGATATACCCTGGTTCTGAAGGTACCCAACAGAACTTTTGAATCCTTATAGATACAAGTTTGAGGATTTTGGCTTTATTTAAACCACTCCAAGCAAATCCTATATTATTTCTGCTGAACATAGGCTAAATTTTATTTTGGAAAAAATAGGGTTTCGTAAGATATTTGGGTTTTTCGGACGCCAGGTGAAAAAATCAACCAGTAAAGTTACTTATTTTGCGTACGCTGTCGAAACCATAGAAGATAGAACCATAAAATGCTCTAAGTATTGTAGATCTTATAAATATCTACAAAAAAGTCCGCGACATACTATACTTATCTATGTCGAGTGAGGCACAATAACCATTTTTTTATTTAAAAGTCTTGAATTTTTTTGGACAACATTTAAACGCGTTTATTTTACTCATGCCATTAATCCTTATCAAAATAAATAATTTTATCACTAAGTACAGTTTATGTAAATAAAATTTGGTCTGTGAATGATTAAAATTGGACGTTTGGTTTTGAAATTATGGCGAAATTAAAATATTACGTTAGTGGGCGTCACCAAGCGAGATGCGCTTGCGGGAGGAAGACAATCTGTGCAGTGTGCACTGTTATACACCCTTCGGATAATGACTGCGTCCGCATCGTCGATGTCAGTGTCGGAGTCTGTGAATTGACCTGGGAATTATTTTGCTGACCGAGTCTTTCCTGGGTAGGCTTTTTGCAGCCGTAACCGACATCCACGCGGGCGGAGCCGCGGGCGACCGCTAGTAATATGTACAACTCTAAGACAACAAGCTATAATATTATAGCTTTGTCGTCTCATATTATGTAACTAAAAAGGGTAAAATTATTATTTTTTAACAAAAAATTAAAACCGACTTCCAAGGTAAAAACAAAAGTAATACTTACCTACTTATTCTTAATCTAAAAAGAATCAAATAATTCTTATTCCTTATTACAGTGGCGCCTTCAGACTTCGCCTAAGCCTCAACTATTTCTGTACTCAATCTTCATAGTAATAAATAGTTGTATAGTAGAAATAGTTGAGGCTTAGGCGAAGTCTGAAGACGCCACTGTAATAAGGAATAAGAATTATTTGATTCTTTTTAGATTAAGAATAAGTAGGTAAGTATTGCTTTTGTTTTTACCTTGGAAGTCGGTTTTAATTTTTTGTTAATTCATTTATTGCTCGGCAATAATAGTAATCAGTGATCATTTATTTTTGTAATTAATAGAAATTGAAGCCACGTAATAAACTTTTCTAAGTATTATTTTTTTATTATTACGAAACGTTTCATGCTACAAATTAATTTTATTCCTGTCACGCACTATATGCTTTTACATTCCTCTAATAGTATCCATTATCCAAGATCATGGTTGCAGACAGCCGCAATATGCTTTAATAAAGCTTGTCTGCTCACAAGGCATAAAAAGTCATCATGAAACAAACATAAACTAAAAACGTCTTCATTTCTAACGTCTTTATATTGAGACTAATATCATAAATTGCTAAAGTGTGTATGTTTGTTTGTCTGTCTGTCTGTCTGTCTGTCTGTCTGTCTGTCTATTACTTTCTACGCTTAAACCGCTAAACCAATTTCGACGAAATTTGGTATGCAGATATTATTTTAAGTTCCGTTCCGTGAAAGGACATCCTAGAACAGCTTTTATCCCGGAGAAATAAAAGCTATAAACGAATTTCAGCGCAACGGAGTTGCGTGCGTCACCTAGTATGTTATATTTTAACGACACAATAGGTAGCTGTACAGTTACAATTTACAAAAGCAAGAGGTGAGGGTATAAAGTTAGCAGCGATTACACGAAATTACGCTAAATTACTCAGGTAAGCAAGTGGGAACACGAAGTTAAAACAAAAGAACAGCACACATTATTTGTGTGAGGCCATTAATTGTAGTGCCACAAAAGCACGTCGCTGATTGGAAAACTTTAGCTTTTGATCAAAGTTTTCATATTAATTCCGCCTTACATTGTCCCACCGACGTTATTTGTTCGGCACTAATGTATGAAACATTACGCCTAACGCCATCTTGTTAACTGCGATTATAACGACATAAATCAGACTTGCGGGGCTAAAATGCAGGTCGCTTTGGAAAATCATAATATGAATTTGATATGAATCACAATAATCATTTTTTTAAATCACAAAATTGTCACTCTGCTTGTTGGAAGATCTGATATTTTTATTTTTGTGTTTATTTTAAAGAACTCCATGTAGAATAGATAGACCACAAGCATATTAAAAAATTAAAACACTGGAATTTACTGCAAAAATGCGGTTTAAAATTGTCAATTTTAATTTTGGCCTCAAAACTGATCTACAGTCTGTATGACATCACTACTGTTTGACAATTATTGACAATGGCTCCACCTGATCGTACCTCTCAAAAAGTTGTCTTGACTCATGCCCCGCGTTCCGTTTAGCGTTAAAAACGACCAAAACGCTCAAAATAGGAGTCATTTTTTATCGTTTTTAACGCTAAATGGAACGCGGGGATAGCATATGTGACGTCACTGAACGCTAATTATTGGTATTTTGAAATCCTTTCCGTTTCAAGTTACTTTTAATTCGTATTTTTTGTAAAAAAAAAAAAACAATATTTTATAAAATATTAAGCTTCTTTTATACTTTTTTAACATTTTAATAGCAAAATTTTCATAAATATTATATTTGCATGTTCCCTGTTGCAAAATGCGACCATTTTAGCCCCCCTGCTCATTGATGTCGTACCGTAGGGCGCGCTAGCGATTTTCAGCTAACCAATACTTTGATTGTTCTTGTGGATGGCAAGGAGTGCGCGCACACTAGACTCTTACTTAGTGCAACTTTCAATACTTTTAGCAAAACAGACATTTTCATCTAATACTGCTACTATAATATGTCGACACAATATGTTCGTTCTAATAAGTCGAACATCTCATTGAAGCATTATTGTTAATGTAAGCAAATCGGCCTGGAAGCCAGAGTCTTAGCATGCAGGCTTTGAGGCCTAAGCCCTGTTCGTGTCTTGATGCATTAGTCAAAGGAATAGTAATGTTACCGCAAAGTTATGAGCGTGCATATGTTAAGGTATTTCGATACTCGATAGCTATCGCTTTACCGTCTACTAACGCTAGCTGTGAACATAAGGTGCTTACCAGCTTAAAGATAGATCATTAATTCACGTGCCTGAAAAATCTGAGAATAATAGGATTTTTATCTTGTTTCTTGATTTCGCTGTTTCTGGATTTGGTGATTGTCAAGCCAAAATAAAACGCACTGTGATTATCCCCAAATTCGATAATTTAGCTTAGAATATTAAAACATTTCGTTTATTATAATTTTTAAGTAAATTAAAACTCTACCTAATAAATACTATTAACTACTACTACTATTTATTAACAGGCCTGTTAGCACGAATGTATTTCAATATTTTACCAGGCGTAGGAAATTTAAATTTTAAACAGAGCTGAGCTATATTATAGGGGCATATATTTTTATAGTAAGCTCTATTGGATTTAGCCGGTAAACAATTGAGTGCGAAGGCAGGTAATGCTATGTAAATCCGTGTGGGGCGAATCCGGGTCACGTGACACAATATGCACCTGCACCCCACAGACTAGAGTGCGCAGAGGGAACAGAAGAAATGAGTCGACGCGCGACGATCCGAGGCACAGGTTGGGAATATTTTACTTGTTACTTCTATCAAAATAATTAAAAATTATAATTAGCGCTTTGGGTGCTTTATACGGCTAATTTTAGCTAATATTATTAGCTAAATAATAAATTTATGGTTTCAGCAGCCTTGCTCGCGTGACATAAAATTTCCTGCAATATAAAATTTGATTTCTTTAATTAACTCTTTAGGGGCGGAATTTTAAAAAGCAACTGTAGCGGACACCTACGAATACAATTCGCCTAAGAAAATATTTTTTGTGCGTACAAAAAAATCAAGTTTTTTTTGTTTTCAGTCAAATAGTAGTAACGCAAGTTCTTCTAATCAATTTCTAAACTCTCTGTCAAATATTCTATGGTTAACCAACCAAAACATTAAGTACTTGGAACTAAACAAAATATTTATAAAGTTACAATTTAATATTGTATCGTTTCTTGCGTTTATCACCTGTAATCTTATCCCATTGATAACAATTTGTGAATGGAACATTAACGTACCTACTTTGGTAATATCAAGAACATAAACTTCTATTGGATTTTGCGATAAATTATATAACATCATAACAGAAAACTGCTAAATATATCGCAACATTTAGGCCCTATCTAATATCTATCAAACAGATAAAAGCCGATTATTTGTTTAAAGTCCTTTGACGAACCTTTATTGTAATGAGAAATTGTTTTCTCCGTTGTAACACAGAAACTAAGTGTTATTGAACACCAGAGTTCGAGGCTTAGCGGCGGAGGACTTTCCACTCCCCAATAAGTGGGTACATTAATATTTGATTATAAAGATCGTTTCGCTATCAAGTCATTGGATCAATGGAAAATTGATTGAAGGGGGTGACTTTATTGTGCTTACGACGTATTCCAGGAAATAGCTGTTGGAGTTTCAGACTATACCTACTTGTATAATAGGAAGCGATGAGACTTTAACGGATAACCACATTATTTTTAAATAACTACGTGAATTGTAACGATATGTTTTATAGAATTTCTTAGTGTAGGTATACTGAGTACTCGTCGAAACATGGCGGTAGCGGTCATTGACTCCCTTTCAGAAAGTTGTCATTTTCTATATAAACCGCGATTGACAATGAAGTGTCAGATATGTAATTGATTGTACTGTCGTATTGGTGGAAATTCATTTTATACACAAATGAAACACAATATTACTTGCACTTTTTCCACTATATTCATAAATTACAATTTAAACACTTTAAACACGACCGGTTTTCGATATAGATCATTATCAGGTGTACCTACTTAACGTCGGTAGTTTTGAATAATTAAATATAATCAAAACAAATATTAGGGTTGTCAGCGTCATAGTATTTTTTACAATTTGGTAGAATTTTTCTTCCAATTACGACTGTTTTCTACTGATGTTCAAATTAATATATAGTTGTATTTACCCATTTTACATTGATAAATTAATAATGTTTTGTCACGTATACAGATGTCAGATTTTTTAAATAAAATAATAATTGTTAAATTTAAAATTTTCGATTAAAACATGTCAACAAATAACTATCAAATTTTTAAATGTCAAAAAATATATACACACAATGTCAAACAAATTGATAACGATACAATTGTCCAATTACATCACCAATAATTTAATTGAATTGTCCACAATATTATAAATCAAGGCTGCTCAACCCCAGGCACAGTATTATAAATTGTCCACAGTATTATAAATTATAAAAATGTCAATATCTACCAATGTCAAATAAATTAAACTAAAATTAAATAATGTCTATAAATATATTAATAAAATGTCCATAAATATATAAAATCAATAAATATCATATCAATAAATTAAATATTTAAAACTAACTTTACACATCTCCAAAACACACCTTCATACTTTCGTCATCACTCATCTACACTTACCTGTAGCAGACACAAGTGCCAAAAATTCTTTCAGTAACCTAATAAAGAATACTATTAAACTTAGAACTGATCTTATCAAGGGCTTTCCAATCGTAAATGTCAGACCTAAAACATTCTACCCCAGGAAGCTATCCAAATGTTGCCACATTCTACTGTTTACTATTTATTGTAGCTCACTTTCAAATAAATACATCCTAGCCCGATATGGCGCCGTCACTTGAACTCCTGTTAAATATAGATAGCTCTGCAAGAGTAGAATGCCACAGAATTCCTTACCCTGAAAACTGTGGAGTTGTAATAAACAAATATCATCTAAAGCTTCTACATGTCAACATACGTAGTATCGAACGTAACTTTGATAGTTTCCAGATTATCATGGCAAGGCTTGGCATAAGGCTTGATATAGTGGTTCTTAGCGAGTGCTGGCTAACTGAGTCATCCTCGATTAAAAAACTAAACGGTTATACTTCCTATCACACCAGCAAATACATAAATCGTTCGGGCGGTGTAGTAGTCTACGTATATAACAAATGGAGTCCAAAGGTGCATGAACCAAATATTGAAGAGGCAAATGCTCTAGTAGTTGAAATCCCTAATGTAATAACAACAATAGGAATTTATCGCTCTCCGTCCTTTCTCAACCCAGCTTACTTCATCGCTTCTTTAGAACATACTTTGAGCTCACTCAAACACAATAAAGGCCTCACAGTTGTTGGTGACCTAAATATTATCATTTTAATCACTAATAATAACGAAGTTAATACATCATCATACGTAAATCTTCTTGCTGAACACGGTCTGATCTCAGCTATAAACGCCCCAACACACGGTCGTGCCTGCATAGATCACATTTTCGTGTCTGAAAGAAATATATCCGAGTCGGTCATATGTCCCGCCGCTTTAACAGATCACGATTTAATTATGCTAGGTGTAAACACCTCAGACCTAAAACACACAAGGATTCACAGAGTCATAACCAAAATAGACTACGAAAACTTACAAATTGAAGCGAGACAAATAGACTGGAATAATTTACTGGGCACCGGCTCTTTCGTCTCCAAGTACACTAAAACGACTACCCTTAGTCACTCCAAATTTGCTATCCAGCCATGGATGACTCCTGGCTTAATTCGTTGCTCTAAGCACAAAGACAAGCTACATTTAGAGTCAAAACTAGCACCTAACGACCAAACAAAAAGACTAATTTTTACTCGCTACCGTAATTTCTATACAACACAGAAGGCTTAAAACCGATTACGAAAAGAGTGAACTGCTAAAAAAGAGTATGCTGTCTCCGCTCTCACAAATAAAATTATTGACTACCTGGATAAAGGTCAACGCTGCTTGGGCGTGTTTTTGGATCTAGCAAAGGCGTTTGACACTGTTTCAATACCTATTCTATTAAAGAAACTAGAAGCATATGGTGTTCGGGGTATAGCTTTAAAATGGTTTACCAGCTACTTGACGGGACGGCAACAGTGCATTAAAATAGGTGACAAATTGAGTGCTGCTAGATCTATCTCTTACGGCGTCCCACATTCTTGGACCGACTCTCTTTCTTATTTATATGAACGACATTGCCTTTCTGCCCTTATCTTGTGCTGAAGTCTACTGCAATACGGATGACACTGCTCTCATTTTTCACGGTCCATCAGTGGAATCAGTTTGTCGCGAGACAGAAGGTGGAATGTCACTCGTCACGAACTGGCTAAGTGCCAACTTATTAACTCTAAACACAACTAAAACTAAATTCATGTTTTTCCATAAAACATCTGCTTCAGACTCAACATCCTTAACTACCCTAAAGGTGCATACCCACTCTTGCCTAGCAGCGAAGCCTGTCTGCTGCGACTGTCTCCAAATACAAAGATCACCTGATATAAAATATCTAGGCATAATTCTAGACGAAAAGCTGTCTTTCAAGCAGCACGTTAGCTTGTTGTGCTCTCGTATTAGGAAAATAATTCCAATAATGAAAAACATCCGTAACTCAGTAGATTTTCGTTTGCTCAGAATAATTTATCTAGCATTGTGCCAATCAATAATCAACTATTGTATACTGATTTGGGGAGGTATAGCCTCGACCACCCTAAACTCCGCTGAAAGAGCTCAGAGGGCCGTTCTCAAGGTAGGATTACACAAACGTCGCAGATACTCCACCACTGCCATATACCGTGACTACCAGATTTTAAGCATTCGTAAACTATACATATTGAGGGTAGCGCTTGCTGTCCACAAATCGGTTCTTGGATCTACACAACATGTCACCTTGCTTAAAAAGAGAAACTTTAGATTACCTGGTAGCACTGTCAAAACTTCCTTTGCCCAGCACTTCGCGCCTTATCTTTTCCCGCTTATCTACAATAAGTTGATTAAATTATGCCAACTAGAAAGGTTCCCTCTACGTAAATCTAAGGAAATAATTACAAAAATGCTTCTCAGTACTTCTTACGAAGAAGCTGAAAACATACTAAAGGTTACTGTATAAGATCCCAATTCGTTCAACGTCCGCATATATTACAATAAAAGCACCACACACACACACACACACACACACACACACACACACACACACACACACACACACACACACGCGCGCACGCACGCACGCACGTATACATGCACACACCCACCCTCACTCACACTACACATAATTAATATACTCTTACTTTAATCTTACGTTGTAAACCTACTTGTAAAGGTTTTAATAATTACCTAATTAAGTATCCTAGTGTCAAAGTTCTCGAGAATGTTCCTACTGACCCCACAGGACAGGCTATGCCTAGTGTGGGGATATGTCTTAATCTAAACTTGAATATTGTATTTTTCTGGAAATAAATTATTTGTATTAATTAGCGGTAATTTGTAAATATAAATTAATGTATAAGTAATAATAATTTAAATGTTTTGTAATAATATTGAATTAGATAGGCAAGTCTGGTCATTTAACAGGTTCCAGGTAAATTTAAAACAGGAATAAAAGAGCACATTACAGCCTGAAAAAGAAAAACAGAAAGATCGACGTTTGCTGAGCACTTAAATAATTATGACCACAATTTTGAACCTGTTTTGCCCAAAAAAAAGAAAATGGACGCATTGGAAGCGCTGGAGGTCAACAGACATAAAAAATATGGGAACCTGTTAAATGACCAGACTTGCCTATCTAATTCAATATTATTACAAGACATTTAAATTATTATTACTTATACATTAATTTATATTTACAAATCACCGCTGATTTAATTTATTGATATGATATAAATTAATTTTATATATTTTATGGACATTTTATTAATATATTTATAGACATTATTTAATTTTAGTTTAATTTATTTGACATTGGTATAGATATTGACATTTTTATAATTTATAACAAGGCTGCTCAACCTTTTTTACAGTGGGGCCAAATGGTGGATTCCGACATTTATAACGGGCCATCAACTTAAATATAATACCAATCAAACTTCAATGGGTTATAAGCATTTTATTTTTTGATATTAATAATGAGATTTTTGCAGTTGTATGTCTTTTAACAATTTATTTATGTTGGATGATAAATCTGATGTTGACAGTAGCAACAAGTCAGAAATATGTTGCTCAGTTAATGATGTGCGGTATTTATTTTTAACATAATTAAGGTCTGAAAACACTTTTTCACAGACATATTATGTTGTTTTAAAACTACATAAAAACTCTAGCGCTAGATCAGTTATTGCAGGAAAGACTTCTTTTGGTACCAATTTCCAGAAGACTGAGACTGTCAGGAAGTGCGCGGGACCGCATAGTAGGTATGACCGCACGAACAGCGTAGTAGGTAGTTAATTCGTTCCTTCGCGGCAGCCAATTAGGCGGGATTTCTCAGTTTGGCGGGATATTGAAAACTTTCTTGTGCGGGCCATTTAAAATTCTTTCACGGGCCATAATGTGGCCCGCGGGCCTGGGGTTGAGCAGCCTTGATTTATAATATTGTGGACAATTCAATTAAATTATTGGTGATGTAATTGGACAATTGTATCGTTATCAATTTGTTTGACATTGTGTATATTTATTTTTTGACATTTAAAAATTTGATAGTTATTTGGTGACATGTTTTAATTGAAAATTTTAAATTTAACAATTATTATTTTATTTTTAAAATCTGACATATGTATACGTGACAGAACATTATTAATTTATCAATGTAAAATAATTATTAATATTAATAATTATTAATTTTTATTAATAATTATTAATAATTATTAATTTGAACATCAGTAGAAAACAGTCGTAATTGGAAGAAAAATTCTACCAAATTGTAAAAAATACTATGAAGCTGACAACCCTAATATTTGTTTTGATTATATTTAATTATTCAAAACTACCGACGTTAAATAGGTACACCTGATGATAATTTATATCGAAACCGATCGTGTTTAAAGTGTTTAAATTGTAATTTATGAATATAGTGGAAAAAGTGCAAGTAATATTGTGTTTCATTTGTGTATGAAGTGTCAGATGTTGTCAATCGCGGCTTTACACAAGTACCTCCATTATACAAGTACGCTGGACCTATGAAACCCTTTGAAATGACAGCTGCTTTTGTGCCTATTTGAAGCGGAATCAGCGCCCCAATGCGGGGGAAGAGAACTAAATCTTACGTAAATATGACATTTAAAAGTCATCATATTGGCGCTGATAGCTGCAGTAGTGGGAGTACTTGGAACTAATACTAGTTTCTACCACCGTTGTGATTATATTCTCTTTGGTTTCTACAACCAATAGCGATTGAGCGGCCATTTGCAAGTTACGTCAGATTTAGTTCTCTTCCCCCGCATTGGGAGCGCTGATTCCGCTTCAAATAGGCACAAAAAACAGCTGGGTATCTTATGTCCAGCGTACTTGTATAATTGAGGTCAGTGCTTTGTATAGAAAATGACAAGTTTTTGACAGGGAGTCAATGACCGCTACCATGTTTCGCTGAGTACAGTATAGGTAGATAGATACCTATAGAGAAGAAGTATACTATATACTTTATAATTAACTAGAACGCTTTAATACGTATTCATTCATTTCTATTCAGTAGCCCAAAAATAAAGTTTCATGTTTCTAACTAAAGAAAGGACGGACTTTCATACAAACTTTCAATCCCTATTTCACCCCCTTCGGGTTAAATTTTCCAAATTTCCTTCCTTAGTGGGTGTCTACTTAATAAAATAACCCTACTCACCAAATTTCGTGACTGTAGCTCTCGCAGTTTTTGCTCAGCGATGATGAATCAGTCAGTCAGTCAGTCAGTCAGGACTTGTAATTTTATATATATATAGAAGATAGATAGATAGATGTCATAAAAACAAAGATGTGTCTTTTTTCTGTCTACTACTTTCTTCCACTTAAGCCGCTGATTTTGGTGAAATTTGATAGGTTAAAATACTTCACGTCCCGGGACATCATGATTGATGAAGATGTAGGGTCATCTTCAAAATTGTAGCGCAATTGCAGGATGAAATAATACGACTTTTATTCAAAACTGAATTCTTCTAACGTACAATCTGATAAAAAGGAGCACAAAATGTTAGCATCCATATTCCATATTCATCTAGTCGACTTTGGTCTTTGTAAGTCTGTTTCAGATGCCTTTTAACAGGCCTTTCTGTGAATTCTTGTTTGCGACACTACTGCGGATTTGCGTTCAAAACAAGTTCCCAAAAACAAAAGATACACTTAAGGACATCGAACACGGTCAATTAGTTTTCTACGAATTTTGTATTGCTTTTTGTTTAGTGATTTAACGAAAATTATTTTTCACGTACTCATAAAATAAAAATCTATTATAATTAAAGTCGTATTTGGGCATTTGCAACGTATCCGAAACTTTCTCAACTTCTAGCTCAAAACTCTACTTTTTAATTCGGAAACTAATTTGATTTTATTCTCAAGCGTAGTTATTCAATAGGATAGAATTTCGAAATTCCGCCCCAGGACAAAAGTTCAACGCTAAAACTATTCAACAAATTCTAACTACCATAAACGAATATAAATAGGTTTATAACCTTTTTAAAGCTATTTGGAGTGCTTTTGAGCGTTTCAAATACTCGTTCACAAAGGATTTCTATCGTGAAATGATTTTTATTTAAAAATTCCTATACCACATTGGTGTGTGGTGTAGCCTTAATTGCTATAAAATTAAACTATTATAAAATTCACATGCTATGCATTTTTCCTCTTTTTTAGATTAATCTTTTTTAGTTTAGGAAAATGGATGATATAATAGATTTTTAAAATTTATTAAAACTACTAAAATGTGGCCAATATCAAGTATCAACGTCATCTATACTATAATATTATAAATGCGAAAGTATCTCTGTCTGTCTGTCTGTTTCACTTTCACGCCAAAACTATCAGACCGATTGTAATGAAATTTTGTACACAGATAGTCTAAAGCCTGAGAAAGGACATAGGCTACTTTTTAACTGGAGAAAAGGGTTGTAAGGGGGTGAAAATGCGAAAATTTGTTCAAATTAAGTTAGTTCCAAAAATTCATAATAGATGGCGCCGTGCCGTCTCCTATATCGCACAAGCGCTTACTCAAACGTATTTCTATAAGAGGTAGTAAGGATTAATATTCCTCTTCAGTTTTTTTGTTTTTGAAATATTAAGAATCGTTGATGTTCGACTTCAACCCCACTCTCCAGTTTTTAAGCCCCTACGCAAAAATAGGAGCGTTTTATGTGTGACGTAGGGATGGGATATACTTGCAAAATTCAATATCAGGGCTTCCAAGTACGAGTACGTAAATATACCAGGGTCGAAAACCAGGTATTAAAATACTTGCAAGTATTTGTTACGGAACGGGGAACCCATTGTGTGAGTCGGTCTCGATATAATACGTCTGTTTCCGACTCCGGATTTTAAACACGTGCTGCAATCGGCCTTCCAGTGTTATCAACTCTCAGAAATATATTTTATCCCTAAAGTTGGTGTCAAAAGCCCCTAAACTAGCTTTATTTTTTTTTTCCACCTAAAAATATATAAATATAAATTCATAATGATTTGGAAATTATATTATACTGTAATATTATGCTTCAAAATATTTTTATTAAAAGTTACATATTTAATAAGTACATTAAATATTTTGTCTTCGTCTGAAGATTCCGATTTTTTTAAATCATACATGTTGACATTGAATAAATTTAACATTTTATTGGATGGATTAAATGTTACACAAGATCCATAATTTCCCATATTATTTACGCTCACTTATTAACCCCTAAATCTGGGGGGAAAACCCTTAAGTTGGTAACACTTCGACCACCTTCGTCGGAACTCGGAAATACTCGGGCATGGCGAGTGGCAAGTGGTAACCCGCTCGTCTCCTCGGGGGGCGCCGGCCGGGCGTAGGATGTTGCGACTCGCAAATAACGCACCGAGCCCCGCAAGGCGCCCTGAAAATACTTGCATAGGAATTCAATCTGTATCTTATGGAGAATAAGGAGCAAAATCGTGTTAATAAATAAAAATACTTTAAAGCATGAAGTATTTTTTCTCGTAAATGCGATTGTGTGTCTTATTCACATTATGACGTAGATTGTTTTCCTATGAAAGTATTTTCATGTTTTGTGTTACAAGTTCGCGCCTAAGCGCGTACTTTTATACTTGCAAGTATCTTGGGCGCGTACCAGGGCGCCGTACTTTGAAGTGAAAACCTGGTATTAAAACCTGGTAAAGTAAATACGTCTCATCCCTAGTGTGACGTGCCTGTCTGTCTGTAAAGTGTAAACATTGAAGTTTGAAGTAAGCGTACCGCGGGAGCACCTCTGTCGTGTTGCAATTTGCAGTAATGTAGCCTACATGATTCAACGAGAACTACATACTATATAATATAAGTGACTCTATGACGGGAACTATAGCGCGCTATAAGCTGAAGTCCACGCGGATGGAGTCGCGGGCAACAGCTAGCATTATTAATAACCGAAAATACTACGAAAATGGTATAGTCCGTGGAAGACGCGCCCCACCAATTTTTGGGTGAGCGTCTTTCCCTTTGACCGTGACGCTTTTTCTTAACTGGTCTATTTATTGTAGTGTGTTGTTATATCCCATCCATGTTAGCCTTTTCCCTTGCCTAAGCCCTATCCATATTCTTTACATCATCATCAGCAATCCTACTCCCTTTATATAAACAATAAACATCCTCCCAAGTTCCCAGTTAGTCTCCATCCATACCATTTCATTGGCAATCGTGTGCCGAACTTACTAATTCTGTGTTTCTATTTCCATATATTTTCTAGTTTGTAAAATGAATCTTTTTTTAAAAAGGGGTCTAGAAAGTACCCCATAACAATTAACAGGGCGCGTGCACTCATAGATACCTAATTACTAATTAGTGTGTACCGATAAAATTCAAACACTGGCGAAAGCTTGCACACATATACTAAGTATAAACGATTAGGAGGAATAGTGGGGCGCGTCTTCGTGGATTGTACGGACTAGAACAAGTTTAAATAGAAAAAAACGAATCAAATTCTGAAACGTTTTTAACTATATTATAATATAAGCTTATCAAAGAAATAAACAGAATGTTGTGGTTCTGTTTATTCTAAAGAATATTTTGGAAATTGATAACTATTTGTTGAAGACTGAAGGTCTGGCCCCTCTAATGATTATGAACTACGCGACTATTGCAATCCAAATGTAACAAGAAATACAAAACTAGATAAAACAAGTTCGAGAGGGAAACGGGAACTGCGGAATTCATCTCAAGAAAGCAACAGCGCGCTTCATACTACACTTGTTATAGGAAGTACATAAAATATTGAGATCCTTCGGGCCTTCACCACGATAACGTATCATAGACAAAGTAAGTTGGCTGTCGTTACTTCTTTTATTTTTCGTTTTCATATTGTGATACGACACCCACTCAATGCAGCAATAGACGCCTCCGTGGTCTAGTGGTATAGAGCGCGGCTCTTGAATCGAAGGTCGTGGGTTCGATTTCCGCGTTAGAAACATGTTATTTCCAAGTTTAGTTAGGACAGTGCAGGCTGATCTTCTGATTGTCTGACAAGTAAGATGATCCATGCGTCGGATGGGCATGTAAAAAGTCGGTCCTGCGCCTGATCTCTCGCCAGTCGTGTCGGTCGTCCGTCCCACTGGGTTATGAGAGTAAAGGAATAGAGAGTGCTCTTGTGTACTGCGCACATACTTGGGCACTATAAAATTACTCCTGCGTAGCTGGCCTGGTTTCAACGAAACCGGCCACCGTCACCGAAACCGGTGTGGGAGCTATTATTATTATAATGCAGCAATGTAATGGCCGTACTCAGAGACAATAATTAATGATCAGGGCGAGCGAAGCGAGCCCTAGTATAACCCACACCCTAAGCACGTGGTACACTTTACGAAAAACTATCACGTCTATTGATTTGTGCTTTAAGATAGTAATTTTTATTAGGGTTCCGTACCCAAAGGATAAAAACGGGACCCTATTACTAAGACTTCGATGACTGTCTGTCGGTCTGTCTGTCAGCAGGCTGTATCTCAAGAACCACTATAGCTAGATTTCTGAAATTTCACAGATTGTTGTTGCCGAGTATAACAACAAATACTAAAAACAAAATAATTTAAATATTTAAGGGGGGCTCCCATACAACGTAATTTTTTTGCTATTTTATGCTCGATATCAATAATGGCAATAGGTAGGCACTTGAAATGTTCACAAAATACTCAGTTGTATTTATAATTTAATAATTAATAATAAAATTGAAATAAAATAAATAATTAAGGGCTACCATACAAAAAAAAACACATTTTTAACCTAACTTGCTCTTTAATGGTACGGAACCCTTCGTGCTCGAGTCCAACTCGCACTTGGCCGATTTTTTATATGTAGATGTATTATCATTGGTCAGTCAAGGTTCAAAAAGAAACTGCCTTAAATATTATTACCACGCTGAAAAACGACGCGAGCCACAAAGCTCGGCTTTTAGCTAGTTATAAAATAACTACATACCGTATATACTCCTAATTAAATTAAAGTTGAGTAATAGGTATTTAAAAATGCATCCCTAAGGTACCTAAGCAATCACTGGGTGTAATACACTTTATGTCTTTTACAATAGGTATTATGTTATCACCAGCTGTAGAGGCAGCTTTCTGATATACGTGGACCAGCTCGCACGATACCATGGGAGTGGGACGAGTCTAGTCCGTGGTAGCACAGCACAGGCGTGGGTGGTATACCTATTGTAATATCATATTAGGTAACATATAATTTTTAAAACATAGTATTTTTTCTAACTACGTATAACGTTAAGTCCAATAAACCCTAATAGAGGTATTATTAATTTTGTTCCTCTTATTTTTAGGGAAGTCTTTGAAAAGAGAAACATGTTTAGCGTACTGCAAAATCTACTGGATATAGTATATCTAAGCTGATATACCATGGGTATGGTGTTATCCAATGTTCACCTTTTCGATCTACCTATATTGAACTAGCAAATATCCAATGCAAATATTCTATTGATACTGCCTGAGAATAAGATGTGGATAGTGTGGATGTGGTATTCAAAGGACAGATTTTTAAGTCTTGCCACTTATTATGTGAAACTAAAAATTAGATATTACTTAATTAAGAAATTATTATTTTTAAAATATCTGTAATTTTTTCTACTTTCCATCAAAATATGTATACATTTTAATTTTAAATCACAATGCAGTTTCTCAATTTTATAATACATATGTATGCAGGGTCGATAGGAACAAATTATAACTAATAATTTACAGATCACAAGCTAAAATACCTAATACCTATGCAATTGTACTTTACATGCTTACATGCAACTTTAATTACTTTGTTCAGATTTTCTGAATATTTTAAGCTCGGCGTAGTGTATTCAGAATAGTGAGTCTGGGATTCTAACTACAACTATTAATTGTGCAGCTATGAGATGTAAATCCTAGTTAGAGTTGAATTCCCTTACTAGGTATTGTACCTATAAGTATTTAAGTGCATTATAAATCGAATAAATAATTATTTTGACCTTTATGAGTATACTAGCGACTCGCCCCGGCTTCGCACGAGTATAAAATATATAGCCACTGAAAAAAATATTAAAATCTATTCAGCAGTTTTGATTTAAGTACGTCATAATAATATTCATTAATACTACCCGTGGCCCGTTTTGGTCGGTACCGCTGCAAAAGCTCCGTCTCGCAATTTTAAAATCTGTAATATTATCTTCGAAAATATTCATTTAAATTTTAAATCATATTATGCTATAAAGGGCTATATAGATCTACATTAAATCAACAATATATTTAAGGTATTTAATTGGATAAGGATTAATGTTGTATTTATTAAAATTGCTTCGAAAATTAGTCATTATTTGTCGTTAAAAATAATGACAAAAAAATTTATAGTGAGATATATCCAATATCCATAAGGGATAGGCATGTACCATCGCGGAGTTTTCTGTAGAACTTTTCAATGTGTACAATACTTGGTAAATTATTTTGATAAATCTCGTAGGTTTCAGCCTGCGTTTGCAATGTAAGCGGAAAAAATGAAATTATTTACGACATCACATTAGAAACCCCAACAATAACAGTATTTCCCCTCTATTTAATGAATATTATTATACTTATAAACCTTCCTCTTGAATCACTCTATCTATTAAAGAAAACCGCATCAAAATCCGTTGCGTACTTTTAAATATTAAAGGGGACAAAGGGACATGAGGGAAAAAAGCGACTTTGTTTTATACCTATTAAGGTGACGCCGCGATATGTTTTAGATTTTAGACTCATAGAAAACAAGCAATGGAACAGCAAAAAATGGAAAGGGCGTAAGCGACAAAATGGTTTTTGTCGCGTAATTTAAAAACCATAAATACATTTCATATAAGCTATGCACATATTAAAGTGTATGCTTCAACCAATTTATGTGCAAATTTTGGAACCTTAAATCACTCTCCTCTGTTGGAAAAATAGGAATCCCTTTTTTTACAGAGGTCTTTTCGATTGATAATTCTGTGTTATAAAAGTTGTCCAATCGTGTTATGCTATGGGCAATTCAAAGACAAAGACATGATGAATACTGACAATGAACTTTAGTTTCTTAGCTTTAGTCATTGCTGAGAAAAATCGGCATCGCTACAGCCAAATTATCAAGGCGTCGCCTTAAGTAGTGATACAGTGTGACTTATGTGAATAAATAATTTTGATTTGATTTATACATAAAAATAAAATACATTTGAAATTAAAATCACTATTTTTTGTTACTAAATACCGCATTGGATTTTTCGACATTCTTGGTAATTGCGACGTAGCGTTTGGAAGAAGAAAGGGTAAATTTCAGTCACGCGCCAACCATGGAAGCTCATAAATATTGTAATCGGAGGAAGTGTATTCGCTCGATGATGAAATTTATTTAAATGCCTACTTATATTGAAATCGATGCATAATCGATTTATATCGAAATTGATTTGGCGTTCATCCGGTAAAAGGTATATTTGCGAACAAAACGAATGTTTATAAGCACAACTTTTTAACTGCAGGCGAACGGATAGACAGCAATACCTGTCCAATGTCCATCCATCTCTCAGTCCATCTATCTGTCCTTAAGTCTAATTTTAGTTATAGGATCTTGTTTTTATCACACTTTGGATATAAAACTCTGAAAACGCTCTACTATCTGCGTTATACGTACCGCTGGTTATAGTCATACCTACTTCTTCTAACTTTATTTTCTTAGTCAGTTGCTATTCTCTACTTAAAAGGATTACTTTGCTCATAATTTAATAGATGGCTCCAAAGTACAAACTTTACTAAGTATTTAATCCTAATAAATAATGCAATAACCCAAAGGGTTTTAGGCAGGTAACATTTCCCGATTCAAAATTCAAATGAAACGATCGCCATAAAATACAATTTAATTAACATGAATTCAGCCATTTCGGTTGAACAGGCAATTTTTTTTAACGGACAAAGCCCCTAACAATGATTCAGAAATTTAATCTAGATCTGGCTTACGACCCTTGTAAATGGTGTGGGCTGTAGCGGTAAATCCATAAGTAATATCTGAAATCTGGACGTGTATCATACGTGGGGAGAGCCATGCTTCGGCACGAATGGGCCGGCTCGACCGGAGAAATACCACGTTCTTACAGAAAACCGGCGTGAAACAGCGCCTGCGCTGTGTTTCGCCGAGTGAGTGAATTTACCGGAGGCAGTGTTGCCAACTGCTAGCCTTGCCGAGTAGCTAGATTATTGTTCAAAAGTTGCTAGATTGCCAGTTTTTGTTCCCCCAATAAGTTGCTAGAAGTAGCTAAAATATGTAACGGACACTGTTTTGCCAACTGCTACCTCCACCAAGTGGCTAGATTGCTCATAGATTGCCAAGTGCGAGTCGGACTTGGGCACGAAGGTTTCTGTACCGCTATAGAGCGAAAGTAGGCAAAAATTGTGTTTTTTGTATGGGAGCCCCCTTAAAGTTTTTTTTTATTTATTATGAAAGTACAAATAAAATTTAGGATTTTGTGCAAAGTTCTAGTGCCTACCTGGTGCCTTTATTGACTACAAGCAAAAAAAGGCCAAAAAAATTACGTCTGTTGTGTGGGAAATTAAATATTAACTTTATTTTATTTTTAGTATTGGTTGATAAAGCGGCAACAGAAATACACAATCTGTGAAAATTTCAGAAGTCTAGCTATAGCGGTTTTTGAGATACAACCTGAAGACCGACAAACAGACGGACAGACATCGAAGTCTCCGTAATAGGGTCCCGTTTTTACCCTAAAAAAGATATATTTTTACATTATTTCCTTCGATTCTCGGTAAATACTTTACGAATCTTGAAAGATGAAAATTAGCTGGAAAAAGTAGCTGAAAAGTCTAGCTACAACTTTTTTAAAATTGTAGCTGCCTGATACCGAAAAATAGCTAGATCTAGCTACAAAGTAGCTAAGTTGGCAACACTGACAACCAATCCCCTATCCTATTCCCTTCCCTACCCTCCCCTATTCCCTTCCCTTCCCATCCCTACCCTCCTTTTTTAACCTATTCCCTCTTAAAAGGCCGGCAACGCACTGTTATATCGAAAGTCGAATGGGATTATATGTATATTAAAAACGCTTAGTTTTCAGTTGCATTTCATAGAATTGCAATTGCAAACTTTTGCTATTTCTTTATTTCGTTTTGCGGTGTTTTCCATTAGATCGAATTGGACCTTCGTCGGGTGCAGGTCTTCTTTTTTAAGTAAATATTAAGTTTTTCGAATAAAATAATTCCAGTTTAAATAAAAGTTTATTTTTTTAAAAAGTCTCTTCGAATCCGCCAAGTAACAGTGGTGTCAGAAGTGTAAGTGGGATATCAGCATTCGTGATAATCCGTCGTTCCGCTGGTATTCCTTAAGGGTTCGCGAAAACTGAACTGAAAGGTGAAAAGAGAACTGAGTGAGTAGAAAAAACTATGAGCCAATTCGTCTCCGGAGTGTGATTGTGTCTTCATCCACTTCGTAAAAACTCAAGTACACTGTGTCTCGACAATAAGCCTTTCGTCGTAAGCCTGCAGACCAGTCCTGTACCCCTGCACCCCGACATCTCGCGCGCGATAAATCCGTACCGCCGCCGTTCCTGCCATCGTTCCTGACATTGTTCCTGCTGCTGTTTCGCCGCCGTCCCGGTCGTCGTGCTGCCGTTCTGCTGTCGCTCTCGTTGTCCCTGACGTTGGTTGCGTTTGGAAACGCGCCGCCGCTGCCTGCTGTCGCTCGCCGTGCTGCTATGCCGCTCAAGTTCCTAGTGTTCCTGTCCCTGTGAGTAAAACATATATTATTTGTTATTGCTACATTTCAGCTATATTTTAAATTAGTGTCGTTCAATATACTTACCAAATTCCTTACCAATCTCTTATCCTTAAAGTAACAATATATCTACATATATACTAATTTAGGATTAAAATAATTTTAAAATGTCGGTCGATAAAAAGGCAGAAGTCCCAGCAAGCGAACAATTCCCTATTAATGTATTATGTAATTTTATTAGTCCCTATAAAGGAGATCGTGAAACTCTAACTGCATTTCTAACTAATTGTCAAAACGCCTTAGATTTAGCATCGCCATCTCAAAAGAATTTGTTAAATAAATATATCTTATCGCGTCTAGAAGGCAAGGCCCAAATTGCCTGTTCGAATAAAGTTATTGAAGATTTTAATCAATTAAAAATTTTCCTTAAACAAAATTTCGGCGAAAGAAAACATTATAATCATTTATTACTAGATCTACAGTCATGTAAGCAGCAATTAAATGAACCTGTCGCACAATTTGCCCTGCGTATTGAAAGCTGCCTTACTGATTTACAATCCGAAATCTATAATTCCGAATCTCTTAAAAAAGATATCTCTGGTCGCATTGCTATGACAGAGGATTTAGCATTATTTTCATTTTCCTTAGGGTTACATTCGCGTTTAAGTAATAATGTTAGATGTAGAAGTCCTAAAAATCTAAATGACGCTATTAATATTGCTCTAGAAGAAGAAAAAATTCAAAATCTTTTATATAAAACTAATATTACAAAATCTAGGTGTAAAACCTGCGGAAGGACAGGGCATACGGAATCTGAATGTAATTATAAAGATAGGCGTATTAATCCGTCTCGTGATTTTTCAAAATTTCAAGGCCAAAGGTCATTTAATATAAATAATAATAATCAATCCAGTTCTCAAGCTTTCTGTAGGTATTGTAAAAAGGACGGTCATGACATTAAAGATTGTTATAGAAGGAAATATAATAATGAAAATCGTAATTCTTATAAATATAATAATGAAAATCGTAATTCATATAATAATCATTCTGGTAATTACAATAAGTCCGCAAACGCGCATCATATTACATACGAGCCGCCGTCGCCACCGTCACCTACAACTTATGAAATTTCTTGTGAAAATGTCGGCGACAATACTTTAAACTAAATGATCGGATTACGAAAAAGTGCCGCCGTTTTCCGACTAATTTAGGCACATTGCAAATTCATTCTAAATTTACTTGTTTTAATACAAAATCAATGGACCAAGACACGGGTAACCAGCCCCAAAGTAGTGTCCAAAATCATTTTTCAATGGACCAAGACACGGGTAACCAGCCCCAAAGTAGTGTCCAAAATCATTTTTCAATGGACCAAGACACGGGTAACCAGCCCCAAAGTAGTGTCCAAAATCATATTTTAATGGACAGAGCCACGGGTAACCAGTCCCAAATACGTGTCCAAAATAAAAAATCAATGGACAGAGCCACGGGTAACCAGTCCCAAATATGTGTCCAAAATAAAAAATCGATGGACAGAGCCACGGGTAACCAGTCCCAAATACGTGTCCAAAATCGAAAATCAATGGGCAGAGACGCGGGTAACCAGTCCCAAATAAGTGTCCAATCTCATAACGAAAATCAAGTTCAATCTCAAACTTCAATTTACGAAATAAAATCATTTATAACAAAAATATCATTGCCTCATATAGAATTAAAAACTGAATTTTCTGTCCGTCATTTGCGTTTTCTTATTGATACGGGCGCAAGTATAAGTCTAATTAAAAAATCTAGTTTAGATAATAAATACATTTTGTCTCGCGAAATCATTAAAATAAAAGGAATAAATAATATCGAGCATTGCTCTGAGTCTCTAGGTACATCTCAAATTAATTTCTATTTATCTAATAATATTTATAATTATAAATTTCATATATTTAATGATGATGTAAGTTTAGAATATGATGGTATAATCGGTAGTGATTTTCTCGGTCATTTTAAAGCCAACATTAATTACGATTCTAAAACAATTAATATCTGCGGGCAAACCATGGATATGAACTATGTCCAGCCAACTTATATAATTCCAGCTCGTTCCGAAGCCGTCATCGCGTGCGCGGTATCTAATTACACACCTGAGCGTTATCCGAACAATCAAGGTTTATTATTAGACCATACTTTAAAAGATGGTGTTTATTTTGCTAATAGTATTGTCACGATAAAATCAAATAAAAGATTTAATGTTTCAATTTTAAATACTACCGACTCAGCTATCGAAATTAAAGATTATTCTGTAGAGTTAAGCCCTTTTGAACAAGATAATTCTTCGTGTAATATTCCGTCTCAATCCGTAAATTCTATTTCTTATTCTAGTTCCGATAGAGTCCAAAAAGTCCTCGATCTTATTCGCTGCTCACATTTAAATCAAGAAGAAAAAGAAAGTCTTTTAGAATGTTGCTCACATTATACAGATATTTTTCATATGGAAGGTGAACCTCTTACATTTACAAGCGCGATCGAACATAATATAGATTCAGGAGACGCGCCTCCTATTCACGTAAAATCATATCGTTTCCCAGAATGTCATAAAGGAGAGGTACATTCACAGATTCGTAAAATGCTTGACCAAAATATCATACGTCCTTCTGTTTCACCTTGGAGTGCTCCTGTATGGGTCGTCCCTAAGAAGATGGACGCTTCAGGTAAAAAGAAGTGGCTAATAGTAATAGACTATCGTAAGTTAAATGACGTTACTGTATCAGAAAGTTATCCGCTACCTCTCATCACAGATATTTTAGATCAGTTAGGACATTGTAAATATTTCAGCACCCTCGACTTGTCTAGTGGGTTTCACCAGGTTAGGATGAGCTCGAAGGACGCCCCGAAGACGGGATTCACTATAAATACAAATTCAAGTGTCTCCGGACACTACGAATTCACTAGAATGCCTTTTGGGCTGAAAAACGCCCCGGCTACATTTCAGAGACTAATGAATACGGTTCTCTCGGGTCTTCAGGGGTTGCATGCATATATATATTTAGATGATACTATTATTTATAGTCACGACCTTCAGAGTCATATTTCAAAACTTAAATTAGTCTTTGATCGTTTAAGAAAATTTAACTTAAAATTACAACCAGACAAGTGTGAGTTTCTCAGGCGCGAAGTTGCTTATTTAGGTCACATAATCACAGACAAAGGTGTCTGTCCAAATCCAGATAAAATCAAGGCCGTAACTCAATTTCCAACTCCTAAAAATCCAAAAGATATAAAATCCTTCCTAGGCTTAGTCGGATACTATCGACGATTTATAAATAACTTTTCACAACTCACAAAACCTTTGACATCTCTATTAAAAAAGGATGCAATATTTAATTGGTCTCATGCGCAACAATTAGCTTTTAATAACCTTAAAGATAAATTAACTTCAGCACCTTTACTTCAATATCCAGATTTCAATCAACCTTTCTTATTAACTACCGACGCTTCTAATTACGCGGTAGGTGCCGTATTATCACAAGGAGACATAGGCAAAGATAAACCTATCTCATATGCGTCACGAACCCTAAATAATGCCGAAGGCAATTACTCTACCATAGAGAAAGAACTCTTAGCGATTTTATTCGGTGTAAAAACATTCCGTCCCTATCTATATGGCCGTAAGTTTAAAATAATAACAGACCACAAACCTTTAGTGTGGCTGTTTAGTGTCAAAGATCCCGGATCCAGACTTATTAGATGGCGCCTTAAATTAGAAGAGTATGATTATGAAATTGTATATAAAAAAGGAAAATTAAACGCTAACGCTGACGCATTATCTCGCTATCCAGTACTCGCCTTAGATGAAAATGCAACTGATAATTCATTATTATGTAATCCTACACTGTCACCCGGAAGTGACATCGACTCTCATAACCTTCCGTCAATATCTGAAACTTACGAACAATTTCTTCAAATCTCAAAACAAACCGGTGTTACATTTGACACCGTAATTCAGGAACATAACGAAAGCCTATTAAAAACTAAAATAAAATTAATCGCGTATCCTACATCAGTCGATTTAGACGATTCTATTCCTTATTGCAGCGAAATTATAGACGCATCTACTAGTGTGCCTAATATTCGAAATATTGAACGCGAACTTCATTCATATTATTCAACATCTAACGATAATCATGTATTTACTCATTTGTTTATTAAATTAAATCATTTTGACGAAATGACTTACAAAGATATATTTAACGTCCTTCGTGAATACCGAGACATGATAAAATACTGGTATTCCGAAGAAAAGGAGATAGCAATAACAGATTTCACAGATCCCTTCTCTAAACTTTCATTTACAAAAATATATAATATTATTTCGTTTCTTTTTCATAACTCTAGTATTAAAATTCATATCTATCATAATTGTATAAAATATCCTACACCTAGTGAAATTAAGCAAATATTAAAAGATAATCATGATTCACCTGTAGCCGGACACCCCGGTATATCGCGTATGCTGGAAAGAATAAAATCTCAATTTTGGTGGAAAAACATGAGGCAAGACATCGAAGATTATGTTAAAAATTGTCGCTCCTGTCAAATTAATAAGCCCTTACGTCAAACCAATCGGGCTCCAATGATAATTACCTCCACAGCATCGCGGCCTAATGAAAAAATATATTTAGATCTTGTCGGTCCATTGCCTGAAACTTATGAATATAAATATAAATTTTTACTTACCGTACAGGATGATCTCACAAAATTTTCACAGGCTTATCCTATGCAGTCATGCTCAGCTGAAGAAACAGCTAGAACTCTCGTTAATTATATTACTCACATGGGAATACCTAAAATGATAATTTCAGACCAAGGCACAAACTTTTGTTCAGATCTCTTTAAACAATTAGCTAAACTATTCAGTATTAAGCATATTTTCGCTTCACCATACCATCCTCAAACTTGTGGAGCTCTCGAAAGGAGTCATTCCACCCTCAAAGAATATTTAAGATCTTACATAGGCGAAAATCAAAATACTTGGGACCTTTACATCCCGAGCGCCATGATAGCTTATAATTCAAATGTGCATAGTACAACGGGTTATTCCCCTCTAGAACTTTTATTCGGTTTTAAGCCCTACATACCATCTAGCATAGATGTCCTCGATAATAATACATATACAGACTATATTCGAGCATTAAATCATCGTCTTTATTATAGCCGTCAAAAGGCTCTACAAAATATTCAAGCGTCTAAAGAAAAATCTAAAAATTATTATGACATACGAACAAAGCCTATTATTTATAATGCTGGCGATATGGTGTATGTCCGTTGCCACCATAAACAAAATAAAGCCTTATCCCCAGTGTGGAAAGGTCCTTATAAAATAATAAAGCTCAACGGCAATCATACGGCTACGTTATTAATTAATCGTAAGCACGTACGTCATCATTTCGATGAAATAAAACCGGCAAGTGACGACACGTCATAGTGTCCTAGGTCAGTAAGTTAGTAGTAACTATATAGGTAATAATTATATCCTTTCGTAACATAAGTCCTTTCGTTCTATTTCAGATGCGCGCTATCGCCGCTAGCTATATCAGATTACGTATCGCCCATCATTAGTAGTCCGGGCCTTTATTTCGATAAGCTCTTAGATGTTAAGTTTACTAATAACGATTGGAAAGTCTTAGCATATTTAGATATAAGTCATGTTCAACCGAATCTAGACAAGATAGAATTTTTATTAGAAAAATTAAGTGTATTCTGTAATTCTCTTACGTCGTCGAAGATACAGTCGGGTTGCATAAATTCACTCACGGCGCTGAAAAATCAGCACCTTATTAATGTTAATAAGTTTTCTTCGGTTTCATATTTGCTTCAAAATGATAACGCAAAACAGCGTTTTAAAAGAGGTCTTATAGACTTAGGAGGTTCTATCTTGAAAACCATCTTCGGTACATAACATCTCGCTCATCTTATGAAAGATAATATTCATGTCATACAATCCACTATTTCATCATTTAATAATTCTATGTCAAAAGTTAATTCAAATGAAAAGCATCTTTTGGAAAATATGGAAACAATACATAAAATATTAGATTCAGTTTCAAATACTAATGATAAGCTTACTTTAGAAACTCAAATTAACTCTTTATCTAACTCTTTGGAAGCTATAATTCTAACGTCATCATTCGATATTGATGACATAAATAATGCTATTTTATTTGCGAAACTTAATATTTTACACCCGACTGTACTCAGTCCCTATCAGTTATACAACGAATTAGATAAGCATAGAAATAAACTCCCTAGCCATTATGACTTGCCTATACCATTAACGCTACAAAATATACAGGAATTAACTGATATTTCTAAATTAGTTTGCTATTATCATCAAAATAAAATAATATTCGTCCTTCACATTCCTTTAGTCCTACCTCAAACCTATAATCTTTATAATATAATACCATTACCTGTCCCATACGACATATTGAAACCAGACACATACATTCTAATAGAGCCGACTAGCTCATATGTAGCAGTAACGGGTGATCGCATGTTCTATTCACTATTAAGGGACATTGACAAGTGCAAGTTAATAAGTGAAAAGTGTTATGTGTGTGTGCTCGCCGACTTGTTCTCAGTCGTTGCCAATCCTACGTGTGAAACGACGCTATTGACTGAAGTGGTAACTAAACTCCCAGACTCTTGTGTAGCCAAAATTGTTCATGGTTCTATAGATGTATTTCATAAATTAAGTTTTAACCGTTGGATATTTGTACAATCAGAGCCAGGAAAATGTCATATTACCTGTGAAAAATCTGACGTTAATTTAGATGTAATTTTATTCGGTACTGGTATTTTGACCTTACCGAAACACTGTAAATCATTTTATAAAACCTTGCAGTTCACCGCAGTCGACGAAACGTCGCTCGGTAATGTTACAAATGTTATCTCCAATTTTAATATTTTATTAGATGATTGTTGCGAACAAAGCAAAATTAATAAAACTCTTTCTAAACTCCCACATTCTAATTTAAAGAACATTGGTAATCTTGATCCTCTACTTCATGCCAGCATCCATCTTCGCTCAATGGAAGATGAATTGTATAATTTAGAAAATCCGTCTCATTTTGATATATATGGAAATTATTACATGTCTTTAAGTTTATTTAGTAGTATATTATTCATATTTTATCTCTTATATAAATGTCGGAATCATATTACTCCTCAGAAAAATCCTTGCTGTATTCAAATCTTCAATCAATGTCACAATTCAAAGACTCGTACCGATCACCCAACATCTCTTGTGGTGTTCAAAGATAACAACAGTGTAAAAAATGATTCCATGTTAGAAGAAACAAATTTTGTAAGTACGCCGACTCCTTTAAAAAGGAATGTTGTCATAACCAATGTTGTAAAGGATCATGAAATGTAATTTTAAAATTTTAATACTGTATAATTTTATTTGAATTTTGAATAAATAATAATTAACATTCATTTTAATACTTAATAATGATAATCATTTCTATATTAATATTTCTGTCTTTTCATAATTTTGTGTTTTTATTATGTAACAGTGTTAGTTAAGTTCTTATTTTTGAATAAAATGTGTTATTAATTAAATAGTTTATAAGTTAGCTACTTCCTTGTATACTCCAAACGAAAGTCCAATTTCTCGCGTTTATAGTAATTTCAGTTTTATCTCTCTATCACTTTGAGATGTGATGATCGATCTTAACAGGGGGGTTGTTATATCGAAAGTCGAATGGGATTATATGTATATTAAAAACGCTTAGTTTTCAGTTGCATTTCATAGAATTGCAATTGCAAACTTTTGCTATTTCTTTATTTCGTTTTGCGGTGTTTTCCATTAGATCGAATTGGACCTTCGTCGGGTGCAGGTCTTCTTTTTTAAGTAAATATTAAGTTTTTCGAATAAAATAATTCCAGTTTAAATAAAAGTTTATTTTTTTAAAAAGTCTCTTCGAATCCGCCAAGTAACAGCACCTGCAGCTCTTCTGATGCTGCGGATGTCCATGGGCGACGGAAGTTGCTTTCCATCAGGTGACCCGTTTGCTCGCTTGCCGCCTTATTTCATAAAAAATAAAAAATAAAGTATCTGGTGAGGCTGTTAGGACCTCCGCGTCACTTAAACCGCCTGTTGGAAGTTAGTATGCAGGTTGGTATTACTTTTTTACAGTGAATAATCGTGCTGTGCTTGGAATTTATTCAATATTTTTCCAATATAAAGAAAAACTGTAGTGTCATCAGGAGTCAAGACAAACCTAAAGCGGCGAAGAGGAAACTGTGAACCGAGATGAACTTTTTCCACTTAAGAAGTTATCTACACTTGATAATCTACTTATAACTCTCATCAGGTAATGGCTCGATTTAAGTCGACCTCGAGTAAGACTTATACCTTTTATCTTAATAGAATCAGGACTTTATGATGTCCACGGTCCACCTCATCAACGTTTGCTAAAATTCAATTTTGCCAGCGACGTATTAATTTGTAAAATCTTACTTAAATACAAAAGCAATTTGGAACAATCAGAGATTCGCCGATGGTGAAAACTTATTTATAATAATTATGTAAGTCAAATTTAAGTATGTTTCTTTAATTTGCATCTCTGAACTTTGAACGGGGAGTTTTACAGAATACAATAAATATATTTTTAATTACATTACACTAGTCAAGTCATTTATCATTGTAAAATGTGACAAGTGCATAATTATTATCAAAGTACAAAAGAGGTTAAAGGATATAAGGTCCAAATTGGGCTAGTTTTAAAAGTGCCGGCTAACGCAAATAAACCCATTATTTAAATAGAACATAATCTAAGGAATAATTTTTATTACGACACCTAAGTTCTGAGTCAAGTCTCCTGGAGTTGTTATTCAAGATCAAACAATTTTTTATAACATAGATATTATATTATATAATAAAACTAATTTTAATAATTAAAAACAATAAGTAATCAATCCCAACGTCCCTATCCGAGTCATAGAACAGATTAGAGGCCAAATACCTACAAATGATTTGGAAAAACTCAAAGGAATAGGGAAGCTCTACGTCAGGGGTACTTATTTTGTCAACAGCCTACTTTGAGAACAAATTATGTCTTAGCGCTCCCTTTGTTTCAATTTAAAATGCATCCAGATGAAATAAATCTGCCCCAAGCCTACACATCGCCCCCATTTTTTTCTGAATGCCTCGCCCCACATTACATCCGCGACTCCATCGGCGGTCGCCTGCTGTTTGGGCTATAGCAGGTTCCTCTTGAGGGAAGGTTTATTTACCTTCCAGGCCTAACAGATGTTCCTTTGGAACTTGCTTGCGCTACCCTTTCTGAGTTCGCAATATTCAGGAGTACGATGCGCATCGCAACCAACTTGGAGACACGTGCAATGGGTGATAGCATCCCCAAGCAGCCGCCCCGAGTGCTCCAGCTATGGCGGGACGTTGTGATCATTTCCGATCCTAAGTCTTCGCCTCGGGCTGTTTCGGGTGTTGATCGCCTCCCGCTCTCTTAGACGCTCAGCGTCCTCTTTAGCAGAGACGTACACCACATGTTGTGTAAAAGTCTCCACCGCTTGCCACTTATATCCACTCTCCAGCAAGGCTCAAAATATCGCTGAGAGTGTAATATCACGTCCGAGACAGTACGTCAATTCCGGGCGTTGTGTGTCTCCCATGCGGAACATGTCATAATCGTGTGCTACGCCATGTCACATACTTTACTGCAGTGGTGAGTGGTGACAAGCCGTTGTTTCCCCTCGTCCTACTATCTCGTATAGGTGCCAACCGAAGCACCCAAGGCCGGTCAGTAGCTGCGTGAGACGAAAAGACAGTACACCGGTCTTTCAGTTGACCCATTATTTTAGAACAGGTCGAATGGATGTCAGCAGGTTGAACTGACTTGCGGCTGCTCTAATCTCTCAAACCAAAGCTAAAGCGCTCTTTCTTTGGCGTTTTCTCTTTTTCAACTCATTGCTTACTTGGAATACTAGGCAAATGCCGTGCGTACCCCAAGCACGTATCGTAGAGTAACCCCCTTTTCTTTAAGTTTTTCAAATCATTTGTAGGTATTTGGCCTCCAATGTGTTCTATGACTCTGATTGAAATGTTGGGATCGATTATTTATTGCTTTTAATTAATAAAATAAGTTTATTACATAATATTTTTTGTCTAGACACGCTATCGCCTGTCAAGCCAAGTTCCAGCATAACAGAATGGCGAGCAGCACCGTGTGTAATATTACACGAACCATTTGCAGGTACTTTTGACCCCTTCATAATTCAGAAACGTTTCAAATTTGGCTCATATAATGAGATTTGCGAGATAATTATAAGTTCTAAATTTCTTAAGCACAGCTCAAACGGTTATTAAGATATTAATGTCCGAAAATCTACATTTTTATCACTGACTGAAATTGACTGAATGAAATTCTAACCGACTTCCAGATGACCTAGAAGGCTGTAATTTGGAATCCAGCTCGGTAATTGTGTGTAAGCGTATGGAAAAATCAGAAAACAAAAAAAAAATGGTCAAGTGCGAGTCGGACAGAGCGAAACTAGGCAAAAATTGTGTTTTTTGTATGGACCCTTAAATATTTATGAAAGTAAAAATATTATTAAAGATTTTGTGAATATTTCAAATACCTTTGAGCTATTTTACTATTATACTATTACGCTGCCATTATTGATTTTGAGCAAAAAAGTGCTAAAAATCACGTTTATAGTATGGGAGTTCCCCGTAAATATTTATTTGTGAAATGTAAAAACTTTAGGAAATGAATAGAAGGTGACTTTACGAAGTGTGTCTGTCTGTCTGTTACCTCTTCACGCCCAAACTGCTTATACCGATTGTTCTTCAATTTGGTATGGAGATATAATTTGAGACCCGGGAATAGACATAGAATTTTTTAATACGTCTGTACGTCTGTCTGTCCGTCTGTCCGTCCGTCTGTCTATCTATTAGATAGCGCTATAATAATAGCCACTTAACTTCCGCACAATAGGAGAATAAGTAATTGTACCCTATAATTAATGGTTGGAAATACACTTGTGTTATTATGTTATGTTACTATGTGAGTATTACCCTCAGAGTTATACCGTATTATTCCAATGCCTCCTGATGGTAGCTGCTTTTTTAATTCGCTTGGATTTTCTTTGTTTTATTTGTGTGATACTCATCAAGGCTTAGGGTCTGTTTCCCCACTTCCTGATAAGTTTCAGATAGTATATCCACAACTTATCTGACAGATGAAGTATCTGCCAGATAAAGATTCAATAAAGCAAAGAAATAGACTCTACCACAAGAAATAGACTCCATTAAATGATTGTCGCGGTGGTCTCAATTTTTTAGGGGTATTTTCAGGGATTTTTTGGCTCTTTATTTTTTTTTAATTTATTGTCCGATTTTACCCCAGGAAAATTAAACATTTGACTTTGGAATAATTCGCATAGAGCTGAAAATTGGTAGAGACATTAAATACACCATTACAAATAAAACCTCAAAAGTCCCCGGCGATCCTCCTTGTGCAAAAAATTTTATTCAAGGTCAAAGCATAATATTACATACATGATACATACGCATCGAATTGATAACCTCCTTTTTTGAAACCGGTTAAAAATATTGTAATGCTAAGCCTGAGTGGCTACAGCGGCGAACTAAACACTATGCTTTATTTTATCGCCATCTGCATAATGCATCGGTTTATTAGCGCATATTACTAAAATACCACTAGCGGCATACTAGCGATTTCCTCTTTATTCTGCCGATTTATTATGCCGACAACCCGACAACGGTATTTTAGTGGGTATCCCTAAACGACCACTAGCGGCACGTTAGACACTTCCATTTGAAAATTATTCAGAACAGATTTAAGCCGGAAAATAGTATGAACGTAACAGATCTTTTTTTTTTTTTTAATCTTTATTTATTTTAAAGGGATTTTTGTGCAAAAAGACGATGTCAATCCCATCGTAACGTAACAGATCTGTTTATGTTGAATATCATTGATGTAAAGTATTGATAACAAATATAATCTAACGTTATTGTTTACCTTAATAATATGAAATAAGACAAAAATCACTAGAATAGTCAAAAAAACAATTTGTTGTACTGCTTCGATCGCGGGCGCAACCACTTTAAAGGTTCTGTATTTTTATTAAGTAAATATAATAAAATAGTTTGTTCCAATGATTAATTCTAATATCCCTCACATTTCTCTTTACTTTCACAAAGTTTTAAATTATTAACAACATATTTTAGCGAGAAAACTACATTTTTGTACCTTTTTTATAGCGGGCGCAACCATGGCAATTTTCCTTTAATAATGTTTGAAAACTATTTCAAAATTGTTGTTTTTTTTTGCACCGAAATAGAAACTTATGTTATATAGTCAATATTATATAATAGGCGACATAATAGGGCTCGGACGATGGATTGGGGAATCCGTCGCCTCTTCCGGTAGAAGAGCGCCCGGAGCCCCGGACCGCTCTCCCGGAGAAAGCGGCAGAAGCCGCGCGGATGGTTCTGCTGGTAGAGCAGATGCTGCTGTCTGGGCTGCTGCAGTTATCGCCTCAGGCGGGTCCAGCGGCTCAGCGACACGCGGAGAGGAGGCACCGTTGGGTAACCAAGGGTGCTCCTCCTTACCGCAGCACCCGAGGAGTCTCACATACTCAGGCGCCCACCCAGGCTGCCGGGAATGAATCAAGCATTTCCCAACGGCAAAAAAGGCGGACGGCATTTTTCAGTTTTTGCCCCGCCCAATGATGTTTTAATAAAGATGGCGTATGTTCATACAAATTGGTCCTAAGATTTTGTTCCTATACGACATAATATACGTACTTACCTCTGTCATATCTATAGGTTACCATAGTTACAACAATGAATGCGACAGACAATACGTAGGGAATGGTATAGAAAAGGATAACTATATGTTTTGACAGGCGCATCGGCGCGTCGATAATTTTGGAAAATATCCAAACAAAAAATTAATTTCTAGATGTTTTCATGTACTTACGTGTGGTACGTAACTGTATCGTCCTTTTTTTACTTTAGTATCATAATTTTTACATTTTCTGAAAACGCAGCTTGGCATTTTAAGTCAAAAACTTCACAACTCGTCACTCACTCGCTGCCAACATGCAACTAATTCAAATTACACTAATTAGGTTGAATTGGCCGCTAAGACTGTACACGCTAGTGCGATATCTACCTTTTTTATAATATTATATCATAGGCCCCGCCTAAAAAAATTGAAGATCCGGGGCTGATGTACTTATATTATAAAGCTGGAGAATTTGTAGTAGGTACTACTGGTTCGAATCAAAAAAATATTTTTGTGTTGGATAGTCTTAGATATCGAAGAAGGCTCTAATAATATTATAACATCACCCTGCGATCAATAGGAGGGAAGAAATAGATGAAGATGTGAAAAAGCGGAAAAAACAATTTGAAAGGGCTTATCTTACGAAATGCTAAAGCAATTTTTATATTATTTCTAATTTCTAAGTCATTATGAATTTATATTTATATACTAGCTGTCCCGGCAAACGATGCTTTGCCATAATATTAAGTATTTCGCCCATATTATTTTATTGAAGTGACTAAATAAATATGTCGCCATGGCAACGTCGATGGCTATCTCGTCGCACAAACAATGGTCGCCGTCAGTCTCAGGTTGTAATAATTTACTATTATTTATTCAACAAATGCACTTATCAATATATAAAGTACCCAGTAGCCGATTCTCAGACCTACCTACTGAATGTGCATATAAAATTTGGTAAAAATCAGTAAAGCCGTTTCGGAGGAGTTCATGGACTAACATTGTGACACGAGAATTTTATATATTAGAAAGATACTTATTTACATACGCACGGCGCCATCTATTATGATTTTTTGTAACTATCTCAATTTGAACAAATTTACGCATTTTCACCCCCTTACAACCTCTTTGTCCAGTTAAGAAGTAGCTTATGTCCTTTCTCAGGCTTCAGACTATCTGTGTACAAAATAGTCATGTTGTACCTACTTACCTAGTAAACCAAGTAACCTTGAAACTTACGATTTTTACTGAGCGAGAGTTGTGGACGACGTATACTTAGGTACTACGTTTCTTGTACTGATTTCAGGAACCGAAATTAATCTAAAAGAAAAAATAAATTTAAATGAATTAAAATAATTATTAAACTACAAGACGTTGTAAAATTACTTTTTGAATTTTTTCCTCTTCAGTCTTCGGTTTGATTTTGAATCAATCATGGGCCATGGGTAAAGCAGATCAACTATCGCGCGCCATCTCTCGAAATTTTTTAAAAGCAATATGAACGTCAGTTGATAATATGATTATGCAATTAAATAATAGATGGCATTAGTTATTATGTTTTTAACCATTTTAACAAAATCTAATTTTGACTCTTTATCCTGAAAATTACAATTGCTTTAAAATTTTGATAAATAAAACATGATGAGAAAGTGATGTTTTATTTGTTACAGCTTGTCATTTATCAAAGACGAGCAATAATTAATAAAAAAAAAAAAAAAAATATTAGTCGATTACTCCGCCATCTTGTGTCTTATTTGATAAACAATTATTTTAGTACCGTGAAAATCCGTAGCGCTGACAACCCAAACAACAAATTCCAACATGGTGGCAATGTGGTACACAGTTTGAAAATGCAGGCCGTGTCATGCTTTGAAAAAAATCATTCTATATTTGAATTTGGTGGAAAATGTCGGACCCTAAACGTGCAACTCTTATAACAGTGGGTGCTACAAAAAATGTGAATAAAACAGTGAGATTAACAATAAACTTGGATGAAAGCAACGAAAGTAAATATCCAGAACTGAATTACAAGGAACTAGTCATAGCAACAGCGGTAAGTTATAACAGAAAATCATAGTAATTTACGCAACCATAGCGGTTTTTCAGCTCCTTGCATTGTTAAGTACATAAGGAAATCATAAAATTCCGAATAAATAGGGCTTCTATGACCGTAAAAGTTGTTCTAATCTGAACTCATCTTGAGCACTTAGGATATTTTTTTGCTTACGTTACATAGGTTTGCGTTAGGTTTGTTACATGATTTTGCGTTCACGGATTGTGCGGGAAGCCCAGATATCGGTCGCCATGTTTGCAATAATTTAAGACGAACGATCGTCATCCTAGGGCAAAATAAGTGCAATGTTATTGTGCATGTTTATTATCGAGTACTTAATATTTTCTTAGAAATCATTATATTATTTATTGTATTAACAACTACCATGCACAAACAATCGCTTACGTAGGTATTGATAATTTACTCTGATAGCATAAGGAGCGAAAGTAGTGGACAGATGACCTAGGTTAACCCGCCTATGTATTGTGTTTGTACTGCACAGAAAGGCTATTTTAGGTTACTTGCTATGATTATTTTTATTGTGAAAATGATATAATTACATTTATAGGAAGTTGCTATTATTATGGTATTTTGATAGTATCTATATAACAGTCAGATGATTACGTTGTGTTCGTTTGTGTGTGTGTGTGTTCTGCTTGTGTGTTCATCTACGAGTTGCGTTGATAAATAGGGATTATATTTTTGCAGTATACAACTGCATACGTGCAAAATATTAATGAATGGAATTATAACCCATTTACATAATGTTTATTTGTGTTGGGCTAATGTCTCATTAATTAAATTGCGTGTTCTTATGACATTTTTGTAACGTTCTTGGCTCATAACATGTTTTTGAACGATAATTACTATGACTTGATAAATCGATTTGTAAATCATAAACGGGGTTAGGTTATACATAATGTATTATGTGTGGGTGACAGTTTATACTTGTTGTGTAGTGTGTCTGAATGGTATACATATAGGTGTAGGGTTGTGACTTGTGAGCGAAACATAACTTTGTACAAAACGGGCATTTTCTTGCGCTGAAGTATTTTGCGTTTGCCTTTCACGGACGGCTCGGCAGCTTTTAGGTTATTTTGATGTCTGGCGACTGGTGTATTTTTTTTCGTAAATTTGACATCTCGCGTTACGGAATCGCATTCGTTTTCGTGAATTTCTTTATCGCTAGTATAGTAGCTATAGTGATAATTGATAATGAACTTGAAACTTGAAAGAGTAATAAAAATATTTATTTTGAGTACATTTTATAAAAGTTTATACTTTTATTTTTTATCATAAAATACATAATTTTACGATAATAAAATATATTATGGTACAGGGTACTTACTTAAATTATTGTTTCATCGGAAATAATTAATTTTTTCTTGCCAAAGTTATTTTTCGCGTATCTTAAGGGTGGGTTGCACCAGGGGCATGGTTAAAGTTATGGTTATAGTATATGGTATTATATATCCTTTAGCTTTAACTTTAACCTTATCTAACGGAGAAATTGACAGATGACAGCTGGTCCAACAAGGTTATTTAAGAACGAGCGGGAGCGCTGCTGGTAAAGGAGAACTGTCAAAAATTGCGTTTTTGTATGATGACAGCGTTAGTTCCTTTTTTCGCCACATGCATTTAAAACCTTGTCGAGCTCTATGGATTAAGGTTAAATATTATGGCATCTTGATGGCCTCCATTTTTAACTTTAACCAAAGATTTAACATTTTGCATTGTAGTTAAAGTTACAGTTATAGTTAAAGTTAGTTGGTGCAACCCAACCTAAGAGTGGGTTGCACCAACTAACTTTGAATTTAATACTTCAGTCGGAATTTCCAGGAATTGCTATTGTATTCTATTGTTGTCGCAATCACCGGTGATCGCGCGGGGCCTGAAAGATTAACTGTAACTTTAACTTTAACCAGAGATTTGACATTAGTCATTACACAGTGCAAAATGTCAAATCTCTGGTTAAAGTTAAATATGGCGTCCAAACACCCCATATGCTCATACGACATCTGTCAATTTTTCCGGTTAAAGTTAAGGTTAAAGTTAAAGCTAAGGGACACCATATTTAACTTTAACCGTAACTTTAATCTTAACTTTAACCACGCCTCTGGTGCAACCCACTCTAACGGCCGTATGAATAAAAACTTAGCGAGGGTTTTAACTACGTTTTTACTATGTAAAAATGTAGTTAAAACCCTCGCTAAGTTTGTATTCATACGGTCGTTAGTCTTTAAGGGCAGATAAATGAATGAGGATCATTGTGATGAGGATGGTTTAGAGATCAGATGGAGACAACCGACAGGTAAACATCAGCCATCCAATATAATTATATAATAAGGATTAGCCGGAATTTGTTTTATTTGCACCTAAGTTAGAATAAACAGATTGTGAACTAATAACCAAGCTATGGCCTGTGAATCAGTTTAGTATGACTTTAGTCAAAACTCAATTTTAATATGATTTTAATATTTACTGGCATTTGTTGTTTCTTGTAGTTTTTTACAGTCATAATATTTATCTGCTTTTTATGGCATTAACTTTTAATGAAGTTTTAATCAAAGCATACGGAAGTGCCGTTCCAGCAGCCGCGCGCATGCCATGCACTATTTACACAAACTGTTTCGACACACTTTTGACCCCCCCTGTAGCTCAGTATCTATTGCGAGTGCAAACTGCAAACATAAATTTAAACCTACATTATACGTAATTATAATATACTAGTACTTAAGCAGTATATCCAATTTCATAGGCATAGCTTCGGTAGATCCTGAAATATGTCCCTATAAAAGTAGCTAATTTTGGCACTCACTCACTCACTGTCCGGTAATCAAAACATTTAGGCCACTTCCAATTGTCCCAGTGTTATGAAATTTGGCACACAGGTTGTGTGTTATAATATATGTAGATTAACAAAAAAATTTGAAATTTTAGAAATCAGTCAATCATGAGTCGGTTAATCTACAAACTCCAGAGGCCACTTCCAATTGTCTTAGCGTCATGAAATTTGGCACACATGTCGTGTGTTATATCTAGATTAACAAAAAATAGAGAAATTTAAGAAATTGGTTAACGTGAGTCTGTTCATCTACGAACTTTAGCTATAAAATATTGTCATGACTCATGTATAGGGATGGGTAAGGCAGTAAAAACTGGGTCAGAGTAAAAACTCAAACTCAGTAAATACTGAGTATTTACTTTATTGTATGAGTCTTTACTCATTGGACACAGTAAAAACGTTTTATTCAATATTTTAGGTTCTAATTACACTTAAACAAATTAAGAACATTACAGAATATTAAAAAATACTTATAATTTAACAGATTCATAATTTTAAGTAAGACAATGTAGACCAGTGCGCCGATACCTTTATAAATAATAAAAAGTGAAAAAGAATAATAGTAGGATAAAACCCATTAGAAAAGGAGAATAATATAAAAATTAGGAGAAAAATAATTTACGGGCGATCTGAGTTCGGGAAAGGTGTGGGGGTGGGGTTTTGAGGGTAAGAAACGATTTATCTCGATTTCCGATAAAACTAAAAGTCCTGTGGAAAAAAGTTAAATAGCAAAGTTGTAGGTAATAGAAAGATCTAAAACTACAAAAGTCACGCTTTTTCCACATAACCTTAAAATTTATGTGAAAAATTCAAAAAACATGTTTTTGGTTTTTTATTAATATTATCTTTCAAAAAAAAATTTTTTTTCACGAAATTCGGTGGAAACTTACCTTTTTTGTACCAAATACGCTATAATTTATTTGATAAAAAATATATTTTATTTTTTCACCTCATTTCGAAATTATATCGAAAAAATACCCTAATTTTCAATCGGAAATTCACCCATCAAAATAGCTGTTTTAAAAAAATTGGTATGCTTTCTATTCGTTGAAATCTCTACTTTTCAATGGTGAAAAAAAATATATATATATATATTATAATGTAGTAAATCTTTTCAAAAAATGCAAAAAATCGAAAAAAAAAAATCTCAAATTTGAAAATTCTATATTAATTTCATTTAAAAATGTGAGCTGCAATTTGTTGTAATTAAAAAGTTGATTAATTATTTAATTATAATTACATTTCTGTCATATAAAATCTCATTTTGGCGCGCGCGGGGTCACGTCACGCGCGGGCTACGCGTGGTGTCGATTAATTTAGTGTTTTTTAGGATAACTTTCGGAAGCTTTTTCTCAACATTTTAGTACTGACTACTGAGTGATAATAAAAGAAAAAATATGTGTATTTTAATTTTAAACAAGGATCATTATTTCAAAATTTGGCAGGAAGGTTTAATTGCACCCTGTATGTCGACCCTTCGCTTCTCTTAATTTCTTCATAGCACCAAAAACTTTCAAAAGTACCAATAATAGGGTCAAGACGGGACGATTCTATATGGTTCTTTAATGGTTTACAATAGTAGTGATTGGTGATGATGATGAGGAATGTAATTTGCGTAATAGCATATGCTTTCCGTTCTTAAAACAACGTCGAAACTACCAAACTTGTATCTATAAAGGGTCAGAAGTTCTCTCAGCACCTTCCAAACCATAGTATACCCGGTGCAAAATCTTACTTGTTGGTAGCATATGCTTAGAATATTGCTCACAAAACCGAAGTCATCACATGTTTCCATGTAAGTAAATGAGGAGTCCCCTCGATTTCTTATGGATCCCTTCATCAGGTCACCACTTTTATGAATACGGTATCAAATTGGGATGATAACCTTTACACCAAAAGAAAAATTTTGAAAATCGGTTCACAAACGGTGGAGTAATCATTGAACATAAAAAACGAACATAACACCACCTCCATTTTGAAAGTCGGTTAAAATTGTGGCCTAATATGTGTTACTCTGATGTATTTAAAGCTATATTAATGTAAAGTTTCATTAAAATTCGTTCAGTAGTTTTTGCGTGAAAGAGTAACAAACATCCATACATCCAAACTTTCGCCTTTATAATATTAGTAGGATAAGTATAATGTGTACAGCTACCAATGGCATTTTTAGGGTTCCGTACCTCAAAAGGAAAAAACGGAACCCTTATAGGATCACTTTGTTGTCCGTCTGTCCGTCCGTCCGTCTGTCAAGACCCTTTTTCTCAGGAACGCGTAGAGGTATGAAGCTGAAATTTATATCAATTACTCAGGTCTACTGTCCCTTGAAGCTGTGAAAAAATCAAACTTCTAAGCCAACGCAATCAAAAGATACAGCCGTTTATGCCGCAAATTTTCGACACTTGCAAGGGAATCAAAACCTACAGGGTGCTTCCCGTGAACTCAGAATCTTGAAATTTGGTACGAAGCAACGTCTTATAGCATAGATAAAGGAAACATTACGAAAACCATAAATTTTTAGTTACATCACATAATATACAGGATGTCCCAAAACTCAACGATAATCTGGGACCGGATGAATGGCCAAGTTACACCAGTTCCGGGAAAAATAAAATAAAAATTCCATATCACTCAGTTTAGCGATAATAGACAATTTTGTAAAAAAGTCGAAATTCGACACCCTTAGTCGCATTTTCAAGTCCTGTGATCACCAATGTCACAATTTCGCTGTATTTTTTTTAATTTTGAGATCTTCATTAACGATGCTATTAATCGCAACTACGAATTAATGCAAGAAACATCGTTAATTTAATAAAATAAGTTAAGTTTCAGTGAGTCATGGTTCACAAAAATATTGTTAGTGAACTTTGACACTTCATTTTGAAAAAAAAATGTACTACACTACCCTTGGCAAGTTATTTCAAAAGTTGGCGCATTTTATCAAGATTTAAAAATGGTGCAACACTAGCCACTTTTCTTGCCATTAAAATTTTTATTTCTCATTTTTTCCAAATTGAGCTCATTTTGAACAACTCAAGATAAGGAATTTTTGTTATTAAAATTTGTTATTTTTTGTTTCTGGTCTAAAATAAAATTACTATTTTTAGTAAAGATGTAATTCAGTCAGTTAATAACCAATCTTATTGTAAAAAACATAATAATAATTAATACAATAATGAAAGAACCGTCGTAAAAAATTTATTTAATTATTCACCTTAAACTACAGTAAATGTTTGAATTGTTTGCCTCCGGCACGAATACAGGCTAAGCAACGCCTTACAAAAGACCAATTCGAACATTTATTGTAGTTTAAGGAGAATAATTAAATAAAAAGTTTTACGACGGTTCTTTCATTATTTTATTAATTATCATTATGTTTTTTAGTATAAGATTGGTTATTAACTGACTGAATTACCTCTTTACTAAAAATAGTCATTTTATTTCAGACCAGAAACAAAAAATAACAAATTTTAGTAACAAAAATTCCTAATCTTGAGTTGTTCAAAATGAGCTCAATTTGGAAAAAATGAGAAATAAAAATTTTAATGGCAAGAAAAGTGGCTAGTGTTGCACCATTTTTAAATCTTGATAAAATGCGCCAACTTTTGAAATAACTTGCCAAGGGTAGTGTAGTACATTTTTTTTTCAAAATGAAGTGTCAAAGTTCACTAACAATATTTTTGTGAACCATGACTCACTGAAACTTAACTTATTTTATTAAATTAACGATGTTTCTTGCATTAATTCGTAGTTGCGATTAATAGCATCGTTAATGAAGATCTCAAAATTAAAAAAAATACAGCGAAATTGTGACATTGGTGATCACAGGACTTGAAAATGCGACTAAGGGTGTCGAATTTCGACTTTTTTACAAAATTGTCTATTATCGCTAAACTGAGTGATATGGAATTTTTATTTTATTTTTCCCGGAACTGGTGTAACTTGGCCATTCATCCGGTCCCAGATTATCGTTGAGTTTTGGGACACCCTGTATATTTTTTTAATAATTTTAAACTTACTACCCATTTCCTCATAAACGCGTAGAGGTATTAAATTGAAATTCATACCAAATACTCAGGTCTATAATACCTTTAAGCTGTAACAAAATCGAACTTCTATGTCAACGCAATCAAAAGAAACAGCAATTTAAGCTGCATATTTTGAAACTCGCAAGTACTCGCAAGGGAATCAAAACCTAAAGGGTACTTCCAGTCGACCTAGAATCTTGAAATTTGGCATGAAGCAACGTTTTATAGCACACATAAAGGAAAAATTCCGAAAACCTTAAATTTTTAGTTACATTACAAAATATATAAACGATAAAGAGATCTTTGTCTTAAATTTATGCTCCTCCATCTTTCCCCATTGTAATGTTATGAATTTCATTTTGCAATAAAAATACCATAGTTATGACTCGATTGTCGTAATGAATGAACTTTGTAAACCTTGCAGGTTTGTACGGAACCCTCGGTGCGCGAGTCCGACTCGCACTTGGCCGGTTTTTTTTATAACACCGACACTGTAAAAATCGTCTACCTAAATACCAAAATTAGGTAGCCTATCATCAAAATTAGGTATTCTATAGCTGAGGTACCTAATTTTTAGTTACTGAGTCCAAAAAATATTAAAAGAAAATTTTGCATTCAGTATATTATTTAAGTATATATAATTTATTTTCATTTGTACTGGTTATACTCAAACAAAAAACATAGCTTATACTTAAAATATAATACAAATAAATAATAAAATATAAAGAAAAACTTTATATAATTCAATTGTGGTTAGTAAAACAAAAAATACTCAGTCAAAAGTAAATACTGAGTGTCTAAATTCATTTTTACTGAGTATTTACTCTGGTCTGAGTAAATACTCAGTAGCTTACCCATCACTGTTCATGTATAATGCACACTGTATAGCTTATTAAATAAATAGTTTACTTAAAAATTTTGCTCCTTTCGATAGTTTAACAAATACCTTAGCGCCATCTGTCGAAAGTATTGTTTATATCGGGCATGGCACAAAAAGAGAAAAATAAGTATGATTTCTTGAAAAAAGCTATTGAAATCCCACCAAAAACATGCATGTTAAAGTGGGGCCCAAGTTCCTATTGGCAAATTTTTGGCCTAAAAAGAGTTGAGATCCAATTCTATGCCAAGTTTAGATGCTCCTCATCGATCGTAATCATCTTCATCAACAGCCTGATCCATAATAGTTCTAAATTTGAACTTGACAAGTTTTCGTGCTATACATAACACTTGATTAATTGTATAATATTTATATAATTAAATTAACCTGCCAAGTTCAAATCAGAAGTATTATGGATCAGGCTGTTGATGAAAATGATTACAATCAATGGAGTGCATCTAAACTTGGCATTTGATTGGATCTCAACTCTTTTTAGGCCTTAAATTTGCTGATAGGAACTTGGCCCCATTTTAACAAGTATGTTTTTGATGGGATTCCATGTTTCACTGCTACTTGGGATCCAAAATAAAATCTGTTAAGTATTTTTTACTAGATGAAGCCCGCAACGGAGTTGCGGGCTTCATCTAGTAAAAAATAATTTAATAAGTTAATCGCGCGGGAACCGTACATTTTTCCAGGATAAAAAGTATCCTGTATCCTTTCTCGGGACTCAAAAGTATCTTCATACCAAATTTCAGCAAAATTGGTTCAGCGGTTTGACAGACAGACACACTTTCGCATTTATAATATTAGTATGGAAGTATGGATGAGAAAAGGTAACCATAAAAGTTACCTAAATATATTCTATTTCAGAGAAAGAAGCGTACGGAGAATGGTAAAACTGAAGGGCTGGACCCATTTTCAGACAATGATGATGACGTTGAGAGAGTTGCCAGGAAATTTGAACAAAAATATGTAAGCAACAATTTATTACTATAATGTTGTACAAAATTTTAATGAAATTGCTTATAAATTCATAAATTTTTTATTTTACTTCATAGGGAGGAAAAAGCACCTATGGGAGAAAAGGCAGGTCCAAATATGATGAGTTTGCAGACATTGGTGCTGGTTATGATGAAAACGACTCATTTATTGATAACACAGATGGTGTAAGTATTATACTTCTAAGTACCACTACCATCAGAGAAGTTGATTCTCTAAGTAGTAAGTACCATCAGAGAAGTTGATTCCTAGGCAGATGGCGAACCTAAGTAATTTGGTTGTGTAAAGCCCGCCACAGACTTAGCTATAATATATATTAATCCTTCAGGCCCCGCGCGAGCACCGGTGATCGCGACAACAATAGAATACAATAGCAATTCCTGGAAATTCCGACTGAAGTATTAATATATTTATAGCTAGGCATATTTTCTATACTAAATCCGCATGTCACAGAAATATATATTATAGCTGAGTGTGCGGTCACGCGAAAATTAGTTTAGAAAATATATAGTAATATGCCTAGCTATAAATATATTAATATATATTATAGCTAGGTCTGTGACGGGCTTTATGTGAAAGTTCAAACCCATATGACTGATCACATTCACAGAACATTGAATAGACAAAGCCGACACATGACATAGGTCCGTCAACTGCCTAGGAATGAAATTCCTGATTGTACAACAAGGTTTTATGGGCACATATTATATTACTAGCTATTTGACCGAGCTTTGCTCGGTATTCAATAAAACACGAATAAAGTGACATTTTCTAAAAATGATTCTTAGCTAGATATACTAAATTTCATGAAAATCGTTGGAGCCAATTCCGAGATTCCAATTATATATTTATATATATACAAGAATTGCTCGTTTAAGGGGCCGGGCTACCCTCGAAATTCTCATACATACGTAATACCAAAATCATTTTGTCATACGAAAATATTTAACATGTTTGAGTTATTTTTCAGCTTAAAATAGTAATTACTTAGGTTCCTGAACAAAAATTAACTTCAAAATATTTAAACACTAAAAAATAGAGTAAAACACTAAAAAATATATAAATAGTAAATTTACTACAAAATATTTAAATACTAAAAAATATTTTTTAGAATTGAAATATTTTGTAGTAAATTTAATATTTATTTATATATTTTTTAGTGTTTTACTCTATTTTTTAGTGTTTAAATATTTAGTAGTAAATTTAGTAAAAAAAAATTATACACAAAAAAAATTTTTTTAGTGTTTAAATATTTTGAAGTTAATTTTTGTACAGGAACCTAGGTAATTACTATTTTAAGCTAAAAAATAACTCAAACATGTTAAATATTTTCGTATGAGAAAATGATTTTGGTATTACGTATGTATGAGAATTTCGAGGGTAACCCGGGCTCTTAAAGATATAAGATATGTTATGTGGGTAGCGCTTAACAAGGTGCCTTTTATAAGGTTAATTATTTATATTTCATATTATATTGTTATACATAAAGGATGTCATTATTTTCAGTATGATGAGATGATTCCACCTGAATGTGATACTCTATATGGTGGGTTCTACATCAACTGTGGATCACTTGAATTTAAGACTGTACCAGAAAATGTAACTGCCACATCTGATGGTGAACCTAACAGAAACCATGTTCGCAATAAGGTATTGTTATTCACAAAATATTTTTTATGTCATTGCCTTAACCCATCAATCCCCAAGCTGCAGCCGGCCACGATGCAGGTGTTAAATTTTAAAACACTTACCTATACTTAGTCTGGCCATAAATACTGTTACTAGTAAAAATAAACAAAATATTACATTTGAATTTGGATTCTGTAATTTTTATATGATTGTTTATTGTGTTTTCTCGTTTTGGCACCAATGTATTTGACAATATTTTGCGATACTGAAATGGAGTGGGGTGATCAAAAGAACAGAATCGCTGTGATTGCGTCACACAAAATAGGTATGGAGTCCAATGTCATTTTTAAAACTCTCCATACGCTTGGCATATTATTATGTACCGGGCCATTAATTAGTACAATGAGACCTTCTGCTTGTGACAGAAAAAGATCCACGCAGTGTTCGTACGAAAAAGGTGGTTAAAGCAATAAGGGAAAGAATTTGAAAAAAATCGGTTCGAAAGTAAAAGATTTTATCTCACGAGATAAAGATGGCACCTAGAACCATGTCGCGTATTTTAAATGATGACTTAGGACTTTCAACCTACAAGAGACGTACTGGTTATTTCCTAACTGATAATTTAAAAAAGAAAGGGTGGTTAAATTAAAACAACTACTGAAGCGGTACGCAAAGGGAGGTCACAAAAAATGTTTGTTTACGGATGAGATTTTTTTTTACAATTAAGCAACATTTTAACAAACAAAATGGTTTTATTTATGCTTGAAGTTCTAAGGTTCAACATCGAGTTTAATAACCAAAAATGGTCCTTCCAACAAGGCTCGGCGCGGGTCATAAAGCTCAGTCGGTTTGGTCTTGGTTGGAAACGAACGATTCGGACTTCATCAGAGCTGATGACTGGTCGTCGTCTAATCCCGATCTTAATCCACTGGATTATGATTTTTGGTCAGTTTTAGATATGGATAGAATGCCGTGATAATTTGGAGTCTCTACGACGATCCATACGACTGGCAGTGAAGAATTTTCCCATGGAAAGAGTCCATGTTTCTAATGATAACTGGCCACAATGTTTAAAGGATGTTATTGTAGCCAATGAAGGCCAATTTGAATAAGCTTTTAATATTTTAAATTGTTTTATATTTATGTATTAAACTAATACACTGTAAAAGTAATAAATTTTATTTGTAACAGAAAAAAAAAACGTTTTTCTTTGTTTCAGTATTTATGGCAAGACTAGGTATATAAAACTTTTTTTTTGCAGAGGCGAATATCTTCCAGCAGCAGCGATGATGCTTCATCAGACAGTTCTTCGGAATCTGACAGTCAGGAGGCGAAAGATACAAAGGCTATCGCCAATGGAGATGTTGACTCACATAAAATAGAACATCGGAAGAAGGTACTTAAAATCGTTATCGTTTTATGGATTACAATATTATAAACCATTTTTATACAGCCAGAAGTTAAGGGAAAACTAAAAAAGATATGGATATTAATTATTATTAACTATTTTTTTCTTCAGAAAAACAAGGATGTTGATAAGAAAAAAGCCAAAAAGGTTCGACGGACTGATTCTTCTGCTGCCACTTCTGGAAAGCAGACGTCAGATGGTATTTACTTTTTATTATTACATTCTGAGAATTACATTAAACATGTTATTTTAAATTATTTAATAAAAATTGGTTATAATAATATTTAAAAAATGTTTTAAAATATTGTTATTTATAAACTCATACAACATACAAGTAACTACTATGCTAACCACTGTTTACAGAAAATGTTCCTGGAGATGCTGAAAGTGCAGACTCGAGAACATCACAGTCAGACTCCTTAACCTCAAAACCAGCGCCTAGTTCAGAAAATCCTATTACTTCTGACAGCTCAAGGTATAATAATTAGTAGCAGTTGTAGCTTCAAATAGGCATAACAATTTGTCGCAAAAAAAATGACCATTAATCTGTTTTACATAATATTTTGAATTTTACAGGGATACAGAAGCAAAGGTTGAAATAAAACTGCCACCTCCAATAAGCCAGTTGCTGGACGAGATTGAGGCACAGAATGTGCGAGTGAAAGATACAAATGAAGCAGACTCCATCATAGACCAGTATGCATTAAGGTAATTAGATGCAAAATACAATAATATAAACTTTAGAATTATTTGCATAACTTAGTTACATTCATAAACATGATGAGTTCTGACCATACGGTCGTTAATTATTTTAAATACATAATACTATTGTATTTAAAATAATTAACGTTTTATGCACAATGTTACAACTTAATTTGAAATGAAGTGGATGATTTTCTTTTGACCCAACATGGAAATATTTTGATGACGCCTTTTACGAATACATTTAACTATGTAATTATTATACTCCGCGTCAAATAATTTGATCCAAATAAGACAAACAGATAGAAGCATAAAGGTCGTAGTTGACGGCGAATACTCGGAAACTCAGTCTGTTGATGCTGGTTTCCCTCAGGGCTGTGTGCTATCACTACTATATTCATACTGCATATCAATGACATGTTACAGACCAACGGCATTCATTGCTATGCGGATGATAGTGGTGATGCTGTATATACCGGCTCCCCCAATATTTCTCGGCAAAATGTCACTGAGAGTCGAAACGAACTTGTGTCTAAGGTGGAGAATTCATTGGAGAAGGTCTCTGAATGGGGTAGACGTACCTGGTCCAATTTAACCCCGCCAAGACACAAGTCTGCGCGTTCACCACTAAAAAGTCACCAATGGTCGTATATCCTCGTTTCGAGGGCACATCTTTAACCATCTCCCCTAGCATTGAGATACTTGGAGTCAATATATCGAGCGAAGTCCAGTTCCGATATCATCTAAACTCTAGAGGGTAAGGCCAAATTAGCCTCGAAGAAGCTTGGTGTTCTTAACAGAGCGAGACAGTACTTCAGTCCGGACCAACGCCTACAACTCTACAAGGCGCAGGTTCGGCCTCATATGGAATATTGTTCTCACCTCTGGGCAGGGGCGCGAAAATACCAACTGCTCCCTCTGGATCGTATCCAACGAAGGGCCGCTCGAATTGTTGACTGCCATAGTGTTTCAAACAGCTTGGACCCCTTGGAATTACGCCGAGATGTAGCTTTACTCTGCATCCTCTATCGGTTGTATCACGGGGAGTGATCTGATGAATTATTCTGAATCATACCACCTGCAACTTTTCGCCATCGTCCCACGCGAAAAACATACAGGTCAGTTAAGAAGAGCTGGCACGATCGACACATTCAAACATTGCGCATGTCTGTGAATAAGCGCGTGGCGTGACGTCGTACTGCATACACATCATAAAAAGTCTGCCCGTCTCTCTCGCGCGCGGTCTATCTTATGAGCGTGATGGGGACAGTTATTGTTTTTCTTATGCTACTGTTTATAAATACAGCGTGATGTTACAAGTCGGTAACGTGTGATCGGCGCGCGGCCAGCGTTCGGAACCGTACGATAATTATCGTGCACATACGATAATTTTGTGCGTACGTACGATGTACGATAGCATATTATTATCGTACGCAGGTTATACGATAATTTGTATCATGATGCAAACATATCATATTTTTAAACATACTGTATAGTGAAATTGCATAAGTGTGAGCACTGTGAACGTGCCAGCTTTAGTTTTTTTTTTTTTTTTTTTTATTAAATAAAAAACTAAGTTAACTGATCTATACCATCCTCATCACCTTGATGGGTGGCAGTCTTCCACAGTGCGTTTTTCGCGTAACTTTCTGCCGCGCACTGTAAAACTCTGGAACGAACTGTCACCAGCAGTATTTCCGGACCTACACGATCTGCAAACCTTCAAGAAAAGAGCGTATTCCCTCTTAAAAGGCCGGCAACGCACCTGCAGCTCTTCTGATGTTGCGAGTGTCCATGGGTGACGGTAGTTGCTTACCATCAGGTGACCCGTTTGCTCGTTTGCCCCCTTATTTAATAAAAAATAATCTAAAGAACAATATGGGTGACTATAACACTATCAACACAAAAAAAAAAAAAAAAAAGAATACAATGGCTCATTAATTAGTTAAGCTTTATGTATTTTTTTAACATTTAGCTAAAACTAATTGAAATTGAATTTGTTGTATGCAGGCTACATCGTGTGTTAAATAAGGTGAATGCTGACAAGCGAGTGAAACGCGTCGCTTGGGGCCGAGCGTCAAAGGTGTTGCATGTGTCCCGAGCACGCCTGCTACAGAGGTCACGTGCTCTTGACGGTTAGTACACAAGTTAGATAGATAGATAGAAAATTATTTATTTGTACAACTTAAAACTAAACTTAAACTTTAAAACACAATATAGGAAAACTATGTACAAATATGCGGCCTTACTGCTTACAGCAGTTTCTGCCATACAACCCCTTTAAAGTTACTGCTTTATTATTACTATAATCGTTGGCTAAACATTCGTTTTACGATCTACAGATAAAGTGTCAGTCTACAAGCTTTGTCTCTTGATATTGAGTCATTGAGAGATTTTGTGATTATTTTTACTATCTCTTATCAATTTTTAGGTACCTACACTTATCTTTAATTATAATCGCATAAACTACATATAATTCATTTCAATAACCTTAACATTCTTGTTTTAATAATGTACTTTTCTGCAGCTAAAACTTCATCTATGAATTCGAATTCATCCCAAGTCGTCACTGCAAATACTTCAGTTATAACGGCGGCAACTACTACAACAACAGAAACTGTACCTAACTCATCAGTACCAACAAGTAATAGTGCCCCAGTTACTTCGAATAAAGCAGCCTCCGCCCCTACTATGAGTAAACTCAATACTTCAACTATTGTTACTAAATCTGTACCCGCTACTACAACTGCAACCAAAACGACGACAACGAGTAAACGGAAAGCAGATGACAAACTCAAAGATTTGGACGTCAGTCAAATGTCACCAGAGGAAAAGGAATCAAAGATTGTTGAAACACTGAAAAAGTAAGTACCTACAAGACATATAGGTCTACCAGTGTGTCTAACATGCATGTACAACGAGATATCTCACTCTCGTGTGTAGTTATATTGTCGATAATCGACATAATTGACATTATGTCGATATCGACATCGATCATTTTTTGACATTATGTTGATAGATTTTGACGACAGATCTACACGAGAAAAAAATTTATGTCATGTTAGTATCAATAGCAATGAAGAGGCAAACGAGAAAACATGTAGACAAAATTTTCTCGTTTGCGTATCTTGGGCCGGCATGATCAGCCGGCCTAAAATGCGCAAACGAGAAAATCTCGAGATATCACACTCTCGTGTGTAGTTATATTGTCGCAAACGACAATGTCTACGCTAGATGGGCTGATGGCAAAAAGTAAGAAAAGAAATAGACTCCAGCAATACCGGGGTATAGTTGGAATAAAACATTTTGATCCTTTTTTTTCTTATAGCGGCTGAATCTGTGTGTGAAACATGCAAATATAAAAATTTATCCAATGATCTGGGATATTTTTTTGGAAATCTGCCATCAAAATTTGCCATCAGATCCTGGTATACTTTTTATGAGGGTGACAAAAACGTACAACTTTCATATTGTGGTATGTACATCAATAAATTTTTGATGTTGGTGAAGTAATCTTTTATTATTTTTGTTTCAGGTTAAAAGAATTAATAGACGAGAGAAAGCCATCTATGATGTCTGCTTACAATGCAGAGTGTGAACGAGTACAGGAAGAGAGGTAACCTAATTTTATATTTTATTTAATTACTAGCGACCCGCCCGGCGCGGTCGCACGGGTATAAAATATATAGCCACTGAAAAAATGATTAAAATGGATCCTTCACGTGGTCTACTTCTTATCTGTGCCAAATAACATAAAAATTGCTCCAGTAGTTCACGAGATAAGCCCTTTCAAACAATTTCCCCCGTTTTTTTTCACATTCTCCTATTAGTATTAGCGTGATAAAATATTGCCTATAGCCTTCCTCAATAAATGGGCTATCTAACACTGAAATAATTTTTCAAATCGGACCAGTAGTTCCTGAGATTAGCGCGTTCAAATTAGCCCTTTCAAATAATTTTCCCCGTTTTTTCCCCATTTTCCTCTATTTCTTCGCTCCTATTAGTCTTAGCGTGATAAAATATAGCCTATAACCTTCCTCGATAAATGGGCTATCTAACACTGAAAGAATAATTAAAATCCGTTGCGTAGTTTTAAAGATTAAAGGGAACAAAGGGACATGAGGGAAAAAAAGCGACTTTGTTTTATAATAAGTATAGAAGTGTATTATGTTATGAAAATATTAATGTGTGCCATGGCAATGTTATGTTAAATTGTATTACTTAATTTTTAAATCAGTAAAAATATTCTATCAACTTTCACAATTTTTATTAGACTCAGATTCGAAAATTTTGCACAATTATCGGTCAACGCTGGGCACGACATGCTTTATTAGCAGCTGCACAAGAGTTGACGAATTCGAGTCGCTTCGTGAATCAGGTCACTGAAGCTTTTTATAATACATACATAATATACTTACTATAATAATAATTATTGTACTATTACAGGAAGAAGCTAGCTCAGTACACGGCTGAGAGCGGCGGTCCGCATATCGACAAGCGGCTGCCCAAGAGGCGGTTCCCGTGGTGCGCGAGGAGTCGCTCGCTGCTGGCGCGCCTGGCCCACCTCGCCGCGTCGCCCACAGACGCCGCCAAGTTGCTGCACGCGCGAGCGCTGCCTCTCTTCCCCTCGGGCTTCGTACGAATGCCCACGCTACTGAAGCAAGCAGAGTGAGTTACTATTTTAAATGTAAAATAGAATATATTATGTATCAGGCTAATCGTATCATGCTGGTTTTAAGACTTATGTTTTAGAAATTTAAAATAAACACTAATTATTTCAGCTTAAACAAGGAAGTAAAAGCTTCGGACGTTAAATTTCAACGAGCGCCAGCAGCGGCTACCTTTCCTCAACTGCCTGCGACATCTGCGCCGCAACAGTTTATTGAGCCTATACAGTTTCCGAGTTCTCTTACTGTCACTACAACCATGAAACCTATGGACAAGGGAAAATTTGATGATCCAGGTACATTTACAACCATCGTAAATTCCTTCCTACCAAATAAGGAATCGAGTACGGATAATATGGACGACAGGAATAATGACGCCGCCGATAAGTGTAAAGAGGACTACATTCGTCCCAATAACATCGGCAGTATAACTATAACCCCTGTAAGAACTGAGAAAAAAATAAATAACAGTAGCGACAAAAATAAGGAACCTCTATTGAGAGTTAAATCGCCGGCGGCACTCAATGAAATGGTAAATAAGAAGGATAAACAGAAAAAAGATAAAACAACAAATTATGTTAAGGAAAAGAGTGTCGATACTCCGTTGCACATCGACACCGGATATCCAAGTAAAAAAGAATCGACACAGAGTCCAAAGAATCTGGAGGAAATAAGTCAAAAGCATATCGAGAGTATGAGGATAGCGGAGAACAATATACCTCGGCCAGTTTTGGTGGCTAAACATTCCCCAACATTCGCAAAACCGGATAAAAGGCCGCCCGACGCGCGTAAAAAGAAGGAAGTATTAATAGTATCAGATATGGATCCTCTGGCAGACTGTCCTCAGGAGCCTCTCGCCGTGGACGATAGCAGTAGTGACGTGGAAGTGATAGAGGACAAACCAGACCCGAGTGAACCTAAAAGTGATAGTAAAAGTGATAAAGTGCCTTCAAAGGACAAAGTTGTTGACTCTACAAATCACAAAAACGTGAACAGTGTTAAACAAACGAAAAGTGTTAGTTCTAAGGACAAGGAGTTTAGGACAGAGAAGACTGACAGGGTGGAACAAAACATGGAGGAGGGTCCTGACGACATGATGACCTTGTTGAGAAATATCACAGAAATGGGGGTAAGTTGGATGTTTGATTTTATTGTTTTACTAGCTGTCCCGGCAAACTTTATTTTGCCATAAGTATTTCGCACAATATTTTATTGAAGTGACTATAAATAAGTATGGCACCATGGCAATGTCCATCGCTCTCCCGTAGTACAAACAATGGTCGCCGTCAGTCTCGAGTTGTAATAATTTACTATTATCCTACTAATTCTACTAATATTATAAAGGCGAAAGTATGTGAGTTTGTATGTTTGTTACTTCTTCACGCCTTAACGGCTGGAGCAATTTTGGCAAAATTTTACAAGGAGGTAGCTGACATCCTGGATTAACACATAGGCTACATTTTGAACCGACTTTCAAAATGGAGGATATGTTATTTTCGTTTTTATCATTTTTTATGTTCAACAATAACTTCGCTGTTTGTGAACCAATTTCGACATAATTTTACAAGCCGTTAGCTGACATCCTGGATTAGTACATAGTCTACATTTTTAACTGACTTCCGTAATGGAGGAGGTGTTATGTTCAGTTTTTTAAATTCTTTATATTCAACGATTACTCCACCGTTTGTGAATCGATATTTCAACAATTCTTTTGGTGTAATGTGTCATCCAAGTCGTAAACTAAACATACGGATTTCGAGTGTCATTTGATTAAATAGGCTTTCGCCCCGTCTTCTACTTGGGGGGGGGGGGGGGGGGCTGCAAACAAACCCCCATTCATTTTCGTTTTACAAACAGCAGAGTATTCATTAATCAACACAATCAAATATATAATTTTATCTCCTTTGTTTTGGAAGTCGGTTAAAATCAATAGCATAAGACAGCATAATCAATTTCCATCTCTCAGTCATCAAAATTGATGTTTTCGATGATCAAACTCAATTCATTTTGTCTCTAATACTATTTACCTATTAAAGCACAATTTAGTTTACCTAATAAATCGCGGGTAACACCGCGGAGCACAGCTAGTTTATTCAATAAATACACTTATCAATATAAAAAGTAGCCAGTAGCTGACCCTCAGACCTACTGAATATCATATAAAATTTGGTAAAAATCAGTAAAGCCGTTTCGGAGCAGTATGGTAACTAACATTGTGATACGAGAATGCTATTTGGAAGTCTTGCATCCTGTATACAATCTGCCTTATCAAACTGATATTATATAACTAACACCTCATTAAAATTTTCATTTTGATAGAGCAGAACTTATATTTTAAACTATTATTTATATTGTGTACTGAATTTTATGAAACATCCAAACAACACTTAAAATTTTCTTAAATATTTTTTCAGAATTCACAAAAACCTCAGAAACTGAATTGCAACTCATTTGGGGGTGTTATCAATAATGGTGAGTATACGTCTTATGTGGTCATAAATGGGATTTAAGTTTTTACTTTGAAGAGAAAGCATGGCATTATAAAAGATAGGTGTGAACTATAAATAATAAAAACTAAGGAAACGTAACTCCCATACTTCAATCATTTTGAATTTGGTTCTCAAGGTTTTTTTCGCCCACTAAAATAATATGGCAATAGCTATGAAACACTACATTTAAATTGACAAAATAAAGCAGTTGACAATAATTATCACTTCTGTAATAATTACACAACATTCTTGCATGTATTCACTTCTCATTTTGCATAAAGTATGCATGTATTTGGGTCACATTTTGTAGAGTCGGAACAAATTTTTTGACACGGTTACTTTTTCCTTAGTTTTTATTATTCGTAGGGTGTGAACCAAGGTTTTTTATTCATTGAAATTGAGTTTGGTGCTCATTATAAAATATCTGTAACATTAAAAAACTTCAAAAGCCGAGGCCATTTCACCACTTACTGATAAGTGCTGGATAGGCTATCCACAACCTATATGACAGATACTCCATACTCTATCTGTCTGATAAGCTATGGATAGCCTATCCGGAACTTATCAAGAAGTGGTGAAATAGGACCTTAGTCTAAAATGCTAATCACACCTACTTTTTATCCTACCTATATTTTAATAGTATTGAATTGGTACTAAATCCAGTATTAAATCATGGGAATTAGTTTTCTTGCTTAGTTCTATTAAAAAAATTGCGATCTCTTTATTAATGGGGGAAATATTATACGTACTTACGTTAAAAAAACAATACTTGCTTAAAAATTTAAATAAAGAGCATAAATTATGAAAAAAAAACTGATTCTTTTTAAATAGCGTCATCATTTTACTATAAATAACTGCTTTATTGGGATGTTCATCACATAGTGTTAGACAGATATTTCTATTGAATATTGAATATATTTGCATACATAAGATATTTAATTACATTCTTTTTTGGTCAGCCAAGAAGGAGTCTTCCAAATACAATCAGCCGGTTTTCAATCCGCATAGCGATAAAGACAAATTGTAAGTTTGGTTGAGGAGCTAATATTAGGGCTTTTATGAATGCACATTATATACCATGTGCTTGTACTATTTAATATGCCTTTTTAAGTTTGCAGTGCATCTTATATTTAGTTCAGTAAGAGCTTGCTTTACAAACTATACTTCCTTTTAGTTTCTAGCGAGTTTTTATGGTTCTTTGCGTTAATTTGGTTTGGGTTATAGACTTATTTCATTTCATGTAAAAAAAATTCTCACCTTATCACTGTATCTTATTCATTCCCAGAACTATTATTAATATCAGGCGTATAGTCTTGGCGCTATAAATTTTATTTTCTTTCTTATGATTTTGGATTGCTTCTTCTGTTTAGTTAAACTCTAGATAACATAACAACTAGTTAATTTAATCACCTCCGCCTCCATTGTTATAGGTTGTATCTAGTCCACAAATTATTTCTTCTGGCATGGATCGGTCGGATGAAAATGTATCCTCAGATTTCTGAGCAAATTTAATATTTATTTAATACTTTACTTTGAATTTTTATTTACTTTAGTATACTAAAAATTATTCCTGCTTAACTTAATAATAAGAAACTTAAAAATATATTAATAATTAATAAAACTAATTACTTAATAAAAATATTTTTTGGCATACTCAAGTATTATAATGATTATTAAGCATCTAATAATTTCACCTGAACTTTTAGTAACAATGGTATATAATAGTCATAATATCAACAAAAAAGGTATAAGTTTTATGTTATAGAAGGAAATAATAGATTTCTACAGAGGGACACCTTTGTTTCAGCGCAGAACGAGCATCTTTGAACAAAATGGATGGATGTAATGCTATTACAGGTAAATGAATCTTGATACTCATTACTCATCTGTAACAGTTCTTTCAAGAAAGTAATTCACTTTCACACTAAATCAATTTATTAACCTTTGGCGCGCCCTCTCATACACTTTAACCATAATATAGTAAAAATGTAATCATTGTTTTTTTTTCAGGTTAATGGTCATCACCACAAAGCCTACATAACACGGCTGCCTTGTATTTAATATCTAAAGTCATCAGTGGTTGTGTGAGTAGCAGTGGATTTGAAATATGGGTACACATAATATTATTAGTATCTTAAATGACCCTTCTAATACATTCTTTTTACGTAATTGGACAGCTCTCTGTTAAAAATAATTTGAATTCTTGTTTATTATCTTGTTTATCTCTAATCTGATCTGGCTCGATACACCAAAGAAAATTTAATAAGAGCACAAGTTTAAAACCTAAGTTTAAAATTTCTTCTAAAATGAAAAGTTTTTATCACAAATACCTCTCTTTTTAAACCATGTGTAATGTTTCTCAAAATAAGAATCCACTGCGAAAATTACTTAGTGTAAGTGCTTGCCTGGTGTATGTCAGTCGGCCACGTTTTTTTTTTTTAATATTTTAACCAGAGGCAGCTATATCATTGTCAATATCTTTGTGCCAAACGAAAAATTGTTTCGAAGTCATTATTTGGCACTTATAAAACACTTATTTCTGTGCCTATTGGAAGTAAGGGTATTATTGCATTTATGTTAAAATTATGCCAAATATGTCTTTATTAGTTATTTCGAATTGATTTAAGGTAGAAAATGTTTATTGTTTAATGTGTACAAAAAGACCCAAATGCAACAATACCTGTTTAAATAATTTGACGATTGTAATTAGTATTTTATGGCCTTTTAAAACGGAGGTTCCAACACAATAAGAATAATATTAGACAGTATTCATACTAGAGGATCGTGCGCACGCACACATTGGCCAGATTCAGTGGCGGCCTTAAACGACCCATTCATTATCCTGCATAAGCCAACGGACTGCACGCAGGATAGTGAATGGTGTTGCAGGCCTGCACGGCGGACTGCAGCAGGACTGCAATGCAGGATAATGAATGGGCCCTTTTAGGGGGTGGCGGTCGCCCGGGCCTCGCTCTTGCAGGGGCCTGGTATCAAGAAAAGTAGTTGGAATATTGTGCTTAAATTAGAGATAATCTTAGTAAAAGCGCAAATATCGACTTTAAAGTTTATCATCCCTACTTTCGCATCACATAGGTAGGTATTTTTTGTAAGACAAAGGGCCTTGCATAACCCAGGCCTCGCATTAGTAAGGCCGCCACTGGCCAGATTTCATAATATAATATGAAATAGCAATGTTGCGCGGGTTCGATTTTAATAGTAGAGGAGGGGAGGGTGCTATTTTTGTAGTCACTCGAGCGTCATGGAGACCTAGTAGGTTTTGTACATTAGGTAAAGCTGATAAAAAAATAATAAGAGCGTTTTATTTTTATTTTAGCGGTGGGTTCAGAAACTGCAGCCATTTTAAAGTTTTGAAAAAGGTAAATTTTATTCAGACAATTGCTTATTTATGTGAATTATACATATATTTTAGATAACAAGGACTAAATCATTTAGTTTAGAGCAAAATAAAATATCTGCGAAGCTTAGTTAAGAAAATATAAACCTTTATTTTTTTATATTTTAAAATGTCCCTACAGGCTTACCTTTGAATTGTCAGTGCTTTATATGGAAGCTTCTTTCGGGTATACTAAACATCCCCTATCTTAATCTGACAGATCCGATAACATTTCAATATTAAAAAAATATAAATCCACCACGTGAGAAATCTGATTTCTATACCATGATAACTAGACACGTCATGTCGGAAGCCTATGCAAGCTTAATCTGACACGCTCGAGCTACTCCCGGAATCCCCTCTTCCCCTCCAAGGTTCATCGTTAAGTATCTCTATAACTGTGTAATATTATTTTTTGTATGTGGTTCCAAGTTGTTGAATTTTCGCGTAGTTTATGTGTCGTTTAAATTAGTAGCCGACTGCACATTGTATTGTAGCACGTACTTATCGTTCCTATCGGGTCTCTGGCGCTGGACAGTACTGGATAGCGACAACAGTAGTCCTGTATAATACTACTGATTAAGTGATTACTGTATAAAAATTAGAGTAATATAAAATAGTTTTACACGTTTTTGTATAAACCGATGTCAATATTATGTTTCTACTGTGGTTAATTTATAATTATTATCAAAAGTGCGTAAAAAATTATTTGTGTAAAGTTATAATCTGTTAAAAAAGAAAGACTTGATAGCTAGCACAGGGCAGCTTAAGTTATAAACCTGATGATTAGAGAGAAATCAATAAGTATATGATTAGTATTACCTGGATCATGTTACAATTTATAATCATTTTTTGTTCTTATTACAAATCGAAAAGGAGTATTTTTAACTTTATATTAATTAACAAGCTATATCATATATTTTGAATCATATTTCATTTTGTACTGTTACAAAAACTAATTTTGTTACAATGTATCAACACAATATATTATGCTTCAAAAAATCTTTGTTATTTGAAAAATTAAAGTCCAAAAGTTTATTCGCGATTTAGATTAAGAGTTTAAAAGTTGAAATCATTTTTTGGAACGGCTCCATAATTTGAAGGCCCAGAAAAAATTGTATCTTAATAATCACAATTTTAAATTGTTATCAAAAGTCAATATAACCTAGTTGCAAAAATTTTAAACCTTCCAAAACACTGTAAAACATGCAAAATTGAGGTCACTGGGTCGCGTAAACCAGTGAAATAAACGTTTATTATACACGTCAAAATACATTTTATTGTAGATATAAAATAGATCTTAAAGTTTTTGAGAAACGAGTATAACTATAAAGGATATTATAGTCTGAGCGCCATCTTGCGGTTATGTTTAGAACTACTAGACGAGAGATGATTAATAATAATTATATTTTTTAAATGTAAAAAGTATTTAGACTCCAATATTGTAACCGAAGCAATGAGCATAGAGTTGTTTTGCACTGCCAGTATTTTTTAAGCCAAAAGCCTAGCGTTGTGCAAATTATTGAGTAAAAAGTAAATATATTATAATAGAAATCGGAAATAGACCTCTTTGTAAATGAATGGTAATTTTGAAGAAATCAAAATTATGTCCAATGTAATGAATAAATATTTATAATAAATAGAGAATATTTTGTTTCATTATGTCTGTTTATACTGTAAGAACCACCTTCAGTTTTGAGATTACTAAAATGTAGAACAATACTATTATAATTACTTAAAGTAAAGCCTTATTAATAATTAAAATTAAAGCGAGCTAATTAGGCTATACTGTCTACAAAAATAAAACAAAATGTGTTTGTAATTATTTTTTTTATTAATTTCACAAAATTATTTATTAAAAGCCACAATTTAAGGCTTTTAAGCTGTCAAAGCGATGTTAATCCATCTCTTCCATCCGTGAGCTAGAAAACTGGAATTCGGAAGCTATCTAGTGACTACAATAAACCACCGTTAGAAAATACCGTCACTCGACGGAGGGCAGTCCAAGCAACTATTTCAGTCTAAGATGACCTCACGACGGACAGAGACAAAACGGCGGACACTGAAACTAAAATCAGGTAATCTTAATTTCAGTTTTCGCTTCGTTAAATTACATATTTTGTATAATGACCAGTAAATATGAATATTATTTTGTATAAACGATGCACGACTTGACAGAATCTTATGTCGAAAATGTTTTTACATAAGACTACCTCGAGTGTTCATTAAATATTGATATATTTGTTTTCTTAACGTTAACGTGGGAATAAATCTATGTTACGTATAATAAGAACAGCTCCGTGTATATGACGTAATATTACGACAAGCAACATTGATCACTAATGCGGCCACTCACAGGGTGCGTTTCGCTTTGACCGTGTGGTCCCGCGTCGCGTCCTGCGAGTAGCTATCGTACTCGAATGTAGGTACGTACTTTGAAGCTAATTTGTGATAACTAACGCATTACACTATACCGACTTGCCAATAATACCCTTCGATTATATTTGTAAATTGTGTAAGGATGGTAGATGGCCAAGTTTGGCTACAATATTAAGTTCCAGGTCTATTCATGATTATTGTATTGAGAAGGTACAACTTACTATATTTTTAAGCTTATTCGAAAGGTATATTGGCTCCTATAGAGTATCAATATTCTATTATTATATATTATTATAGACATTAAACACCTTTAAATTCATTTAAAAAGTGCTTTCCCAATAGTTACATCTCTTTGGGTCCCACTTCAGTGTGATTCTTCCTTATATACAAAACAAACTACTAAGCCTGTGACCCGATTGTTGTTGTCCGTTTGTCCGCCATTTCGATTCCTACACAAAATGGCGGCTACTATATATCTATATATTCGCGATTCATTTAAGATATAAATACAAATATATATTTATCGAAAGCTCAATGATTCCATACACCCTTGTTCTGAAGAGGCATAATAAAATATACTATCTGTATTTAGCCAACAAGGCAAATTATAATTATAGATGATTTATGAAAATTTTAAGATTTGTAAAAGACACTCTTTCGCCCGAAAACTAAGTTATATAAGCTACTCATCGTAAATATATCGATAGGTCGATTGTCATCGCGAAGATATACGAAAATATTACTTCTTTGCAATTAAATACGTATTTTATACAAGCTTAAGCAAAAATAAACTCTTTCACTATTTTCTTAGAGCCCTAATCGTTTTAACTATATCCAACGTATGAGATACATTAATCCAATCTCGATAATGCAAACATTATCTTCGTATGATAGCTTTCTGAACCAAAATTTATATTTTTTCAGGCCAAAAAGACCAAGAGGTCCTCTCACAGCGAGAGGGCTGGGAAATCGCAGCGTTGGAGAATCGCTCTGGACGCTGTGGTATATTTTTGTATTACCGATTTCAATGTCATAGTAATTATAATATTAACCGCAAGGCGATTTTGGATTTTGCGACAAATAAGCATCGGTGTGTGACAGACGAAAATTCGGTTTAGAAAATTTTTGGCAGGTAGCAGATATAGTTAGTGTAATATCTGCTGTCAAACGCATGTTGCTTACTTATCGCAAGATAAGTCATCACCCTGCCGTTCTGCAAGCCCACGAATAACTTTCATAGAATCAGGGACCACGGATTTGCTCATAAAACCCCTCCCGAACATATTAAAACGCTAAAATTAGTCAAATTCCATTAAAGTGTACACTGTTACATATTTACAATTCACCCCAACATTATTAAGTCTATAAATATTACTTAACCCTTATTCACTTATATAAATGTATTATAAAACAATATCGGTATAAATACTGTAATTGCAAAAAATGTCTTTAACGATTCAAACTGTGAAAACTTACAAAAGTGTAATAAATTGGTCAATCGGTGTTGACGAATTTACCAACCATTAAGTGTTGCCGGTTTAAAATACGACTCGATTATTTCGACTCGCGAGAAGTCGGTGACTAATTCTAACTATTAATTGCATAAAATTTACAATAGCACAACGAACTAGGACTAGTATAGGTAACTATAATTATATGAGACCATCAACTTAAAATAATAAATGTTCGACCAACAAACACGTACAATATTGCCTATATAAAGGAATCAATAAAAATATAGCACTAACATGGCTTTTTACAAGTAGGCTCCCATAATGTTCAAATTTAAACAACAGTATGAAATGTGAGAAGCGGTGATGTTGAGTGGTAATAGAACATTTAACAGCGCAAAAAGCACCATCTCTTTTGGATATGTTAAGTTATAATAGTAAAAGTAATCCATAAATGCTTGCAGATGGAATGGTGTCTAAAGTAGGTAACGTATCATTGGAATGATGCTTGGCCCTGCTAACACCCAGACCAAAGCCTAAAATGTGTGTATGTGTTAAAATAAAACAGTTAAAATTTTCACATTCCACATACTTTTTATCAGTTCAATTTGTTAAGCTTATCCTTCTGTTTTCAGAACAAAATTGATAAATGTGCCGATTCATGATTCTCTGTCCTTATTTTCTTATACTGTCATTCGCGATTATTCAATAGAGGAATGGTCAGGGTTTAGCAGGGAACTTTGTTTGTGTCATTACTATATTAATACTTTAGTTATACATACTTTTTTAAGAATATAATGTCTTAAGTTTAAGGTTATAACAATACGACACGAATACATTCGATACAGTTTCGCAAAACTCATATTACACACAGCTATGTCATGGGATTTTTGATACACATTTGTGCTTAGATATTTTATGATTCAACTAAATTTCAATCTTGAATAACGGCCATTTGTGCATTTTGGCTTTAAGAAAAACTAAACAAAATAAATAAAAATAAAAATTTTAAAACGGTAATAATTTGCGACCTCTTTGGTCGAATTCTAACGTTGGCTTGGGGCTTAAAAGATGTCTGGTGGGTGTTATATTTGAACTTTCTCGTATAATATTTTATTCATGTGCCAGTCTGGGTTATTAAAATATGTCTTGCCTTCTCTTTCATAATACGACGAATCGAGGGATAAGATGATATTTAAACCATGAATAACTTGAACGTAGACTGGTGTAAATTCGAAAAGTATCTTCTTGCATCCAAATGGTCGTTACGTATGTAAGGATTACAACTAAAGGTTAGGACCGTAGGCTAATCGCTGCGTGCGTGCGCGGTGTGCGGCGTGCGGCAGCGCTGCGGTTGCGGCTGCGATGCGTGACTACGCTACGGCACTCTCCACTCGTGCACCGTGGGGTATGCCTGAAATTATGTAAGTAGTTAAATATTAATACCATAATGTTATAATGTTATTATAATCATTTCAATGTAAACGAGTTGGAACAGACACGACGGTTATTTCTGTTCGTACATTGTAAACTGCAGTAGGCGAGAGATATAATATTATGTCCTATATTGAAACAAATACATATTATTATTATTATTATTATTATTCACGACATGATGCCGATGACACAAGAGCGTGCTTGTCACGTAATCGCGCGCTATGAGCCTAGACATGTGGCGATGAAAAATTATATATCTTATGCAGGCACTTTACATGGCTATTTGTATTTGCGTATATTTGATGTATTCGTCAAACAATCACCATGTGTAGACGGTATGTTTGACAAGTATTGGCCTTATTTGCCTATTTGACAAATATGACCAATACCAAATACACGTATCCGTACCTTTGTCGGTTTTTGACGCACATCAAAAGGCAAGTACAGCCACAGACTAATAAGAGATACTACGGATAGTACAGCTCAACAAGGCTTTAAATGAACGTGGCGAAAAAAGGTACTAACGCTGCCATCATACAAAAAGGTCAATTTTGACAGTTCGCCTTTATGAGCAGCGCCACCACCCACGTTCATTTAAAACCTTGTTGCACTGTAAGCAAAATCAAGTACAAAGTTTGGTATTTGACGTCCATGTGTGGAAGGCCGTATTTGCCTTTATTTGCTTGTTTGTGTATACGTCAATAATTTTGCCAAATGCAACAAATAGCCAATAGCAAATACAAATAGTCATATGAAGTGCCTCTATTAGGAATTATATATGTGTGAACCTAACCCGTTCATACATAATCAACTGTAATACAGTTAGATATCATACAAACAATAGCTTCACGGCTTTAAATGTTGTGTGTTTATTCTTAACACGCTCTTATTAGCTCGGGCTGAATGTATGTAACGGAATCTTTGAGTAGGATTTTTTCCTATCTCCAGCTGCCTGATTCACGATCGTCGGAAAGTTTTCACGTGAAAAGATCTCATATTCTGTCAGTATTACAGCGATTCACAAACTTTCCGCCGCGGGAATGAATCCGAAACCAAAGAGAATAATTGACACTAGTTTTTTTTGACAATAAGTGCTACGGCAATAACGTACAATAGCCGAAAAGATACTAATCGCCCATAGTCTATACTGTAGTATTTTTCATTCAGAATGTAGCCAATATATCAAGGATCGTACGTCTAATGAAACTTATTTATTCTCAGTATATTTATACTGTATTATCTATGTTCTTTATTCCGTCAAGCCCCATAAGGACACAGGTGACCGCGACAATAATAGTATACAATAGCATTTCCAAGAATCCCCGATGGAAGGATTAAGTATACAAAAGTAGTCTGTAAGTCAGCGAAATATGTTACATAATTGAATAAAAGAGCGCGGTAACCGGCTGCCGCTTGGGGCTTGAGTCTTGAGTGAATGGCGTACCGCGCAGTACAAAGTGCAAATAGCGCGGCTGCCGACTGCCGCTTGGGGCTTGAGTGGAATTAAAACAAAAAATATTGTTTATGTGCCGACTGCCGAGTGACAATGACAATCTGTCAAATCTGTAAATCGTGTCTTGAGTTCCGATAAATCACAGAGTACTATAATAAATTAATAAATCGGTAAATCTTGTTGTGTGAGAATACCTTTTATTTATGTGTAAAACAAACTTATTAATTTACTTTAAATTTTATATAAGTTTATTTTGTTTTAAATTTGTTTTTCATCTAATATTAGTTTTTATTAGATATACTATGGAAGTTGCAGTGTGGTGAGTATGACCTTGGAATTATAATGATATTATATACATAAATAACTATTTAAAATTATTGTAAAAGCACAATAATGGTTTAACATAATACATAAGTATTAATCCTTCAAGCCCCATAAGGACACCGGTGACCGCGACAACAATTGAATACAAAATCATTTCCAAGAATCCCCGATTGAAGGATTAATACAAAATTTAAAAATTATCATACCTATTTCTAAATCTTTAAGTACCGAATATTAATACATATACCTACTGCATTTATCAATAAAAATATTTATTGTTCAATGAACACTTCCTAAAGATTTAACACATAATTATTACAGTACGACATTTATTTAATATTTTAAACAAGACACGACTAAGTATTAATAATTGCTTTGTTTTATTCTTATCATTAAATAATTTCATCTAACAATATCCGCGATGACACGGTTCTCGAAGTGAAAAGATTTCACGAGTCTCGGAGGTGGCGGGAACATTCCGCGAAAACGACTCTAATCCTCGGATATTTTCCCGCCGTCGGATGTCAAACTCCCATCCGCGGTGAGATCTTTTCGAATCCGTGGCGGAAACTATTTCACTCATACAAAAGAAATGTCACTACTGTCAAAATGACAGCAAAATCGGAAAGTATTCACTTGTCATTTGCTTGAAAGTGAAATAGTTTCCGCCAGCGGGAAGATTCCACGCGGAATCGCTTTGTGAATCACCCCGCAGGAGTCTAATTAATTCAAACCTTGCATACGTATTAAGAGCCAATGAAAATTCAATAATTTGAAAAAAAAAAATATCAAAAAAGTGTGGTGTTTTTTTTTTAACTATTATTTATTTCAGAAGGTGTTTTACCTATAAGCGAATGTGGACAGATTGCTCAGGAGGCGCGGCGGCCGGTGAGCGAGCCGACGAAGGACTTGAGCGCCTGGCCGAGCGACGCGCGCTGCTCGCCCGACCCCGCGCTCGACACCGACCCGCTCGACGCCAGCGCGACGCACCCGCCGTGCGCATCCAGACACTTCTGGTAGCGAAGCTGGAATATCATGAAGGGGATACGTAAGAAAGTACTGTAATAATCAATACGACAAGTCAAACAATTACGTTATCGGGTCCAAACGCATGCCCTTTCAGTTGGTGGATACGCTCTTAGCATCATCAATATCAAGAGCGCGTTACAATTTGGTCACACAAAACAACCTGTTGAGTATGACTAAGGGCCGGGACACAAAAACACGGCACGGTGCCGTACGGTGCCGCGTCGTGAGAATTCACGGCGCGCGTCGTAAAAAAATACTGCACGGCGCCGTACGGCGTCGTAAGACGTCGCGTCGTAGAAACTCATCTTGAATTTCTATGTGAGTTTCTACGGCACGACGTCGTACGACGCCGTACGGCGCCGTGCAGTAGTTTCTTACGACTCGCGCCATGAATTCTCACGGCGCGGCACCGTACGGCGACGTACGACGCCGTACGGCGCCGTGCCGTATTTTTGTGTCCCGGCCCTTAGAACTGATGTAAAAAAAAAATAAGTTTGACGTATTATGACAAAAGTCGTCGCTAGGGTCACGACCTACAAATTTAGTTGTTGTTTATATTTTGGCACATGCAAAGAAAACTGTCAGAATTCAATTTCAAAATCTTAAGCCCCATACATACGTAACTATTTATCGTAGCGATAAATCTGTGCAGACCAGCTGCCTTACTCCCGAAACTGATATCAACTTGATACGAATCTGATTTCGATTTCGTTTTTGATGTCATTGTAATGCGTAGGAATTCCGGAACAAAATCGTATCAAAATCGAGATGTTGCCATGCCGTCTTGTCAACGTCGTTATAGCAACGTCGATTGTTATAAAGTAAGAGAAGGTTATATCGAAAATATCGAAAAATATGAAATAATGTTTGGGTTTTTTCGTCATACCATAAAAATACATATCTTTAGAAACTTAAGATGGATGTGCCCATTTTCTACTTTAGTGGGTTTAAAATGGTTATTTTCGTTAAGGAACATCTTGACATTAAACAAATATGTAAATTCTCTTTTGTAGTTACACTTAACATTGTCATACATATTCTAGTATTTGTAAAATTTGTATCCCTGCATGCCGACATTAAAAATTAGCTTTATTTGGAAAATAATGGTCCGTCCTACGCACCTACAAATGGAGATGTTGTTGAGATTCCTGGAAGAAAATCCAGTAATCGCAAAAGGGTACATGCGGGCGAGCCAAGCTAAGCACGATACCAAACTTAAATGGGACCTATAGCTATAGAGCTTAACTCCATTGGAAGTGCCATCAATTACATTAAAAATGCTTGCAGACGAGCCATATTATTATATTAAATTAATAATGAATTAATAAATATTATCAACAAAAAATGAAACGACACCACACCAATCGATACCCTAGTGACCCTAAAAACGTTTACAATACCTAACTCAACAATCGATCTCAATCGATGTCGATGCCTCTGCTGCTACCGTGAAATTTGACGTTTGAAAACGATCTGTAAGTCGATTCTCAGACAATTTTGTCTGTCGCGAGCACCTAAGATTTCGATTTGGCGAATGTTTCGATGCTGATTAGTTCCAAAGTGTCAAAAACCGTTGAAATCGAAAATCGAAATCGATATCAGTTTCGGGAGTAAGGCCCCTGATATCAACTTGATACGAGTCTGATTTCGATTTCATTTTTGATGTCATTGTAATGCGTAGGAATTCCGGAACAAAATCGTATCAAAATCGAGATGTTGCCATGGCGTCTTGTCAACGTCGTTATAGCAACGTTCTTGTTATAAAGTAGTAGAAGGTTACGAAAAATATGAAATAATGTTTGTGTTTTTTCGTCATGCTATAAAAATACATTTCTTTATAAATTTTAGATGGATGTGCCCATTTTCTACTTTAGTGGGCTTAAAATGGTTATTTTCGTTAAGGAACATCTTGACATTAAATAAATATGTTAATTCTCTTTTGTAGTTACACAATAGTTACACTTAACATTGTCATATACATATTCATAAAATTTGTAAAATTTGTATCCCTGCATGCCGACATTAAAAGTTAGTTTTTATTTGGAAAATAATTGTCCGTCCTAGGCACCTACAAATTGAGATGTTGTTGAGATTCCCGGAAGAAAATCTAGGGTACATGCGGGCGAGCCAAGCTAAGCACGATACCAAACTTAAATGGGACGGTATAGCTGTAGAGCTTAACTCCATTGGAGGTGCCATCAATCACATTAAAAATGCTTGCAGACGAGTCATATTATTATGTTAAAATAATAATGAATTAATAAATATTATCAACAAAAAATGAAACGACACCACACCAATCGATACCCTAGTGACCCTAAAAAACGTTTACAATACCTAACTCGGCAACAATCGATCTCAATCGATGTCGATGCCTTTGTTGCTACCGTGAAATTTGACGTTTGTAAACGATCTGTAAGTCGATTCTCAGACAATTTTGTTTGTCGCGAGCACCTGAGATTTCGATTTGGCGAATGTTTCGATGCTGATTAGTTCCAAATTGAGCCGCAGCCCGATCGTGCGCTAGCATAGCTGTCAGGAATAGCAAAATCCATTGAGGTTCAATTAGTTTCAAACCGATCCGCAGCGCGATCGTGCGCTATTTTAGATGTCTAACGCATGTCTAAAGTGTCAAAAACCGTTGAAATCGAAAATCGAAATCGATATCTGTTTGGGGAGTAAGGCTCCAGTTTGCGCAGTTTTATCCCTCTCAGCACGGAAGGTCCATTTACCTGAATGTCCATCAGGGTCATTACGTCCTTTTACCGGAATGGCCATTCCCTGAACGACCATTTCCCTGAACGTCCATTTCCCTGAAAGTCCATTTCCCTGAGAGTCCATTTCACCGATGGTCCATTTACCGGAATGTCCAGTTTTTATAATACGCCTTTATTTGGCACTTTCTTTGATATTCACATAGTTATGTATTTTTCTTCCCTACACACGAAAAAAAGACATACCACGTATATTGTATGGACAATTTACTATGAGACTAACAAAATACTTAAAAAAAAAACATTTTTCTTACTAAATTAAAAACTTACATAGAGCTATGTATTTTTCTTCCCTACACACGACAAAATAAACAAAAAAAAAACATGTATCTTACTAAATTAAAAATTTACATAGTTATTGGTGTTAACATGTCTTTAGCTTATTTTTGCATTTCAACCGTAAATAGATTATCTTTTTCAAAAAAGGTTTGGTTCCCAAATCACCATCAATCAATTTCTTTAACAGTTTTTGGTATTCCTTATCGAACTGGATATCGAGCCTTCTTCTATTCTTTCGAGTCAGTGTATGAAATAAACTTTTATTTATGAGAGAATCATAATGGATAGATTCTTTTTTCAGCGTATAGATAACCAAGTACAGATTCGGCGTTTTTGGAATTCTAGTATTTAGTCGGCGGTGCCATCCTTCTAGCGAGTTGGTTGTGCGATGCTTATCCTCTGCACAACTCAAAATTTGAGTAGTTTTGTTGGACCACTGATGCTGGTAATACTGCATAAATTTTATCATTTCTGGATTTTGTGGGGCGTCGTTCCATATTACATTTAATGCATCGTCTATTTTATTAGATGGTAAAAGCGGAATGAGGGCTACCTTTCTCAAGATATTTCTTCCGTCTTTCATCTTCTTTACGTTCAGTTCTTTCCCTTTACGCCAAATAGCTTTATTGTAATGATAAAAGCATCCTGTTACTCGAATTGTAGGGAAAATTGCACGCACACCTTTTATTGGAGCTAGCTCAAAATCACATTTGAAGTGTTTCATGTTTATGCTCAAATTATCTTTTAACAGTTTAAATAACCTGCTATAAGTCTCTTCTGTCTTATTCGGTAGCAGCACGTATATAGCTGGTACAATATTGGTAGAGGTAATCGTTGATCCGAGATCAATGTGCAGTGTATACACTTGATAAAATGGTGACGGAGCTGCCTTAAACGTTCCATCAGCATAATAAATTCCTTTATAGGTTTTCAGGAATTTTCTAACGAGAGGCGACGCAAATATCACGATTTTTTCGTCGTCACCATCCTCACATACAAAAAATTTATCATTCAAGGTCAATGACAATTTAATATCTCGTAAACGGTTGTAATAAAGCCTGTCTACTTGAAGGAAATCTCTTCTGGCTTTATACAACTCGTTTTTTTTGGATGCAAAAGACGGCATCGCTTCGCAATACTCCTCGCCCTTCCTCTTGAAATTAACAAAATTGTCTTCAAATATTTGTTGAATTGGCCGGAAATCGTGACACACATCTTGTTTACATTTATCCATTATAGACAATATCTCATTTCTTATTTTATTTGCCGAACATGTATGCTCTCTATTTTCACGAATCAACTGATTTGACTTACATGTGATTGTCGCAGAACATTCCTCACGATTCCAACATCTCCATAGTGTAGTGCCCATCTTGTTCTTCCGACTTAAATTATATTTAAAGCCATTTCTTAATAAAGATGTTTTGCCTTTTCGGCTTTTCACGAACTGTATTTCACCGTTCATTTTCAAAAATATGTATTTTATTTATATCAATCAAAATACGACGCATTTCCTTGTTCAAAAACAAAGGAAAATAGTGTAATTGATTGATATATGTCATTACATTATTCATAATTTCAAGTGCCTACTTTATAGTTTAAGATAAAAAGAGGTGCAACCTAAGAAACTATTTGAGAATGTATGGTACCTATTATGCAATGACCGGGCTATATGGACATGGATGGACCAGACATGGACGTTCAGTGAAGTGGACGCTCAGGGAAGTGGACGTTCAACGAAGTGGACGTTCAGGGAAGTGGAGGTTCAGGGAAGTGGACGTTCAGGGAAATAGACTTAAAGAACCGACTGGACATTCAGGTAAATGGACCTTCCGTGCTGAGAGGGTTTTATCGATCGTGTGTATGAAAAATCGTTGTCAATAATCGTTCGTCGGTGGCAGTTGCAATTTCTATCAGATAAATCGTTGTCGATTACATTTGCACAGTTTTATCGTTGCGTGTGGACGGCGATCGCTCAGTTCGGCAGTACTTCACGGAGCTTGCTAGTGTACGCACGTGCACATCGCTTTCACAGAAATATGTCGGAATACGAAAGAGTTGGACACCGCGGTCCGCGAACTAATTCAAGATTTTATAGAAAGCTACAGAAACCTAATTTTTCATGAGGACTTATAGCTTCTCTCATAACAGTATCTTGTTTCTTTATTAGTAGAGAAACTAAAGCCAGCAGATTTAAATATGCCTCTTCATCCTTAAATAGTTATGCCAATCTTGCGGAGCGAATTTCAACTCACTTAACAAGTTGGTATGAGAAAATTTCTTCCTTTTCATGAGCCAGTCTTTACACCATAGACTCCGCTTCTTTTTTTTTCTTTAAACACATAACCAGGCCTAATATAGCAAGTGCATCATAATCTTCCATTGTTAACATGTATCTTGCGTGAGCTTCTGCGGAGAACTGCCCGATCGACGTCGATATCGGAGCCGTGTGGAGGCACTAGGAACTTTCGATTTATCTGCACAGTCTGAAATCTCTACGATAAACAGTTACGTATGTATGGGGCTTTATTTTCAAAAATAAATTATACCAGCCAGTGCGCCAGCCTTTAACTTATCCTGGCGAACCCGAAATGACAGATATTAATACTCGTCCGTCTCTTAGTAGTCGAAGTACTGGTAGTTATGTCCATTGTGGTTTGGACATTCGCACTCTGTTGTTCGCACGTTAGTCTGTTGACACGCCACGCGTTAAAATTGCACTTAGTACGTTTTATCAGTTAAAACAGCGTCCTAAGAATGATTTTGAGTCTAATCTTTGCAGTAAGATTGGTTTATTATGACGGGTCTTAAGTTTACTAAGCTAGCTACTTTTTTAAAAGAGAGATTAAATAATTACTGGAGAGAAAGATTTGACAAAACTCCATACTTTTCTGTCCAAATCTTTATTAATATTTTACGGGCTTATAAAATAAATAAATAAATAAATAATCTTTATTTAAACCAAAACTGTTTTACATAAAGAAGTCTCTGACCCCTGCACTAGTGGAAACTGTATTGCAGAGGCCAGTGTCCTCGCACATGATAATATTATTTTATTGCTAATTTACATATTATAAGTACGGACCTACATTTTCAACAGTTTAAAAAAAGTAACTAAAATATTATTTTACCTTGCAGGCGGCCTCGATGGTCTTGCAGAGCGCGCCGGAGGATGGCTCGGCGTGGAAGGCGTGCGCGATGAACTGGTCGTGCGGCGTGTGCACGATGAACGCGCAGCGCCGCACGTCGCGCCCGATGCCCAGGAACGACAGGTAGCGCACGCGGCACTCCACTAGCGGCGTGCTCTCCTGAAATATCATATTTGTCAACAATGTACTTTATACAAAAATATTTTCTGAAAATCGCTATAATCTATAGCAGGGGTTCCCAAACTGTGCCCCGCGGCGCCCTGGTGCGCCGTGGAAAGGCAAGAGGGGCGCCGTGAGTCGATCCTCCATCATTATCCATAACCACGAATATTATAAAATAAAATTATAATATGAATTATACAAAGCAGACAGATGATTAATTATTTGTTTATTATTATTTACCTGCTTAACCTAACTATAATCATAAAAGGTGTTTATTTATGTATCTTTTTGTAATAGCTAGGTAGAGTAGGGGGGCACCGTGACAAAATATTGACTTGTAAGTGCGCCGCAGGCTGAAAAAGATTGGGAACCCCTGATCTATAGTATGATGTCTACTACCAGTTCGGGAACTAGCCCGGCGAGAAAAACCAGCGTAGGAAACACGCACGTTGTTATATTTTACTATAGTTCTTGCAATCTACGAGTGCGCGTAGCCTTTATTTGTAGTTGGAAATGTGAATAGACATTTTCGTTAGTGTGCGTACCTGACGGAGCAGTCAGTAGCGAGCGAGCCATGTACGCGTGTATATATATGGTCACACACATAACTAAGGGCGACGCGCGTTCATAGATTGCGAGAACTATAAAAGAAAGGTAAATTCTCTTTGGATATTCAAAATGTACGACAGAACGCTAATCCATGTAGCTGTCATATAATTATCAAGTGGCAAAGGTTTTTAACTGGATATTGACGCGATTTCGTTGCTCTTAAATATGTTTATTGCGCTAAATTCTTGCCTACATATCTTTTTTTTTTTTTGATTAAACTCGCCTTTGTATCTTAAATCCTGTCAACGGACTCCAATCATCTCCTTTTAGTGTCATGAGGTAACTGACAGACACAAACTTATCAGTATGTATGCTCACCCCTTCTTCAGTAACAGTGATGACGGACGGCGCAACAGCCACAGCAACCGGTCGCCAGGCGCAAGGCGCGCGCGCGGCCGCCAGCCGCTCGAGCGCGTCGTTGAGCACGTCCATGCCCGTCGCCCGCCCCACCTCCGCGCTGCCGAGATAGCGCGCGCGCACCGTCTTGCGCGGCTCCTCCATCGGCGTGGGGAACGACGCACCTGGAAATATAACCAAGTAGCTTTTTTAGCGGGTAAGCAGTTTTTAACCCAAATAAGGATAGAGACGGATGAGTTTTGAGCTACAGGACCTTACCTTACATTTTACGATTACTTGGGCCTGTTTCACCACTGATAAAGTGCCGATTAGGCTATTCACAGCTTTTTTGACAGATTCTCCATACTAACCTGTCAAGTTAAGTTTTTTTTTTTTTTTTTTAATTTTTATTTATTCATTAAAAACTACGTATTATGGTTACATTTTAAATCTCGCCAAACTAATTGTTTGACGGCGAGATGCGCTCATCAATAAAGTTTACAATTTTATGCTAAAATATACCTAATGAACTATGCGTTAACAAAAATTATCTTCTAAACTTTAAATTACAGAACAAGAAAATAAAAAATAGAAAGTAAAATACTTAGTATGTTTTAAGCTAATATTCTAACACTAAATTATACTACTCATAACAAACTTAACTTATATTATTAAGTAATTAGTACAGTCTTTAACTTTTTCTTAATTAAAGGTGGTGGCAACTTTTCTTCAATTCTTAACACATCTAAATTATTAAATATTTTAGGAACTATGTATTTATTCGTCCTCTCCCCATAATAGTTATATATTTTTGGTTTTTTCAGTCTTTGCTCTCTTACTCGTCTAGTATTGTATTTATTATCTACTGTTTCCTTATATTTGTTATCATAATAATACTGTAATCCTATTAGGTACTCAGTCTTTTTGTCTATTGGTAATATCTTACAAACTTGGAATAATTTTTCATATTGTGTACTACACTCATATTTATCTTTTTTTGTAACTAGATATTTCAAAAGTCTTATTTGTAAGTTTTTGATACTGTTTAAATATGTTACGAATGTTCGCCCGTAAACAATCAGCCCATATCCTATCAACGAGTCTGCTAGTGCATAGTATACCATTTTTAAAGTATCTATGTTTAGTATCCTTTTTAACTGATAAAATTTTCCTACTACAGATCTTAATCTATTGCACACGTCAGTTATATGAAGTGCCCAATTAAAGTGTTTATCAATTTTAAGACCTAGATACTTAAAATTATCCACGTAACAGATCGCATCACAGTTGCAGCACGTTTTGTTTACGTGCAAACATTCGTATGAATGTCCTATTATTTTTATATCACTATCATTAGTAGCTTTAGCTTTCCGATTATGAGGGGAGTGTAGATACATACATTTAGTTTTCTTTAGGTTTAGGATAATTCCATTGTCGTGTGCCCATTTAGTTATATTTTCTAAGTCTTCCTGTATATATTCTCTAACCTTTGAAATATTTTTCGAGGCATATACCACACACATGTCGTCCGCATACATAAATCCCATACACCTCCTTATCACATTCACAACTCCATTCACATGCATGGTGTACCCGACGGGGGCGTACACGGACCCGGTGGGCACACCCATGCTCACATCCTCGTCATCACCGACCACGCCATCTATCACCGTTCTTATTTTCCTACCACTCAAGTAACTTTTGAACCACATGTTAGTCGGCCCACGTATGCCGCATTCATCCATCGCCTGCAATAATACATTATGGTCTAAAGTATCGAAGGCTTTTTTGTAATCGATAAAAAGCGCTATCACCTGTTTACCCGAGTCTAAGGCTTCGTTAACGTAGTCCGCGAAACTCAGCAAGGCCGTCGTTCAGCAAGTGGTGGCCTATTCGGCACTTATCAGGAAGTGTTGAACAGGCTCTTAGTGAAAGTTCAAACATAAAATCTTCAGCTACTGAACTTTAGTTATCATTACCCTGAGGGGTCTTTAAACTTTAAAGTAGTATTGATACTCAATACTCTGTTAGTATTATAATGGTGTTACCAGAGAGAGGTCTGGGACGGCGCGCGGCGGGCAGGTCGGTGGGGCGCGGTGGCGGCTGCAGCGAGCGTTCGATCATGATGCGCTTGCAGATGTCGCGCAGCGCGTTCGCGATCGTGCGCGCCGGCGCCTCGCACCGGAACACGTGACACATGTGCTTGCGCGTCACGCGGTCGCGAGCCACGTACGCGAAGTCCCTGTGAGTTCATAATTGCTTGTATTTACATCGGAATATACATATAAGGGGGCATCTCTTATTTACGTGAGGTGTTCTAGGGGGGAGGGAGTCAAGCTAAATCTTTCCAAATCTCATTGGGGGAAGGGGGTCAAAAATCCTCAAAAATGCCTCACGCAAGTATTAGACGCTCCCTACACACTTAAAGCGCCGAAACATTATGCGTCTAAATATGAACTTAAAACTCAAAATAAAACGCCACCTATTAAACTGATCTTATTATATTTACAAAAGATATACAATAAGGTGATTAAGTTCAGATTGTTTCATTATATTATTTCATAATATATGAGATCCTATATTATCGGTATTTGGGAGCTATTGCTAGTTGCTACATAGGAAGCCTTTAAAAAGTTCTCGTAATAGTTCTTACCTCTCGCTGTTCCAATGAAGCACAAAAACAAAAATATTTTATTAGGTAAATTAATTAAATAAACAGGATAACAATCTTAATTTAAAATTAGTTTAAAGCATTGTTTAAAGCTAATTTCATGTGCAGCGGATAGATGTCGCTGAGTAATTATCGCGCTAGTTTAACTTCGTTTTACAATTTCTAGTTCGTTGAAACAACACTACCAAAATCGAATGTCGCATTTTAATTTCGTTCCATAAAAACGGCATGGACGCTTAAAATCGTTTTACTTCTATCGTAAGCGAAAACTTGTTAGTGGCATTTCGTTATTTAATATGTATTTAATACCGTTACTGTTATTTTTCCCAATAAAATAAAATAAATTACCGTCCGTTGTCTCTGCCGACGCCCCAGACGCGTATGGTGTGTATGGGCTGGGTGTGCAGTGTGTTCAGACTCTCCGGGTCTATCAGTTTCAGAGCACCGTCGTCCAAGTCCATAAACAGGTCTTTGCCCTGGAAATGTCCAAGTATTCACAATAATTGAGATGATATATTTTTTTTCTGCGTTAATTTTTTGTATATCGTGTATAATATGTTTGTTCTGCCGATACGAATTACTGGCAGCGCTAGCAACACACTCAAGGCTCATTACAAGGGCATGACTATTAACTATTAAATTAGCTTAGTAAGTGTACAGTAATACAGTAAAGGATAGTAGAACATTTTCCCGGTTGCGTCGCGATCGGTTTGATTCTGCGCGTTCGCGTCGCCTATCCGCACGCTGGCACGATTAGGCCAATCACAACGTGAAAATGTTCTACTTTTCTATAATGTGGCTCCTATATTAAGTTTCAAAATCATTTTACTATATAATGTAGCCAACAAATATAAAAATATGCTTAATAGTTAATACACTCGAATATAACTTACATCGCCCCAGCGTCCAACTTGGTCCAGCAAGTCATTGCGGCCCAAGCTGAGGTCCACGATGCACTTGTTGACGGCGCGGCTGGACCGCTCCGGTGTCAGATCGGCCTCGGAGATCTCCACCCAGCCCAGAGACCGGACGAAAAACCGGACGGCGCGCCCGTCCGGCTCGGGACGGGCGGGGAAACTGCGACGTCTGTAATTTAGGGTTGCCACATTGATAAAATGTTTTATACATGCTTGTTTGATAATCACTTTTATAAATTCATTCTTGTATGATAATATTATATTGCACCGGTGCTGAGATATATTGTAAAAAGTAACGGAATTAAAATTTGACTCTACATAGGGTAAATGACTAGTAGATTGGACAGTACTAGTCATTGGAAAAGCACAAAAACACCATATTTATTAATGTTGCTTTAAAACTGACTGTTTTTCTTAAAAAACAGGCGTTCTTTTACTTTAAAAACAGGAAACTTTTAATGCAACATTAATAAATATTGTGTTTTTGTGCTCTTTCCAATGACTGGTACTATCCAATTTACTAGTCATTTACCTTAATAATTGTCCCGTTTATCATACCTACAAAAATGTTTTTTAAGAGTTTGTTAATCGATGGTCTTTTAAAGGGTTTTGTAAGACAATAAATACATTAGCTACCTATACTTTGGTCGTGAAAAGACTCAATTTTTCCACTAACATATCGCTATAACATTAGTCATATTATCTTTCTCTGTCTCACAATTATTGTTATAGCACCCCTATCCCATCGTAGAAATGAAATGGCAAACTGAAAGAGTACTTACTTGTAAGCAACCTCCTCTCTCCGTTTCCTCTCGGCGTCATGGTCGACTTGGTCCAGAGCCCCGCTGGTGGTACTCCTAGTGACGGACGACGTCATGGGTCCGTCGTACTTGAGCTCGGACAGGTTGGAACAGTCTCGCACCATGGAGATGCGCGACTCCCGTGCCTCGACCGGCGGCATCTTGGGGATCTCGCGCTGGATCGTCCCGCTCTTTATGTGCCAGTAGTATGGGCCGTCGTTGTCTGGAAGAAAACTTGATGTTAACCACAGAATTAGGTAGAACTAGATGACCCCTGCAACTCCGATGCGCTAAAATTCGTTTATCGCGCGAGAACCGTACATTTTTTCGGGAAGAAAGTATCCTATGTCTTTTCTCGGGACACAAAATATTAACATGCCAAATTTCAGCAAAATCGCATCAGCGGTTTAAGCGTGAAGAGATTACAGACAAAGAGACAGACAATCTTTCGCCTTTATAATATTAAATATGATTTTACAGATAATAAGAATGATTCACTGACTGTTGGTAAAGTTTGTAGTCATGTTAGGGTCTAAACACACTAGGCCGAAAATACGCAGCCGAAGTTCGGTATGCTAACGCCAGCAATGCGTAAGGGCCGGGACACAAAAACACGGCACGACGTCGGACGGCGCCGTGTCGTGGTTTTTTACGACGCGCGTCGTGGATTCCCGCGACACGGCGCCGTACGACGTCGTGCCGTGTTTCTGTGTCCCGGCCCTTACGCATACAATATAACGCGACGTAATTTCGGAACGGTCTGTCATCGGTAATTTAAAATACATTCGGCATGATTCCGCCTGCAATGTATTTTAATTTACCGATAACACCATGCCGAAATTACGTCGCGTTATATTGTATGCATAGCGCATTGCAAGCGTAATCATGCCGAACTTCTGCCGCATATTTTCGGCCTAGTGTGTTTAGACACTAAGAGTCCCCCGATGTTTACTGATATTAAGTTCGAGAATCGAGCCCTAAAAATAGCGATTAAAATAGTCTAACATCTACATACTCAGTAAAGTCTATAATAAGTATCCTGTATAAATATAATTTCTGTCTGACAGGGGGTATAAACAACTAAGTACTATAGAATATGATAATTAAAAATGCTCTTCAAAAACATAATCCTCCTTTGTCCAAAACGTAGGCAGTGTTGTTACCAACTAGCGAAGAGTGAAGACATTGTAGCCACATGGTACTTATTCGGCATAGTGGAATCAAGTCCCCTTAAGACTTAAGGGAAATCCCTTTGTTCCTTTCACAAAGCGAGGTACAAAACATAAGTATGATACAAAATGTCTTCCCAAGTGCCTCTACAACGGCCAGGAAGCGTTGACAACTCTGACCTAAATCGTACAAGCTTTAATATTATGTCTCATTTAAAGCTGCAATTATTTCTTAGCTATTATTGATATTATGTACTAGATGACGCCCGCAACTCTTGGGCCAAAATTCGTTTATCGCGGGAATTGTCCATTTTTCCGGGATAAAAAGTATGTCAAAGTATCTCCATACCAAATTTCAGCAATATCGGTGCAGCGGTTTGGGAGTGTAGAGGTAACAGACAGTCGACAGACTATGGATATGGATAGTTTCGGTTTAAGTATCTAAACACACTAGGCTGAATTACGCCGCCGTAAATTCCGCCGCAAATGTCAAACGCATACAAAATACGGACAGAACGCGACGGAATAGTGTGTCATCCCCCGCGTTCCGTCCGTATTTTGTATGAGTTTGAAACGCAGCGTAAACGCGGCGGAATTTACGCCGGCGTGTTTCAGCCTAGTGTGTTTCGACACTAAGTCCACATTAACCTATGCTCGGTTTCTGAGTATTTTCTCAGGATTTAATCTGAATAGATTATGATTTACTAACGTCGAAACATGAACCTACCAACAGGAATGTTGAACAGATATATCTGTTATATATATTACCGTAAGATTGTAAACACCGCGAGATTGTAATATGGCGAAGTGATGGATTGTAAACAAACAGTTTTCCGGTGATTTTAAATTAATTATTTCGTATTTAAAATAACTACAATGCCAAATGATATGAGATGTATAACATAAAATAAAATTTAGATATACTTAAAGTGGTGTTTGAATGTTCGGTTATTAAAATTAACCTAGTTTATAATAATTATAAACTAGGTTAATTTTAATAACCGAACATTTCAGAAATTCAGAATTCAGAAATATTTAAAGTGCAGTTTGAATTATTCAAACTGCACTTTAAATATTTCTGAATTTTATTCAATGTTATACATCAAATATTCAGGCAATTGAAAGTTATTTTAAATACGAATCGCCGGAAAACTGGTTGTTTACAATCCATCACTTCGCCATATTACGATCTCGCGGTGTTTACAATCTTACGGTGACATATACAATTATACATACATAGATTAGAAAAGCCTCCATAATTTATGTGTCTGTATGTGAAAGGTTTATGTAGTCCATCATAAGGACATATTCTTTAAAATGTTTCTTAAATGTTTGAACTTTGAAACAGTTTAAAATAAAAAAGCTTCAAATTAACATAACAAAATATCTAAATTACCTTTAATATAAACACATAACAGGTTGTTAATGTCTAACCACAGTAATATATGATTAGTCTACATAATAAACATAAAAATCCTATTTATGTAATACCAAACTGGTTTATGTTGCTTTAAAGGAATCAAACCATTTTCATAACCTAGAAATAAATTATTTTAATTAAATCGGGCTGACATTTTTATAAAGATACAAGTTATCTATCACTCAATAGCTTTGTTTTAGTCAATTAAAATGTTTTTGGATGTTAAATGCACTGCAATAAAAGTATACAATAAACCCAAAATGTGAAAAAAAAAATCAACTACTCTACACATTACTCTCATTAGAACCTTTTACTTCTAGCGAAAATGTGCTACAAACCTTTTGGCTACTTTGCTTTATCAAAATATGTCTCTGTCGGTTTCCGATTTCGACTCTACTACGACTACGGTACGTCAGTGTTAAATATGTTAATGTTTTGTTAATATCGCCAAAAATTATTCGTACCTCAAAGCCCACAAACCTAAGCATTAGGACTGAATATCTCCTATGTTGTTTGTGAAGAAGACACCAATAAGACTTCTAAGTTCTAAGCATTTATTCACAACATTGTAATACACAGCTCTGCATTACATTCGATTCTTACAAGTGACACAACGCTTCATATGTCATAATATAAACGTTCAACAGTTTGTATTAGTTAAATACTTCCTCCGTGTTTGCTAAAAATCCCTAATCACATAACTTGGAGCGCTTACAGACGAATGGCACTTGTCGACGGCACGCGTCGACGGCAGTCGCTGTTTTTTTTTTTGCCACTTGTCGATGGCGTTCGACGCTGCCGTCGCCGCGTGCCGTTCGTCTGTAAGAAACCTTACCTTCATGCTTCACCCACCCGGGAGGCAGCACCTCCTTCTTCGGGCGCAACTTGACCGGAATAGCGTTATATATTACACGTCTTATATATTTTTTCCGATTTCCATCAGTGGTAAGCATTCTATCAAATCCCTAGAGCTCAACCATAATTTACCTTCATGCTTCTCCCACCCCGGAGGCAGCACCTCCTTCTTCGGGCGCAGCTTGACCGGTATAGCGTAAAGGTCCGCGTTGGGTCCCTCCGCGCAGTGCGGCACGGGGCCCGCGTGACTCTTCTCCGTATCCTCCTGGTCGGCCCGCTCCTTCTCCGGAGGGGGGGACTCCCCCCCGCCATTCTGTTGCGGCGGCGTGATTAGGCCGCTCTTTTCACTGGGAAGGGAGATAGAGGGATTTTAAAACATTGTGGAAACAGATAGAGATATAAAAAGGTTTGTATCGCGGGCTTCAAGCCAGAAGTGCGTATAAAAAAGTGTTTTTTTAAAGAATAAAATAGATGTAAGTGCAATATTGGGAGTTTTTTAATAGTTAAAATACAAAAGATCATTTCACGTACATAAGGAAGTACTTTCATAGACAAATTTTCAGTTGTAGAGATATATTTTCTTCTTAAAAAAACATCTTTTTATACGCCCTTCTGGCTTGAAGCCCGCGAATTATCTTGGGGCACATGATTTGCGTGCTTGGTAGCCTAGGTAGGTTGTAGGTATTATCATACGTAGTATCTCTTATTAGTCTGTGATATTATCAAAGAGATTGATTCATAGACAGGTGGCGGGCTATGTCCTGACACACGATCATTGACCTGTCAATAAAAATCGTCGTAATCCGACAGGCTGGACTTGATATAACTCGTCCAAATAACTTACTAGGTCCGGCATCTGCCTATGAATGAGAATCTCTGATAGTACAAAAGTATAGGCATAAAAACCCTCAGAAAGCGACTTCATAATATGTAAGTACATCAGGTGTGGTCCGAAGGGAGGGGTCACAGGGGACATGACCCCCCCCTCCCCTAAATCTAAGGTCAAATTGAAAAATCTCAAAACCTTGCCAAATAATAAAAGGAAATTTCTAGCTATCCCATAACAGCGATACATTTTAGTGTAGTGACTACACCCTCCAAAATTTCAGGCTGCGACCGCGCCTGATGTAAGTACATAATAATATGTATTTATATTATTATTTATTATGGTTAATATAAAATGCGTAGATGCTCGATTTTCGTTTTCCTGTAGGTATAGGATCAATAAACGACGACGCTAAAAATTTAATACCAATGTATCAGAATGTTCAATTGTGTTTCTTTTTGTAATGACTACAGCCACATTCTTAATGTGCCTAGGCAGTGACTGAAAATTATGTTCTATATAACAACAGTTTTCATTGATGTAAAGCAGCTTTTCCCAAACTGGGCGATAACGCCCCCTTGTGGGCGCTGAAGGTCTAAAAGGGGGCGTTGTGTAGTCTAGGCTTGGGAGGTGACTTATTTCATCTGGATGCATTTTAAATTAAAACAAAATTTGTTTTCAAAGTGGGCAGTACACAAAATGAGTTTGGGAACCCCTGCTGTATTGAAATGAATATAGCATTTAATAGAACGTAACGAAATACCTTGGTTTTAAAATTAGGAGCACATTTTAAATAATTATAACATAACAACTGATTAACTTAGCAACCCGGACTAGCATCGATGATAATAACAGGTTTGAGGTTTCGCAACAAAAGAAACAATACAAGGAGACGTGAGAATTTTATTGTGGAGTGTGGACTAATAAACTATTATTCGGCCCCTTCACAAAAACCAAAAACAAAACGCAGAGTCTACAGTCCGACCGAATCTTGAGTAAAAACTTAACACTATTTATTTTATACTTATGTTCTGAGTTAAAACTTACATTATAATATTGTGGTTTTGTTTGTATTTTATAAAATAGTAATTAAAAAACTCAATAAACGAGAGTGAATAGCAGTTTTTTAAGTAAGATTGTTAATATTGTAAAGAAAAGCGTATTAGAGTGACTAGAGGAAAGGAAGGTACCTAATGACTGCATAAAATTTAAAAGTACGGTGTCTGCAATCCGGACAAAATATTATGTCCTTTTACTTTGTTATTTTTATGTTAGTTAATATTTTCAATTCCTGAGGGTAGTTCCCAGCAACTTACAGGACAGCGACTCTCCTAAAAAGGTTTGACGAACCCGCATTGATATTAACTTTGGATTAAATGATAACAGAATGGTAAACTACTACCTAGGTAGAGTTTTGAGTAGAGAAATTAATAAACAAAGTAGAGGAACTAAATATCTACTAGCATCATATTACGCTTAAGTGTAGAGCAGTTATCATATTATGCTTAAAAGTAGTCAATCCAGGCCCTTTAAAGTAATTAGTTGTTGATAGCCCACTTAAAATCATATCTTATTTAATACTTTAGAGTTCCCCAAAATTTACTTAAACGCCTACCTTAACACTGTCTTTAAAATACCGGACAGGCGAGTTTCTGTTCCGGATACTCTCCTAATAAATTTGAATACTTAGCGAATTAGTAATAAACTATCACTATTTTTTTATATTATTTAAATAAAGAAATAAAAGAAGTTTATAAATTCTATATAAAATAATAACATACTATTTAAATGGTATGGCCGGTCTGCTCCTGTATTTCATCCTATAAACCAAACCCATAACAAACACAGCACGCACACAACCGAACTGACACACACCCCGCGCGACGGTCGCGGCAAAAATAATTGCAGCATCAAAACTAGACTCCGATGCATATTAAGTCGAAATAATCGACATTCAAAACATGTAAATCGCCGTGACCTTGGACATAAAATGTAAAAATTGATCAGAATATCATCCATTCTCTTAGTGTTTTGGCTTCTGTACATTTTCCAGTTTCTAATTGCCGTAGCAATGTATTGCTTCTTTTTCTTATTTTGCCTTTAGAATAAAATTTATTTAGTTGGTAAACGGGAAAAAGACGTAGAAGGGATGTAGCAAGAAAATCCGTATATTTGGAATACCCAGAACAGAAGATTCTGACACATAAGACGTACATTATAAAGGGAGGCTCTACAGATAAACTGAGTATGGGTTATACCAAGAAAAACGATAAATTCATTACGACCTTCCGCTTCAAAATACTAAACTGCTATGCAGAATAATATTATGTACAATAAGGTAGACAATAAGTTTCAGTAACATTCAGTAATTAGGAACAAAAAAGAACTTTAAGAGAAGCCATTTTTAATTCGTATTAATTAAGCTGTGCGAGTAAATATAAAAGTTGAACGAACTGTAGACACTGCGGTTTAGACGTCTCCCGTCTGATAATTATACAGATCCTTAAGAGTCCGTATACGAAATTTGCCGATTTCGCTGATTTTACAGAGGTGATTTAACAGTTAAAATACAGTATTTTTATAAGTTTTAATGCAATTAGTTTAAATGTTTTAAGGTTGGGGTACGACTCAGAGGACGATTGTAATTAATTCAATTTATATTTATAAAACCTACTAAATAATACTACAGTTTTCAGACGGCTCTATACTGTAACGAGGCTTTATTGGAATATCGTCGGCTTTTGTTTTTTAGATTCTCTTCAAATATATCGTTATTCCTTTTAATAAGATTATCTATTGAAATACTTTACTCATATCCATTAAAAATGTAGTAACTACACAAAAGTGTTTAGTCGTAGCCAGAAGCCCCCGTAGGTATGCGTGCGTTGTATTTGGTGATTTCAATAAAGCTCTATGGGAAGTTGAAACACTTACCTTACTTTATTAACCGGCGAAGACGCTTCGTCTTCAACCCTGTAACAAAACGATATCGTTTTAAATTCTCTATTTATATAAAATCTTATAACAATTGATTGCATAATGCATATAAAACAATATTATATATTATGACACATAAATATTCAGTAACATTTACCTCAATAGCAAAGATAAAATTATGGACTCGTCCATCTACAATTCAATTTATTTTTCATTGTGCATTTCAACCAGTTCGTGTTCGTTACGACTCATGTACTTTAATCTATAAAATTATTATAAAACAAAGTCGCTTTTTTCCCTCATGTTCCTTTGTTCCCTTTAATCTTTAAAACTACGCAACGGATTTTGATGATTCTTTCAGTGTTAGATAGCCCATTTATCGAGGAAGGTTATTGGCTATATTTTATCACGCTAAGATTAATAGAAGCGAAGAAATAGAGGAAATGTAAAAAAACGGGGAAAATTATTTGAAAGGGCTAACTTGAACGCGCTAATCTCAGGAACTACTGGTCCGATTAGAAAAATTATTTCAGTGTTAGATAGCCCATTTATTGAGAAAGGCTATAGGCTATATTTTATCACGCTTAGGCTAATAGGAGACTGTGGAAAAAACGGGGGAAATTATTTGAAACGGCTTATCTCGCGAACTACTGGAGCAATTTTATGTTATTTGGCACGTAGACCACGTGAAGGATCATAGCTGCTGCTACTGGAGCAATTTTTATATTATTTGGCACAGATAAGAAGTAGACCACAGGATCGTGATAGGCTATCGGTTTTAATCATTTTTCAGTGGCTATATATTTTATACCCGTGCGTCGCCGGGGCGGGTCGCTAGTGTGGGATAAAACAAAAAATATATTCACAATCAACCTTTATAAATAAAATTAACAGCTTGGGTATTTTTTTAATTTTGTGGTTATATTATCATTGACGTATTAATTTCGACACGCCCGGATTACACAAGGCTAGTTTTTCAAGCTAGGATAGCAAGCTAGTGTTAGTAAGCTAGCAAGCTAGTACTTCTGGCTTCGTGTAGACAAAACTATCTTCATTTGTAAGCTAGTAAGCTAGTTTACAAGCCAGGACAGTTTTTAATAGGATGGAGTTCTATTTTCAGGCTAGTAGCATCCCCCCACCACTGATTTTACTATCCTGGCTTGTGTACTAGCTTCATGTGTCCGGCCAAGCTAGTTTTCAATTGACTCGTAAGCAGTAACTACGCGTTTTGGCGTCACAAGACTCAACAGAATAACAAACAAATCAGACGTCATTCGCAAAATGCTCTTATATTTGCCTAAACCCTAAAACGAAATTCTTCCAAAGTAAAGCAGATGGTGAATGGTCCACGTTCATCTCTTCTTAAAATTCACGGTCGTGTCCACACCCATTCTTGTAATTCATCTTCTAGTTCGTCTAGTGCGAATTGGCACAGTTTTTGAAGTAACCGTTTTTTAGTCGAATTGTGTAAGCAACTCTTGTTAAGAAACTAAAAATCTAGTAGGATGAAGAGTCATAGGTACAGAAAATTCAAAATACCTACTTAAATACATGCTTCTATATCTATACATAATTATTATAAAACAAAGTCGCTTTTTTTTCCCTCATGTCCCTTTGTTCCCTTTATTATCTTTAAAACTACGCAACGGATCTTAATGATTCTTTCAGTGTTAGATAGCCCATTTATCGAGGAAGGCTATAGGCTATTATATTTTATCACGCTAAGACTAATAGGAGCGAAGAAATAGAGGAAAATGTGGAAAAACGGGGAAAATTATTTGAAAGGGCTAACTTGAACGCGCTAATCTCAGGAACTACTGGTCCGATTTGAAAAATTCTTTCAGTGTTAGATAGTCCATTTATTGAGGAAGGCTAAAGATTATATTTTATCACGCTAAGACTAATATGAGAATGTGGAAACAACGGGGGAAATTATTTGAAATTTATTATCTCTCGAACTACTGGAGCAATTTTATGTTATTTGGCACACATATTAAGAAGTAGACCACGTGAAGGATCATAGCTGCTATCGATTTAAATCATTTTTTCAGTGGCTATATTATACCCGTGCGAAACCGGGCGAAACCGGGGCGGGTCGCTAGTAAATAATAATTAATTATTGTAGGACCCTACATAGCCGGTAGTCGGTACCCAAAGGTGCATAAACAACGGGAATAGGTGATTTTTCCGGGATGAAAAATCCTATATCTTTTCCTGGGTCATCAGTTCAGCGGTTTGACCGCGAAGAGGTAACATGCAGACACACTTTCGCATTTATACTTAAGGCCGTCCCCCGAGCAAACGACCTTGACTATACATTTGCCACGTTGCCGAGATCGCACCAAACCCCTATTTTTTTACTTACCTTAGTACAAAATTGACCTAAAAAAATTAAAACGTGGTTTATGTATATTGTCGATTTATTGGCGTGTGTTTCAAATAAAAGTAATTTGTAAATACTAAGGAGATGTTAAATGTACGCTTGAATTTTAATAAATTTGTTTTACTTTGGAGGCTGATATCATGAGTATAATAAACAAAAATAGAAAATTTAAAACGTGGAAAGGAATGTTGATATACCTACTGAAAATTATTGCTGTATTTTTATTATAACTTTGTAGCTTTCAAATTATGAGTTTAAAAGGCTCTAAATACGGTAAATTACGGAATCTCCGTAGGGAAGGCCCTTAATATAAGTATGGATTAGTTAACAGAATGCATAGATATTATATCGCCGTTCGCGATATAACCCTATCCTTATCCTATATATATAACCCTCAGTTCATTATGCAGACCTAAAGTTGTTATGACAAAATATGATATTCTCTGAATATCCTTTATTTCATCTCTCCCTCGTATATTGTGCCAATTGACGAAATTTATTGCTCATTGCTTGTCTGATCCGTATAATACGCTTACACACTTGTAGTTCTTCATTTCAGGGCCTTATTTATTCACTGTAATTTATCGTATATTTTAATTAGTTATACAATATACGTTATACATATTGTAATAGCCAATAAGTGCTATTGTATCAAAATAAGTAAATATTAATCAACATTGGCAAACTCACTTCTATTATTATAATATATTTGGTTATTGGTAGGCGAAAGAAGTTTTGAGCTCGGTTAATAATTTATGAAAGTAGTAGTATAGTTTCAATTTTAATACCATTTTCATTTTGTTACTGCTTTTCGTATTTCAAAGAAGTTTTTGAGTTACAAAGCCCGGTCAGAAAATGTCGTCCAAAAGAGCCTGCAATGAGTTGAAAAACCCAACAATGGCTCGTTTCATAGACCTAGTTTAAAATGCAAGTCATTTAAATGCAAAGGCACAAACAAGGAGGCTCATGACAAAGACACCCCTGTATTTGCAGACATTTTCGAATGCAAATCTGGAAATGTACGAGAACCATCGTTGCCGAATCCGTGCACTGACCTGGGGCCTTACTCCCCAAACAGATGTCGATTTCGATTTTCGATTTCAACGGTTTTTGACACTTTACACATGCGTTAGACATCTAAAATAGCGCACAATCGCGCTGCGGATCGGTTTGAAACTAATTCAACCTCAATGAATTTTGCTATTCCTGACAGCTATGCTAGCGCACGATCGAGCTGCGGCTCAATTTGGAACTAATCAGCATCGAAACATTCGCCAAATAGAAATCTTAGGTGCTCGCGACAGACAAAATTGTCTGAGAATCGACTTACAGATCGTTTTCAAACGTCAAATTTCACGGTAGCAACAGAGGCATCGACATCGATTGAGATCGATTGTTGCCGAGTTAGGTATTGTAAACGTTTTTAGGGTCACTAGGGTATCGATTGGTGTGGTGTCGTTTCATTTTTTGTTGATAATAATTATTAATTCATTTTTATTTTAATATAATAATATGGCTCGTCTGCAAGCATTTTTAATGTGATTGATGGCACTTCCAATGGAGTTAAGCTCTATAGCTATACGGTCCCATTTAAGTTTGGTATCGTGCTTAGCTTGGCTCGCCCGCATGTACCCTTTTGCGATTACTGGATTTTCTTCCAGGAATCTCAACAAAATCTCCATTTGTAGGTGCGTAGGACGGACCATTATTTTCCAAATAAAACTAATTTTTAATGTCGGCATGCAGGGATACAAATTTTACAAATACTAGAATATGTATGACAATGTTAAGTGTAACTACAAAAGAGAATTTACATATTTGTTTAATGTCAAGATGTTCCTTAACAAAAATAACCATTTTAAACCCACTAAAGTAGAAAATGGGCACATCCATCTAAAGTTTCTAAAGATATGTATTTTTATGGTATGACGAAAAAACACAAACATTATTTTGAATATTTTTCGTAACCTTCTACTACTATATAACAAGGACGTTGCTATAACGACGTTGACAAGACGCCATGGCAACATCTCGATTTTGATACGATTTTGTTCCGGAATTCCTACGCATTACAATGACATCAAAAACGAAATCGAAATCAGACTCGTATCAAGTTGATATCATTTTCGGGAGTAAGGCACCTGATTAAGTATTTATCTAATAATAACACTTTCCCTACATACGTTACGTTACAACTAACGTACCTAATTAAATTTAGACTAGATACGCTAAAAACTTCATTACAGGCCTACAAGGATGCTTTCATATGGTAGATTTTTGTATGCGAAACAGCTGCTGTGACCCACATTAGTGACAATTCCTTGTTCAGCCTCAGGCCGCCAAATTGCAAAAAATAAAACTAAGTAATTAATGCCATTTCTGCTACAACCTACTATTGCATTATAGTTATAGCCACAAGAAACAGCTAAAATCACGTAGCCATTACTAGGTACGTGATTTCAGCAGCATATAGAGCAATAGATAAAACTAACGACCGACAAAACGTCTATCGATAATGTAATCGTTAATGTTACAGCCCCGTGGCCCGTGAGTCTCGTCCGGCTTGAAACAGCTCGGAAACTGCTCGTAAAACAAGCTATATGGTGTACTTGCATTTCATCGCCCACTTTACGGACTTACCAGATGTTCCGATTTGAATACGTACAAAGATTGGAGTTTTACGTTTAATTTCAGCTGTATTCAATACATTAAAAATTGGTTGTGCATGAGTTAGTCGAAAATAATTATAATATTGTTTAATTTAAATATATTATTATTGTTGTTAATTATTGCGAGCATTGGCTGGTGACGATTTTTTTAACTTTAAGAAAAACCTAAAAAAAATCGTCTACTATCTACTTGACTATCTAGTAGACCATTTTTTTTAAAGAGCCCATTCACTATCCTGCGCGCAGTCCGCCGCGCCGGCTTATGCAGGATAGTGAATGGTGTTGCAGGCCTGCACGGCGGACTGCAACAGGACTGCAATGCAGGATTGTGAATGGGCCCTTTTAAAAGTAGATACTGACTTTGAATGGTTAAATTTTCCACCTACCCTCACTTTTGCCCAGTACTCAGTAACCATGTATCCTGCGGCTACTCCGGGCGCGTCATTTGTCGCATTCGAAATTTGAACCACCCCGTCAGCTGGAAATTACAATCAGCTGTAACTGCCGCGAATATCTATTAACGCCGCGTGTGCTACTATAATGTCGTTTGTATCGCAGGAACAGGAATCCAAAAGGCGCCTTCAGAAGCAGCACCAGAGAAAAGAAGGCAAGTGCTTCATGCTTTTCCCTTCATTTCCTTTGTCTCTTGTACAGCTGCTATCAATATTATATTATGTTATTTCAACCCAAACATACTATTCGCTTAGTTTTCAATTCAAACTCCAGCGCCTATGGTAACATTTCCGGGCAACCAAAGGTCTTGTAACTACCAACTATTGATAACATAAATCGTAACTCATAAACAATTGTAATTGAATGGTAGAGTAGTAGGTACAGGCTGTTATGTTTTGAATGATAAGATTTTAAGACAAAAGCTTATTTTTGTACGGTACGGTACGGTCGACAAAGTTGCCGTTTGATCTGGCTTGCAATTAAGAATGTCTTAGTAGTGCCTTCAAATCAAGCATCACATAGTCCAATGTCTGCTGTCGTTGCGGTCACTTGGTATTCAGATATTTTATGGTAACCTAGTGCAAAGACATGTTCTGAAATTGGTCAAGCAGGAGCTCTGTCAATATTGGCCTGTCATATTTTGATAAATGATAGAAAAATTTGAAGATTTGACGATAGAACTGAACAAAATATTTTGATGATGGTACAAGATGAATAAGTTTGGCTAGATTTTAGCTCTACCATGCTAGAGTACCATTGCACCACTTCAGTAACCTTGTACTACTGCCAAAATATTTATCAAACTCAAGACTACTCATATAGAAAACGCTGCAATAGATTTATTATATAGATATTTTAAGAACCTGTCAATATGATATTATTATTTTTTAACAAAAAATTAAAACCGACTTCCAAGATAAAAACAAAAGTAATACTTATTCTTAATCTACAAAGAATCAAATAATTCTTATTCCTTATTATAGTGGCGTCTTCAGACTTCGCCTAAACCTCAACTATTTCTGTACTCAATCTTCGTCGGTACGGTTTTGAAGTCGGTACCAGCCCGGAAAAGTTCTGAGATCTTTGACATAGCAATTACGCTAAGGTAAGCTGGTACCGACTTCAAAAGCATGAAGATTGAGTACAGAAATAGTTGAGGTTTAGGCGAAGTCTGAAGACGCCACTATAATAAGGAATAAGAATTATTTGATTCTTTTTAATCCTTCAGGCCCGCACGAGCACCGGTGATCGCGACAACAATAGAATACAATAGCAATTCCTGGAAATTCCGACTGAAGTATTAAATTAAGAATAAGTATTACTTTTGTTTTTATCTTGGAAGTCGGTTTTAATTTTTTGTTAAAAAATAATAATTTTACCCTTTTTAGTTAGGTACATAATATGAGACGACATGGCTATAATATTATAGCTTTAGCTTGTTGTCTTAGAGTTGTACAAATGTACATATTACTAGCGGTCGCCTGCGGCTCTGCCCGCGTGGATGTCGGTTACGGCTGCAAAAAGCCTACCAAGGAAAGACTCGGTCAGCAAAATGATTCCCAGGTCAATTCACAGACTCCGACACTGACATCGACGACGCGGACGCAGTCATTATCCGAAGGGTGTATAACAGTGCACACTGCACAGATTGTCTTCCCGCAAGCGCATCCCGCTTGGTGACGCCCACTATCGTAATATTTTAATTTATTTTGATAAGGATAAATGACATGAGTAAAATAAACGCGTTTGATAGTTGTCCAAAAAAATTCAAGATTTTTAAATAAAAAAATGGTTATTGTGCCTCACTCGACATAGATAAGTATAGTGTGTCGCGAACTTTTTTGTAGATATTTATAAGATCTACAATACTTAGAAGATTTTATGGTTCTATATTTTATAGTTTCGGCAGCGTACGCAAAATAAGTAACTTTTCTGGTTGATTTTTTCACCTGGCGTCCGAAAAACCCAAATATCTTACGAAACCCTATTTTTTCCAAAATACAATTTAGCCTATGTTCAGCACAAATAATGTAATTTGCTTGGAGTAGTTTAAATAAAGCCAAAATCCTCAAACTTGTATCTATAAGGATTCAAAAGTTCTGTTGGGTACCTTCAGAACCAGGGTATATCGTGATGCAAAATCTTACTTTTTGGTAGTATATGCCTGAAATACTTCAGAAAAAATTGAAATCACTATATGTTCCCGTATAAATTTCAAGGAGTCCCCTCGATTCCTCATTCATCATCAGATCACCACTTTTGTGAACATGGTACCAACCTCGGATTCAACCCTGTACAACAACAAAAGAATCATGAAAATCGGTCCATAAACAGTGAAGTTATGGTTGAATATGCTATATATATATATATATATATATATATATATATATATATAAACAGACGAACGTATAACCTCCTCCTTTTTGGAAGTCGGTTAAAAATGTTAAGCTTAAAGCGTGTAACCATTGATGTATGGCCTGCATTTATTTGCGATCGATTGTATCGATCTATCGTAAATGAACTGGTATAAATTATTTTTAACTAGCGACCCGCCCCGGCGTCGCACGGGTACAAAATATAGAGGACTAATTTTTTGATCAGTTATTTAAATATTTGAGATGTTATTATGATCAGTTGAAAAAAATATTGAGCAGTTATTTAATTTTCTGGCGGTGGATTAATTATTGTGACTGTAAAACATGGACAGTAAAAAAAAAATATTGAGCGGTAAAAATGATGGAATGAGCAGTTCGATAAATGAATGAGCGGTAAAAATGATGGAACGAGCGGTTCGATAATGACTTAACAGAAGACCTACTTAACCACGGATACCGAAGCGGAGGGACGGGGGGGGCGCAGCCCCCCAGAAAGGGGGGTCGGGGGGTAGAAAGTCGAAGAGTAGGTTAGGTTAGAACTTAGACCACAACGGCAGAGGGAGCCGAGCGAGCGCAGCGAGCGTGCTGCGGCAGCAGCCGGCGACCGTCTTATACTTTCGCTTTATAACGGCACGGAACCCTTCATGGGTGAGTTCGACTCGCACTTGGCCGATTTTATTATATTTTACCGCCTCATTGTTTAAAGAACTTCTTAGAACTCCGATTTGTTACTGCCCACACGTAACCGCCCGTTCATTAATTTTTACTGACCATTTAATTATTTTACTGTTCAATAATGTTTTCAATTATCCATTTCATTATTTTTTACTACTCATTTTTGTTTACTTTACTGCTTAGTTTTAACTGCTAAACTAGTTATTAAACGTACCATTTATCATTTTTAACTTACCAAAACTGCAATTTACAACTGCTCCTTTAAATCAGTGCCCAAAACATATAGCCACTGATTTTTTTTAATCGATAGCCTATGACCCTTCACGTGGTCTACTTCTTATCTGTGCCCAATAACATAAAAATTGACCCAGTAGTTCGCGAGATAAGCCCTTTCAAATAATTTCCCCCATTTTTTCCACATTCTCCTATTAGTCTTAGCGTAATAAAATACAGCCTATAGCCTTCCTCAATAAATGGGCTATTTCAAACTGAAAAACATTTTCAAATCGGACCAGTAGTTCTTGAGATTAGCGCGTTCAAGTTAGCCCTTTCAAATAATTTTCCCCGTTTTTTCTACATTTTCCTCTATTTCTTCGCTCCTATTAGTCTTAGCGTGATAAAATATAGCCTATAGCCTTCCTCGATAAATGGGTTATCTAACACTGAAAGAATCATCAAAATCCGTTGCGTAGATTTAAAGATTAAAGGGAACAAAGGGAACAAAGGGACATGAGGGAAAAAGCGACTTTGTTTAAATAATGTGTATAGAAGCAAATATTATGTAATAGCATGTTAGAAATCAGTTATTTTGCAATTAATCAAAACTATTGATCGATAATAGGTGGCCGCCATATGAATTTGTAGATATTTTGTTATACCAACGCCATTTGACTGTGGTTTTAACTATTAAACCCTATTAAACCTTACTATTAAAAGGATAGCGCTTGGCGCTCCGCGCTTGTAGAATATTTCCAAAAATTCACCCCAAGTGGAACTGGTTCAAGTATGCGAAGATAAGGCGAACCGCAAGTAGGAATTCAATATAGTGCTTCCAGTGTGTTTTGGCAGGAAAATGAAACTGCAACGTTGTTATCAAGCTGTTGAGCGCGCCGGGGCTCGATAAAGCCCCGAGCTGCACCGACGCTAATACCTCACGTATCGTATTAACTCCAACTGTGCTACACGCCATAAGCTTAAGCGGATAAGCGCAAAATATACATTGCATTCAGCTCAAATGTTTACTATAATATGTTGTGTATTTATGTTCTAGAATCTAGTAGTGCGTAGTTGAATGGGTATTTGTACAGCTCATCTCATTTATTAATTAATTCAGTATCATAGATTCGTACATGATATTTTTGCAAAGTAATTAAAATATATTATAGTTGTCATATTTTTGACAGTAATTAAGTTGCAATGTGAAAATAATATAATAACTAATGTTGCAAAAAGTTATTGTGTTTAAATAGTGCCAAACACTACTAAAATTTTAAGAAATAATGAAAAAAGCGTATAAGCCCACGTCACGTCACGTCGTCTCATGCGAAAAATATACCATCCTCATCACCTTGATAAGTGGCAGTCTTCCACAGTGCGTTTTTCGCGTAACTTTCTGCCGCGCACTGTAAAACTCTGGAACAAACTGCCACCAGCAGTTTTTCCGGACCTATACGACCTGCAAACCTTCAAGAAGAGAGCGTATTGCCTCTTAAAAGGCCGGCAACGCACCTGCAGCTCTTCTGATGTTGCGAGTGTCCATGGGCGACGGTAGTTGCTTTCCATCAGGTGACCCATTTGCTCCTTTGCCCCCTTATTTTATAAAAATAATAAAAATAAGCGCTACTTGAATTATTTAAATGAATCGCTTTTAAATTGTATCACGCCCTAGCATTGTATTCGGCGCCTGGCGGATGTTGTGCCTGCTACACTCGCTACGCCCGTGTTCGGCCATTAAACAGGCGAGAGCTTAGCGTTATGTGCCGCTTGACGAATGTACAAGATACTTCCTGGCTACATAAAAGCTTGCGATATGGCTCATAAAACTTAACACGTGCTTTGTATAGTTTGTACTCTTATTTTGTTTTCAAAAGCTAGTGATGAGAGCGATAGTTTATCATGTTTTTATTCAAAGCAAGTTTTAAACAAAATGGTAATGCTATAAAACAAAATTTTATATGATTTTTTATTGCGAATTGATTTCCTATTAAAATGCTTAAGCTCAAAACGAAAAATATTACCTTAAAAATTTTAACAAAAATAGAATATACGTGGGCAAATGAACGGTGTGTGTTCGGAGGCACATTTTCCGTGGCCCAAGGCGGAAGCGCGGTGCATCGGCGATCGATGCACAGAGACTGCGCACTGTGCAGGTCGCTGCTCCCGTGACGTAACGGGGAAACCCGGGACCGTTGGCTCTTGGGCTACCCTACGATTTATAGCCTAAAATATGCGTTCAGGCTCTTGGTCTATGCCTTTTATAGAGTAGTTTTGTTTGGTCCAAGGGACTGTTTTGGATATTTATGAGTTTAGAAAATCCGAAAAAAATAACTTTATTTACTATAATTTTTAAATTATTTATAAAACAGAGCACTACAGCTTTTACCTGTAAGCTTTAAAGGCGTTAAATCATAAGGTGTTTTACATAGAAATACGATACTAAACGTATATTTACCTACGTAAAGCACAAACGCAGTTTAGTAACTATTTTGATGTTTTACAATAAGTATTTTGCAACTACATACTTAAAGCCTCAGTCTTTAAGCTATACTACTCGAAATTTCACTATAACTCGCTTATTACTTTTGCCATCTATCCATGCATATTGCATAAATGCATAGTCCTCACAAACTTTTACAAAAAAGCGAAGAAGCTACTGAAAATTAGTTTCAAAAAGTTTCCTAATGTTTCTAAATACAAGTTGCATGGTAGTTATAAATAACAGTTGCAACTTACATCTAACTTGTTGTTAAAGAAATGAATTTACTTCGAAACTTCTACGGAAAAGTAAGTAAGAGAGTTTTTGTGAAAATATTACAGTAAACTAAAAAGGCTTTCAAATATTCTTACAATAAAATAAAGCTACGTTTACGAACAAAATAGAATCTAATCATTATAGACGAAGATCTTGCAACTTGTAGAGGTGCGTTATGCTATTTATTCAATATCAGTATAAAAAGCGAATAAAAACCAAATAATAAGTCGATTTCTATTGCACAAGCGACCTCCACCACGCTCAAGTTTAAAACGCGAAGATGACGACGGCATGAATCATGCGACCTCACAGCCACTCGCCCATATCGCTTTGTTATCTTTATTATGGAATTTATTGTTAATTGTAATACTACATGAGTCCTACGACTATATGCCCACAAATGTATGCTACCCAGAACAATGACTTGTACCCATGAGTAGCGGGCTAGCGGCTGTAGAAGCGTCGACGCCGAGCAGTTTTTGTACCATTCGTACTCGTGACTAACTTTGACGTGTTATTTATTACTCTAATGATACCAAGAGTTAATTTTTGCAGTGTGCCTATTTTCCTATTATGTTTATCTTCTTCAGTTTAATCAGGCATTCTGTATGAAACCCATGCCGTATATCGTTACAGTAAACGTAGATAATAAATGAAGTGAAACACGTATAGAAATGAGAATGTCATAGAAGGGTTGCCGTACTATTAATATAATGTCCCATGTGTAACGTTAAATGTAGGTTAAATAGGTAATACACCGATACCTCTGGAATTCAGGATGACATCCAAAATGTGGATAGTGGAAATAATATGTTCATGGGAACGCTAGTGCAATTTAATATGGTTGATAGTTTTTCGACATTCATATTATGGTTGTTTGTGTTCTGCATTTTGTCCACGATAGATGTACCATCGAGGAAATTGGTTCCTATGCAGTTGATAGACCAACGTTATTTGGTCGAATATGTCAATTCAATGTTAACTGTGATTTGTCGGGTGGGTTTGACGTAACGCAACCAAACTACGTAGGTCCCCGATCTGCATAGGAATCAACTTCTCTGATAGTACAAAAATGCTGAACAGTTGTAGCAAAGTCTTCTTCAGAATGGGCACATTGGTAGGATATGTAGAGATTAATTAGATGAATCTTTTAAAAATTTATAACTGATGCCCTTCGAGTTCGTAAAATATAATTAAACTAGCGACCCGCCCCGGCGTCGCACGGTTATAAAATATAAAGCCACTAAAAAAATGATTAAAATCGATAGCCTATGATCCATCACATGGTCTACTTTTTATCTGTGCCAAATAACATAACAATTGCTCCAGACGTAGTTCGCGAGATAAGCCCTTTCAAATAATTTCATCCGTTTTTTTCCACATTCTCCTATTAGTCTTAGCGTGATAAAATACAGCCTTATGCAGCCTTCCTCAATAAATGGGCTATATAACACTGAAAGAGTTTCTCAAATCGGACCAGTAGTTCCTGAGATTAGCGCGTTCAAGTTAGCCCTTTCAAATAATTTTCCCCGTTTTTTCCACATTTTCCTCCGACACCGAAATATATGAAATATCAGCGCAGACCGCTACGCTACGCGTTATTCAAAAACGCTGCCTAGTGCCTAGAATTTCATACATCTCAGCCATCAGCGCCCACGTTGCTCGTGTGGTCAACGTTAGACTAAAATCAGCGTAAAAACGTCTTTAGTTTGCTTGACTTTAGTTTTTCTATTCAACAGCGTTGTTAATTAATATTCTGGCGTTTGCCAATCAAAGCTACAAGACAAAGTCGTCGTCGTACGTCTTAAAGTCGTCGACAGAATCCAATATCGAGGAGCATATAAAGGACATGGGGGAAGAATGCATCAGTGTCGAACGTCTTACGCAAAATAGAGAGACCGATTTTAATTCGTTTAAAGTTAAAATACGCGCAAGTAAAATTAATACCTTCCTGGACGCAAACTTTTGGCCCGCGGGACTTGTTTATCGAAGATTTAAAGAGCGCCATTCAAGAACCGCTGCAAACGAAAATATAACACAATAATATCATGGATACTGCAGATATACTAGTAACATTAGGCACTTTTAACTGCCGATCCGTTAAGCGTTCGGCGGAACAAATACGCACGCTAACTGAGCAAGTTGACATTTTAGCTCTGCAAGAGACGTGGCTCCTTCCTCACGACTTGGGGTTTATAAGTGAGCTGAATATAAAATTTGGCAGTTATGCAAAATCTGCGGTAGATACGTCGCAAGGTATTTTGACAGGCCGACCGTATGGAGGCGTCGCGCTCATGTGGCGTAAAACTTTGTTCCCCAACGTATCTATCATTGACTGTGCCAGTGATAGACTGGCAGCTATAATTATTAAATTAGAGGGCCGTAACTTACTTATCATGAGTGCCTATTTACCGTATGACGAAGGGACTGATGAAAGCCTAGCGGAGTTTATAAGCTGTCTGGGTGACATCGAAGCGATCATTAGTGATCACGAAGTCGAGGCAGTATTTGTGCTAGGCGACTTTAACGCCCATTGCGACTCCAGATTTGGACAAGAGCTATGCGCTTTCTGCTCGGATCATTCTCTTAAATCCATCGACGTTCAGCTGCTGCCCACAAACTCTTTTACGCACATCAACGATGGAAGTGGGGCGAGACGTTGGTTAGATCATTGCATCGTGACGGCGGCCGCCCAGGCGTCGGTGACATCAGCTGCTATCGACTACGGAGTTTACTGGTCGGACCATTTTCCCCTATTGATTAAGTGTAAGCTAAACTTTATACAAAAGAAACTCAGTCATACAAAAGTAAATAACCCTCTTTCTAGAGTGTATTGGGGTAATAGATCCATTGACGAAATTAGTCTGTATAAGAAGTTATGCTGTGATATTTTTAGTAAAATTAGTTTAAATTCTAGTCATTATATTGTAAATTGCGCTGAATGTGATATTTTAAAATTTTATATTTGTAAGGAACATGTTTTAGAAATAGATAAATTTTATGATTATATAGTTAAAAGTTTACAAGATGCTGCAATACAAAGTGTTTCAAGTCGCGATGTGCCTGCTAGGAGTAAAAAAGTTGTAGGGTGGAACCACCATGTCCGTGAATTTCACAAAAAAGCCAGATTTGATTTTAACTGTTGGATGTGGAATGGGAAGCCAAAATCTGGTATTTTGTACAATAATATGGTGAGTAGTCGGAGAAATTTTAAGAATAAGCTAAAATGGTGTCAACGCAATGAAGATAAAATAAAGATGGACATCATTGCCACACACCGGTCGGACGGAAACTTCTCCAAATTTTGGAAAGCGACAAAACGCCTTAACTTTGAGCAGGGTCTTCCGGTCTGTGTCAATGATGTTCAGGATCAAAGTCAGATAGCCGAATTATTTGCACACCATTTTAAAGTAAGTCCCTTGCCCGTGCCTAATAATAACGATACCACTAAAGTTAGTGTCGATAGGAATAACTATGGTTGTAATGGCTTCTCTCCTAAAGAGATATTAGAAGTTATTCTTAAAATGAAGAAGGGCAAAGCGCCTGGTTTCGATGGACTTAGTTTAGAGCATATTTTACACGCGAAAGAATTTGTGATGCCTATGTTGGCAGATCTCTTTACAATCTGCGCCAACATAGGTTATTTGCCGAAAAACCTAATGAGAACAATGGTGGTTCCCGTACCTAAGAATAGAACTGGCGATCTCTCAAATCCGAAAAATTATAGACCGATCTCTTTAGGAACCATTATAGGAAAAATTTTTGAAACACTAATCTACCCTAGCGTAAAGAATAATATAAGGATTGATGATGCACAGTTTGGCTTTCGTCCCGGTCTCTCAACAGATTCGGCTATATTTGCGCTCAAATCAACGGTTCAGTATTACACAAAAAGAAAAACATCCGTATACGCATGCTTCTTAGATCTTAGCCGTGCTTTTGACCTGGTAAATTATAATTTACTTTGGAAAAAGCTCGTACAATGTAGTATACCTGACCAAACAGTGAATCTGTTGAGATACTGGTACGAAAACCAAACGAATTTTGTAAAATGGGGCGACACAACCTCTAATGATTTTAGATTAGAGTGTGGGGTGCGCCAAGGCGGGTTAACCTCGCCGGACCTGTTTAGCCTGTACGTCAATGCTCTGATTGAGGAGCTCAGAGGCACCCGTGTGGGTTGCCACATAGGTACGACATGCATTAATAATTTGAGCTATGCTGACGATATGGTGCTTCTGAGCCCCTCAATCAGAGGCCTAAGACGTCTTCTCGGCATTTGTGAGACCTATGCTAGAAGCCATGGTCTCAAATACAATGTCGCTAAGACGCAGATGATGGTTTTTAGGGCTGACAAGGGTCCGGATAGGGTCCCGCCGGTTTATTTAGGTGGAGAAGTAGTGCAGCGAGTCGAGCGTTTCCGGTACCTGGGACACATTCTGACCGAGAATATGTCTGACAATGAAGACATTGTTCGTGAGAGACGGGCAATGGCCGTTCGGTGTAACATGCTCGCGCGCCGTTTTGCACGTTGCAGCGTTGAGGCAAGGCTGACACTGTTTAGGGCATACTGTCAATGCTTTTATACGTGTCAGCTTTGGGCCAACAGCTCTAAATCTGTAAGAAGTAGCATCAGGGTGCAGTATAATAACGCATACCGCATTCTCATGAGACTGCCTAGATACTGCAGTGCTTCGGGCATGTTTGCCGACGCCAGAGTTCCCGATTACTTCGCCGTTGTTAGGGCACGAGTTGCGGAATTCTGGGCCCGCGTGCGTTCCTCTAGTAACGAAATCCTCGGTGTGTGTACCGGGTGTCCGGAGAATTCGTTTCCAGCCTACTGGTTATCGGTGCATCGCGACAGAAAAGATGATTGAAAAAATGATTTTAAGAATTATTTTTAAACGTATTTTTGTAGCATCTTATTTTATATATTATTATTTAAATTTATTCACAGTGTATATTTTAATATGTACTATTTAATAATTTAATTTTATGTATTTTTATATGGGTTTATTGCCTGCAATAAATGATTATTATTATTATTATTATTACAAACCCTCATCGAAAGACCACAGAAACTGGGCGTAGATCATCGTAATCTATCATCTTATAAATCTAAAAACATTTCGTTGGCAAAAGTAAAAAGTTGGACTTACCTCCTATTGTCTAGGTAATTGTCGTATTCGTCAGGCATGCTCTTGTCGTCATGCATGTCGTAGAGGTCGCTGTAGATGGCGGACTCGAGGCGCGCTGGATCCAAGTGGTAGTTCGGGTTCTCGTACGAGAGAAGACCATTCTCTGTGGACAAAATGTCATAGTTATTGTGGCGTTTGCACCAGATTGTCGCCCTGTGGTAGGCAACTGGTGGGCAACTGGTGGGCAACTGGTGGGCAACTGGTACTTACAATAGGGAACGTGAGTAACGAAGGTGCTGCGATCTAGTGTCACCAAACTAGTCCACGTTTATTTACTTGAGCTGCTGGCTGTTGCCTATAAACCCTGAACATTCCTTATAGGTTAAATCGGAGGCTTCCCATGTCGTCCCCTTAAAACTCAGGTAAATGTCGTAGATAGAACATTATCTACAATATACAATATTATACATACTGTATAATATACCTAGGCTCCTATTCTTTACCTCAGATGTAGGATATCATATCGGTAGAGTTATTTATGTGACAATGCTATTGTAATGTAAACGTAGCCCATTTTACAACAACTAGACTGTCGAGTGTAGATATATGTACTTAGGTCATATGGTGAAATATGTGCTACAGTGTGCGATATTTCTCATAAACAATGTCATAACCACCCCTTAGCGCGTGTCCTTCAAAAGTAAGCCGTATAAAGTTGATGACTAAACTTGCTACATGAGTTCTTCGAAGTTTTGTTATTAAGTGGAATAAGCGAGGACACTTTTACAAAACAAATATTGTGTACCCTTCTACTTTAATTAAACATTTTTGGAAATGTTGTAAACCTTGATTGAAATAACTGTTAAAAGTAATAGGTAAAACATAATCTTATCTTATATCTTTAAACGAGCAAATCTTGTTTGGCTAAAAAATCGGCTCCAACGATTTTCATGAAATTTAGTATATAGGGGGTTTCGGGGGCGATAAATCGATCTAGCTAGGAATCATTTTTAGAAAATTTCATTTTATTCGTGTTTTAGTCAAATAGCTAGTTTAATATAATAAGACACTTTGCCTATATTATGATTTATGACACTCAAAGAATAGTAAATACTTGTAGTTACAATATTTCATTAGTTTGAGAAATAAGCAACTTCAAAACTATTCATTTTTTACAAAATTTCTAGCTTTACCGTATACTGCCTGCTCCTACCACCTAAAAGTATACTTTATTCTTATAAAACTCTTTGAAAATAAAATAGTAAATACGTTCTTGCCGTAAAAGGCCTGAGTGACACGTGTACCTTAGTCGCGTCTCAGAACAATTTCCGGCTTAATGAAAGAACGCATGCCGACACTTGGTGGTTATCTTGAAATGTGACGCCGAAGCCGACCAACTGCGTCTGTCGCGCGATTTGCTCGGATAAATTGTTGCTTGGATAGTACGAAATTAAAGTACTTATGTTTTCTCTTTTTTTTTTTTTGAAAAATGTTGAGCAAATTCCACGTATCGACGTCTATCTCTACTTTATACTACACGCTACCATAGAATATATATTAGTTGTACCAAACGCTACACAAATTATTAAGTTTGCCTTTTAAATTTTAATTAATTTTAGGCGCTAGCTTTATTATAGCTACTATCAAAAGTTTGTACCAAAACAGAGATTTTTGGGTATTGTATTCTTATATAATTATTATATTATGATAAAAATGTCTCAGGTGGCAGCCCTAGGCCCTTAGTGTTATGAGCACCATAATGGCTCTATAAAATCTGGAACATATTGCTCGAGTTAGGAGAAATAGAGCAAGCAATCGGTTTCAAATTGTACACGATTTGTAATATTGGTTAACATATTGATATAACGTACTCGTATCTGAGACTTAATAACAATTACACAGTACACACATATTATCTTCTTAGATAATTACTAAACCGCTCTCCCTCTATATTTACCCACTCAGAATTTTAAACTCTACTCACTCGTGATATTTTTAGGTACTTACTTACATAAAAGTCAAGTTACTTGATGACTCCAAAATCCAGCAGTTAAGATAATTGCATTATTCTCTACGAATAATAAAAACTATTATTCCGTTAAATTTCTAGCAACTGTCAGCCTTAAGTGAAAACCTACGTCAAAACAAATGGTGCGACATGCGACATCCATTACAGGGGTATGCTGAATGCATTTCGTGAATTCTCCGTTGAACTTGACATACGACATTAAACCGTCATAATGGAACTTTTAATGATATTCCACTGTGCGTCAAATTCAATTTTCATATTTTAATTCTAATTTCTTAAATCTATTTATATTCTCGTAGAGTTTTCTGAGTTCCCAGGCGCATTTCAAAATAAATTGGCCAATTTTCCTTGCAAAAACCTAAGGACCGTACCTCTCCCTAGTATTTAAATCGCCCCCAAATAAAATTTATCTATTATGGGCACACTATATCTTATAATTTGGCATCTTACCGTGAAAATGTAGCAGGTGAGCCAAATCCATATTAAAGACCCATTATAAAACAATTTGCATAGAATTTAGATCGGGCCTACAGCTTTTTAACCAGTTTTACATAATGCTTTAACTCGTGGCTAAACCTCACGGTTACTGATATGAACTTTGACATCTATGCATGTTATGATGTTATGGGTTTTGTCAAGGAGATTTTGGAATTCGAGTATTTTTCGGAGTTCTAAAACTTCCATTCCTCTTTTAGCTTTAAAGAGAACGAATTTGGCATCACGCTGTCGCCTCACTGATCGCAGTAGGTTTCATATGGCGTTAGTCATGTTAAGGGCTTTTGGTGATCACTGATCAGTCTTACGAGTAACATTAAAACGTTCAAGTTTGACCAGAATGGCCAGCTGGTGAAGATCTCATAAGATGCACAAAAGTTGACCATTGTCAGTTATTATTGAGGAATATTCTCCTCTTCGTTGTCGTATATTAGACCATGGACCAACGTGTAGAGCCTTTACAGAAGTAGCTGTCACCTTCAAGACTGATAAAATCCCTTCTGTCTGGCGATATCTACCGACGTATAGAAGTGGAGGAGCCGCTATCGATCCGGTCCGACCTTCGCCGCGCGGGCATTCCGGCCACGTCCGCGACTGTCATAATACCGGCTCCTGCATACGCCGGACAACTCCTATTAATCATGTTAGCCAAGTAACTTTGGAGCCAATTTGTGTGCCACTAATGATAGTTCCTAAGTACTTAGGAGTTCCTCTAGCATAATCTCTAATGCAGGGGTGTGGCGAATTTTCATGAGAAAAGGCAATGACTGTATTATTAAATGGAAATGCTTTTCAATTAAGTCACTGGAAACTATTTGAACTTCTTTTGACTTGTCTAGATTTCTATAAATGTACCAAGATAATATTCATTTTTTATAAAAATTGCAGCATAATCATATTTTAAAACTAAGTAGATGGAATCTTGATATAAAGCAAGTGTTATTAACGTCAATTTGTGAAATAGGACAAGCCGGTGCTTCAAAGAGCCTCATTTGGTTCCTTTAGCGTAGCGTATCGTCGGAAAACTCTCCCCTAACCTCAATTATTTCTTTTTACTGAGCCTTAACACACGGCTTAGCCTCCTGTATGCGAGTAATTAGGACAAGTTAAGGCTTAATGTTATAAAAAATTTGTTAATTTTGAATTCATCAACAAAGAATTGATTTTTAGGCAAATGACACAGATTTAAAAATACATATATAATATGGAAGGGGGGGGGACAAGATGGGCGATCTAATAATCTAATAAACTAGGGCAGACAACTGCACGAATCGCCTCAGCAGTAATTGTTGCTATTTAATAGTCAAAAATACATACGCTATGCATCTAAGAAGGTGCCCATCTTGCCCCACCATTACCATCATAATTTATACCTGATTGTGCCTTTCAAATACTTTAACGCAGTCTTAGATACCTATGTAAATAAAAAATACTTACTCTCGCGTTTATGTAATCCCATTTTGAAGTGCTATTTCAACAAGCGCAGTGAAACATAGTGTTGTGCCGCGAATACACTTAACTTTCTATCACATCACTTTCGACCCATCACTATTCTGTAGCAATCCAAAGAGTGACTGACGAAATGATAGTCAATAATAGGTACCTAAACGTTCCAAATGCGGAGACAAAACGTGAGGCTTACATAACTGAGTTGTTACTGAATATTAATGATAAACGTTGTATTAATTAAATTGGGAAACACACACTGTATTATATGCTGATCTATATATTTATTTATATTCTTAAACTTTTTTAGTGGTAGAACTCTTTTATGAAGTGATATTTTTGTTAGACCCCAAAAAAATAATGTTTAGTCTTTGAATTTTAAGGATCCGTATACGAAATTTGCCGATTTCACTGATTTAACAGACGTGATTTAACAGTTAAAATACAGTATTTCTATAAGTTTTAATGCACAACATGTAAGATCATTTCAATTATAATCTAATTTTGGAGCTAGATTTTTTGTTTTTTTAAAGTATTTTTAAATAATCCAACTCAAACCCGCGACAGTTTTGTGATTTTTGCTGTAAAAGGTTTAGAATATCACCTGTTTATGAATTGTATTGACGTCTTAACGGTATGAAAAAAATACGATGTACTCTTGAGAAAGTCGTCTATAAAATGTTGGAATTACTTTTTACCACTTTAATATGAAATAGTTGAATAAAAAAATATGTAACTCGGCAAAATTTTAGAGAAAATGGGCAAAGAATTGCTGTTAATTTCGGCAACTTGGAGCTGTAATTCATAAAAAGAAAACGACAGAAATAATCTATAGATAAAATTCTATTCAATTCGAAAAAAAAGAAAAAAACACAAAGTGTGCTAAAAAACACGATTCAAAACAACCTAAATCTCACATTATATTACTCGCCGCAAGGTTCGAGTCGGCTTTCCGCGCTTAAATATATTTTAAATCTAATAATTAACATATATTTTTTTAAGTCTAATAAGGGGGAAAAACCTAATAATATTTCTGTAGCGAACCTTTGCAATTTCGTATTCATCGGCAAAATTTCGTATACGGAAACACTTAAGGGTGTGTTGTCATTTATGAAATTACTTATACCTAGTTTGAGATAAAAAAAAAATCTAAAATAAGTGTAAGTAAAATAATAATCTACTCCACTTTCGTTCAAAAATATTACGTAGAAGGCATTCCTAGGTCACAACCTAATTTTCATATACAAAACAAATATTGGCTGTTCGGAATTAAAATCTTTTCTCTTTGTATATAATATTATTATGCTTGATATTATGCAAAAGAAAGTAAATTATACGTATTATTTCGACCGTTAATAAAATGAGGGTGACTACTGACTAGATCATTGACCATGACTAGTTCACGGTCAGGCGCGACTCACATGGGTAATGAGAAGTGTTATTATAATATTATTATAATTTTAGAAAAATAAAAAGAGAAACAAAGTGATTTCCAAAGGGCGAATTGGCGTACTTATTGCTGAGCCATAACATGGAAACCAATTTTCCCAAAATGAAGTGCAACAATATAAGTTATGAATATTAAAAATCGGCCAAGTGCGAGATGGACTCGCGCACGAAGGGTCCCGTACCTCTATTATAGAGCAAAAATAGGAAAATAATCTGTTTTTTTTGTATGGGAGCCCCCTTTAATTATTCATTTTATTTAAATTTTATTATGAATTATTAAAAGTTTAAATAAAACTGAGTATTTTGTGAATATTTCAGGTGGCTACCTATTATCATTCTCATTAATATCATTATCATTAAATGTTAAAAAAAATGCGTTTGTTGTATGGGAGCCCCCCTTGAATATTAATCCTTCGATCGCGGATTTTTGGAAATCTATTGTTATTCTATTGTTATCGTGGCCACCGGTGTCCTTATGCGGCTTGATGGCTTAAATTTATTTTGTTTCTAGTATTTTGTTGTTATAGCGCCAACAGAAATACATAATATGTGAAAATTTCAACTCTTTAGCTATTATCGTTCTTGAGTTACAGCCTGAAGACAGACAGACGGACAGACAACGAAGTCTTAGTAATAGGGTCCCGTTTTTACCCTTTGGGTACGGAACCCTAAAAAAGAAAACTAGTTTAGGTTGATTTTTAAAGTACTCTACGATACGTTCTATCGCGCAATCAGATAGAGAATAGGCAAATCAGAGTACTTTAAATATTATGCTGAACCTTTCCCCATAGCAGGAATGTATTATAATAGAAACTAATTTTCGTTACTAAAAACGTAAAGAAATACTGTTTATTTCCCTAATTAATTTAGTTAGCAACTGAATGAAGTCGTAGAAAGGCATTAAAGCGTGTCTCTGCCGAATTATGGCTTCCCTAATACGCATAATTGCGACGATCCAACAACGGACTGTCGGCAAAATACTTTAATTGTACTTAAATTAGAAGGCATTTAAACGTAATCCAAAATAGTAGAAAACTTTGTAAAAACCGTGGGACCAAATTTCGTTGTAAATAATATTTAGGTATAGATAGTAAGTATATTATTATATTAATATGTTGTGATCAGGGCCCCCGCTACCATATGTGTAATGTGTGCAATGCACACGGGTGCCATCCTCTAGGGGCGCCAAATCGGCATCTTTAGCGGCGCCAAAACCAAGGACCCAAAAAATTTACCTAAAGGGGCGCCAAAATCCTTTTTTTGCACACAGGCACCAGTAGTCCTTACGGGGGCCCTGGTTGTGATTGATTTGTTTATAAGCTTTATGGAGGTGGTATTGTCGGTCACCGACAAAACCTCTTAAATAAATTGATAAAAAAAACGGATTGCGACTTGACGATGCAAAAAAGTGACGCCGCATGACATTTCAACTTTGTATCGCTACAACGTACTATCGCGTTGCTTTTCACTAAATTTCGTTGCAGTGTGAACTGGCCCTAATGTAAAATAGCAATTGAGAACACAGCCTATTACTAAAATTAAATGCTCGTACTTTGTACAAGGTTGTAATTTGGAACACGTAGTCGACCATGTCTCCGCTTCCAGTTGTTTCATTGTAATAGGTTGTTCTTTAACTATGTTTAAAATATTTAGAAAAACATTTAATACTATAAATTACTTTAATAAAAATAATTTATAAATTATTGTAATGTTGTTTGATTAGTAATTAATTAAAGATACTAACGATCGTAATTCGTAAGTAATTACCAATTAGTTAAATAACAAAACAATAATTATTGTAGACCTCAATTCTCAAACAATGATGATTAATAGGTCTCAACTTATCTGCCGCAATATTGCCGAAATTAGGATTTTTTCGGAAACGTCTTTCTCACATGTTATTGTTGAGTTAATATTGCACAAATGTTCTATTTCTCCCCGTTCGTGGGAACATTATTGTAAAAGGTCTTCTAATGTATTTTTTCTCAGAAAATGTGTACACTGACCTGTGTGTCATAAAAAGTGATATGCTTAGCTTTGAAAAGCTGAAAGGCAAGCCGTAAAATGTTTACGAGATAACAGAGGATTTACCTATATAAAATCTTTATGACATGCAGCAGGAAGAACAACATTGTAAAGAAAGCCTCTTCTTTAATATTCTCCTTAATTAGACTTAATTATTTAAAAGCGGGCTGTCAAATTTTGCTGTGTTAGTCAGTATTACGGTACCCGGAAGACGATTGACTTAAATTTTTCTTAGAACGGAAAATACGATTTACTTATTTTGACCCGGTAGTTTTCGAAATTATGAATCTTTCTGCGCTTTTCAACAAATATCTGTTACACTTAATGAGTTAACATAATTAAATAACTTACACTACTACAATCACACACTTTATAAAATAATGGCTAAAGGTATTATTAGTATTGTATTTAATTTTAAGTAATCATCAAAAACATTTATGGGACTTACGACCTTTACTTTCGTGCTATAATGCGGGAACCGTTGTTACGCGATATTGTTCACTATTAGCTGCAGCGCAAAGTACAATTCTCGGGGACACGATTCATGGAATCATTATATCACGATTGGAGGATAGCGGGGTGTGTAGGCGGGGCTAGCGTGCTTTGATATTTCTGGCAGCAGGCTCTTAAAATGTATCTATTTTACACAGCTACAAGGATCTCGTGGTAAGTACATGATAATTTCATGGACACTGACACTCAAAATTAAGAGATAAATTCACAATTGGCCACATTAAATATTAAACTAGAATTATATTGGAGTATAGTGGTAGGCAACATTTGATTCTTTATTCAGAAATAAATAAATTTTTATTTTATTCATTTTTTATGACTGGAGGGTAAGAAACGTGTCTCTCAAGTGACATACTACAAGATGGCGGTGTTAGTTCTGATTTGACCTAAACATTATCCTTGTGAGAGTCTTTTGAGTTTAAGAGTAGCTCACTATGTCGGTGTACAAGCCTTTATAATTATAGAAATTACACAGACTCAAATAGTTCTAACAACAGCAACAAGGTATTAAACAAAGTACTATTCTAGTTAAGTATCACAATATTATTATCTGCAGCAGATCAAGGGTAATGATAGAAAACAACGCATGACGGATTAGGTATTTTATGTTCAGATCTGACGAAGGTTTCCACCCACACTTGACTATCCTTCACCTTTTCAACTGCTTACTGACTCAGACATGACTTAAATCATACTTATCCATTAGCCGACAATGATTTATTAATTGTTATGCCTATGTATGATTAACTGTTGTTATGTCTACATAACAGACAGTTTAAGTTTCTAAGATTTCTATTGTCGTATTTTAGTATCTAATTTTGGTCACGACTTAGTTCGCGTAGATCAGTGGTTCTTAACCGGTGGTCCACGGACCACTGGTGATCCCTGAAGGCATTCCAAATGGTCCGCGAAGCGATCCTAATAGTGAGAACTGAGAATTCAGAAGTTAGTTAATAGAGTATGCAGTAACAAAAATCACATTAAATTAAAATCTGTAACTTTTAGATTTTTGCCAAATGAAAGACTTAGTGCTAATTAGGTATAAAGTTGTGCTTGTTTTCTTCAACAAACAACCCTTAATAATTTAGGTAAACCAACTGGGTGGTCCCCGGCAAGAAAAACATTTGGTAAGATGGTCCCTCATGACTAAAAGGTTAAGAACCACTGGCGTAGATTATAAAATTATAATACTTACTGTAACTTGTAAGGATTCCCTTAAATTCTGAATGTGTGGAAAAAAACTTCCAAACGACTTTCTGAATTTATTCGGATATGTGTAATTTGATAAAAATGGTAGTCTGTGTGATATATTTCAAACACCCAGATGTTACAATTTACAAATCGTATGAGACTATTGCTTAGATTTATCTCGGTTTGCGTGACACGATTTTGTAATATATGTAAACTACAGATAGTTAAACAGGGAAAACAGATGTCCGTCATCGCATTGTCAGCAGTTGAATGGCCGCCGTGCTCCAGATACTCGTGTATTATTCAGGAGATCCAGAGCGGACGAGCTCAGCTGCAGATTCCCCATAAAAGATAATACTGTGCTCGCGCCAAATTGTGTGCACAAAATTATTTCGTATAATGCCTTGTTCAGTCATTGTGCCCCCGGAATATCCCTAAAAGTATTATTTTAAGTCTCTCCTCCTGTTCGCTAAAGTACTCCTATTTAATTAATATTTTAGAAGCAGCAGCACTTCCTACATTTTACTTTTATAAGTAAAATATAAAGAGGCCTTTTAGTTTGTGCAAAATGTTTGCCATTTTACGACCCAAATCGGTCGCTCTTTAAAATCTGGAGCGGAAAACTTTTATATTGATTCGAGAATACTTTAAAAATCGTGACGTAAGCAGTAAGTAGAGTAAATGGGTTAGGAAGGAGGTAGCACGCACAACCGAAGGGGAGGGGGGGCAGATCAATCATTATACTGTTTACGCAATTTATTACGAACCATCCATCATTCCCCACTTTTGGGTCACTTACTCGATATGTTTGAATGAAACTCATTTATATGAAATACTGGTGGTAATGAGCATCGTTGAGGATACCGAACGTATGAAATTACAGGGCCATATCAACACCTCAATACATCATTAGTCATTATGTATCATTATCATTACCATCGTTGTCATTATTTTAATGATAGTAATGATCTAATTCATCGTGGTCTAATCGTCAACATGAATTGACATTCGCAAAGTCAGTGTTATAATTTAGGACTTTATAGCTAACAGCCTACAGCACTTTAGGCTTTCTCGTTAAGTTGCACATAAAATTCAGCTTAACCCTACGGCGATTGTGCTGATTCTAGGCCTAAAACTAGCTATAAACCAAACCAACATTCTGTTATATTGCATCGTAATTTTGTCAACAGCAACTCTAATAGGTAGGTGTCATGTCAATATCACGTGGTGCATGTCAACATGTGCTGGTGAAATAATTGTCTCTTTATTCAGTTGTACCTATGTACCCTACGATGGTATATATATGACATTATCTTATTATTTTTTTTTTATTAAATTAAGCGTCTCCCAGACAGACGCGGCCTGCTGCGGTGGCGGTAGCGGTGGCGGTCAGTTGGATGGCTTGGTCGCGTGGCCGCATGTGTCTGTGTCGTTCCTAGAACTCTCAAGTCATCCAACTGACCGCCACCGCGTCTGTCTGGGAGACGCTTAAGTCCATAAATATTAGACAGTCTTTTCCCTGTCCCCTGATAGCTTGTTCCTGAGATCACGAATGGGTTTGTTACCTCTGCGTGCCTCTGCCGTGGCAGTGGAACAAAATGTGTCCTATCTCCTGGGCTAGTGCCTATCCATACTTAATATTATAAATACGAAAGTGTATCTGTCTGTCCGTCTGTCTGTCTGTCTGTCTGTCTGTCTGTCTGTCTGTCTGTCTGTTACCTCTTCACACCCAAACCACTGAACAGATTTTGCTGAAATTTGACATGGAGATACTTTGAGTCCCGGGAAAGGACATAGGCTACTTTTTATCCCGGAAAAATGTACGGTTCCCGCGCGGTAAACTAATTTTGGCGCAACGGTGTTGTAGTTAAAAATATAATTACATTATTATCAACCTTTACGAATGATTTAACATAGTTCTATTTGATCAATTATATTAATTAAAGATTAAACACAATAACTACTATGCTTAATTAGGTACTAAAAAAGCTTTTACATGCTTTTACAGTAGATCAATATAAAAGTTAGTCATGAATGGTATTTCATGATTTGGTTACGTTTTAACCTTGAAACTAACCTCGTTTTCCCATTAATTAGAGCGCTATTTCCGTGCTTATAAAACAATCAAATAATAACTATAACCATCTATACTTATTATAAAACAAAGTCGCTTTTTTTCCCTCATGTCCCTTTGTTCCCTTTAATCTTTAAAACTACTCTGATGATTCTTTCAGTGTTAGATAGCCCATTTATCGAGGATGGTTATAGGCTATATTTTATCACGCTAAGACTAATAGGAGCGAAGAAATAGAGAAAAAAGTGTAAAAAACGGGGAAAATTATTTGAAAGGCCTAACTTCAACGCGTTAATCTTAGGAACTACTGGTCCGATTTGAAAAATTATTTCAGTGTTAGATAGCCCATTTATTGAGGAAGGCTATAGGCTATATTTTATCACGCTAAGACTAATAGGAGAATGTGGAAAAAACGGGGGAAATTATTCGAAAGGGCTTATCTCGCGAACTACTTGAGCAATTTTTATGTTATTTGGCACAGATAAGAAGTAGACCACGTGAAGGATCATAGGCTATCGATTTTATCACTTTTTCAGTGGCTTTATATTTTATACCCGTGCGACGCCGGGACGGGTCGCTAGTTCATTTATAATTGGGTGCTTAAAAATATGTATTTTAGATTTTGGAACGTTTTTATAAAGTTGAACTGTCGTGGGAGGATTATCCAAATATAACATTTTAGATGGGGTTATTTGTTTTAGTATGCATTCGGTTGGAGTTAATTATCAATTAATATTTAAATTTTCTAGAAAGATTTTAGTTAATGTCACGCTGTTACCGGTTGGTGAACCTAATTTGCATTAATTTTCCATGCTAGTTTTGTGTTAGCATGCAAGTTTTTTCATTTTTGATGTGTATGACCCCAGACTAAATATCATTGACCCCTAAGGTGTGCGCTTGATTTTATCTCAGAACTACCTATGCCCCTAAAACGTTAAAAAAACTAACAAGGCGTTTGTTCCTTTTTGATAACTGGTACCTTTATTTCTTGATTTATTTAGAATAGGCCAGTCATTAAAGCCAAAACCCGAAAGAAATTAGTAACTTGATAAAATTTTAGGGGGTTGTTAAAGAAGGTAAAGTAACTTACCGTGTGATTTTGCAGCGTTCTGGGGTGTACGGAAAGGGTTGAAAAGGGGTGAAAAAGGTTTTTTGTTAATAACATTGCGTAAAAATTAGTAACACGCTGCAAATTTGGAATTAGGTTGTTCTTACCGTTTTGTAACGTGTATTAAATTTGCAGCGTTTTGCAACATACGGAACATTGTTTATTATTAAAAAACAATAAAATTTGTTAATAACAGGGGTAAAAAAATAGTAACACGCTGCAAATTTGGAATTAGGTTTTTCTTGCCGTTTTCTAACGCGTATTAAATTTGCAGCGTTTTGCAACATACGGAACATTGTTTATTATTAAAAAACAATAAAATTTGTTAATAACAGGAGTAAAAAAATTGGTAACACGCTGCAAATTTGGAATTAGGTTTTTCTTACCGTTTTCTAACCTGTATTAAATTTGCAGCGTTTTGCAACCTACGAAACATTGTTTATTATTAAAAAACAATAAAATTTGTTAATAACAGGGGTAAAAAAAATTAGTAACTCGGTGTAAATTAAGAATTAAGTTGTTCTTACCGTTTTGTAAAGTGTATTAATTTTGCAGCGTTTTGCGACATACGGAACATTGTTTATTACTAAATTGCTGTAAATTTGATATACGTTAGAAAACGGTAAAAACAACTTAATTATAAATTTGCAGCGTGTTACTACATTTTTTAACCTTGTTAATAACAAATTTGAAAGAAAGAAAGACAGAAAGAAAGAAAGAGACTTTATTTGGTAAACAATACAGACAAAGCTAGAGAGTTAAAAGCATTTCAACACCTTTACCAGATAGGTGCTTACTCAGCATGTATTGCGACCAAGTCGCAAAGCTGGTTTTCAGTAAGCGAATTTCATTGTTTTTTAATAATAAACAATGTTCCGTATGTTGCAAAACGCTGCAAATTTAATACACGTTAGAAAACGGTAATAACAACCTAATTCCAAATTTGCAGCGTGTTACTATTTTTTTTACCCCTGTTATTAACAAATTTTATTGTTTTTTAATAATAAACAATGTTCCGTGTATTGCAAAACGCTGCAAATTTAATACACGTTACAAAACGGTAAGAACAACCTATTTCCAAATTTGCAGCGTGTTACTAATTTTTTACGCAATGTTATTAACAAAAATCCTTTTTCACCCCTTTTCAACCCTTTCCGTACACCCCAGAACGCTGCAAAATCACACGGTAAGTTATTTTACCTTCCTTAACAACCCCCTAAAATTTTATCAAGTTACTAATTTCTTTCGGGTTTTGGCTTTAATGACTGGCCTAAGAAATGATACGGCATTTTTCATCGAAAGTGTAGCCGGTAACGCGTGAAAACAAAATTTGAATTTTCGCAAAGGCGTCCACTTAAACGTACTCATAAACGTCACTTTCTAAGAAATAAAATAAGTTTACGCTGCATGACTTTAGTGGTGTATTCATTAGTTGTTTATTTTTCTTTTGTTTCATTCTGAACTCTGAAGACTCTTTACTGACGCTCACTTTTAAAATGTTTTGTCTTAAAACTATGTGAACTATAATTTAATAAATATTTATAGTAGTCATAAAAACTGCTAAGAGTACGATTAAGCAAATAAGTAATCAATTATTGATAAATGCAAATTCGTTGTTAGGTGCACTATTTTGCACTAAAGGTGTCCGAGCTATATTATTTTTCACCTGCCCTACTTTTTTAATTCGAAATCACCTGCCACCCACATGATTGTATTTCCGAATTTAAATAGGGGGGCAATTACATAATTCGATACCGGTCTCCGATCGAATAAAATAAACATAAACGAAGACTACACGAAACGAAAGCGAACTGTAATGAGAATACAAACTATTGATTCCATATCCGATACAATTATATAACATGAGTCGACATGTTTAGCATATGACCGAGAACTGTTTACATAAGCTTTTGCCAGGTTCACGTCTTTACTCAAAACTATACTTTCTTTTGACACCTTACGAAGAGACCTATGTTGCGATAAATCAGCGCGAAAAATGTATCGAAAACATAATAAAAAATATATCAAAAAAATTATATATATTATCAAAAAAAGCTTTATGAGGGCTCGCGTCGTCACACCTTGACTGACTGATGATACACACATCTACATAATATGAATAAAAAATACTTACTACTATGTTAAAGCACAATAATTTAATAGGCGTGATAGTTTTTCCGTAAAGTGTACCACAAAATGTACAGGTTGTAGGATATACTAGGGCTCGGTTCGTTCGCCCTGATAATAAAAAATAAAAAAATGCCAAAGCTAATAAAAGTATTTAAATCGCGAATAATTATTATACGGTAAGTAACCATTAAAAAATAAAATGATTTTGACACTGTGATCCTTCAGGATGCGCACGTAGAGGGTAGTGCTACGAACCGCTACGCGACGTTGCGCTGCGCTACGCAAGTCTATCATTATTAAATAATATTAATTGGAGCATAATTTACCTATTTGTCTTTTTTCAGATTTAGTTTTAGTAGTAAATAACCATTAATATTTTGATCATAAATTTTGTACAACTTTTGCAATGAAAATAATACTTATTTAAAAATGCAATTTAATTTATTATATTCCCTCTAATTAATAATTATTACCATTGTAAATTGTGATAATTGTGATAACTTTAAATAATATCTACTGCCATCTTAACTTACTAATTAGAAATCAATAGTCCTTTACGTAAGTGAATAAGGTTTTTTAACCTTTGTTAATATTTTGTAGGCACTGGTAAGTAATAATATTGATTAAGTAAGTATAATGAATATCAACACTAAATTCCAAGCTCTTGAAATATAAGAAGTGTATTTTACAGCATAATAAGTTATAGCAATAATTATTATTGTACTGCTTTGCGGCAGAAACAGAAAGAGCTCAATACCTCACTCATTTTAACTATAATACAGTAATTAACTTAATTCAGTCACAATGAGTCACGTTAAATCAAATAAAAACGTTAAACAAACACTCGTTAAAATCTTATTGACCTACAGACAAACTTATATATTTATTCATAAATACCACTACGTTACACAAAACCTCACGCGATGTCTCGATGTATCAACGATTAAAATATAGATTACAAAATCGTTCGCAGCACTTTAAATGTCACTAAAATACAGAGTAAAAATTCAACCATAGACAGTAGCGGAGCCGCGCGCGTTTGGCCGAGGACTGGCCGCGGAGGCGGGAGGGAGGGAGAGAGGGCGCTCGCCCTTTTCACTCTCCCCATACAATGTTCCACACAGCTGATTTTATAATAAAAACTTTTTGGTCTTAGTTTCCATTGTCTCTGGCCATAACCGTTCCTTTGGATGGCCGTTCATTTGTTACGTTGCCCTTTTATTGCACTTCTACTTTTAGTTTTATTAGGTGCGTTAATTTTGCGAATGTCGTAGGAAAATCTGCACGACTTTCTTTGTAGCTAAGTTCTAAGAAAAATGTTAAAGCTTTTTGTAAAAAGCTTTGATTGCATTTACAATGTGAGATGGTGTAACTTTTTTGTGACTATTCTTATAATCCGTTCTTTACCCTTATAAATTAATATTTTGACCTGCAACAGACGTGCAAAATAAAAGAGAACACTCCCTAAAATATGACCGTCTATGCAGGGTCACAAAATTACTCGCAGACGTTAATATTTTCGAAATGTTGAGACTTTAAAAATAAAAAATAAACCACGTTGGACCTGGTCATTGTGTGATTCTTATCTATTTCTGTACAATTATAGTGGAACGTATGCAGTGGGTGCAGATAATTCAGGCCACAGCGCATATTGATCTAGCCGACAGCTAGGATAATCTGTGCTCGGACGAGACCGGGGGATTTACAAATTGTATAATAGCTACGTGAGGCTTCGCATAGACAATCAACCTACATTCCACAAGCATTATGTGCCTTACAGGTCAGCTTCTAACATCATATTGTAATGTTGTAGGATATATTTTCAAAAGCAAGTAATTTTTCCGAGGCTGCGTCAATACAGTAGGAAGCATATTAATATCTGGACACAAAAAATTACACAGTTATGAATGCAATCATTTTTTGTGGGTTGATACACAAATGCTTAAGCATAGCTATAATAAGCTGATAACAGCGAGCATCTATTCCCGAACAGAAGTTGTTTTATTCCAAAACTTCCAACTCTACATGGTGTACCATGTAGAGTTTGGAAGTTGGAGTTGGAAGTCTGTAGACTACAGAATTTATCTTACATTTTAAATTCAATAAAATCTGTTCAGTAATTTTGCGTGAATATTATATAGCCTAAGTAATAAGTATATTATAATTTATAACGTTTAATAAATTCTTTATATTATAGTTTTTAAGCAATACCAACTTTTGCGTAGAATCTCTCTAATATAATATAAACTTTCAGTTCAAATATTCCATTATTAGGACGATAGAAATTATATTTCAACGCAGAGAATTTATATTTTCTTCGGAATTATATTACTTTTCAAGTTCATTGGAATTATGGCAGTTCAACGATCGAAATATGATCGAGATGAGAGATCGGACGAATTCCATAGGGACACTGTGGAAAAGTAAAACTAAGTAGTAATATCCTGCGCACAGTTTTAGTATATTGTGGTCAGAGTATATCCTAAGTGATTAAAGAAAAAAAAAAACAATAGTTTAATATTATTCAACAGTTTTTTATTCAATAAAGCATATAAGTAATCTAGTTAGTTTTTAACAGTCCTCAATTATGTAGTAGGTACTTCTCCTAGATATTCTGTAAGAATCTTGGTTATTTGAACGCAATTTCATCACATAGCATTATTGTGGCATTATGTTTTAAAAACCATAATTCACTTTCAACAAGAAAAGAATTAATTAGATACGATGAGTCAACAGAAACTCCGAAATCAAAAAGGCCCATTACTATTCGTGAAACGTCACTTCTAAATAAGGCACGTATGAAAAGGAGGAGAACATGCAAATGTCAAAAGGTCGTTGATCCCACTGAAAGTGCTACTCATTTCGCAAATCCTTCACAATCCATACGCTTGCTAATTAAAACTGTCGAGTAAGGGACGACTAGTTTTTGAGTTTCTGTCTGAGAAGTGAAATTGTTGTTGATACATTATTACTTACTGAAATAAAAGTAGTATATTGACAAATAAACTATATTAAACAAATAAGCGCTAAATATCATGGTTTACTTAACTTAATTTCAATTTTGCAACAATTTAGGCATCTTAGCAAGATTGAACGCCAATTAGAGCATAATTATTAAGCCTTAGTCCTATCTTTTGTTAGGACCTGTTAATTACTGGCTGAGAAGTAATTAATTATTTATTACTTAATAGCTGCAGGTCTACACATAACCTGATTAAGTAACTTTGTAGTAATCAATTGTACAAATTATAAAATAAATGACCAGTCATATTAACTAAATATTACTGTGAAACATAAACTTCTCCCTATCAAATCAGAAAAATATAGACCAATCAATATCTTATACAAAATAATTAAATAGTAATTAACTAATTGAGCAGTAGCTACTTATGCGTGCGTTTGGCTAAAACAAGGCAACTAATTACACAATGCATTGTGTAAAGGCGTGCTCCACTGCACCCAGCTCGCTATTACACTGCTAAATTATGGTGCCCACTGGTTACTGCAGCGCAATGTGGGGTAAGAAGGAGCAATTGAATACGTATTCTCAACGATACCGAAAATAAGTATTAAAATGACAATTAACAGCATCCAATGTTAAGAAGCAATAAAAAGCAGCGTAATCGTAATGTTATCAAATGTTAAATCTTTGGCAGAGCTCAAACTCTATGGACCTTCTCCCACAGAATTTCTTATTGTAATTCCTCTGATCTTTCACAAAGACTAGTTTTAGTGTTATCTTTTTTTTTATGAAATAAGGGGGCAAACGAGCAAACGGGTCACCTGATGGAAAGCAACTTCCGTCGCCCATGGACACTCGCAACATCAGAAGAGCAGCAGGTGCGTTGCCGGCCTTTAAGAGGGGGGAATAGGGTAAAAGAGGAGGGTAAGGATGGGAAAAGATTAGGGGAGGGTAGGGAAGGGAATAGGGTAGAGGATTGGGCCTCCGGTAAACTCACTTACTCGGTGAAACACAGCGCAAGTGCTGTTTCACGCCGGTTTTCTGTGAGAACGTGGTATTTCTCCGGTCGAGCCGGCCCATTCGTGCCGAAGCATGGCTCTCCCATGTATGATATCCACGTAAAATATCTATAGCTAAACTGGTTCCTAATTATTAGTCGTCTACCAGCGGTTCAAGCCAAATATTTTGGCCTAGACAAGATTTACACCACTAATATTAGTCCTAAGATAACCGACTTTGTGAAGAAGATGCAAGCTCAGAAATCACATTAGTACTAAAGAACCAAAATTTTCTTTTTATGTAATTTCCCATTGTGTAGTTCATGTTTATGATGCCTTCATAGTAGTCCCTATTATAACTATAAAAGTGGCCTCTGACCAAGGAAAGGTTGGGAACTCCTGATCTAAACTGACCCAACCCATCAAAATATTATGTAACATACTCAATACACATAGCAGCAGTACCATACGTTGTTCGAGCTAATGTTTTGCGATTTCCGTTGCGGATGCAGCTGTCCGCTTCTTCGAGTATTTGTGGTATTTGAACTGCACACTCATGTGTGCGACATCTCTGTTCCTAGGAAAATATTTTTAAAGGCAGAACTCAAAACATCCATTCGAATTTTAAATCTGTATTTTTCTGTAAAAAAGGAAAATTTTAAGCCCGGTTATGAGCGGGGCGGGGCGTTCGAATTTTTCTGATCAAAAATTCGGATAATGTGCGGCCGGCCGCCGAGCTTATAATCCATTTGAATTTTCAATTACAGAAAAAGAAGATTCATACTAAAATGGGCAAAATATTTACTACACATTCTACTTACCATCAATTTACTAACAAATCGGAAAATTGCAAAAATGATGCTGACGTGTTCGTGCGTTAGTTGCATTTGTATCATTAGTATGTTAATAAGTTTGGCGCTGCAAATGTAACATCGTGAGGAAATCTGCATACCTTAGCGAACTTCAGGTAGGTATTATATTTTTGCAACCGACATAGCGCCCAATTATTTGGTAACTATCGGCTCTACCAGTTGGGCTTGTTAACGAGAACTATTGAAATGCAGAGGAGAAACACAATAGGACAATCACAATGATGTAAAAAAATACCTTACGAGTACCGTACTAGGATTCAAACCACGACGCGAGCAATATATTTTTGTCGTTTATATTATGAAGTGTATGAAGTTTTGTAATCTGCACCTCATTTAGAGCGTAAGTAGGTTCTAAACTATAAAGTAGGTACATTTAAAGAATATTTCTGATTGGTAATATTACTCAAATCGGATACTATTCTTAAAAATCACGTCATACAACTTTGATAATTATTATTCTTAAATATTTTATCATTGTGATATCTCATATTGATTTCGATTAGCTAATCAATGTTAGGTAAATTGTTAAGATGTCTAGGTCGTCACGAACTTGATTGTTGTATTTAAAGAAGATAATATTCATCATTGAGAAATAGAGGAAAAATATTTCTGGTTCATTTAACGAGGTAAAGCTTTTCAATATGAGAAAATTTTGGTTTTCCCATGTGTTTCACAAAATTTTGAACAATACTCTACAAAACGGGTACATATCATTTGTAAATTGTAGCCCGTTATAGGTATACTCATGAGTCTTGTTGAACAAATAATGTCTTCGTTGGCCTATTTACTGATCTACCATCAAATTGAGTTTAATAGTAAATCAATAAATTTCACCTTAAATAGTACAAGTTTTCGGGTTTGTGTTTAGATTTCAGTAGCTCGAAAACCTTAATATTCATATTACTAGAGTCATACGTTTTTTGTTTGAAACAAAATGAATTAAAGCATTTTGTTTTTGTAATAAGACTTCCAAACTTACGGCCATATGAGAGATGCGTATTTAATGATAATTTTAATTGAAGAATTTGATATAAGTAATATTAAGATTACTAATATATAATATATTAAGTATTAGGTTATGTTACAATCTTCATTAAATTAAAATTAAGTGGTGGTTAATAATGAAACGAGTGTGGCCGCTAATATGTTTAGATTTTGGTACCTTAGAAAATCGTTATTTTCCGATTTAAATGTAGAGTTACATTATATAAGTTTTTTGCTTGATACATAGCAAAATGAATCTTCATAATTTTCTCATATCTTTTTCTCGTACAAACTATTTGTCATAAAAAAGTAACAATGATTCTTAAACTCCTGCCTTAGATTTCAGTAGGTACTTCAAAAACCTAACTAAATGTTTCAATTAAAATGTAGAGTTACAAGATTTCAAGATTTTTGTAAGAAACGCAGAAATACAAGGTTTTTTTTATTTTTTCTCATACAGAAACTAGTGTAATAGGGTGAACTACTCCCTAATATCCGGAGCAAGGAACTGGCCGTGTATAATGTAAACAGATTTCCTTAATGCTACGAATACATTACGTATGGCATGAAAGCTGATAAGAATTTAGTATTAACATTTATTTATTTATTTACTAACGTTATTAACACATGTTGTATGTAGGCTTTTTAGGGTTCCGTACCCAAAGGGTAAAAACGGGACCCTATTACTAAGACTTCGTTGTCTGTCCGTGTGTCTGTCTGTCTATCCATCTGCCTATCTGTCTTCAGGCTGTATCTCAAGAACCGTTGTAGATCGACTGCTCCTAGGTAGACTATCGTAACATCAAAAACGCAACTTTACAGGAGGAGCGTTTGAAGTTGCAAATTTGAACCACGACTTAATTTTTTAACCGATTGTTATAAAATTTGTCATGAGCAACAACAATAGTGTTAGGTATTAGCTTATGCAATAAAATACTATATTATTAGCTTGGTTTAGCTGAAATTGTTGTTGCGATATTATTCTTTGGAAAATCTATAACGAAAATTATTGCAACTAACACTTACCACAGTTTACGTTGAAATTTCTCCTTTTTAAAATATTTTAACGTTTACTTACTATACTATACGGGGGACTTCTCTAACGTTTTTTTATGGTATGTAAGACATATCATAGTTTACAGGGGAATTGCCTAATTCGAATTTATAGTATGTTTGAGAAAATAAATTATTTATAAATTATCTTTTCTGAAAAAAGTGTGAAATACCTTTAAAATTTGTTTAATAAATTCTAGAAGTAAGTAGTTGACATGATTTATACCGTTAATGTGCAAAAAAGTGCTAAAATATAGTAAGCAATCAATTTAGTTGGCTAGCAAAGCATCATCAGTAGCAAAAATTTTAGTTTAAATAATATTTTGTAACCTTCCTAAAAAAATCATATGATAAGCTTTATAACTTATGTGTATTTATCACTATGTATATAATCCGCTTATACTTATACAATATTATTATAAATACGAAAATTGATCTCTATTCGTTACCTCTTTACACCCAAACAATTTTCCTGACATTTGGTATGAAGATACTTGGAGTCCTGGGAAAAGACATTTTTATACTGGGATAGGAAGAATCCTACGTCCTTTACTATACGGTCCCCGCGAGACAAACGAATTTTTGGCTCTACAGAGTTGTGGGCATCAACTAGAAAATCTTAAATACTGCTAGGTATATTAATTTCATATCACTGATTTTTGCTAAGGCCTGTTATCAATTATTATTTCTTTATCGCTATCACATGGGTCCACTATTACGAACAATGGCTCCTGTGAACCAGATACACTTTAATTAAAGAATTAGGATGGCTAAGAGTGCTATGTGTCAAATGCGTAAAGCCTTGCGTGACAAAATGTTTTCTTTAAAAAGTAAGACAAAACTTGTCTACACTTTAGTATACAATACACCATACTTCAACAGACCGCAGATATATCGACGCCTTCGAGATGTGATAATTAAGGAAAATGCTCCAAATTTCAATTTGACAGTTTTCAGAACCAACGCGTCCATCCTGGCTAAGCTAAAAGTTATGGCAAGGCTCTTTACCACAATATCCCTCAAATCTATTTTAGAATACTATGGACACATAATATCCAAAAAGAAAGGAGACAATATTAAAATTGTCATTGGCAAGACTGAGGTCGAAAGACCGCGGGGCCGCAGTCCCATGCGTTAGTCCGATCAAATACGCACCTAAATTATTGAGTCCATTGTTTACGACGCTTTTCAAGTGGCTGAAGATAGGAAAAGCTGGCTTAACATTATTAGAAGGAAGGTTATTAAAAGGGAAGGTCACGACCCTGTGACATGAGGAATACAACTACAGGAAGAGGATCACTTGGGATACTAGTACTAGTTCTTGAAAAATTTCAGAAAGAAAAAAGAGATCATAAAATGTAAACTAAGTACAATATATTATATCCATACTTTTGCATAAAAAAATGTGTTTGTTTATTTGTCCATGGACATTGGGTATATTGCCTCCTCACGCTTAAACCGCTTAACCGTTTTTTTCTGATATACTGTATGGGGATATTTCAAATCCCGGAAAAGGACATGGGATACTTATATCCCGGAAAAAGGTTCCGTTCCCGGTTGACAAACGGGTAAAGACAAGTTGGCCTTGAATAAGTTTAGTATTCTCAACAGAGCGAGATAGTATTTCAGTGCGATGCAACGCCTATAACTCTACAAGGCGAAGATTCAGCCTCTCGTCGAATACTGTTCCCATCTCTGGGAAAGGGCGACAAAATACCAACTATTTGCTCTGTATAGTAACCAATAAAGGGCCGCTTACATTGTAGCCAGCCATAGTGTTTCAAACAAGCCAGACTCCTTGGATTTATGCTCAGATGTGGCTTCGTCCTGCATCTTCTATCTGCTGTATCAAGGGGAGGTGCTTCGTTATCACACCTCTTGCAACATTTCAACATTATTCCACAGGAAAATGTACTATCTTGATGAGTCTTTCACAACAAATCTGAATCAAACTGCCGCCAGCAGTATTTCCGGACCAATGCGATCTGAAAACCGGAAGAAGAAAGCGACCTTCTTAAAAAGGCTGGCAACGTATTTCAACTCTTCTGATGTTGCGAGCGTCCATGGGTTGTCCACTTGCTTCCCGGTCGGTAGAAATAAGTCGGTAAAGTATCGTATGTTAATGAATAGTACGACGTAGAACGTAGTAAGATATAGATACAATAAATAAAAAATAATAGTTTCCGTAGCAGAATATCGTATAATTAACATACAATATTTATCATAACTTAAATTCCAACGAACAAAATCGTAAGTTACACTTGCAATATATTTTTCAATAGAAGTTTCAATGTAAACTATTGTAAGTAGTACAAACTATAGTTTACGTTAATCTTTATGCGGCGTAGACAATCGCAACTGATACATACGATGTGTGAATTCGGGCATCTGCTCCCCTATTATTCCGCGTAGACTATCTCTAAGGGACTTACAATAAATAACATCGGAGGCGTTTGAAACATACTACAGTTTACGTTTCGAAAAAGGCACTTATACTTCGAATTTAATATTTTTTCTTGAAGATCCTAAAAGATCTAACATAATTATATGCATTTTCGCAATAAAACGAAATTTGCAATTTTGTGGCTTACGATAGTCTACCTAGGAGCAGTCGAGATAGACATCTGAAATTTTCACAGATTGTGTTTCTGTTGCCGCTGTAACAACAAATCGTTGATTGGTTGTTTGAATAACAAAATATAACAAAAAAAAACAACAAATGAGGTACCTAGGTAACTAATAATAATAATTTTAGTACATTTTTTTTTTTAATCTGAAATTATTTTCGAATAATCACTTAATGGTATTTTCATAAAAGTTTGGTATGCTTTTACAGGGTGTAACAAAACATGCTTAGGGATACTACTTTAGGTTGTGTATGAGTCCCCAAAACTATGAAAGTAGCAGCACTGACAGAGTATTTTTCAAAATGTGCGTACAAAATGCGCTGGAGCCTGTGCCCATACCAATCCCAAAAAAAAAACTTCAGCACTGCTACTTTCACAGTGAACTCTTTATAACAAACACATACTCACCCTAAAATATTATCACCTTGTTTTGTTACGCCCTGTAGATGCATACGCTTTTTGTCGATTTAGAGCGTACGGAGTAACGGACTATAGAGGTATTAAGAATTTAACTATTTCCGGAAACTAAGAACCTGCTTCTCGAAATACTTTCTGTCCACGAAAAAAATAAACGAAAGTAAACCCCGTCATGTACTCATAATTAATCAGTACCTACTTTCTTATAAGTATTATTAAGTAGTGTAAGCACACGAACGTCAAAATTTTAAGGCCATCTTAAAACCTCATCATAATAATAACGACGAAAACTTTGTGAAATCTTTGATCGAAATTAGGCAAATTATATTAATGATATGCGCAAATTATGAGTTAAGTTTTTACGGCTGCATAAATGAATGCTAATGCCGACATCCGCTAACACTGAAATTATATCGTGGTGGGTTTTAGCGTAGCACCCAAATGCACCAAAACTATCATGGTGGCGCCTACATAAAGCCGCATACTATCCTGATTTTAAAGAGCTTTTATAATTATTGTGTTCCTTCTATTAAACCACGTGACGTGATATTTCATACGCCCTATCATGGACTACAGTAACGTCGGTGGCATTTTGCGGCCCTTGAGCTTAATCACACTCACCCGCGTGGTTAGTACTGCACCGGGGACGACGCCGGCGCCTTCCCCGAGGACTTAACACGACCCGAACGACAAACAGACAGACCGACCGAAATCCGGTGCCGAGCTCGATCCCGGGTTCGAGTTCGCATGCGGATAGCATAGGAACACACCTTAATCATGACCGCGACCGCGACATTGTCGTAGAGAGCTCTACCAATTACTTTGACATTAGAACATACACGCGTATGTCACCCCAACCGGACTCGGAAGGGGAGAGGGACGGCCCTCTTTTATGCAATAACATTAATAACTTGAGCTCATCTACCGCGATAACTCGTACGCAGCTAGTTTGTGCTATCGCGCGCGAGCAGCCTCACTCGTCAGAGAGTGAGTAAGGGGTCGGACCCCTTAAGAGCAGGAGGGATCCGTGTCCCCACGTCAGATGAAAATAGCTTATTTTCGTAGCTCTCCCCAATATTGCCCGATTAGAATGTAACACGTGTGACTTTAGGGGAGGGGGCCAGGCCTCCTCATTGTTTATCTCCAAACCAACTAGCAACAGACTAGTTATAGCCACGATTAAACTACCATGGTCTTAACCAGACCAGTAGCTTAGACCCTTTCGAAAAAAAATAAAAAAATAAAAAGGCCCTTGAGCTGTTACCGTAAAGTGGGGCTAATTTAGATTTTTGGCGTTATTTGGGACAACCCAGGATTTAGGACATAAATGTGTATAACTTTCTTTTTCTAATCTGTAGAAATATTTTTTGTGTCATGGCAATAGTGTGATAGTTGCTGTCAAAATAACACTTGTCAATGTCAGTCTATGACACAGTACATCGTTACAACTGAATGAACTTCACATGTCATAATTTTAGTTTAAAAATGTTGGTGGTAAAACTTCCCATATACACTGGATGGGGTTATTTTGGACGGCAACGTGGGGTTATTTGGGTTACGTAAGAAATTGTTGATTAGTACCTAGGCAGGTTATTATATTGATAGAAATTAAGATATAGCCTACGTTTGATAAACGATTTATGCAACTACGAGCTTTTTCTCGCGGCTTTGCTCGCGTTAAGAAGTATTATGATATACAAACTTTCATCCCTTATTTTAACCCTTTGGGGATGGAATTTATCAAAATCCTTTCTTAGCGGATGCCTACGTCATAACATCTACCTGCATGCCAAATCTTAGCCCGATCCGTCCAGTGGTTTGGGCTGTGCGTTGATAGATTACCATGTCAGTCAGTCACCTTTGAGTTTTATATATTTAGAAGTACAAATAAAACCAAATCTTTTTCTAGGATGTTTTTTGTTATATTTTTTTTTATGGAAAGGTTAAATGTTCATTCGTTTTAATGATGCTACTACGCATTTTGATCTGTTTTTAATAGAAAATTTGTTCGAAAGTAATCTATGGAACTCTAATAAATATATTTTTTTCTTAAAAGTGCCTTTATTTTCGAAAAATCCTAAATTGAATTGTAGATTCAATTCAAATCCATATTTTATTTTATGTTTTTGCGTCCCAAATAGCGTTAATATGTTTAATTCAGTTATTTAGCTAAAAACCATGATTTAACTATGAAATCTAAAAGCTATCCCAAATAGCCCCATTCAAGCGATATTTGGGACTAGGTTTATTTTTTTTTTTTTACTGGCCACTTTAATATAAATGTCAAAATGCTAACTTCACATACAAAAAACACGCGCACAGGAATCCATTAATAATTTTTGCAAGAATCTACCCGAACAAATAAATTAAATATAAACCAAAATAATGTAAAATGTGTCCTAAAGCCCTACTTTACCGGTATCACAATTTTATATTTTGTAGAGTTTTGATGCAAAGAAATATCCTAATATATTTATAATTTATATCCATATCCATACTAATATTATAAATGCGAAAGTGTGTCTGTCTGTCTGTTACCTCTTCACGCCCGAACCGCTGAACCGATTTTGCTGAAATTTGACATGGAGATTTTTGGAGTCCCGAGAAAGGACATAGGATAGTTTTTATCCCGGAAAAACGTACTGTCCCCGCGCGATAAACGAATTTTGGCGCAACGAAGTTGCGGGCATCATCTAGTTCTATATTAATGATTAAAATGTGAAACTATTTACGTCTGTGTGTCTGTTTCGTCCTGACGCTAAACCGCTTATCCTGCTTAGATGAGATTTCGTTAGTATAGTGAACTATACTAAAAAGTGGAGAAAAGCTTTGAATCTCGGAAGGGACATGAGAAGGAAAATGTAAGAAAAGCGATCCTGGTGGGATAAAATATATTCTCTAAATGTCTAGTAATTGTTCTAGTATAATATCATAATTATTATGTTCCGTGACTTACTAACGAACACATTCATTCAAATCACAATAAAATCCGTATAAGCTACGTTTCCAAGAAGGCTGTGAATGGCGCCGCGTAGGTTATGACGCACTTCAGTTTTCAGCAGTGACTCAACCGTATTTCCCACTGGCCTATAAACAACCTGACCTGATCGAAATACAACCTTATCCTTTAATATTTATGATACGTTTTCGTTTAGGGGAAAGATTAGTTAAATTTTTATGAGGTCCTTCTTGCAAATATTTCGAATGCCATTTTTTCTTTCACACATACAATAAGAATATTTATTCTTACTGTCTTTCAAGTGGTTTAGGAACATACATACACCAGCAATATTGTTAATAATTATTATCATTAGCGTCAACGTAGTGTTTAACGACCGCACTTCGAGACTAACTTTAATCCTTCGATCGCAGATTCTTGGAAATCTATTGTTATTCTTTTGTTGTCGTGGTCGCCGGTGTCCTTATGGGGGTTGATAGGTTAATTTAATGAAGAGTGACAGAATATATTATATGGAGTTAAGCGATCATTAAATGTCTGTGAATGGCGCTGTTAGTGGTGTTATTTTAACAAATGAAGTGAAAGAAAACAGAAGACAGTCACTTTATTAGGATCGCGTAGAAAATTATTAAGTTGCATGTGACAAGGTATATTTGTCATCTCGTCCTTGGATACTCTGTGACCGTCGAGTGATAGCTATCTGACCTTAGTGCTCCTAAGGTTAAATTCTAAATATATTAGAGATATATTTTAGGACCCTTATTTTAGGTAAAACTTTTTTTAGGTTTTGTCGAAAATTAACTACTTCATCTTATATTTCATTATTATTTTTTAATATTCTCTTTGTGAAAGCCCGCTATTGACTTTTAGTTTAAAGATCATAATATTTCCAGATATAATTGCTTATGTTAATATGTTTGAATTAGTAAGATTTTCAACAAAACTTATTTTTGAAGTGAAAACTTCTTTAGCGGCGTTGAGCACTTTTGTGGGATGGGTAAAAACTGTGAAACTCGCGTCAGATTCTCGTGCTGATCGAAAAACCGTAAGACGGTTGGAGAGTAGTGTTGTAACATCGAAATCGATTAATCGAACAATCGATTGTTTTTTTTTTCGATTGTCGATATTTTTTAATCGATTGTAAGGGTTTCGATTAATTAAAACAATCGATTTTGTAAAGTAGGGTTTCGACTTCCGATTAATTAAAAAAATCGATTTTTTAAAAATCGATTTTCATAAAAAATCGATTGTAAAGGTTTCGATTAAGTAATTAAAAAATCGATTTTTTTAAAAATCGATTTTCATAAAAAATGGGTTAAAAAAATGCACAACGTTAATAATCAAGTTTTCACTTCTGCCGGCACTCCCGAGTGCAACCCGTCTTTTTCTTTTTTAGCGAAATGTTTATCACATTATATCTATACTAATATTATAAAGCGGAAGAGTTTGTTAGTTTGTTTGTTTGTTTGTTTGAACGCGCTAATCTCAGGAACTACTAGTATATGTATAATATTAATATTTTTAGACTTTACGATATAGTAAACGTCAGACACAAGAAGTGGCAAAATTTCGAAAATGCAAACAATTAATGCAAATAATTAATTATTTATGAAGTTCTGTGGACATTCAAATATTAGCAAATCTGTTGAATTGTCAAGCCATATCCTGCTGGGGCCATTCTGTTGCCAACAATATTAAAAACGATCGATTACTCAACATGTCACATCTAAAACAGAGGACGAACTACCCAATCATTGGCTGTTCTCCTATTATTGACATTTTTAAATTAGGAACACTGACAATAGAACTCTGTATAAACCCTAATAGTGCCAATAACAGAGGTGTTCTAACTCATAAACAGCGCATGCTGACAGATTATTCGTAGAGGCCTACTGTGCACTATAGAAATATGTTGCACTGACAAAATATGTAGAGCATCACTACGGTACTACGCTACTTTGGTGTGCTAAGTAAGCTGCAAACATTATAAAAGCAGATAGAGACCACCCTAGGGATAGATAGAATGTCGAGCACCATAGGAGTAGCCTATACTAGATTGAGACCACCTCGCCTTAATAGTAGAGATGGTCTTTCGAGAATTATGGCAGTAGAAAGACAACAGAGCACCATACAGAACCAACCATCAGCCGCTATAGAAATACAGACTACCTACCAGCATAGAGGTAGAGCCAACCAGAGCTTCCATTACCATAGGCTATGTATGAAAACGCCAGGTGGGCCTAATGTTATTAGCATAAAAATCAATTGTGCGGTTTGATCGATGTTATTAGTAATACAAATAACATGGTTCAGCCGAAACGGGCGGCGGGTCACGCGAGCGGTATCGCCAGACATCTCGGCGCCACGAAGCATAAGGCACGGTACTGAATAACATCGCACCCATATTTTATGTTGTTTTGCACCTTAAAGTTGGCTAGAGCTTTGCGCAAGAATTGTACGTTTTTGAACCATTTGTTTTTCTGCACTTTGTACCCTTTCTAGGGACTCAAGTATTTCTATACTGAAACCGGGAAATGAATTGCAAAGAGAAGGGAAAAAAATTGCTGGTAGTAAACTTAAAACGCGACATGCGCAAAGCAGGCAGAGCTAGCTAGCTCAGTTAAGTATAGCTGGTATCTTCTTTAAACTAGATAATTTTGTTGGTAGCGCTTCTAGTGCTAATATTACATGAATTTGATTTGCTTACTTTGTTGTTGATATCTAAATCTTATATTGTAATAGCAACAACAAAGCCTTGATATACATTATACACAGTAATTTTAATATCTTGGAACTTCATCATCATCATAGTGCGTACCGAATTATCGTAACCAAAGCTAATAAGATTAATTGCTATACAATGAAATCTCATTAAGTGCGATTTGAAATCATCAAAATCATGGGCATCTTCATGTTTGAGGGCGCATCGAGAACGGTAGGAAGTCGCTTTTACTTCGCGTTTCATAATATATTCGTTCCGAGTTTCAGAACGTTCTGGACTGCCGCCAGCTAAGGCTTTATGTGACCCATTTGAACTAATGTCTCATAGAAGTTTTAAGTTGGCTTTCAGTACTTTTTGAGACCCAAATTCGCTGAAAGAAACTGGATTAAGTATTCTGGACTAGTTTTTTCAGGTTTTAGTAATTAAAATTATGATCAGATTATTGCGTTGGTGTAACCTTGTTTCAGGTTATCAATTAAAAAATTAAATAGAAGAAATACTTACTACAAAACTTTACGAAGCACCAAAATCCAGCAACTTTATGGAATAAATATTTGATTTGTATTGGTATAAAAAGTAAGAAATCATAAAACTTTATTTTATTAACTGTTCTGTTTCCATAAACTGCAAACTTGAAACTATAAATGTATGCAGCCCACGCACGGTAGATATAATCAATGGAGAATGCGCCTGAAGAGCTCTTACTCGCCTTGATATTTAAAGCTCATACGGTAGGTAAATGCTAAAGATATTTATAAATGTTTAATGTTTATGTAAGAGCACACCTTGTTTATCAAAATTTTAAATGTCAACAAAAGTAAGCTTCTTACAGACGAACGGCACTTGTCGACGGCGCGCGTCGACGGCAGTCAACGGTAGGGGAGACTGGGTACGTTTGTGCCAGGGTACGGTTGTGACAGTCGTCATAACAGCGAAACTATACGGAATATGGGGATGGGTGCTAAGAGAAAAAGACGCGTCTTGCAAGTCTGAATGCGAGAAGCATTCAGACTTGCAAGACGCGTCTTTTTCTCATTCATAGCATTGCTTTTGCCAGCACTTGACGATAACGTTATCAGGGGCCTTCATTGCTTTTTAACAGTCAAGAATAGGTTTTCTTGCTTGATTTATTTTAATGTTTACTATAATTGTTTGTATACAAATAACCTATGTCGCTTATTTTCTTGTGATAAGTTGATCATTAGTAGTTAACTGCGAGTGATTATTTTTTACGTAAATCGTTTGGCCGATTCGTAGCGATTGTTTAATAATTGAAATTCTGTGTTGGGTACGGTTGTGACAAATCTTATGGGTACAGTTGTGACATACATTTATCCTATCTTTTTTCTTAGATGTACTAAAAACGCTTGCAGAAGGCCAAACGAGCGCAGAATATTATCAGTCAATACGAAAATACTTACGAAAAAGTCAAACGTAGGACTCATTTACAGAGTACGGCGAAATTCATCAAATTAATCAGATGTCGTTGTTTTGGTCGATAAATATGTTTCAAAATAGAATATGTTTTTATACGCTAGATGAATTTGTTTAGAATAATGTTTATGGTGTTTTATGATACAATCTTATTGAAATAAAAATCATATCAACTATTTTTTGTAGATGTTACTACTGACCCCAACCACTGTCACAATCGTCCTTGGGACGATGAGTCCCATTAGACGAAGAGGGAAATTGTCACAACCGACCACAATGATGTGACAATTTCCCTCTTTCTTTAAAATTTGACTCCATGACTAATACATTGTATTTTAGCATGATATAATGGTATTTTTATGTAGCCAAATAAATAAACTATGGTTTGTGACAATTTTTTCCCAGCTAGCTGTAAAATTAACAAAATTATTGGCCTTCAAACCAAATTTGTCACATCCGTACCCAGTTTACCCTAGACGACGGCAGCAGTCGGTTGCCGTCGACAAGTGCCGTTCGTCTGTAAGAACGCTAAGATGTCTGTTGTTCATTTCCTTTAGACATTCTGTTATCGATTTAATTTTCGACGCACTATAATGTAAACATGTTACCAGATTAATATACCAGATTAATCATCGTAACACAAAATAATTATGTTCACTTGTTGCCTTCGTAGACCACGAGTGGTATTTAAATGGAGCACCGCGTATAATTAAGCGACTTTGTACTGTCTATACTGTATATAATTTAGGGACACAAAGCACTCATGACTTAGGTATACCTACTGGTAGCTGTAGTAATAGTAAGTAGTAACGTCACAAGTCACAGCTCACACACATATTTGTTCAGAATATCATAAGCGTGTGCACTTGTGCTGATACGCCAGATAGTAACTTATAGATAGATAACATAACTTTTCGTTGCATAGCTAAAATTGTATGACCGTCTCGAGTATGACAACCAACATGGTGTGCTTTTCTACGCACTATTCTTACGAGTAACGACTTAGTTCCACTTCCATGGTATGGTGTTTCGAAGGCCTAATATTGACAAGTCACTCACCTATGAAGCTGGAGTCATCGTGCGCATGCAGAGCGTGCATGACGAGCTGCGCGAGGATGGGAGTGCGCGCGGGCAGCGGCGGCGCCAGCCCGCGCAGGGACACCGGCGCGGCGGACCAGATGGCGCCGCAGAGCATCCCCTAGCGCGACACCACGCGCATCGCGCTGTACCTGCACACGATATTCTATTACGGCCTGTCCAGTGTCCACATCTCCGCGTCACGACGTCGTCAACGTGGCACGGTGCGGTAACGTGGCACGGTACGTTGACGTGACGTGAAAATTTACGTCAACTTAACGTGAAAATGCACGTGTAGCCACATATTTTGACGTCTTTTTTTCCTAAATCAGAATTCAGAATACGTATTCCACATCTAGATCAGTAGATAGGTATTTAGTAGTGAAGAATGTAGCAATTTTATAACAGGCATGGTGACGTATCCCTTACTCGTACCTCTAATCGTATAAATGGAAAAGCTCAAAAATTCATACGAGATTTTTAATTATGATAAGAACAAGAATTGTCTCCTTGATGGCAAGCGTCAAGTAAATACCCTGATACACCCGTGTCCCGTCTACAAAGAAAGTTACAATCGTCAATCCTGACGTTATTTTAGAAAACAAATTATTCTAGTAACTTTAAGTATGTAGAAAAGAAACCATTACTGTTAAATGCCCGTTGCTTTTTAATGGTTTAAATAAGTATGGGTATTGGGTATTGTAGAAAATCGATAATGTTACTAAAAGCAATGTTTCTGAAGACAAGTGACATTTGATGATACTTAGAGGTAAATATCCAAATTCCAAACCATGAATCGAGGCACAAAACTTCGCCTCGTTATTTTAATTAAAGTACTTGTTTTAGTGTAAATGTAAATAATAAAATCGTCAAATTCGCCCCTTTCAGTGAACACTCGTGTCATGGGTGAGGTCGGAGGGTCAACACGAAGGTGTGTAAACACCTTTTGTCAAAGAGGTTTATTGTTTACGGCCAACGTTCACTTGGCAAACACTCGATCGCCTGACACAATTCTTTTACTATAGCGTGTGTATTTTTTGATAAATGTCTGTCTCATGTGGCCATTACGTTGGCCAATGATGGACCAACACAAGCAGTTACAAACGTGTGGTGGTCATATTGGTCTATGAGTAACTTCGGTGTTACTCATAGACCAATATGACCACACGTTTATAGCATAGACAGCTTCGCAATCGAGGTGGCGATCATGATTATCCAAATCCATCGTTGCCGTACGTGAAGAGGTCAGAGGTCAGTCTCTTTACAAGCTTATTTTCAAGTTGTACCCACGTGATTCCTATAAATACGGTATTTGTAAGCGTATGTTGCGTCTAATTAAGGCACATTACAAGCAGGGCTGTAATCATAATATTTCACTTAACCCTCGTCTGCGTCTCGCGGCCGTTAGTCACGGTGATGTACGCGGGGTCTCGGAGACCACATCGCTTTGTACCCTCCATAACTTCTCCACCGTCACGGTAGACACGAGAAATGGATAAAGTTTTGAACACGTAGGACACGTCCAAAAAATTTTATGATCAGAATCGGAATATTTTATGTTATCCTAATAATGTATCCGGAGCTTGGATCGTAGAAACGTTGTTTTATTTTAGGAATTTTTTTAAGTTCCTCATCACATTGTTGTTAACGTTTCCATACATTTTTAGATCAATCCATACATTACAACTCGTTCTATCATTATTTTTCTTGCAGAATCATTAAGGAAATACTCAAAATCAAAAGAAAAGGCGTTAATAAAAGTGATAATTAAATGCGTTGCAGCGTTTTCAGCCAGCACTTTAGTGTCAAGTGCGCCCTCGACTCCGCCGGCTGTGGAGACCTCTCCTGATAAAAGCCTTCGCTCCTTGCCGGATATTGCTGAATTGAAGAGAACTTCGCTCCGGTGGTGTTAATGAACGTTCCGCCACCGACTTCACTCTAGTTAACTCGAAGTGATTTTAGTTTGCAGCTGCATGTAGTTTTAATGACCGATGCTTGTTTCGACTTCTTTTAAATACTAACGATGATATAAACATATAGATGGACCTACCAATTTCTGGGGTTCTTGTCCATTCCCTTCAAATTATTTGTGCTCACATGACTTTTCAGTTACCCTACGATGGACGGGCGGTAACGAAACTATAGGGGGCTATTCGTCTTTGATTGCCCATGATCGACGTCACACACATACTGTAGACTGGCTAGCTGTGCCATCATGATGGCAATCAAACAACAATCATGGCCCAACGTGTAGTAGGCCTTTCAAATATATATTTATCGTAATTGACATGCATACAATCTATTGTGCAGCTTTAAATATGAGGAATATTATAAATAGTAGTTTTCTATGTCAAGCCTTTTAATTAAAAAAATGTTCAAGGAGCAGTAATGCCTTACAGTGCAGCGTAACCTAGAAATGTATGCGTCATGTTAGAACGCTCTAATAAGAAATTAGATGTATTTTCTAAGGTCTGCTCTACTTTCTCGAAGAAACACGATAACGAGATTTAAAGAGGTCATTTTATGGGACTTTCTACGTTTATATAGTAAAGTGTTTGAAGTGGGGAAAGGATTTTTAGTAGGTGATAAAAAAATATTCCTCATTGCTACAAAAAAAAAAAACGCAACGCGACGCAACGTTGTAAAGTCGACTTATGAATCTAAGAAATACTACGCAGCTACGGGAAGCAACGGAGGGGTCTGAGTCGCATTTCGTAAGAAACTGATGTTTTCTTAGGTAGAATTTTAGGTAAGTTAGGTAGTATTTTTTTAGAATTACTATTGCGAATCTTACACTAGAAAAAATATTCTAACAAATATCATCCGTCTCTTTTGCTCACAATGCAATTATCAAGCGATATCTCTTATAACTCATAAACCTATATATTGAACAATGTTTTATTTTTCTATGTATCCCAATTTAATATTTTAGTATGGTAGAAGGTTACTGACTAATATTCTAACCTACCTAATGCGTGACGTATGATCATGTGTAACTTTTAAGTTGCTATCATGTCAGAACTCTACGCATCTGATGCAAAAATCGTATTAAATCCTTAATAATGTAGCTAGTGTATTTAGTAGATATAATAATATCATCGATTTGTATTGGTAATATACCAATTATATAATAAACATTGCTACTTAACTGTTTAATTAGTAAGCTACCTATTTACATGTAAAAGCGAGTTTTTCACGAACTCTACGATCCACCTACCCTTAATTTTGAGGCTTAGAGAAGTAACATTTAATTGAAAATCGATATTGTTTTCGACGTGCTCACTAAAAAGCATATGAATATATAAAACCTTACCTTTTTGTAGCCGAAGTCAATATTCGATAGATAACCAATATTACGTAAGCACAAGAGTTTCAAAAGACCCCAGCGGGATAATCACGGCACAGTGTTCTTTACTCGTTTCGCACTTTCTACGCCAGAGTTTTCGAATTACAGACGGAGAAATAGAAATAAACGAAAATAAAATGGTGGCTGACTGCTTCGCGATTGTGATTTGGGGTTACTCGGAATGATGTCCGCGCATGCGTCGACTCTACCCCTGCGTTTAGAAACCCTCTTGTGAGGGTTGATCCTATTTGTTTTTAACACCCAGACAGACATTAAGATGTAGGATTTTTGAGTTCTAATTAAATATTTTGTGAAATCGTTCCTTATTTTCATGATGTTTTAAGTTCGATTCCGGAAAAATCTAAATAAAATTAGTATCGATGATATCACTCATTTTCAGAGTAATGCTAGTAACAAACTCTGTGGTAGTCTGTGGTGAGTTACTCGACATATATCGCGCAATTTAAACATTTGTGAATGAATCTTTGTAAGATGTAGATATGAAAAATAAATCCCCGAAAATTATCAATTTTTACAATCAGTTTATGGAAGGAGTTATTTTAATTTATTAGTTTATTTAATAGTTCATTTGTTCATTGTTCACTCACCATAATAAGTATTATCAATAACTACTACTTACCCAATTAAAAATACTTTTTTTCAGTACTTAAGTACCTACATCAAAATTCTTTTACAGAACATAATATATTTTCATATCCGGACAGATCGAAGCGTAAAAATACTCCCCGCTAGTATTAAAAAGTATAATATTATATTGATAGAAATATCCTGGATCGTAATAACTTGGCTCCGGCAAATGTTAGCTTAGGAAACCGTTCATCTGCTTGATATTAATATCGGTATCTATACTATAGAATATTGAGTATATTATTTAATAGAGATTGCATTCGAGTTCTAAAAAAAATATAAAAATACATTCTACAATACCAATTTATATTCTATTATCGCTAAGACATGTAGTTCTATACCTATCAAATTTGTTATTTGAGGACTTGGAAACCTTATGAGGGAAGGTTAGCCAACTACTAGTGGGACAAGGTCTTATCAAATTGAGCCAAAGATAGTTTGCATAGAAACAATAGTAAAATCGATGGTCAATCGTTTGAGCGTCGTGTTAAAATAGCACACTTGACCCCCTGGACCAAGCGATGAGTAAAAATGCAGTATTAAAAATACCTCCCCCTTAAGCCTTATACTGCCATCTAGCGGAATCGTGATGAACTAACCCGGAGAGCCGTAGAGTATGGAAGCCGAGAGAGTGTATAAGGTTCAACGAATTTAATACCCTTAAAATTGTATAAACCTTCAAACCGCCTTCTCTTACAGGGTGTTTGGTGGGGATTATTTTATTGGAATACCATGGATCCCATGACTTTAAAATTAAAACTGCTTCACTTACTATCCGAAACGGCTTTGAAAAATTTTGATTGTGTGCAAAAGGCCTATACTGTATGAGTTACTGAAATTCATTACGTAGTAGGTACTTCTACATATGAATGTTTGTTTATGTTTATCATAAAATCTATTTTGGAATCATAAAGAAAACAACAAAAAAACTATAGGAATAAAATTTGTATTTCACAATTCAGAAATGTCGAATACATAAGTAGTCTTTAATAAAATATAATACGATATATCTATCGTTAATAACACTCAAAAATACATTGGCTTAACAACGAACGTTAGCATTCTATTTATACGTTATTCTGAGAATATGTGGATCTACAATTTTATATATCTATGTTAAGTAACATTTATAGGTACTGGAAATTTCTGGAAAAATATATTTTGACTTTACTAGGGGTTTACATATTTTAGTGCTCTCTAAACCGGGGACCGGATAGTTTTTTAAACATCTCGACCTCTTAGACCTATCGTATTTAGGTACCTTAAAAATTTAGGATATATTTAAATTTTATTTCAAACATTCTGATAATAAATCAATTAAAGGAGGAGTAAAATATCATTTGCCAGCAAACTTAAAACCTTAAAGAGATCAAGTCTCAACTAGTCGAGTACCACCTACGTCTACACTCTTATTGATTACTTTAACGAAATCATAATAATAGCAGTAAAAATGCGTCCATTAGATATTAATTAAACGAATTACGTCATATTTAATCACATAAATAATTTATAAAAATAATAAATATACAAGACTCCAGTCCCCCTATAAATAAATACATAGTGGTGTATTACTTATTCACACAAAATGTTCATTATTTCTATTTGGCAAATGATTACAATCGGCGATATGTCCTAAGTCATTGTAATTTTTTAATTCTCTAAGCAATTACACTACTAGTTAGTAGTACGTATTACACTAAATAGATAAACTTTATGATCTAGAAAACTATAAAATCAACAATGTTGATGTATCGCATACACGTACTGACTCTTAGGCCTGTTATATCTATTTTTGTCTACAACTAGAAAACACAATACCGAACTACCTATCAATACCTTACTAGCACCTTGATTCATTTGGTCATCCCTTGTTTCGCCCGTCGCTCCCATTCCGCTCTCATTTGTAAAATTCCTTTAAACTGTGGTGATGCATCCGCCTCTTCGACTGACCTTTCTTTTCCATTTTCACTTTTCTCGCTCTCGCCATCTTTTTCTATCACAGTACTATCCCGTTTCTCTTTCTCTACTGATTGTCTAAAATCGTCTTTCGTTTGCCATGGCCGCTTCGTAAGAGTATCAGCTTTATACGCCATCGCTTCGCTCTTTGCGATGTTTTTTATATCTTCGCGATCGTTCGAAGGATCAGGGAACGTTCTGTTTCTCAATCGTTTCTCTGGTGTGGAATCAGAAACTTCTTTCTTGTATTTGTTAACCTCGTTTCTAAAAACAGGAGCGCTGTCCCGTTTTGTAGTAACACTTTGTATGCTAACACTCCTTTGGTAATGCGGTACTCCAAACTGACTGACGCGTGTAGCAATATCGACAAATTTGTTTTCAACTGTTTCGTCTTTACTATCTTCGTTTTCCTTATCACTGTCTCTCGATTTAATGGAGGCATTAAATTCATTTTTGAGTATTTTTGTTTTGGAAGCATTATTATCGACTTCTTTTTTTGCACTAGCATCTGCGATTTCTTGAGCTAAATTATCAACTTCACTATCTTTAAGTTTGAGAGATCTTCGAGCAAAAACTTTCATAAGTTCAGGTTCATCGTCATTACTTTTGTCACTTTTTGATTCTCTATTTATCACGGCTTTTTTTCGAAATATGACTGTTTCATCGTGGCGGTCTGGTATTTTATGTTCATTACTGTCAGTACTTTGAATCGAACTCTTGCTTCCAAAACTGGAGTGCGATTTTCTATCTAGCGATATATTGTCATCTATTATATCATTACTTCCTATTGTACTGACTGAGCAAGTTCTAGGTTTTTCTACTCGATCTTGTGATTCAATGCTTATTGACTTCTTCTTCATGAAATGCTTCGGCGTAACGGGACTTCTAGGGGTCGTAGGACTAGTTCTCATAGTGACATTCGAATTCTTGTCCTCAGAAACTGTAGTATTTATGTTTTCATTACTTTTGACAGATTTGACTGCAGAATTAACGACTTTATTTTCCGAGATTAAAAAAGATTCTATGTTTTGATCTTTTTCAGCTGGTGGACTATCAATTTTCTTTGGTATTACATTAGCTGTAAGTACTACATGTGTTGCTGGTTTCACATCTACTTTATTTAACTGAACGTTTAGAAATTCCGGCACACCTGGTCTAAGACTTCCAATTTTTTGTATTTTTTCATCACTCTTGTTAGATTTAGAGCTGTCAATCGCCTTGAACGTTGAAGAATTTTCCTTATTCACATGAGTAACAGAAACGAAACTTTCGTCAGATTTTTCCTTGATGTATGTGCTTTTACTGCTTTGACTTAAAGCACTTTCAACAGAAATAGTCTTTCGCCTGTCGTCAACTGTCTTTTCGGGACTCCCTTTTATGCTATCCAGAGAGTTAGACTTCAGTATTGGAGCAATGAATGGCTTAGGAGAGCTAATAATATCATCAATTTTCGCCTCAATCTGCGAAATATCACTATCACGTTTATGAATATCCATCGTTACTTGGATATTGTTTGTGAAAGCTTTTGTCTCCTCATTTAGATCTGTTTTGAGACTGTCGAGATAACTGCTCTCAGTACTTGGTAAGCTATCATAGTTCACTTCAGGATTGGCATGAATATTATAGTTTCTCGCGCTAATTCTCTTTGCATAATCTTGCCTTTCACTTAAGTTCCTCCTATAGTTCACTTCCCAGCTTTCTAAAAGAGGTTCTGAAATACCGACTATGGTTGGTAGACTGGGCATTTGACTGTCTTGGGAACTTATGGAAGGCGATTCAGAGGCATAGCGAAAACTGTGAGATTTGCCAATGCTGTTCCTATGCTCCACGTGATCTTCCCCTAGTGTGCGCATACACGCAGTTATGTAGGAGTCTTCCTTTTTAGGTACAATTTGTGGTAGTTCTTTCTTGTATGTTATTTCTCTTTCTCGGAAATCATTGTACTCTGAAGACCGACTCATATATTTTACGTTTTCTGAACTGTGCGTTATATGCTTTTTAGGGGATGTTGATACCGAAAGACTTGGATTAAAGTAAGGAATATTTTTAGGCATGCTACCACTATGGAAAACAAAATCGCGCTTACTATTATTAATTTGTATGCCGTGTCTATGTGGTTCTTCCTCTATTTCAAGAGTTGGTGATAAACATTCTTCTTTTGCTCTATAAGCTAATTCGTTTGCTATGAATGCTTTAGTAGAGTAGGGATCTATAAGTCTCTGAACTGACGCTGGCCTCTTAGATTTATCATGGTGAAGACTAAATGATTCCTTTTTAGTGTCGTCAATTGCTTCTCTGGAAGATGACCGTCTTCTTTCTATCTTCTCTATTATCTCATGACTGTATTCTTCACAGCGGCTTAATCTGCTTTTCGAGTCAGAATTAAGTAATTTATCTGTCTCATCAGCAGCTTTGAGATCCGTTATTTTACATTCCATTCCAGAAACAATTGCTGCGCTATATACGTCCTTATATGCCCCATCATGTACATATGCTCCTTTGTTATCAATTCTCTTATGCATTTGGTTAGCAAAAACTTTCTGACCGGCAGACTTATAAGTGCGTTCGGCAGGAACAGGCTTGTAATTCTGTCCTACTTCTTCGTAGTGCAAACCTTTCTCTGCGTCGATACATTTATACTGAGTTGAAGATTTTTCCATTTTAGTTTTCTTAAACTCTTGTTGGCACTCTCCGTCTGGTTGTTCTTTCTTAGATTTTTTTCCACTTTTTCTCAACAAAAGTCTACTGAAAAACGATTCCTCTTTCTTCGAAGACCTTATGACTTCGTTTTCAATTTTTTTTTCAGATTTTGATTTCTTTTCAAGGCAAGTTTCTTCAACATATTTTTTGTCATGTCGATACTTTACACTTTGCTGTTCGGGTTGTAAGCTTTGACGATCATTAGGTTTCGGTGAACACTCTCTTATTTGATCTTGTGTGCTGGACTTACTTCTTTTTATTGAAGAGCGTGGCGTATTCGATTCAGCAATACTTAGTTTTGCCTGCGACTGTCCAAGATGGTTAAGAGCCAATCCTGGAGGTAGAGAAGATGATTTAAGTTTGGTGTCATTTGGAGTTTCGAGTACTTTCTGTAATTCTTTATTTATTAGCTGGTGTTGTTCTTTGACGATCATGTGGTGCTTCGTAGTTGTCGATGTAGAGAACGATTCTGAAAATGAAAATAAACAAGTCAGTACATTACTTACTTATATTTATTCTTATGATAAAAATATTTTAGTATTATGTAAATAATATTTACTTAGGTACATTTGTTAGCGACATTTCCGGATGTGTGTATCTGACGGAAATGTCTCTGGCAGTAAAGATATAGTAATTATTATTTTAATTTGATTTTAAATTAACTATATTTATGATTATTTATAATCAAAGTATGAATTAATTAATTTAGCAAATATTTATAATGTTAGAGACATTTCCGGATGTGTAATCTAACGAAAATGTCTCTGGCAGTAAAAGTATGGTAATTATAATTATTTTGAGTAGATTTTAAACTAGTTATATTTATGGTTATTTATACTTAAATTATGAATTAATTAATTTTGCAAATATTTATAATGTATTTGTTTAATTTCCAGTTACTGATTGTTAATAAGATTTATCATTGCAAATATATAAAAATGTAATAATGTAATAGATTTCCATTAAATTACTTGGTTAATATTATAATAATATAGATTAGATTATTAAATAGATGTATTGATTTTATGAATTTATTATTTTTATACAATGTCCGGTGCCGCCCACTCTACTCTTCCGCTATATTGTAAGAGTAGAGGTGGCAGTTGCTTTATAAGAAGATGGCTGCTTATTTTGTGGCAATTGCCGACTGAGCACGGAAGTGTAAAGAAGTTGTAAACTAGAGTGTACTGGTGAATAAATAAAGTGTTCAACAAGTTATCAGTGTGTTTGATATTTGGCTGTCGCCAATACATTAAACTGAATTTTGCCTGTTCTTATTTAGTTGATGCAAAGAGCAAATTAAAAAGGTTTATATAGCGTACCAGTGACGACTTCTGTAGTTTTAAGTGTGACTTCCGGAGTGGCGCTTCGTATGATTTCTTCGTTGAGTTCGGGCGTTATGGGCAAGGCAGATGCGGCTAACTGTAAAATAAAAAAAGCAGAGGTAAATATAATATAAAGTAAAATACAAATAAACAAATTAATATCTTATTACAAGAACATATTAGTCATATTGCATTCGCTGGTCTAGGGTCTACAGTAGGACTTACAGAGTTTGCTTTGTTCCTGCGGGGTGCCCCGTGCGTGCGTCGCGGCCTCACCGCCATCTTGTGTTTGGCGGCAGAGTGCGACAGTGGCGCCACGCCCGTTGGTGGCTCTGATGTATCTGGAAGTACAACATGTCGTTAAATTAAAAAAATGTGATTTATAAATTTATTTTAACTAATTACTTTAAAACTAAAGTGGAATAATTGGAATTAATTTTTTTTTTATTAAATAAGGGGGCAAGCGAGCAAACGGGTCACCTGATGGTAAGCAAATACCGTCGCCCATGGACACTCGCAACATCAGAAGAGATACAGGTGCGTTGCAGGCCTTTTAAAAGGGAATACGCTCTTTTCTTGAAAGTTTTGTTTGCAGGTCGTATAGGTCCGGAAATACTGCTGGTGACAGTTCGTTCCAGAGTTTTACAGTGCGCGGCAGAAAGTTACTCATCAAGGTGGTGAGGATGGTATGTTTTTCGCATGGGACAATGGCGAAAAGTTGCAGGTGGTATGATTCCAAACAATTCCTCAGAGCACTCCCCGTGATACAATCGATAGAGGATGCAGAGTGAAGCTACATCTCGGCGTAATTCCAAGGGGTCCAAGCTGCTTGAAACACTATGGTAGTCAATGTATTTAGGTCGATAAGTCATTTTTCGACTATTCGATATTAATAATATAATCAGGGACCGTAACACGAAACTGTTTTGAGACTCGTACAATCGTACGAGAATGCCGCGTCCTACTCTAACAAACGTGAAATGTCGTTGTTAGAGTAGGACGCGGCATTCTCGTACGATTGTTTGAGTCTCAAAACAGTTTCGTAGTAGGCCTTATTCGAAATACAAACTTTTGAATCTATCAACTTACTGTATGTCTCTGACTGGTCACTCCTGGTGGAGTGGTCGTGGGAGTGGTGTATGCCGCTGCTGCTGTCCTCGTCCATTTCCGACGAGCCCACGCTGAGGAGGGAGCCATCGCTGAAGGAAGACTGCGATATGCCTGCATGATGCCGCTGAAATAATGAAAATCAAACTTTAATACCGCAAAAAATATTTTCTTCTTCTTCACTATTTAAATATTAAGAGATGAGATACATCAAAGAAAATATTAAGAGATGAGACTGAGTATTTTGGAAAAAAAATCCTTTAAAAAGCAATTAACCATTGCTACAACATGGAACGTGTCGATTGTGAAGGTTATTTTGAAATTGCAATAGAACTTTGCATATCACATAAGCTCGTGGCAGCTTTGCACAGTGGCTGGAATTAATCTATGCATTGTTGTTCTCAAAGCTTTAGCTTCTGTTTGTATTCGAGTGACACCCTTACACTGTTTAATTTAGAACAGAATATTATTATGTTTGTTACATGGAATACAATTATGAATTTCCAGAAAATACACCCAGTTAAAACTATACTAATTTCTAACCATAAACATTATCTAATCAATTTAGCAATAGAAATAAAGGCTTCAAGAATCAGTTTTATAGAAGACATTTACTAATCCTATAGTATTAGCAATACAATACTGTTCAACCTGCGTAATCCGCTAAAGCGTATTAAAGAGTTTAAACCCGCTTAAGTATACCTACTACGTACAAACATACCTTAATCTTAGCACTAATGATCCGTCGTCTCGGCGGTCTGCGCACCCCTACGTCCCCAGTCGTGTTTGTCACGTATAACATCATTTTGTATCGATATCGATAGACGACTGTCACAACACTACCACATACACATAGTCCATTTTTACGTCACTACTATGTTAATAATTCGCTGAAAAATATGTAGAACGTCACAATTTGGGTTCGCTAATGTGTTAAGATTAAACAAAAAATATATTTTTTATTTAAATTCTGTTAAACAGGCAAAAAATATGCACGTGACTATCATCACGAATCGTCCTTATGAAAATCTAAAGCTTATTGAATTATCTGCCGATATATTTAAATTTTTATCGATAAGAGTAGGTATTTCGGTGTAGACGTGTTTCATGAATCATGACGCACTATTGCAAGGAATAAATTGCATGATGTTACAATTACATATTATAGACTTTTACTTTTTATTAAAAGTGACATCTACATTACTTTTATTTCATAAAAACACGTATAACACGAATGCGTCCATTAAGATTTTGCATAATTTATAGCTTTCCCAATGTATGTGTCAGTTTCGAGTGCGTTGTACAATGTACAATGTACTTGTTACAATATTGTGCACAATATACCAGCGAAATAACAGGGTACGCCTGTACACTCAACCATATTAAACTTGGTGATCGCAAACTTTAAATATGAAAATCTATACTTATAAAATTAGATGTCCTGACTGACTGACTGACTGACTGATTCATAATCGCTGAGTAAAAACTGTTAAAGTTACAGCCACGAAATTTGGTGAGTAGGGTTGTTTTATTAAGTAGACACCCACTAAGGAAGGAATTTCGAAAATTTTACCCCGAAGGGGGTGAAATAGGGGTTGAAAGTTTGAATGAAAGTCATTTCTTAAGTTAGGAACATGAAACCCATCTCCGTTATTATACTATGCTAACGCGGACGAAGTCGCGGGCAACAGCTAGTATGATATAAAACTCATTACACATAATATTATAAACTGCAGTTATTCGCCCAAGCTATATGAAAAAAAATAGTAAGGATTTGAACAGTTACTAATAGTAAAGAAATTTGTAATAATTATACGAGTATATCGTCATTGACAGTTATTTTTAGCACAAAATATTTGCCTCCTTTCCTTAAATTTTAATGTTTATTTTTGCAGAATAATCTTATATCTTTAAACGAGCAATTCTTGTAAATATATATATATAGGTAGGAATTTTTCATAAAATGTCATTTTATGTGTGGTTTTGAATCTTTTGAATACCGAGCGAAGCTAATAAGCTAATCTGGTGAGTGGTCTCCACCATTGCCGCACTCAGAGACAAAATATATTTTTTAACTAAGTAACTGTAATTTAATCAAGATTTTGACAAAGTGTCAGACATTATCTGTTAAACTCTTTTTAAATCTTCTTAATTTAGGGTTTAATCATTATTAACCCATCAATTTATCCCCAAGCGGCAGCCGGCTGCCGCATAGCAATCGAAAATCTATTGTGTCTGCGATACCCACGATGGAGGTGTTAAATGTCCGTAAGTGCGGCCTAACACTAAGTTAGATAGTTTTAACAGAAAAATGTAGACAAGTGTACCTTACGCGCTTTGCGTGTTCATTGCAATAAATCTTATTACAGAAAAATAATAGTAAGCAATTAAAGAGGTGCTTAATATCGCGAACGAGTCCATTATCGATTTCCGCCAGAATCGATTTAGATGTTTTTTTGGTTGCGAGAAATAGATGACTTTTAGATCGTTGTTCATTTTTAGTCGTTTAATGCCACTTGCTAATAATAGCAATTCATCGCGATGCATTTATAAATAATTGAAATAACCTTACTTGAATACGTACTTTTACTATTAATACGTATAATTATTAATTGAACTTAATCAAAATTTATTAATAATTTTGGAAAATATTTAAATATTTTCCAAATTTTTTAAATATTTTCCATTTAAGTATAAGTACTTATTTGAATATTGATAAGATCATATTCAGACACTATCAGGTAGTAATCTACTCTGGTCACTAATCAGGTAGGTCACATAATTACAAGGAACTATACATTTTTGCTTTAGTATTTTCTTTGTCACTCTCAGCTCTGTAATTCTTTAAAAACTTTATTCTTCCCTATATTTATATTCTTTCGTACACCTAATACGTATGCTTTTTGACAAAATTAAAAAAATATTATAATGTTCTCACAAACAAAATACGCAAGATATAGATATAGCATTATGCTTATTTATTTCATGTAGCACATTTCCTAATTAGCAGCTTTTCCTGGCTATGAGTCACTAGATACTAACATACTACATACAATAATATTTTTTGTGGCAATGTAACCTTCACCTGTCAAGGTTTCTTTTCCAATTACCGTCATAATATTTAATTGCTACGACAAATCTATTTGTGGTAAAGAAAATAAAGGAACATTTTTGTATGAGTAATAAGATCTTATTTTTTCTTATACATATTAAAAATGGGTGGAAACAATTCAAACTTATCCTTAAAAATATAATAAATGCTAAAATGTGTTTGTCTGTCTATTCGCTCTTCACGCTTAAGCTGCTGATCTGATTTAGATGCGATTTCGTATCGAGATAGGTTGAAAGATAATAAAGGACATAGGGCAGTTTTTGTTGCGGAAAAGTAACGGGCGTCATCTAGAAGTTCGGTAATTAAAGACTTCTAGGCTATGCAACTAGAGCTACAATTTTTTTCTTAATCAAGAAGTGCTGGATTCGATTCGATGGAACTTACAAGCGTCAATACATCCTTTATCAGATACTTGTATTCACTAGAAAAGTTTTAAGTCAGTTAAGGGCAATGATATCACGGTTGTCCGCCAAGAAACATCCTTTTGCGCTTTGTCTTTCAAATGAGTGTGTAATATAATACTTATGAACATTATTATTTATACTCTTATTTAAGTTTTTACAGAATCAGTGGATAAAGTAACACTTTCAGGCAATAATTAAAACAATTTTTATAGCTTAGCCTCTAGTGTAACATAGAGAGTAGAGTAGCCTACATTTATGCACACTGGGGTCACTGGGCGGAGTACAGACAAAAGTTATAGAATAGTTCCTAACTAAGGAGTAAGGACATAGGCGTCACTTCCTATAATGCAACACCCAGGGGTCCTCGCAACAGGTTAGATAACGCTTATCTAATATTTTAAATTCCCTTCGTACGCCTTCCGTAACGTTACGAAAGTCTTTCAGCGGAGGAAATCACGTGTTGAAAATTTAATATACACCTATCACTTCTGATTGGTGTAACAACTAACAGTTATCTAAGTTATACTCGTAGTCGGTGCATTTTATGTTTAACGATATCGCAAAAGTTATTTATGATTTAAAATTCTTCGAATACTAATATTATGTGCTTTAAATAGGCATATGTGTCTGTCTGTCTGTCTCTTCACGCTAGTTTTACATACTTTGTACGTAAGCATATTTACGCGATGGCTCGAAAACCTCTCCGTTTTTTCATCAGCTAACAGTTTTTTTTTTGTCTGTGAAAATATCTCATTCCAGTCGAAAACCATGAAACAAACTGCAAAATTTCGAATAAAATCTAGAACTTTTAGAATAAACTCTCTGGGCTGGAACCATCGATGGTCCGCCGGGTTTTGTAATGTCAACTGCACGCGGAAGTGGGGGAGATATGATCGCGGATGTTTTGCAACGCTCATTTGTTCGTATTATCAACTTGGGAGCCGGAGATCGCTGGCGAATTGCGTAAAACCGATTCCCATAAGCGTTCGAAAAATATTCACGCAGACTGTTTAAATTAGTACCTACACCGGTAAAATGACTTTACATAGCATAATATTATAGCTCAAGTGTATACTAGGTTTTATTACGGAACATAAATGGGAATACTCTTTTTTCAAGATAAAACTAGCCTACGTGTTATTCTAGACCTAAACCTTTTAGTAATTTTTGCTTGAAGTAGGAATAAACATACACACTTCCAATTATTATCCCTTATAATCCTTCAGGCCCCGCGCGAGCACCGGTGATCGCGACAACAATAGAATACAATAGCAATTCCTGGAAATTCCGACTGAAGTAATAATGTAGTGAGGTTCTATAATTTATAGTCTCTACATTTTGCTTAAGATACATCTTTATGAATATTAATAAATATTATAGCAAAATAATCACCCGGATTCACTTTGTATGTTCACTCAACAAAATCGCAATTTAATGATAGGCGAAGCCATTTGTATATCTATCAGGGAAGTCATAAATTTATAGTTTAGGTATTGACCTTTACTGGCAGCGGACGTCGCAAAGTGTTCACATGAAGATTACTCTGGTCCTCTTTTACAAAAATATTAAGTGGTTCCTCTTAATGATTTGATAAGTTACATTTATATTTAACCTTAGATATCGTTGGCTCGTTTCATAACTGTTGAGTTTTGATAACATTTACCACCAAGTAAGGCTTTCAAATTGAACCTCCTTTCGAAATTCAAAAGTCATTTGAATGTTGTACAATTGTATCGGCAACATGGGTAAGCAGTAATTATCATCACATCTTTCAGAATAGGACTATTCTTTGTAGACCTCAAGATTATGTTAGCATGTTACATCGCTCCATAACAATCGACAAGTTGTTACAGACTAACAGAACACACCTTGTATTGTCTACACATGCTTCAAAAGGTGTTGAATTGTTAATAAGAGCCCTGACCGGTAGCATATTGATTTTCTGCACGACATTATTGTTATGTGTGAGGAATCACGCTTGCTGAATACTGGACAACTACTTATGTAATACTGTTACGGGTGAAATCGTCCACTGCATAGTGCGTTAGTTTCTTTAGGTTATTGTGATACTATGTTGTGCTACATATAAAGTTTCGTCAATTGCTAATGCATGTTTCATGTAGCGTCGTTTGTGAACCGTTGCATATTGCTATAAAATACTACATTACACTTTAGTGACAAAATGTGGGTAATTCCGTGAGAAAGTGTAAAAACTGCTTAAAAAGGGTAATAAAATCATAATATGGACACATGTAAAAATTTCCTCAAAAATCGTTCAGATAAAACTTGATGTATGTTATCTTAAATTGATACTAAAATCTAGATTTCAGATCAAAGTAACAAGGGTATTTGAAAGTCGTTTCTGACGTTTTTTTTATTTATATCTTACATCCATACTTAATATTATAAATGCGAAAGTGTGTCTGACTGTCCATCTGTCTGTCTGTCTGTCTGTTACCTCTTCACGCCCAAACCGCTGAACCGATTTTGCTGAAATTTGGCATGGAGATACTTTGAGTCCCGGAAAAGGAACGAAAAGGAAGGAAAAGGACTTTTGTCCTGGAAAATGTACGGTTCCCGCGCGATAAACGAGTTTTGGCGCAACGGAGTTGCGGGTGTCATCTAGTTATTCATATTTTTGCTAATATCAATGTATGTTTATATTTCTCTACTAGATGACACCCGCAACTCCGTTGCGCCAAAATTCGTTTATCGCGCGAAAACCGTGCATTTTTCTGGCGAAAAGTATGCTATGTCCTTTCCCGGGACTCAAAGTATCTCCATGCCAAATTTTAGCAAAATCGGTTCAGCGGTTTGGGCGTGAAAAGGCAACAGACAGACAGACAGACAGACAAACAGACAGACAGACAGACTTTCGCATTTATAATATTAGTATGGAAGTATGGATGGCTAATATTTAACAGTTTATTAGGAGCAAAATAGTAACTGTAATAATTATTATTGTACCAATTTTTTTATTGGTTCAAATTTGAGAAGGTACTCTTATTTTTACCCTTAACCTATCCAAACCCTTGCAGCAAGCTTGCAGCATACATAAAACTACAACCGTGCTTCTACTAAAGACGCGATCTTACGTAAAATGCATGTCTACAGGCTAGCTATTACGCTGCTAGAATATTCTTCTTTTAAACTATTTTTCATTTCTACCAAATGACAAATCCATAAAAGGTCAAATCTAAGAATGATACTGTAAATCTTACCGTAAACATTTTTGGTCCATTTTTGCCCCCTTTCCTCTTTTTCGTAAAGGGAATGTATTGAGCGAAGGTATTGAGTTAAAATTATTAAAACTAAATCTTTAACTTATAATCTCGTCGTCGAGTGTTCGTCTGACGTCAGTCTTATCAGCCCGATAACATCGATTACCGATTACAATCGATTCACATCTATTGATGTATCATAATATAGTTTATTAATATCATAAACTGTTACTTTGATGTTTTTGTTATCGATCCAAGTGCACATTGTAGCTTGTAATAACAATGTTTCAAATGCGGTTCCTTATGATATGGAATGGTCTTAATATTATTGTGCTTATCATTAGGTACTTACTACGTATTACGCAGTATATTTAGATAATAAGAACTTTTACTTTAAAAAAAACTTGAGTGAGTAGCATCTTCAAAGATAAAAAAACCTTTGATGCAGAAGAGTATATAAATTATAGAATAGTTCTGCATATTATTTGCAGCATAATATAGACCTATGGTGCTTTTTGAAAGCGATTCTTGACCAATAAGTCATTTCCTCAAGGTGCTACGCTGGTGCTACGAGAGTAATTTTAATGTTATTTAAAACGTGCTCTCTGTCATTTCTATCCAATTTGACGACCTCTGTGACTCAGTTGGTGGGCTGCAGTTGGTAGCTCAAGCCGGGGGTCGCGGGTTCAAATCCCGCCGACGGAACAAAAATTTTTTCAAAATTCCTGGGTCATGGATGTGTATTAAATATGTGTATCATATAATAAAAATCTTAAATAATATATGTGTAGTATAAAAGTATTAAATATATTTCCGTTGTCTGGTACCCTAACACAAGTCCTTCAGGTACTTAGCACGGGGCCAGTCCGACGTGGTGTGAAGCTTCCCTAGATATTATTATTATTATTATTATTATAATTTTATATCACGAAGGTTTTAATTAATGCCACCGTCTTTAATATTGCATCGTAGTAATATGTTATTGATTTGCAAGTTGCAACTCCCAAGTAACTTTAGCTTGGTGACTGGCGTCCTTGCTTCGTTTAACCAGATAACCGAGATCAAGATGTTACATAATATAGGTTAAAGTATGTTTTTGTCCGATAAAATGTCATTATGTAACATGAATAAAGTGTAAATTGATAAGGTTTGCCATAGAAACTGTGTACTTAATTTCCCGTCCCATATTTGCAGTCAAAACACTTTATTACACGCCCATAAAGTACGCACTACGCAATTGTTTTAGTATAATTTTGAATAGGCTGTTAGTTATTGAATTAAAACGAGAAAGATGGCGCGTGCACGGGGTTATGCGCACGCTTTCTAATGCTTTCCATAGTTCAATTGTTCAGTTACAACCGGCGCGCATTGATGCCTTGTTTATCTTACTTAAGGCCGTCCCCCGAGCAAACTACCTTGGCCATACATTTGCCGCGTTGCCGAGAGCGCACCAAAACCCTATTTTTTTTCTTATCTTAGTTCAAAATTGACATAAAAAAACGGTTGTCTGTAAAGTCGGTTTACTGACGATAGTTGAACGTGACAACGTACGTGGTCACGTTCAACTATCCTTAACCCCTTAACCCTCGCTTCCGAATCTCTATAAATACCTAAAGTTATTTCGATGTATTTCTTTCAAATCGACCTATGCAAAGAACAAAGTTCTATTTGAATATATCACCAAAGTACTTTTATTCTATTTTTTACTGCTATCGGACCTCTACATTTTATAAAAAAAAAAAAAAAAAATGTTACGTAAAAACAATAGTAATTACTACAAGTGTCACCTCACTACCAACTTCGAGTAGCAAGATATCGACAATTGCAGCACTTACGTCAGCGTCTTGTTGGCCCAGCGGGACAAGCTAGATATCACAGCGCCAAGTTCCAGGTTCGCGCGGCGGCAATACTTACTTTCGCATGAACTGTCATGTTTTTCGGGCGCGCACCCCATATTGAATTATAAGACGTTATCACGTCAAAAAATTTAAAACGATGTAGTTTATGATATTGTTGATCTATTGGCGAGTGTTTCAAATAAAAGTAATTTGTAAATCCTAAGGAGATGCTGAATGTATGCTTGAATTTTAATAAATTGGTTTTACTTTGGAAGCTGATATCATGAGTATAACAAACAAAAATTTAAAATTTAAAACGGGGAAAGGAATGTCGATATATTGAAGATTATTGCTGTATTTATATTATAAATTTGTAGCTTTCAAATTATGAGTTTATAGGGCTTGAAATACGGTAAATTCCCAAGCTCGGTTCAGTCACCGATCGGTGTTGCTATAGAGTGCACGTATACTAGTTGTCGAGCGCACTTCCAGTGGTTGTCAACATGTTTGTATGTAGCAGCTGTAATGAAACTCACTCGGACGGTCCTATTTGCAGTGTATGCAAACAACAGTATGACTTTCCCTGCTCTGGGGTGACGGAAGCGGGTTATAGACGACTAGGTGACAGAAGGAGTGCTTGGAGGTGTGTGAGGTGTAAGGCGAGCCCATGCGCTTCACCGATTCCTGTTTCCCAGTCACCTACGCAATTGGACAAAATGCAGGATCAACTGAATGCGATCCTGCACCAACTCGCCACCCTTGCAACAGTGATAGATGATATCAGGAGCATTAAGTCTGACATCTCCGACCTGAAAACCTCCATCGAGATGGCACATGACCGTACGGATAAGTTATCGAGTAATGTCAATGTATTGAGCGCCAAAGTAGCGAGTGTCGAGAAGATCGACATACCCAGTCTACAGGAGGAAATTACGAGATTGAACGATGAAATCAATATAAGAGACCAATGGGCTAGAGCCAATAATATTGAAATCAAAGGAATCCCGCAGCAAAAAAATGAAAACCTTTTTGATTTAGCCAATAAAATCGGATCCGTCATTGGCCAACAAATTAAAAAAGAGGATATTAACTATATTGCTCGCGTACCTACGAAGTCTACTAGCTTGCCTAAACCCATCATTGTATCTTTCAATAATCGTTACATTAAGGAGAATATTGTTGCTGCCGCGAGAAAGTGTAAATTAAACACACTGGACATCGGTTTCCCGACCTCTTCAGTCTTCTATGTTAACGACCACCTTACACAAACAAGTAAAGCTTTACTTGCAAAGGCGAAATTACTGGCAAAGGATAAAAATTTTAAATATATTTGGGTAAAGCATTCAAAAATTATGGCGAGAAAATCGGACTCGGCGCCTGTGTTTTTTATCCAGTCAGAAAAGGACTTAGAAAAAATCAAGAAGTGAATTTTTGTGTCACTGTTCTTTATTCATTAATTAGTTTAGCTATAGTTATATATCTATATACAAAATACTTTAGAACTAACTTTTTAAAATATGTGTTAAGTTTGTGCTGCGTTCTAACTATACATGGTTTAAGACATATTATATTAAAAGTGAACTATTTCGTAACTAGATTTCGTAACAAAACTAAAAAAATGTTTTTATTCATAAAAAGTAAGTTTAAATTAATGTTAATGAACTTAGTCACTTGCGACGATTCTGCTAGTTTGAGAAACTCTGGACCTAAACCTGTTCGTTATCGCTCAGCTGTTGTTATATTGAATGGTGGATATTCGCTCAGCCAGTTGTCACCGGTAAGTATTCTTTTTGATATGCGAATATCGTATGCAGATGTTAGTGATTACGTGCGATTACGGGTCATTTTTCCTTATATGTATTACTGCCATATCTTTCGTGCATTAGTTGATTTTTATCTATGCATCTCACTCTGTCAATTACCGTTCGGGCGGTCTGTGCATCTACCTTATAATTTTATAATTAATTTTTATAACACTACAAAATATAAAACAAATAATAATACTCTAAGCTATTATAAAATGTCATATTATAGGATAAATGCGTTAGACGGTATCCAACATGCAAGGGATGGTTTATGTTTTGTGAAATTAAATCTAGTATACTTTTTATTACGTAATCTCATAATCTTATATAACAAAAGGCTGACAATATATTATAGTTTATTATACCGGTTTCATTGCCTTTTTATCAATTTCGTTTATTGTTATGAATATCCGTTGGTATTATTACATTATGATATTTTGTCTGTTAAATTACATGTAATACTCAGAATAAATATTAATTGCCATAACCAACTTAAACTTCCGATTATATATTATAGCATAAAAATTATAAATCGGTACACTATAAATAACTGGTTATTAAAATCGAATATAATTTTTATGATACTGTTTATAAATCGATGTACACTTTGGTCCTCGTTCATAAAATTACAAGATTTCGTATTGTTTGTTTATAAATGTCACAGATATTATGTTCAGGTAGTTAGTAACTGTTATAATACGCACATTAATAGTCTCACGGATATATTATACATACAAAAAATGAATTGTGCTGGCTATGCTTGTATTATTTTATTGTTTAATATTTCACTAATTTATATTATATACGTAGCGGTTACTTATTTACTGTATTTTTATTTTTAATGGATTCAAAACTCAACATTTTCTACCAAAATGCTAGGGGTCTACGTACTAAAACAAATATTTTTAAAAGAAATATCTACCTAAATAACTACGACATTATATCAATATCTGAGACGTGGTTAATCAAAGGCATTAGGAACGAGGAGCTGTTCGATAGTAGGTACATTGTCTGGCGGCGCGATAGGGACTACGGCCTGACTAATCAGTCTCTGGGCGGTGGAGTGCTGGTCGCTGTCCGTCGCGATCTAGCGGCTGCGGAGCGCGTTGACTGGCGCTCGTCCGCCGAGGATATTTGGGTGACAGTATCGCATAGACTTAGCAGTAGTAGGTTAACTGTGCACATACATATCTGCACGATATATCTCTGTAAGCAGAATGAGGGAAATAGCTATAGCAATCAATTGGACAATTTCTCTAATAACTTGTTCGATATAGTCAGCGCACATCCCGATGACAAATTTATTGTTACTGGCGATTTTAATTTACCTTTTGTTAACTGGGACGCTCAAGGTGATTATTCAGTGCAAACCGGGTTCTCTCTTAACCGCAATGTAATTGAATTCTTAGACACCTTAGCACAGTGCGATTTGTCTCAGCGTAGTCAGGTGCATAACTTTAATAATAAATTTTTAGATTTAGTTTTCTCTAATTCTGAGATAAACGTTTCGCCATGTGACGAACCATTGGTACCGGATGATTTCCCCCATCATAGGTCACTCTGCATTGACGTTTGTCTGGGCGTGCAAGGAACATTGGAGGCTAATGAAAGAAAGAAATATCTTTACAACTCTGGTAACTATGACGGCATATGCTCCGGTCTCGATGCTACTGATTGGAAGACCATTCTAAATGATAAACCGTTAGAAGATGCAGTCGAGCATTTCTATAATATTATACACGACCTCCGTAACACCTTTATTCCTAGCAAAAATATTTCATCGTCCAGGAGCTTCCCTCCCTGGTTTGACGCACCCCTAAAAAAGTTGTTAAAAGAAAAACATAAATTTCATAGGAAATATAAATTATATGGTAACCTTGACGACTATAATACTTTTTCATTATTGAGAAATAGAGTCAAAACTTTAGAACATCAATGCTTCAAATCCTATATCGAGAAAGCTGAAATGAATATAGTGAACAATCCTAAATGTTTTTGGTCATATGTTAAAAATAATAAAAATTCGTGTAATGTTTTTCCCTCTACTATGACCTACAATGAAACATTGGCTTCTAATGGTGAAGAGGTATGCAATTTGTTTAATACATATTTTGAGGCCAATTTCCGACATTCAAGCTCCAATAATGTTAGCACTAATGACTATAATGTTAATAATTCGAGTAATTATAGCATTGGAGCTATAGATATTAATTCGTCTGAAATATTAAACGCGCTGAAATCGGTTAATCTCAGTAAGGGAGCTGGGCCTGATGATCTACATCCGATATTTATATCTAAGTGCGCTAAGAGTCTAGTCTACCCAGTGTGTATCCTCTTTTCCCGATCAATTAATGAAGGATATGTACCTAATATCTGGAAGTCTGCTTTCATTACGCCAGTACACAAGGGAGGAGACAAAACTGCTATCAATAATTACAGACCCATTTCCAAGCTATGTATCTTGGCTAAAATTTTCGAGGGTATCGTACATCGCCAATTGTATTCCACACTGCGCAGTTGGTTTATACCAGAGCAGCATGGCTTTATGAAAGGACGCTCGACTGTATCTAACCTTATCATAGCTAATGACTATATCTCTTCGTCCATGGACTTTGGTGATCAGGTTGATATGATCTTTACAGACTTTCAAAAGGCGTTTGATCGAATTGACCACTCAATGCTGCTTAAAAAGCTACAGTTTGCTGGAATACATGGCAGTCTATTCAGGTGGTTCTGCTCGTATATTACCAATCGCTCACAGGCTGTAGCTATAAATGGTTTTATTTCTAACTGGGTTTCAATTCCATCAGGAGTGCCCCAGGGTTCGCTCCTAGGGCCCCTTTTATTTGCCATTTTCTTAAATGACATTTCATCATGTTTTAAACATTCAAAATTTTTGTTATATGCAGATGATACGAAGATTTTTAGGATTATTTCATCTATAAATGATTGCCACCTGCTGCAGGAGGACTTGAACAGATTTAATTATTATTGCAAAATAAATAAACTCGATCTAAATGTATCCAAGTGCTTTATGATGACGTTTTCTCGTAATATTAATTTAATAAAATTCTCATATACAATTAATAATACATATCTTGAGTCCACTGATAAAATGAGAGACCTAGGTGTTATCATGGATTCTAAGTTAATTTTCGATAAACATATTGATTACATTGTAAATAAAGCTTCGAAGGCACTTGGGTTCGTCATAAGGATGAGCAAAAACTTCACAACACTTAAGGTTATTAAAATTCTGTTTTGCTCTCTTGTGCGCAGTATACTCGAATATTGCTCGGAGGTATGGAACCCCAGATATGAATTATATAAAAATAGGATCGAATCTGTTCAAAAGCGTTTTCTACGATACCTACAATTTAGGAGTAATTATTATTTATCCAATTATGAAGACAGATGTAGACATTTCCACTTTTTACCACTAAAACTTAGACGCAATATAACTGATCTATCCTACTTAGTTAAAATAATTAATAATAACATTGACAGCACATATTTATTACAGAAACTAAATTTTAGTATCCCTACCAAGTTTTTCAGAAATTACGTTCCTATAGATGTACCAACCTCTAATACTTACTATCGCAGTAATTCGTTTTTAATAAGGGCTAGTTCTCAACTAAATGAATTCTTGAGAAACAATCCTTCCTTTGATGTATTCTATACTAAGCCTTATAAGATAAGACAGTCGTTAACTATCTCATTTTTTGAAAGTTAGTAAACTGTCTCTGAACTGGTTATTAAACTAGTTTAGTGATAGCCTAATTTTAACATTTAGCTAAGTTTATTAACATTTTATTTACATTAATCTTGACTATCTATTATTGACTTACTTGAACCATGAATAGTGAATGCTCTTTTTCATCTAAATATTAATTAGTTTGTAATTTTCCTTTGTTTTTATGTGCTTGGTTAACTCCGCAATAATTTTTGTACACTTTTATTTTCAACTATTTGTGAAAACTTTTAAATGGCTTATAGTGACTATTTGGTTAAGTTAATTTATAATGATAGCTGTAAGTTTTCCGAAGAAATAAAAAAAAAAAAAAAAAAATTACGGTATCTCCGGACGGAACGCCCTGAAATTAAACTTTCAAGTTTCAACCGTAAGTATAGAAATACATAGTTAGCGACTTAGCAGTACACGTTGGATTAACGAGCAATTTTTTAGGGCTCCGTACCCAAAGGGTAAAAACGGGACCCTATTACTAAGACTTCGATGTCTGTCCGTCTGTCCGTCTGTCTGTGTGTCTCCAGGCTGTAAGTCAAGAACCGCTATAGCTAGACTTCAGAAATTATCACAGATCGTGTATATCTGTTGCCGCTATATTATTACAACAAATACTAAAATCAAAATAAATTAAATATTTAAGGGGGCTCCCATACAACAAACATGTTTTTTTTTTTGCTATTTTTTGCTCGATATCAATAACGGCAATACATAGGCACTTGAAATATTCACAAAATACTCTACTACTACTAGTTTTATTTGTATTTTAATAATTTATAATAAAATTTAAATAAATGAAATAATTAAGGGGGCTCCCATACAAAAAACACAATTTTCAGCCTATTTTTGCTCTATATTGTGGTACGGGAACCTTCGTGCGCGAGTCCAACTCGCACTTGGCCGATTTTTTTCTATATTTTAGTTTTTCGCCACGCAGTCACACTATAAAAATAGTTAAGAATTAAGATGGTTCGATAAAAGTACATCTATCATCCATAGCAAAAATATATTTAATGTAGTAAACAAGTTACAAAACAAAAAACGAAATATAAGGCTTAGCAAAAAATTTGCAGTCAATTCGCGCTCTCTAGGTGGTTTGTGGCGCTGCTCTACGTTTGGTCCTTACTCTATTTTTCTTTACAAATTTTCCGTTAATGGCCAAAAAATCGTCTGTACTTTGCCACTGTACTAAATAGGACGTACATCGGTCATTTACATCAGTGGTATTGGCCACTGACCACCTTTTGTTGTTACATTTCGCCGCGGTTCGGTGCGCTTACGCAATTAGTTCAAACGGACGTGCTTCCGAATCTACTGATGTACCAATATTTTACGGTTTTTGTGTTTATCGTGTCAAGGTTTGCCGATGATATTAATTGCTAAGGTTAGAATCAACCTCAATTATAAAATTAAATCGTTATTCAATTATGTAATTTAGTTCCATCATGTATTTTGCCCCATACCTAAAGTTTTATATTACGCTTACAAACATCTTGTGACCGTCTGATAGCTGATAAGCCGGGAAAGCCAATAGTAAAAAAATATTTTATTACTAGATGACCCGGTGAACTTCGTATCACTTTCCTCCTTAGGTATACAGGGTGCAATTAAACCTTCCTGCCAAATTTTGAGATATTGATCCTTGTTAAAAATAAAAATACACGTATTTTTTCTTTTATAATCACTCAGTACTAAAATGTTGAGAAATAGCTTCCGAAAGTTATCCTATAAAACACTACAATTAGAGACCAGACATACAATTAATGGACACGACGCGTCATCCGCGAGTGATGTGACCCCGCGCGCGCGCCTCCTCCCGCGTTACCCCCTCTCATTCCCCCGCGCCGCGAGTGACCGTTTCGCAACGATTTTAAATAGGATAAAATATGTCGTTGCAAAAAAAAACAACACCCATTTTATTTATTTTTGGTTAAATGCCCAACTAATGGTCTTAGGAATAGCAGCTTATAATGCAAGAAGTCCGTCAAAAGCCACAGAATAGTTTTGATTGATGTATGTTGGCTTAATATTGCACTTTGAAATGCTAATCTAAGCAAAGTCCTAAAGTAGCACGATATGAGACTCTAGCTCTATGTCAAGTACATAAGTATTAATAAAATCATAACCAAGACTAACACATCTCTACAAAAATGCGTTGTGAGGATGCGTACAAGCCTTGTAGTCTTGGGTACGCTACTTATTATACAAGCGATGCTAGAATTACTGAAGTAGCAAGTATCGTGGCTGTTACAGCATTAAAAACATTGAATTGGTCCCATGCTCTCATAAATGTTAATTAATACTGATAAAGTCTTGTATGTTGCGTTTTTAAAATCTTGAATAAGTAAACGCATTATGGATTTTAAAAAAATGGACACAACTAAAGCGATGCGGTGGATTCACAAAAAAAGTTACGGCTAAATATAAAAATTTGCACAAAACGACAAGTACAAACATTGTAAGCCAAGAAAAGTGCAGTGAACAATCTGGTGGTTCCGTACATTTTATAGAACAGATAGGTATGTCTCTCATACTGTTAATGAATATTTTTAAAACTGTAGATAGAAGTAATGCTGCAATGTTACTTAAGGTTTATAATAAAATATTAATGAAATATTTATTGTATATTATTTTTATAGTTTTATTTATAATATGGTGTTCGCAAGGTCTTCATTGTCTATCTGAAACAAATAATCCATTAAAATTATGAACTTATAACAAAGTCAGACTAGTAACCTAAGCTAATATTTATTTTAATCTTAAACGGTTTTTTGATAACAATTGCAAGGAACCCCAATTTAACATGGTTTCAAACTGTCACACTCTAAATCGGAGCATAAGTCTTACAATAGCATAATGTCGGACTTTACATCTTATAATAGTTTTGTATCAGTTTGCATATATAAAAAATATATTTAATTAAAATTTAAAGTAAAAATAACAAGGAGGCATTGAAAATACACCATATAAACACATATATATCAACGAAAAACTTACCTTCGCACTTAAAGCTGGGCGCATGAGGTCGCAGTCAGGCCAAATCACTATTATTTTAATGGCGTTATATACCTATTGCTTATAATATAATTTGTTATAAATTGACAAACACGCGTGACGCATACACGGAGTTTTGTGCAAATCTATTAGTCTCATAATGATTCTAGTTTAGCAGTACTGAAGATATATAGCACGATATAGTGCGTTTTGAAGATCAAATTAAGAGTAATTAGCATTTTTCCTGATCTGTAAAAAACAAAGAACCTGAATTTGTGCCCAAACGCGGTTTTAAGGTAGTCTGTGTGACTGTTCTAAGTCTACTTCATAAAGCTTCAAGTCTTCACGAAAACGCAAATCTGACTTAATCAGAACCAAATTTTGCTAGTTGGGTGGACTCTCCTAGTGATACCTAAGCCCTGGAAAAAATTTGGCAGGAAGGTTTAATTGCACCCTGTATAAACCTTCCCGGGACTTTCACGAATACATTAAGACTAAAATCAGCCAAATCGGTTCAGCAGTGCTCGAGTTTTAGCGAGACTAACAAAATCTAAAAAAATTTATTTATATATATAGACACACTATGAGTAAAATATTAACGTTAAATTAAATAAATCGGTGTCAAATTACTTCATAGTTAAAGCCTAATCTAGTGTTTACGCCCCACTTAGCCGTTACTTATTTATAATATTATTTGCACCAATATGTTATTAAAAATCGCGCGAGCCTTTACTGAACATAGTATTTATTTAGAAAGTATTGAATTATTTTCAATATATAATATAAATTGGAAAAAACGTTTTTATTATTATTATAAGCCTATTAAAGCAGAAATTGCAAAAGTATAACTTGGTGAGTGGTGTAAAAATATTGTTTTATTTTACAATAAAATAACACTTGAAATAATACAAGATTGTAAACAATTAGTAGGCCTACTGCCTAGTGAACGATACACGGTACTGATAACATTTATCTAATTAAGCAATGTGGGAAATCTCGAAACGCAATTATTTGGAAATATACAAAGACAATACGTCATCCATAATAATAATATTATTGTTACTTACTTAGGTTTTACAGTTTCCTAATTTCATATTATATTTTGTTTAAGATGTAGAGTTTTTAAAGCATGAGCGTATTGAGTCAAAAACTTGACTCACAATTTACAAAACATCGGATATTTTTTGACAGTGTAAAGGTCAATTCAGACCGCAACGCGACGCGTAGATGCATTTCAAAATTTGTGGGGATCTGACAGATTTGTAAGACGTCTTACGCAATTGAAATCTGTCAATTCAGTACCTACAAATGGTCGCGTTGCGTTAATTAACCAGTAAGCAGCAACTTCATCTTAGCATAATTTAACATGAAGAGGTTTTCGTTAGGATAATAATATGAATGTGACGTTCGCGTTACAATGGTATAGTCAAACAAAATATATAAAGACGAAATCCAACTGACAGTGACGCAACAGAACTGACCCTGACCTCTCGATCACGAAAACTACCAATTAATCGATTAACCAATTTCACGGCAGCAATAAAATATTGCCAAGCTATTGTTTTCTAAAGACCAAAGGTTATTTGTAGCATTGGCTAAAGACACTACATTAAAGCGTCGGAATATATAAATAACTCCTAACTCCTAAGTAAACTTTATAATATGAACCGATATCTACAGATTAAAGTAGAGATTAGTAAATAGTTTAATATAAATAAATAGTTTAATATAATAAAGTGTATGAACCATCATGCGTATTTAAAGATTTATTATAATTTTGATCGAGGATTTCGTGATTCTAGTCTACAACTAGTAAATAGCGAAACTAAGTAAAATATCTATAGGTTTCAGAAGATCGTATTGTAAAATCATAGTCTGGGTAGAGATAAAAATGCATATAAAATAGTTTGGATAGAGATAAAAGTGCATATTATGCCTACAGTGTCTTCACGATATTTATATTACAGATACATTAACGATTTCCACGTGCTCTATCTTCACTCTCCAAGTGACGCACACGCATAAAAGGATTAACACTAAGACCAACGTCATAAACCGATTTTAAATCGAAAATAGCAGCCGGTATTCCAAGTGCTTCCAAGCCGCAGCGTATCGGATGACTGCGGGCAGACTCTCCGATACCGATACGATGCGATATCGGTTACACGATCCGATTTATCGAACGCATTCCGGTAAAATTATCCGGTGACCTCTGAAACTTTATACGCGTGATCATTTTATGTGACTCGGATAGAGCGAATAGCTTTTAATTAATTGGATTTTAGTTCTGGTTATTATTTCCACGCATGAACAATTGCTTCCTCTTCTAGTCGGCCGCGGCATTGTCTAATTTACTCTTAAATATTTGATTGATTTAAATAAGGAAAAATTTTATCATTCGCGTTTTTAACCTTTTGTAAAATAATAATTTACGTTTCAAACATTGATATTATAATCACACTAGATATAGGTAAACTACAATTATTGTTGTAAAACTGTACTGTATTGTAAATAATGTGATTTTAATAAAGAGAAATCGGACTGGTGTCAAAGAGTCATCGTTGAGTAACAAGAAATCGCAATCATTATAACGCTGAGGAAAGAAATTCATTAGAAACCATTAACATTTCTGATAGTGTAATTTAAAAGTTTAAAACACACAGATAGGTTATAATAGTCAATAATAACATAAAACACGCTTTCTTATCTATCCTTTAAATTGTAGTCCCACTTTGGTCAAAATCAATTTAAATACTTATTATTAAGTAAATTATATTAGTACATGGAATTGGTACATTTTGGTTTGCATCAAATGGGGTAGTTCTGATTTTTTTTATATGTTGTATGTGATGAGGTGGTAATGTCAAATACAATTTTTCCACCTCGAAATCCTTCCGGAACATTGGAAAATTCATGAGAAACCATTAAATTTCTGATCAGTTTTCAGTTTTGCCATTTTTTACCACCAAGGACATGTTTAATGGTAGAAGTTATCAGAAATTACTTTAAAGTAGACAAAATTTTCAACAAAACGAGAATAGTTAGGTCTCGATAAACTGAATAGTTTCAAAGGTACAGCTGTTCAAATGTTAGTCAATTTTCCAAAAAAACATTTATTTTTAGAGTTTTTACAAGTTCTCGTCAATGTGGTCAATTATTGATCTATTTGACGGCATAAATTAAGAGGGCTCTTAATGAAACCCGGGCGGGTAACCCTCGAAATTCTCATACATACGTAATACCAAAATCATTTTGTCATACGAAAATATTTAACATGTTTGAGTTATTTTTCAGCTTAAAATAGTAATTACCTAGGTTCCTGAACAAAAATTAACTTCAAAATATTTAAACACTAAAAAAAAAATTTTTGTGTATAATTTTTTTTTACTAAATTTACTACTAAATATTTAAACACTAAAAAATAGAGTAAAACACTCAAAAATTTATAAATAATTAGTAAATTTACTACAAAATATTTTAATACTAAAAAATATTTTTTAGAGTTGAAATATTTTGTAGTAAATTTACTATTTATTTATATATTTTTTAGTGTTTTACTCTATTTTTTAGTGTTTAAATATTTAGTAGTAAATTTAGTAAAAAAAAGTTTTGCACAAAAAAAAAAATTTTAGTGTTTAAATATTTTGAAGTTAATTTTTGTTTAGGAACCTAGGTAATTACTATTTTATGATGAAAAATAACTCAAACATGTTAAATATTTTCGTATGATAAAATGATTTTGGTATTACGTATGTATGAGAATTTCGAGGGTTACCCGGGCTCTTAATATAAGTTATTAAAGAAGACAATTTTATCAACAAAACGAGACCAATTTGGTCTATTAAAATCTGATAGTTCCGTAGCTACAGCTGTTCAAAGTTGCTGAGGTGAATAAACAAAATGAAATAATATTATGACTTACTAGGTTTCGCCCGCGTAAATTAGATATTTCACAGACAAATTAGTCCATAAAAAATAGCCTATGAACTTTTACAACCTTTACTTTTAAATAACAGAAAAATTGCTCCAGTAGTTCGTGAGATAAGCCCTTTCAAATAATTTCCCCCGTTTTTTCCACATTTTCCTATATTTCTTCGCTTTTATTAGTCGTAGCGTGATAAAATATAGCATATAGCCTTTCTCGATAAATGATCTATCTAACACTGAAATAATTTTTCAAATCGGACCAAGTAGTTCCTGAGATTAGCGCGTTCAAATAAGCCCTTTGAAATAATTTAACCCGTTTTTTCAACATTTTCCTCTATTTCTTCGTTTTTATTAGTCTTAGCGTAATAAAATATAGCCTATAGCCTTTCTCGATAAATGGGCTATCTAACACTAAAAAAAAATTTCCAATTGGACCAGTAGTTTCTGAGATTAGCGCGTTCAAGTAATTTAAGCGCTTCTTTTTCGCGCTAATTTCGCGCTTTAAAGTAATTTCTGATAACTTCTACCATTAAACAGGTCCTTGGTGATAAAAAATGGCAAAAACTGAAAACTGATCAAAAATTTAATGGTTTTTCATAAATTTTACAATGTTCCGGAAGGATTCCGAGGTGGAAAAATTATATTTGACATTACCACCTCATCACATACAACATATAAAAAATCAGAACTACCCCATTTGATGCAAGTGAAGACCCCTTTTATTGTACGATTTCCATGGACTATATGAGTTACTTCGATTAATTAATTTAAATTGATATTCGACATTCTCAAAAAAACTCAAGAATGTAAATTGTAAAGGAATAGGAGTTCATTGTAAACAATTTTACTTTATTAGACAACATCACATTTTTTTCAGTATCACATACTTACTTTTAGATTGTTGTAATTTTACAAACAATATAATAATATAATATTATAATTATATTATGTACTTACAGTGTATTTAATTGATAATATCTTGTCTTGTTGGTATTAAAAGGATTATTACATAATAATAATAATTATGTAAATTTTATCAGTTTTATAATGTTATCGTGGGAATATTGAAACCAAATTTCCTTATTAAGTTTTGTTTCCCGATTAGATAGTCATGATAATTTACAACTGTAGATAATTTTTAGAGCTTGCTTTGTTTTACTTGCTTGAATTTCTAACATTGTAGTAAAATTAAGTCAGTGGTCTAAAATTTGGTCGCTGCTTATTACCAGAGTGACGTAAATAGAAAAATTTAAGACGGTCATTATTGAATGCTTTTCATTGATTGATAATTGATTATCATCATTGATTGTTTATCATCTTGATATTGCTTTGATATCATTACACTTTTTTTTCAATTTATGAAATTAATATTTCGTAGTTTTATTATAACGAGGCTGTTTTAATACACGATTATTTAGCTAGCTAGCTAAATCAACCTTAGGTTATCTGTCAAAATTGAGAGTCAGCAGAAAATTACAAAGTCTACCGACTCAGAAAATCCTAGGCCTGTTTCGTGCACATCTGTAGGTATGTGTAGAATTGTAGATCTACTTATTTTGGACTTGATATCACTTGGACTTGAATTTCACACAATTTCCAACAAAAGCTAATAGTGGCAATAACGCAGAGGTAAACGTTAACTTTCTTTGTCACTTTGTTCTGAGCGGTTTCGCGTTTGTGAGACGCCGGTGCGTGCGAATCTTTTTTACAATTGAAGACGAGTGGATAAAGTAGGTAACTAACATTTTACAACATAAGAGCATTTTACTCATTTTTTTCCATATAATTTGAAGAAACCTTGTAACCTTGTAAAAGGCCGGCAACGCACCTGCAGCTCTTCTGATGTTGCGAGTATCCATGGGCGACGGTAGTTGCTTTCCATCAGGTGACCCGTTTGCTCGTTAGCCCCTTATTTAAAAAAAAAATCTTTCCTACTTCATCAAAAGATGAATGAGCTATAAAGCTCATATTATATCTGGCTAAACATAAATCTACATTTTCATGATTTCAAATCATTTTCCCGATCCTAAAGCCTCCATTTATGTAAAAAAAACTACCGTTTTCCAATTGTTAGTTACCCGCTTCATCCACTTACGTCCTGACTCGTAGATTACGAGTGTCAAACGCGTTTGCTTTGTAGAAATTTGAACGATTAAAAGGTGTTTAGAAATTTCACAGTTTACGTGAAAAAAATTTAAGTTTACGTTAAAAAAACGTTATAGTTCACATGTAATAGAACGTAACAGGTGTGATATTACATCCGTGTACTGAGTACTCATAAGTATAGTGTTACGACGAGGATAAGCTGTATAGCTTTATATTTTATAATTTACTAAGAATTAAGTATTTAATTCTTAGTAAATTTTAGAATTTCATTTAATTTTAGAATGTGCCTATCTTTATCGAGAAAAATATTATTATTTATTATAGTTAGATTCTGTTTATCGCTCGGGAACCGTCAATTGTCCGGATTTAAAACTATTATATTATATTCAGTATTCTGTGATTATATTATTTCACTTTAAACATCTATAATATATAATATTGTCTCTCTAAAAACACGAAGTTCGACAAAAATGTAAAGTGTAAGTTTTAGATTTTTAGAAATTTTATCTAATTTTGATTTGGCCTTATTAACATGTTTATGTTATCTCAGCTACTTTATACGTTTCCTGTTAGAATTAGCTTTCATTAATTTTCGATCTACTTTCCATCGTTTAGCGATTTAATTAATACTTTTTTATATTTCAACGAATTTCTTCGATAAATAATTTTTATGGTCCATAATAAAATATGTACTATACTATAATGTAGTGTTAGAAAATTTTAAAAAACATAGAAAAAGTTATTTTCTATGTAGATAACAAAAATAACAACAACATGGATTAATAATAAGTTCTTCACTTATGCTCAGGTATCATAAAAATGTTAAAGCTCTACATCTGAAATAACCCATACTTAATGATTTCATTAAATCAAAAGTTTTTTTTTTTATTTGTATATATATATATTGCTCTATGCAATTACCAATTTTATAATTATTTCAATGTAGGTACCTATTTCAGTTTACGTTTTCTTAAAATTATATCAATGAAAGCCCAAAAATATCCACAACAAAATAACCTAATATTTGTATTATATATTAAGTACCAATTTTTTTATATTTACGTTATTTTTTTAAACCTTTCACGAAACACATCACGAACCCAATAGGTAACACTTTAATAGATTTTAAACGATCACTGGAAATCCGCGCGCGTGCGCTATAAACAAAGGTCGCGGATAGACTGCCTAGTGGCGATAGCGAAGCCCTAATTGGCTGCGACACTACTGCCTAATATTATGGCAATAGATTTACATAATCGAACTTTATTTACATACTGTTACACATTATCTTGCGCCTGTTAACCTATGATGTCACGTGCATTAGTGTTTTGTCTTCCTGATTGTACCAACTACCAATGTACATCCTACAGATTGCAACCTATTTTAATATTCTGTGATATAGCCAAAGATATAATAGGAGTACGGTCTACTTAATCAAATCCATGCTAATATTATGAATGCGAAAATATGTCTATGTTATGTCTGTTACCTCTTCATGCCCGAACCGCTCAACCGACTTTGCAAAAAATTTGGTATATCTATATCTACAATCTACATCTATACTCTATACTCTACACTATAATCTTTATTTTCTCCTCACAATACAGGTTTAAGATATACATAACAAAATTTATGACAGGTAAGATTGTAAGGAGCTGGTGTCCATTATAGGTCATGCCTGTACTACAGATCACCAGGTCCTTACCCCAAGGAACATTATAATTATTAAGGTTGGATTCCGATTTACAAATCATATCATGATACAGCATTATGATAAGATAAATATTATTTAAATGTAAGAAAAATATTTGTTTTCAATAAAAGTAAAAACTAGGGAATAAAAAATAAAAATAAAAATAAATGCCCTTTGAAGCCTGTGCGTGTGTAATGTGTGCATGTGTGCATGTGTGTGTGTGTGTGTGTTTGTAAGTGGTGTGTGTGCGTGCCTGTGCAGTATATGAATAAATCAGTGCGAGGGTCTGTAAGTGGATGGATGCAGTAAGTTTTAGTGAAGTAAGTTTTCTGTAGGACCATATTCTAAATTTTGTAACCATTGACTCACTACCGTCTTACATTTGTCTTTCGTCAAGGTGTAAATATTTAAGCACTTATTAATTTTATTATATAAACGACAGCCCTGATAGTCGAAAAAGCGTTGGGCGAAAGAGGTATTGCATTGTGGCAAATTAAAAACTCTGTCTTTTCTGCGGCGCTTTTTTACTATGTTAAGTTCAAAGGTAGATATGCAGTGTTGTTTGAGTATAGACTGAAGGACATAAAGCTGAAATACAGTAGCTCAGCTTTGATTGGACCAATGCAAGGTAAACAGATCTTACAAGCTCCTTAGAGGCAACGTGACGAAGGTTTTTGATAATATACATAAGTTTGCGCGTTCTTGCTGCTAAACAATTAATATGTTCACGGAAAGACAGGTTTTTATCAATTATTATTCCTAGGTATTTAATTGCGTCGGTCTTTTCAATTTTTGCACAATCACAGCCTCCTTTGCTGTACTCGAGGCATTCATGACATATTTTATTGTAGTGCACGTTATTATCTTTTTTATTTCTTAAGGAGAACGTAATGTATTTAGTTTTACTTGTGTTTAAGGTTAAGACATTTAATCGAAGCCATTCAGTTACTATATTAAAACCATTTTGTGCATACGTGTAAACATCAACCCAATTTTTACCAGTGTTAGATAGCCCATTTATCGAGGAAGGCTATAGGCTATATTTTATTACGCTAAGACTAATAGAAGCGAAGAATTAGAGGAAAATGTGGAAAAAACGGGGGAAATTATTTGAAAGGGCTAACTTGATCGCGCTCATCTCAGGAACTACTGGTCTGATTTGAAAAATTTCTTCAGTGTTAGATAGCCCATTTATTGAGGAAGGCTATAGGCTATATTTTGTCACGCTAAGAAAGAATGTTGAAAAAACGGGAGAAATTACTTTAAAAGGCTTATCTCGCGAACTACTGAATTAAGTAGACCCGTGAAGGATAATAGGCTATCGATTTTAATCATTTTTTCAGTGGCTATATATTTTATACCCGTGCGACGCCGGGGAAGGTCGCTAGTTATAGATACTTTGGTATATAGCGGGAAAGGACATAGGTTTTTTTATTTCGGAAAACGAATTTTTGACGCAACGGAGTTTCGGGCATCATCTAGTTTGATATACAGGGTGTAACAAAACTAAGGGTTTACACAGACGGACCGCATTTCAACTGCAATCCAACCGCAAATTGCAGTTCAAGTGCAGTTTGCATGCAGTTGACACGACTGCAATACGACTGCAATAGAACTGCAAAACAAACAGTTCACACGACTGCACGCCAACTGCAACTGAACTGCAATCCGACTGCGCGTTTGGTTTTCAGTTCTATTGCAGTCGTATTGCAGTCGTGTCAACTGCATTCAAACTGCACTTGAACTGCAATTTGCGGTTGGATTGCAGTTAAAATGCGGTCCGTCTGTGTAGACCCTAAGTGACAATACTTTAGGGTGTGTATGTATCCCTTAAATATAGAGCAACTCTTTATAAGGGACACAATATACACACCCTTAATTATTATCACTTAGTTTTGTTACACCTTGTATATTTCAAGCTACTGTTAATTTTTTGAACAAAAAGTTGAAACCGTTCCATTTCTCCGAATTCAGCTCTCGTTTGTTGATAACTTGAGAAGGAAGTTAATTTCCGTGGTTAAATGTGAAATCTTGTTAAATTTAATTCAAGATATAAACAAACAAATACAGAAGAAAGTTTATTTATTACTTTGCAGAAATATAATATAAATGTTAGATAGTATTATACCAATATTTTTTTTCAGGATTGCTTTCAGACCTAAAACTAACTTTTCTGTAAACATGACAATAATTATTATTGTGATGCAAAACAGAGTTTTAAGTTACGTTAGTTAGAAGTTACTACATGACGCTCGCAACTCCGTTGCGCCAAAGATCGTTTTCGGGGTAAAAAGTATCCTATGTCCTTCCCCGGGATTCAAATTATAGTAAAGACGTAAGAGACAGACACAATTTCGCATTTATAATATTACTATGGTTTATTTAATTAATAAGTCTCAAGAGTTTTACTGCATGTAAATAATAAATACTTTATATGTATTTACTCGTAGGCGTACATATTTTATCTACTAGAATATTTGATTTAACCTTATTTAACAATTAATGTAGTTGCGGTTTACTTACCTTGGCGTATGTAAATTAAAACTATTACCTGCCAGCAAATTATTATTTTATCAACTTTATAACGGATGTAAGCTGTAACGCTACCTAATAAAAAATCCTTGGATTATTATATTTTATGGTACGATTTAAATCATTACTACACTATACGACCTCGATAATTTTCTATTTTGTAACTTTAAAGCTGCCTTTCCACCAGAGCTGAGCGGAGCTGTGTTTCGAGGAATGCGTTTTTGAAAACCAATAGAATCGCATTATTGACATGACTTTGCCATGACATCGCTCTGCGCGGCGATGCTATTGGTTCTCAAAAACACATTCCTCGCAGCACAGCTCCGCTCAGCTCTGGTGGAAACGCAGCCTAAGGCTACCTTTTAGGCATAGCTTTAGTTTATGGTTTACCACTGCACAGTATTCTCACTCAGCGAGTGGTGCAAGTTTAATAGAATGCTATTAGTATTTTCACTTTTCTTATTCTTTATTAAATTAATTATATTTTAATTAATAGATAAGTCCACAAAAATTCAATCTGCTTAGAGCTTGGTGCGCGGTTTCTTCACATCTTTCTGACTCATAGATGTTCCCTTTTATGGAAATATTTGAGAGATCTATTCCAAGATACAACAATACACATCGCCCACCTAAATCAGCATATTAGGGAATAAGGAACTGTTGCGAAAATGCATTTTGGATGCTATGCAACTCCATTGCGCCAAAATTCGTTTATCGCGCAGTAACCGTACATTTTTATATGATAAAAAGTATCCTATGTTCTTTCCCGGGACTCAAAGTATCTCCATACCAAACAGAAAAATCAGTTCATCGGTTTGGGTATGAAGATGTAGCTGACAGACAGACACATTTTTTTACATTAATTATAATATTAGTGTACTTATATGCATTTGTGTTAGAAACCGTAGTGTTACGATAGTCATGACCTCGCCACTTTCCCGCAATTACTGTAACGCGCTTGTGTGCAACACTACACTTTTAATTGCGCTCTGTTCAATTTAAGTTCAAGAGCTTTTACATTTAACAACACATAAAGACACCTAAAGAGACACAAACAACGCAACAAAAAGGAAGCCTTTATAGTTCTCACTTCTCCTAATTGAGATTTCAGTGCATATTACTACTACTATAACTCCCTTAGAACTCTACATTTTAGCGACTGACAATTTTTTTTGTTGTAACTTGTATGCTCTAAATAAATCAAATGATTAAGTAACAAAAATATGTAGGGTAAATACGATTTATACGAGTAAACTGATATGTTATTTCAACGAGAAAAACTAAGAACTCTGTAGACTACAATATGAGCGGATTAGTGAGATTATTGTTAATCTGACTTTGACCTTCTTAATTGTAATTAGATTAACCTTGTAAATGTGTATTACGTGTACATACATCAAGCACTAATAGATATTATTGATTAGATAAAAATGTAAAATAATTCTTTCTGTCCAGAGACAGTTTTTTAATGTTCACGTAGCACGGCGACATCTATATTTGTAACATGAAACTAATGGCTTGCAGTTTCACCGACTCGCTAATAGATGGCGCTTGCACAATAAAGCGCGAGCGAATGTAGAGTCTATAAAATGTAGCGTCTGACCGGCAAGGAAGATTGCTTTTTTATTTAAAATATGTAAGATTTAACAATAATGTTTATTTTTATGCAACCAAAATAATTGTATCGCCTACTACGAATAATAAAAACTAATCGCCTAGTACAGTATTTCCCAAAGTGTGGGTCGCGACCCACTGGTGGGTCGCGGGTAGATTTTGGGTGGGCCCTGAAACTATAGGACGATTGTCGTACTCGTTCGATTGTCATTTTACTCGTTCGTTCGTCGTCGTGGATGCGTGCGGGATGGGGGCGGGGCATTCGAATGCAAACGTAAGTAATTGGTAAGTAAGGCTGACGATGATGATATTATGGTGGTGAACTACGATAAGAATTAACGGGTAAATGTTGCGGCAGCAACAAAGCGCTGCTTTTTTGTCTTCATGACGCAAGGTGGGCCACGAACTTTAAAATATCTTGTAGATGGGTCGCGGTCCTGACAAGTTTGGGAAACACTGGCCTAGTAATTATTGGTAGCTCGCCGTTGTAGCGGGGACGCACAACGTATTATTTATTATCTTTTCAAGCTTAAGATGAAGGTAGGTGACAAAACCAAGTGATAATACTATAGGGTGTGTACGTGTTCCTTGTACAGAGTTCAGCAGCGCTTAAAGACAATTTTTTTTTAACTTTTGTATGGGCAAGCGCTCCAGCGTCACAAGTTTTCCCATATAAAGTTAAAAAAAATGTTCCTTCTTTCAGCGCTGCTGCGCTGCGAACTCTATATAGGGAACCCATACACACCCTAAAGCATTATCACTTAGTTTTGTTACACCATGTATAGTGTTCTTTTTAAAGCATAAACACCCAGGGTTTTTTCACTTATGCCTCAGCAATATCCTCGCATCCTCACCTTATCAGCCTTGTCGGTGGGCGGGGAGGCGGGGGGACTCTGCGGCAGGCCCAGGTCCTCCTCCTCGTCGCTGTCGCCGCGCCCGCGTCTCCTCACAGCCGCAACCAGCTCCGCCTGGTGACAAACATTATCATTATTATTTAAAAAAAAAATCATGTGATAAATATACTCGTAGCATATAAATAGATTCATATGATACAGGGTGACACATACAGGTGTAACAGAACAAAGTGATAATTATTACACTTCAGGGAGTGTGTGGTAGGTGGATATGTGAAAGTAGCAGCGCTGAAAGAGTAGCTTTTTTTAAACTTTTGAATAGGAAAATTCACGACGATGGAGAGCTTGCCCTTACAAGTCACAAAAAATGTTTGCTCATTCAGCGCTGCTACTTTCACAGTGAACTCTTATATAAGAGACACATACAAACCCCCAAGTATTAATATCACTTAGTTTTGTTACAACCTGTATATTTACATCGAAGAAATTGATTCATAGGCAGATGACGGAAAGTTATCTATTGTCTATTGACTTCACACAAATTAAGCCCTTAGCCACTACAATATTTGCTAAACGTAGTTCTCTCGGAAAATATTTAGCACATTAATGCTAAGCGTAGTTCTGTCGGAAAATATTTAGTACATTAATGCTAAACGTAGTTCTGTCGGAAAATATTTAGTACATTAATGCTAAACGTAGTTCTGTCGGAAAATATTTAGTACATTAATGCTAAACGTAGTTCTGTCGGAAAATATTTAGTACATTAATGCTAAACGTAGTTCTGTCGGAAAATATTTAGTACATTAATGCTAAACGTAGTTCTGTCGAAAAATATTTAGTACATAATGTACTAAATATTTACCGACAGAACTACGTTTAGCAAATATTTCGCCACTAGCACCAGATTGGCAACGCAGTAACAATGGGAGCAAAGTCTAAAGGAAGTGATAATGTTATCGTTTCCACCAGAGCTAGCAGCAAGTTTGACATACAAACTTACAAAGGTGTTTGACGTCATGTGAATCTAGTTTGTAATTAAACTAAATTGACTTCAAATTATGAATTTTATTAGATCTCATATTTGATATAAATATTCATCTTAAATTTATTAACCAAATTACGCTTCAAAGCATGGTAAATAATTTTGAAGCTGTCGTATCCTACATTTGAGCAAGTATCTCGTCGGAATTCTATAAACTCATGTTTGCTTCGGTCCCAGCTGACCAAAATTGAAAATTTACCGAGTGCCTGGACTATATTTTTAAAGATAGGTAAACGTATAATTATTTCGAGAATGTACTGAGTACCGAGAACTCCTGAACTATATTTTTAAAGGCAATGTATACTTTTTGGAGATCTTTTAAAATAAATATAATATTTTTGTAATCATCTATACTACATATTATAAAACAGTCACTTTTTTTCCCTCATGTCCCTTTGTTCCCTTTAATCTTTTAATCAACGGATTTTGATCATTTTTTTCAGTGTTAGATAGCCCATTTACCGAGGAAGGCTATAGGCTATATTTTATCACGCTAAGACTAATAGGAACGAAAAAATAGAGGAAAATGTGAAAAACGGGGAAAATTATTTGAAAGGGCTAACTTGAACGCGCTAATCTCAGGAACTACTGGTCCGATTTGAAAAATTATTTCAGTGTTAGATAGCCCATTTATTGAGGAAGGCTATAGGCTATATTTTATCACGCTAGGACTAATAGGATAATGTGGAAAAAACGGGGGAAATTATTTGAAAGGGCTTATCTCACGAACTATACTGGAGCAATTTTTATGTTATTTGGCACAGCTGATAAGAAGTAGACCACGTGAAGGATCATAGGCTAAGCGATTTTAATCATTTTTTCAGTGGCTATACAGGGTGTAACAAAAACTAGTGATAATACTTTAGGATGTGTACGTGTTCCCTGTAGAGAGTTCACTGCGAAAGTAGCAGAGCTGAAAGACCAAAAAATTTTTTCACTTTTGTATGGGGAAACTCGTGACGCTCGGGCCCTTGCCCATACAAAAGTGAAAAAAAATTTTGGTCTTTCAGCGCTGCTACTTTCGCAGTGAACTCTCTACAGGGAACACGTACACACCCTAAAGTATTATCAATTGTTTTTATTACATCCTGTATATTTTATACCCGTGCGACGCCGGGTCGCTAGTAATTATTAATAATTGAAATTAGGAGCAGCTAAAGATTCAGAAAGTTAAAAGTATGTATATATTTAAGATACCTACTCGTACGTAACAGTTCAAAAATGTTATCCTGTATTGTATTATTTAAAACACAGACATAAACTGACGAACATAAAAACAGATAAAACACTTTAATATATAAACATCTAAAATTTTGCTGACTCTAGATGTTTTAAATATCTAGAGTCAGTAAAATTAGAACATTTCTCAATATCCACATAAAAAGTACCTACAAATAAAGCAGAGAATCTTCCACTTTTCAGTAACTTGAACCTCCTGTTCCATGGTGTCGACATTCTGGAGCTGGCACTTACACTTACAACTATTGAGCACTTTGGTATCACTTATCACATTTATGTCACTAACTGCAGGGAATAAGTATGAGATTTTGGTGTCATCAAGGCTTTCCTTATAAGCCGAAGCTTATTTCGGTTTTTTACTTGTCTACAGTTTTAATATGACTGATAAGTGCAGATAGAATCTTTATATCATTTTTAGGTAGGTACCTATTAAACTTTTATGAAAATACTTTGCAGCCACTTTTGCAAAATATTTATTTTTTTAGTCTCTCGTTTTTATTAAAATAGAGGTCCACTACATATCGTGTACAGCGAATTACTAAATTAATACTAAACAGTGAATCTGAGTCACAACTATCAATTCCCCGAACTCGAAATATTACAATCATACAGGATAATAAACAGTGAGCACTAATGTTCTGAATAATCAACAACTCACTCCTATTAATAATAATTACTTAGTAAAAGTTATTAATAATAATAATTACCCATTGATGTTTTTTAATTTTCTTTATAAACAGTTCGATAGCTACTGAATTTTAGTTCATCTTGATCTAATTGTAAACAATAAGACGGGTACTATAGTGCTGTGCGACCAATTTTAATATCACGCAATAAGGTACATTATTTTTCTATTTATTTAGATCAACTCGATTAATTACAGAGTATTATACAAATTCTGGTTTTATCACTAACTAGCTGTCCCGGTGTGCTTCGTGTCACTTTAAAACCTTCCCTAGACTTCTACGAATATTTTAAGACTAAAATCAGCCCAATCCGTTCAGCCGTTTTCGAGTTTTAGCGCGACTAACACATTTGAAAATCCATTTTTATATATATATATATATATATATATATATATATATATATAGATTCTCTACATTGATTGCTAGAAGAATGGGATTATCATTAATTTATCATCATTATTGGTAAATGTCGATAATGATGAATCGATGATGATGATGATATAAGTTTAGGTAACAGATACGTAAACAAACATTCCAGATTAGACGTAGGCGTGGAGTATGGCCGTGCTCGGGGAACGGGTTATAGCTACAGTGTAGAGTTCCATAGAGTATAGAGGCGACAGGCGAAAGGATAAAACATGGAGATAGTACAAAAACATAACACAACCGCGAGAATCTATTTATTTAACATCAAGAGCCCTTGTGAGTGAAAGAGAAATTTATCTTTGACTCCTCGCTTTTTTCTAAGGTTGCCCTAGTTTAGGTCCAAATATTTCTTACATGCTTTATTATCTTCATTCATTTTATGTATGTTTGTAACTCTCCGTTAGACATAAAGAAGAACTATGAGTGTTTTTAGTGCTGCAGCAATGTAAATGGCAACTTAAAAGAAAACTCCATGTCCATTATACATCTGCGGACTCTCTCTATGCTTTATGCTGTCAGTCAGCAATATGACTCAAACTAATTGGTGAGTCACTAATTATTCTGCATTTTGTTTGCTCTTGGGTGCGACCTTTTGTAATATACACCACTGAATTACCCGGTAGTGTCTGGGGGAACCAGCCCATAACTGATACACAAATAGAACTTGGTATTGTCAAAACATTCGTCATAATATTATTGTACCGGACACTAGTCATTTACTACCGACAATCGATATCGTTGTTACTACATTTATCTATCTGTAATATTATAAGATCACAAAATACTAAAATATAGTACCTAGATGAGATGGAAAAAGATATACTATGTTTTACTCCGGGCTAGACTCAAAGGCACAAGCGGGCTAATAGTCAGACACTAAACAGACACTTTCAAAAATGTTAATATGAGTACTCAGACCAATAAAAAAAGAAAGACGGAGTATTTACAGGCAATGGGGTGAAGTCGCTGTCGATCAATGTGTGCGTCACGCCTAGCATAAATACGCTAGGCGTGCGCTTGTGTGCAAAAAAATAATGTTGCCAACTCAGGGTTTCAGATTGTCAAACTCCCATCCTGTTGCAGTCTTATTAAACTACTAAGTAATGACTACAAAAGTTGCTATCAAACTAGATTGTTAATCATCATTCATTAGCAATTGCTGAAAAAAGTAAATACTTAAATATCTATATCTAATAAATTATGTGTTTCAACTAAGAACAGACAGACAGACAGACAGACATACATACAGACAAAAAATGTAAAGAATGTTGTTTGGTGTACGCAGTATGTATCGTATACAGATTAATATGCAAATAGTAAAAAAATCTTTCAATACTACAAACAGACACTCCAATTTTATTTATATTAATAGATTTTAAATGAATAACGAATTTTAGGTTAAAAATAAACATTTGTCAGGATAATACAGCACGTAATATTTTTCCCCTATTATGGGGAAAAATATTTTGCGACCAGCATGCAGCACTGGTTGAGGTTCTGTGTTCCGAGACTCCCGAGACAATTTTTAAAACTAATAAATTAAATTCCTTATTTCGGTGGTAATACATAAATATTCAACTAATTACTTATGAAACGTAATCCCACAAGGTTTCTTTTGAGCACAAGAATTGTTTTTGCACCATTTAACGATGCAGGACGGCATATTTTGATATTTCTTGACACAGATGAAAACGACATGCGCCGTCACTCGTTGAAACCGGAATTATGAGTACAAAAAGATTTCATTGATTTAGTAAATAAATTAAATAAAATTAATTTCGCTACATACTACAAATTGCGGTCATATTATTATCATGGAATAGAAGACCATCTATACCTATTATAAAACAAAGTCCCTTTTTTCCCTCATGTCATTTTGTTCCCTTTAATCTTTAAAACTACGCAACGGATTTTGATGATTTTTTCAGTGTTAGATAGCCCATTTATCGAGGAAGGCTATATAGGCTATATTTTATCACGTCAAGACTAACAGGAGCGAAGAAATAGAGGAAAACGTGGAAAAACGGGGAAAATTATTTGAAAGGGCTAACATGAACGCGCTAATCTCAGGAACTACTGGTCAGATTTTGAAAAATTATTTCAGTGTTAGATAGCCCATTTATTGAGGAAGGCTATAGGCTATATTTTATCACGCTAAGACTAGGAGAATGTGGAAAAAACGGGGGAAATTATTTGAAAAGGCTTATCTCGCGAACAACATATAATATATACCCCTGCGACACCGGGACGGGTTGCTAGTAAAATAATATAAGATTGCGGTTATTCGTGCTCATAAACAAGCCAATGCCTCTTATAGTTTTCCTCTATGTTATCAGCTCTAACTGGTAACATGACTAAGAGGAATATGAGAATAACAATGGTTTTATTGGTAAACAACACGAATAAAATTAACTACTTAATGAAGAAAAGAGTACGGATTTGAACAAATTTAAACTATTTTTGAAAGTTGTTAATAATATGTATTTTCAGAAATACGAAGTATCTTTAGAACGTATAAATCGAAAATTCAAAATCTAAAGAGTAATAAGGTGTCGTCGTTATATTAATCTAATTAAATCCTAGAATATAAGAGTATCACAGATTGACTGTTAATATTTTCTCAGTGTAGACGAAATAAACAATCATAAAATGCTCCTAAGGGTGGGTTGCACCAGAGGCGTGGTTAGAGTTAAAGTTACGGTCAAAGTTATGGTTATAGTTAAGGCTAACTTAACTTTAACCTTAACTTTGACCACGGAATTTGACAGATGTCTGTTGCGTTTATTTTCTTGTTAAATCTATAACAGTTACAGTATAAAATATGAACTATCCGTAAAAATCGTTAGGAAAAATATTTGTTATAAACACTGTGATCCATTGTATATTTTCACGAAAAAATTTCGATATACTTAAGTAAGTTTGAGCGGATATGGTTATCGTTAAATATGGCGTTCTTTACCAAAGATTAGACATTTTGCAATGTAGTTATAGTTAAAGTTATAGTTAAAGTTACAGTTAAAGTAAGTTGGTGCAATCCACCCTAAATATGTAGAGTAGGTAATTCTAAAGCTATAACACTGGACTCAGGAGTCAGGACGACTTTAAAAATAAGCTTCAAAATATTGTGTAAATGATGAAGATGGTATATAGTAGGTAGGTAAGTATATGCCTCATAACAATCTAAATAAGTCGGTAAGATCTATCGAAAGTTATGCCAGGAACTTGAGTGCTGACGGCGCGCGACCGTGACGCTGGACGCCGGAGATCTTCGCATCTGTATTAACTTTCTATTTGAGAGTTTATTGTGAGTGTTTACTCAATGTTAACTGTTAACAAGCTTCCGACATGTATACTGTAATTCCATAAATGTGTGTTCACTGTAGTAAGTGAGAACAGTAGCAGTAAGCACACTAACGGCCGCACTCAGTGAGATTTAATGGTTAATTAACTTTAATGTAGTAAAGATTTTGACGTCATACTCTTCATTAACACTATATTATTATGAGTGCGATCTGGGAAAATATGATCAAGAATTAAAAAGACGATTTATTTTTTACAGAAAATGAAATTGTTGTTAAGAAATGTTGAATTATCATAATGAACTGTAGAGATCTTATAAACACGAATAAATAAAAAATCTTAAATATTCATTGACAAATAAACAACCAATTTGCACAAGAAAGAAGTACTTAAATTTTTTATCCCTGCTAATTATAAAATGTGTAACACCTCGCTAAAGAATAAATAATAATAAAATTACCCAAAATAATTTCGCAGAAAAGAAACACGCAAAGCTCCAAAAAGTCTGCCAGGATTTTTTAAACGAACGAGCCATGTCTAAATCTGCGGACGTTTATCGACGAATATTAATAAAAAATCATCACGATTAATCTCCACAACCTGTTTCACAACACTCAATAAAATCAACGATGAATTAAAAATCACTTAAATCGTAACGTTCAAATATAATTTACTATGAAACTGAATCGCACACAGTAGTCCGTAAAGGCGGAAGACACACAAGAGTTTGTTTAAGCATATTTTGCACCGAGAGGTTTTTGGAAAGTACGATCAACGAGCGAAACGCGCGATCAACACACTGGACGACTTGCAAATTATTCACAGATCAACATTCATAGAAATTTAAAAAATATTCAAATTTATAAATTGAACATGTATATTTAAATATTATATTTCAACGATAATTTCTACATATATTTCAATATATTACGAGCATTTGGGAAATGTAGATAAACAATGACAGCGAAAAAAATATGAAAGTAGAATGAAAACTAAAGAGCTTTTTAAGTGCTTTCAAAGTTCGGGTTCGGACCCAAAAGTTTGAATCGATATACGATTACTCTCAAGTATATAATGGTTCTCATATTATGACTGTTATCAATATTATATTGAGAAGGTTAATAATAATTAAAAGTATACAAATATTATCCAACAGTTTTCAACTGCATTTAAAATAAACTTAAAATCTTAACACCTACAAAAGAACACAAACACGTCGCGATTTTTAATTGAACGGGCAAATTAGTGGCTATTTTCGTACAGTCACATTATCGCATTACAAAAAGACGTCAGTGTGTTGCCACCTTTACCGTCAGTTTTAAAAACATCGCTATCTGAAGAATCATATTTACTTTCTACACGGTATATTGTTGTACATCTGACACGTAAGGCCATGATTATCATTCACGTTCATAACCAATAATTACTGTACGACGGATAAAAAAAGGCTTTTATTTTTTCCATTTACGGTATGATATACAGACGGACAGACAGACAGAGAAAAATAATAATTATCAACTAAGCATGCAAAATCATTGGAAAATTTCAAAAGAACCTTACACAAAATACAAATCGAAATAAAATTTGGCAAGGATTACGACATGCGGCTTGCGAGTGCTTTGATATCGATGATAAGAAAAGCTTACAAAAGCCTATCACATAAGAAAAAAGTGCTAAGTAACAAAGTTTTATATAGAAAAACAATTTAGCCCTTTAACCTAACATAGAGAACCTTCTCCTTTTTGGAAGTCGGTGAAAAAGAGTGAATAGAAACAGTAAATATCTAATCTATTAAAGTAACATTGCTAATAACAAGAAATTATATTCAGCTTTCACGAATAATTATAATGCTCAAAGATGCTAGAATTGGTAACAAATTCGAACATCCTTGTATATATAAGTATTATAATCAGTACTCAAGGAGACTCAAGGTAACTAAGTAGTCGAATATAATAAAATAATGTAAAAAGACAAGGACCTTTTTATAAACTTTCAGAGAGAATTCTGTCGAAACGCCATTTTGTAAAGTGTTACAGTGGTGTTACAGTAGTGTTACAGTGCTATTTCACACCTCCTTGATCAGGTTAGTCATCCAAGTAAGTCTTAATTCAGTCATTTGAATGTAGCCAATTACTATCGCTGGTGTAATTTTGAGTAACAGATGTGTGTCCCAATCTACGCCCATGAAGTTGATGACATTATAGCTTGGATGACCATGCAATAAAATATTCTAAAGATATTCTATAAGTTTTTGCGTAATGGCCGGCTTACATTTTTCCAATCCAATGATCCAATCCAATGCTGGGTTACTATTGGAATAATGTAAATGGGCACTGCAATGCACTGTAATGCAATTTTACAAAAAAGCGCTGGACTAGACTAAATTGGATAATATTGTAAATAAACCATAAATGAAACTACAACCAACAGCTGTCTAGACAAAATGGTGAGACGACATAGTAAAATATAGCCTTATTTTGAAAAGACCATAATATTTCTGCCCCCATTAAAGTGTAAAATGATATAACACGACCACTTTACCGTGGAGACTGGTCCAACCGGTCCTGCGTGATTGACTGCTGATACTCATTTCGGATTCACAGAACTACAGTCTATACTCCGTTAAGATATATGTTTTTGCTCTCACAGGGCCTTTATGCCAACGACGTAAGGATCACTTTATGAAATGCCAGGTAAAATAACTCTGAATAACTCTGCCACAAGCCTGACCATATCCGTAGACTTTAATTGATTCTAAAAATAAAAGTCGTGAATAATTACAGCTTGGCGAATTTCGCACGTTGGAGTAGTTTGATAAGCTTTGGTTTAATAAGATTGATATAATCACTAAGCGAACATAATATGAGATAAGAGACCTTCGGCACTGTTTTGCCGGCACATTTGTGCCGAAACATAGGATCTTCCAGTCAGCCGACCCGACCTTATATAAAGCATCGCTTAGGACTTAGGTAATATAATTGTATTTCGCCGAGCAAGCCGGGCATCGGGAATAGTGATTTTAGAGACCAGACAGTAGCTCGCAATATCAAAGGAGCTATATTATGTGAAACCATAGATATTTTTTATTATTTTTTTGGTTTGATTCGTCCCATTCAGGACAGGCAAAGGGAACAAAGCCCAGAAACCATAGATAACTGTATAACATTGTAAATTGTGATTTGTGATGTAGGTATGCGAGGGTCCAAGGGCCACATTAAAAGGATAGAGCAAATAAGATAGACCATAGAACAATAGACCAAAAACAATAAGCAAGATTATATAATATAAATTATCACGTTTCAGGATCTTCCTTCAAAAAGTTTTTTTTATAGTTTTTGAGAAATCTGTTCGGATAACAATTTAGGCAATGCCCCTTTAACTTTGTACCCTCAGGCAGCCCTCGCTGATTGCCATCTCATGTATGATAATTAAAAAAAACTTAAGCACGTGTCTTTTGTTTTATGCCAATCGTTCGACACCGATTTTAATTGAGCTCAAAAATCCAGGGTTGCCTCTATTGAGTTCTGAACATTTAACTACAACAGAATAATAGTTTATTGCACCCCTAAACATTGTAATGCTAAAAATATGTACCTTACAATCACCATAGTAATTATAACAATTAAAACTTCTGAAACTATTCAGGAATCTTCAAACGATGAGCTTTCTTTTAGACCTTTGAAATCATACTTTGCAGTTACTGTAACAAACATTAGTTTTGTAAGTCCAATTTTTTTATTTTTTATTTCAATTGAAACGTACATTACTTTCCAAAGGACTGCCTCGGCCTGTCGGTGACCTAAGTGGCCTTTTCACACTCTGGCTAGGGTTGACAGTTGACGCTTTCCAGATTAATATAAATACATTGGTGCTAATACGCTGTATAATCTGTCTATGGCTGTACTGTATATGGCTCTACATAGTAAATAGTGCAATAAAGTGATTCCTGTTTTAACCATTCATTTTAGCATACTATCGACATCATCTAATATTCTGCCATTTATATAACGATGTGCTTATGTCACCGTATAAAAATTATGTCTAAGTTATCTAACAATAAATTCGTCGCGATGATCCCAGTCGTTTTCATTTTTATAGCTGTCGAATATTACGTTCACAACCTATTGACACAAATTAATATTGTGTTAAGCGTTAACAGTGGTCGCGGTGAGCACTGGAACTTGTTTTATCAAGACAATCCATACTAATATTTATTATAAATGCGAAAGTGTGTCTGTCTGTCTGTTACCTCTTCACGCCTAGATCCGATTTTGGTTTAATTTGGTATTACTTATTACCTTATACTTTGAAACCGGGAAAGGACATATAGGATACTTTTTATCCCGGAAAAAGTACAGTTCCCGGGTGATAAACGAATTTTGGCGCAACGGAGTTGCGGGCATCATCTAGTTCGAAATATTTGTAATAAGTTATTACAAATATTTCAATATTACTAATAACTTTTGATTATGTTTCACCTTGGACCTCATTGCTTGAATATTCTTTATCAGTATACGAAATGCGGTCTGGCCAGGTTTGAATCACCAACGCATAAATCATGTATGTATTAAGAAAGATCTCATACTCTTATGTTTTAAATTGAAAAATATCTAGAAATTGACATGGAGATCCTCGAAATCTTAATGCATTTTCTGTTATGATCACAATACCTAGTTAGGTTAGGAGTTTATGAAAAAGTATTGACCTTAATATGGCATCCTTCAAAAAGCCTAATGGAATGTTAAATTTTCTAAAGATCTTAAGAAGGTTTTTATTGGTTAGTAATTTAGCAAAAACCCTGAAGCCTATGGTTTTCGAACCACCACATTATTGGAGCAATCAAACATGTCAGATGCGGCTATAAAAATGTTATTTATGGATGAAGTATGCGTGATGTGAGATACATTACGATTTTTTACTAAACAGAACTGCTAGCAATACCCATTGGAATTTCGATTTGTTTGAAACTGCTTGATTTATACCAGTCTAATAAATAAACGCATTTCAGGATGATTCATGAGCAGTTCGTGGTTAATCATAATCCAGACTAAAGATTCATACCCTACACTTGACCTACCAGTCAATTGAAGACGCTTCAGTCTACGTTACCTAAATCGAATAATTACAATTTTATTAGGAGGGGAAAACGAATTGCACGGCCAAACGGTCGACAATTTAAATATTAAATACTAATTTGATTGCGGATCCTCAACATTTATTCCATCTGCACAGTTCAATGCCAAATACACAGCGAAGCTTTATTGATTTATACTGGCAACACAATATGACTCACATGCACCAAAATCTCGATTACACTGGTAATGCATAAAAAACAGGAATTTTAATATATCACCACTCCACCACTCAAATCACCGACGTGTAACATCCGCAATTTTTTAGAGAGATTTCATTTTAAAACTCGAATTTCAGTTTAAATTGGTGAACGATAACACTTGTGCCATTGGGGTAATATTTAAAAAAACGACAAAAGTTCGAAATTTAAACCATCGATACCGCCGCCTCGCGACGATGGCGACTAGAGACTGCGTGATTCATCCCATCTCGGAGAGGAAAACAAAAAGTTGTATTGCACCGCGAATTATTTCATTCCGCGAATGCGAATATGTTTTATATTATTGTATGTGTATCAACGCCAACCTAACGTAGAATCACGGTCGTTAACTTCATAACTATAAGTGATAAGTTTATTGGACTATTATAATACTCCCACACCGGTTTCGATAACGGTGGCCAGTTTCATTGAAACCAGGCCAGTTACGCAGGACTGAGGAGTAATTTTATAGTGCCCAAGTGTGTGCGCAGTACACAAGAGCACTCTCTATTCCTTTACTCTCATAACCCAGTAGGACGGAAGACCGACACGACTGGCGAGAGATCAGGCGCAGGATCGACTCTTTACATGCCCATCCAACGCATGGATCATCTTACTTGTCAAACAATCAGGTGATCAGCCTGCATTGTCCTAACCAAACTTGAAAATAACATGACGTGTCCAACGCGGAAATCGAACCCACGACCTCCGAGTCAAGAGCCAAGCTAAACCAATGGATAACGGAGGCGTTAATTTGGTTTGGTTTGGATTATTATTTTTGTACCATAATGCATCTTAAAGTGTGCTTAAAGTAACTTAAATAAAAAACATTTAAACTATACCTACTGCGAATATATTAAATGTACTGTATAATCATTTAATTATAATAATAGTTTATATCTCAGAAATTGCTTCCAATTATCCGACCTTATTTATAAACGTAAATAATTTATTATAGCTAAGATATGGCAGAATATCTAGGCAAGTTGAGTTTCCAGAAAATTTTACCACTTTGGCTTTTGGATTTGTGCCATTTTTACCCGACTGCCACGAGGGTTATGTTTTTGGCGCGTATCTTGTATGTATGTAATATGTATGTAATATTCTTTATTACCTCGTATCTTCAGAACCGCTAAACGGATTTTCACATTTGAGGTATCGTTGGATTTGTCTTTATAGCCCAAGTGTTCTTAGATAGGTGACATTAAAAAAAACTAAAATGGCGGATGTTTGACGCCATATTGTAAGGTAAAAAAATAAAAATTCTACCAAGCGTATCGAGTGGGGTATCAAAATAAAGGATTTAAACACTGATTCTAAATATGTATATAACTTGCAGTTTTAATATTAAATGGAACGATAAATAACAAAAAAAAACCGCCTGCATGGATAAATAGGTACAACAATTAAAAATCAGCTGAAATTACTGAAACAAGATGAAAATTCAATCACAAAGTATTAAAAAAAAACAATAATTAGGTAACCAGAAACATACATTGAAACAGTACCAAACCTATGTATCCACGTATTGTAGGTAGGTACACTTAGAAATATCAACACGGTAGTTTTTCAATTTTTTATTAGATTGGTTGTCAAAATGGTTAGATACAACTAAAAAGTCGCAAATTAATTTAAAAAATCAAAAAACCCGACTGCAAAAAATGTTAACTAAAAAGAACGAAACAAGACCTAATTCTGCCGCGGCCGGAGGCATCGAATCCATGCTTTAATTGATACGACTCTTGCTTACGAGTTTCATGCCAGGGTGAATATAAGGTTACATAGAAAAATGTAGAAGAAGAAAGTGGACTACAAAATGCAGTCGGAGGCATTTCGTATCAAGTTTCATAAATCATAAAATATTATGCCTCCGACTGCATTTTATAATCCACTTACTTATTCTACATTTTTCTATGTAACCTTCTATTCATCCTGGCATGAAACTCGTAAGCAAGAGTCGTATCAATTAAAGCATGGATTCGATGCCTCCGGCAGAATTAGGTCTTGTTTTGTTCTTTTTAGTTAACAATTTTTGCAGTCAGGTTTTTTGATTTTTTAAATTAATTTATTTTATTACTTTACTTTTTAACCGACTTTCCAGAAAAGGATGAAATCATGCGTATATTTCTCTTTGACCCACCTATTTTCTATCTAAGAATAGAGCTTTAATTTATCCCATACCTAGAGAATATTTGATTTCCAATAACATCTCGTCTGCTGAAAGCGGAAAAGTATTATCCTGCAAAATCTATAAAGCGCGTGACTGGGCAGCTTTATTATGTAGATTGCATGAATAATTTTCTTCTATTTCACGAGGAGTCAAGGAATTTAAGGCTCCATTTAAACATGGAAACATTAACGTGGCATAGTCAAAATGTTTACTATTCCAGAAATTATTTAGTAGTAATATAAAGGTGGTATATCATACTAATAATATTATAATCCTTAAATCGATTTAAATATTTATGTAATATTATGGCTTATAAGTAAGGAGTAAGTAGATAATTTTCTCGCTCTACAATCTCTACATTCCAAGTACTTACTCAAAACTATTTTCTTTGTCCAAGTAGTTACATTTAGTTACATGTAGTTACATTTCAATGTAAAACAACTATTTAGTCACCTGTGTTTTTGTTCTTTTTTCCTTTATCCTCTGAAACTTTATTTTATATTAATATCTACAGTCAGGTATGAAAACAACCTTAATCTGATCCATAATGAAGCCCGATACGATTGTGCGTACTCAGACTACTCAGGGCTTAGTAATTGTTCATGCTATCCAGACGGCCAAGTTTGTATAAACGTCTTACAATAATACGTCATACAACCTGCATTTGCATTGATAACTGAAACACGGATTACGGTCTTAAAGCTTTGAAGATAATAATCATCAAAGGAAGCTCTTGCACAAATCTCAACTCGATAGCTTGTTCTTTTTTGTAGGTTCTTTTTTCGATATCGCTTTTGACCTCTTTTGGTAGTTGTTGATAAGTATCACTTACACATTCAGTAGTTATATAATAAAATATATAGCCACTGAAAAAAATATTAAAATCGATAGCCTATGCTCCTTCACGTGGTCTACTTCTTATATTGTCATATAACATAAAAATATTATATGTTTTATAACATAAAAATAATTGCTCCAGTACTTCGCGAGATAAGTCCTTTCAATTAATTTCCCCGTTTTCTCCACATTCTCCTATTAGTCTTAGCGTGATAAAATATTGCCTATAGACTACCTCAATAAATGGGCTATCTAACACTGAAAGAATTTTTCAAATCGGACCAGCAGTTCCTGAGATCAGCGCGTTCAAGTTAGCCCTTTCAAATAATTTTCCCCGTTTTTTCCACATTTTCTTCTATTTCTTCGCTCCTATTAGTCTTAGCGTGATAAAATATAGCCTATAGCCATTCTCGATAAATGGGCTATCTAACACTGAAAGAATTATCAAAATCTGTTGCGTAGTTTTAAAGATTAAAGGGAACAAAGGGACATGAGGGAAAAAAGTGACTTTGTTTTATAATAAGTATAGATATATTATCTGCAATTTCGTTTAACTTATAAACCCACATACTAATATTAAAATGCGAAAGTGCGTCTGTCCGATAGCACTTCATGCTTTAACGATTTGGATGAAGGAAGATAATTTTTGATATCCAGGGTCAATACCCATTGTCATAAAACATAATTAGGGCCTGTTTCACCGCTTCCTGATAAGGTTATCCACCACTTAACTTGACAGATGGAGTATGGAGAATCTGTCAAATAAGCCTATCCGGCACCTAATCAAGAAGCGGTGAAACAGGCCCTTAATGTTTTATGACTAGATATTACCGCAACTTGGTTCACGCAGAAGTTCTATGCCCTTACCTTTGGGTAAAGGTCATAGAATTTCTGCGTGAACCAAGTTGCCAAAACATTTTATTAATATATATTAATTGCCTTATATTAACCTATTGCCTTATAACTTAATGTTACTTAATTACTTAATGTTTGTACCCCATTCTACAATTTACACTGAATACGATTCAATATTACTGACTGTAGTCTGTAAGCATGGATAAAATATTCCCTGAATTCATTTTCGACGATTACTAGCACTGCCAGGAGAAGAAAAAGACTATCGACTGTAAGATAGATTCTTGTAATAATCGCTTAAATATTTATTATATATACTAAATGAGATCACTAAGAAATGTCATACATTGAGGAATTTATTCGGCAAAGTTTTATGAAAATCATGCTACCTGAAACCGATAAGCTCCCCGTAAGTCGTAACACCTGCTGCTGCGCCTTACTTAAATAAATTGGTTTATAAGTACGGACTTATATACGCAGGGAATGTTTTACACACAAGATCATAATGATCAAGGTAAGCTACGTCTTTTAATACAGGTAAAGATAGCATTCTTGACGCAGGATATCGCAAAGGCAATTTAATAAATGTTTGAAAAAACAAATATTCTTTTATCAAAATTAAAAGATTATTCATTTTATTTTTATACATATTATAATAGTTACAATACATTTATCTATTGTTGTTGGGTTGTACGGAAGTACGGTATACCAAAACTTTCCAATTAAGTATATTTGGATTGCGATGCCTATAGATAATAGATATTTTAGGTTTATTACAATGTTAATAAATATTATCGATAGCCAGTCTATTCTTGTTTATCGTTACTGCTAGTGAAACTTTAAGTAGCACAGTGCGTTGGAACTAAAGCCTGACCAGTGGCCACGGACAATTATATTACAGCTCTGCATACACTCCGTGCCTCTCGACTGCGATGCTTAGACAAACTCGAGAAGTTCTGGGTTATAAAAACATACCAGAGCTTCTGCTTTTTGCGGAGCCATGGCACAAATAAAAAATAATTGCATGGAATAAGGACCTAGCTAGCGGAACAACGTTATATTTTAGTCGAGATGTACCAAATCAAAGAAACTCATGATTTGTCAGCTAGTCTCGACATAGCCCAACCAAATCACTTTGGTCTCATCTACCTAAATGAATTTGCCTGATACATGTTGTACTAACAGAGAATTTGATTCGTAGGCAGCTGGCGGACCTACATAATTTGGTCGCGGTACGTCAAACCCAGCTCGCTACGTCAACATATTGATAACGACTAGCATTGAATTGACATAGTCATACCAATTGACGTAGGTCCGTCGACTGCCAATGGATCAATTTCTTGGTACATACCCGATGCGAGGCGGCGACGTGGGCCAGCGGGTGCGCGGGTGTCGGTCGCTCGTCGCTGGACTCGTCGCCCGAGCGCTCCGCGGTGAACACCGAGTCGTGCGACACGGAGAGACCGCTGCCATACGCCCCTTCCCTGGAACAAAAGAGACGTTGAAGACTGTTTCTTTAAGGAACCCTAAATTAGGTGAAAAGCTGTTAGGAAGGAGAGGTAGAATTACTTTGAAAAGTATTCTTTAAGGAACCGTACATATAGATGAAAGGCTGTTAGGATTAAGGGCACCAATTCAGCGCCCGCGTTTTAATTTTGGGGATACATGTAATGTGGTCAGCGATCCCTTTACGTTGGCTCATGATGGAACAGGACGTAGAGGGCATAGACTTTTGTAAACGTATTTGTTTACCTATAATAATTGACCTGGATTTTGCATGCTGGCTACTTCGCAATGACTCCAACGTGGAGCAGGGCCTTTAAAGTTTTAATTAATCCAATTTGATACGTATCGCCATCTAGTGAGTGTATAGAGTTATCTAAAAATGAATACAGATGGCGTTGGTAGTATGGTCGACCGAGAGATTATTTATTTAAAGAGCCTTTTTAGGGTTCCGTAGTCAACAAGGAACCCTTATAGTTTCGGTCTGTCCGTCCGTCTGTCCGTCCGTCTGTCTGTCTGTCTATCTGCGGTTTTGCTCAGAGACTATAGCACCTACAAAACTGTAATTTGTCATGAATACACATATTAATGGTGCCGACAAAATGGTACATAAAATATTAAAATATAAAATATATAGCCACTGAAAAAATGATTAAAATCGATAGCCTATGATCCTTCACGTGGTCTATTCTTATCTGTGCCAAATAACATAAAAATTGCTCCAGTAAAGTTAGATGCTAAAGTTTGTAATAATATTTTTTATGATACATACACAGTAGTTCGTAAGATAAGCCCTTTCAAATAATTTCCCCCATTTTTTTTCACATTCTCCTATTAGTCTTGGCGTGATAAAATATTGCCTATAGGCTTCCTAAATAAATGGGCTATCTAACACTGAAATAATTTTTCAAATCGGACCAGTAGTTCCTGAGATAAGCGCGTTCAACTTAGCCCTTTCAAATAATTTTCCCCGTTTTTTCCCCATTTTCCTCTATTTCTTCGCTCCTATTAGTCTTAGCGTGATAAAATATAGCTTATAACCTTCCTCGATAAATGGGCTATCTAACACTGAAAGAATCATCAAAATCCGTTGCGTAGTTTTAAAGATTAAAGGGAACAAAGGGACATGAGGGAAAAAAAGCGACTTTGTTTTATAATAAGTATAGATATATATTTTTATGGGACCTCCCCGACATATCAAGCGGGCTGATTTTTTTTTTTCGCGCCCTCCCCACGGTGTAGGGTGTCGTTGGATAGGTTTTTAAAAAATTTACGAGTATTCATAGATAATTTTCCGATTTGTATGAACGAAATAATATGAAGTTTTAAAGTGGAAAAAATAGTAGAGTCCAGTGTCCCCCCCCCCCCTTCTATCAGCTAAACGGTTGCTTCTAGAAATGTGAAAAAATTCACAAGAGTAGGAATAAGTATAAAGGAACTTTTCATTCAAATTCCTTTGAACGTAACTAAGATGATGTTGTTAGTAGTGTAACACGTTATAAATGTCCTGTCATTGTCCAATCAAAAATTAGCGCTACTACGGAACCCTAGTAACCAGTTATCCAGTTTTAGGAGTAGGATAGTCGTAATTATCTTTGCTTCAAAAGTAGACGATGATGGCTTTAGTCCCATATCAAAAATATTTTGCGGCTTTCAGCCCAAACAAAGATTTTATTTCTGCACATACTTGCCCCTAGCGATTTAAACAGTTGGTACAGCGGTACCCACGAGTATGATTATTATAGGCGTAGCCTTTGCCATGGCCCATGTTGCTTACTTTCTCTTGTTGTGTCGGTCTGTGTCGAGCAGCTCGCTGGTGGAGCTGCTCTTGGGGTCGGGCTCGCTGTCGACACGCGAGCCCCGCCGCCGGAACATGCGCCGCAGCCCGCGCAGGAACCGACCGGTGCGCCCTTCGCCTGGAAAATATACGAAGGTAGGTTAGTTTTAGTATAATCAGTAGCGGCGACGCTAGGCGACTGCCCAGGGCCCCGGATGAAAAGGAGCGACGAAGGCATACTTACGATCGAGTCAAATCTCATATATGATCTAATCTCACGTTGGGAATAGGGTCGCTGCAAATATCGCGTAATTTTTTTGTCAACGAAATAATACTATTTTGGTCCATTTCATTCAGATAGTACGTATGCTTAAGATTTAATCGTAAGCTTATAAGTAAGCGTAAGTCGTTATAGGATTAAGATCATTCAGAAAGAAAATTTATTGACTGTCAAATCAAACGTTTGCGTAAGAAACCCACATTTTGAAAAATCTCACGTGAAATTTGGGGGGAGGGGCGGGGGCACGAAAACTCCTCAACGTCAAAAAAATAAAAAAAAACACCTCACGTAATTTGTGGACCTAATACCTTTAAAATTCTTGAAACTTAAGTACACATTTTCCTCTTACAAGTATGATGTAGGCATCCGCTAAGAAAGAGTTTATAAATTTTCGACTCCTCAGGGGGTTAAAAAGGGGATCAAAACTTGTTAGCCATTCGCGACAGAAGTCGCGGGAGGAGGCTATTATTTTGTAGAGGAAAGAAGAAAATTTAATGTCTACTATTTAAGAGCCCGGGTAACCCTCGAAATTCTCATACATACGTAATACCAAAATCATTTTGTCATACGAAAATATTTAACATGTTTGAGTTATTTTTCAGCATAAAATAGTAATTACCTAGGTTCCTGAACAAAAATTAACTTCAAAATATTTAAACACTAAAAAAAATTTTTTTGTGTATAATTTTTTTTTACTAAATTTACTACTAAATATTTAAACACTAAAAAATAGAGTAAAACACTAAAAAATTTATAAATAATTAGTAAATTTACTACAAAATATTTTAATACTAAAAAATATTTTTTGGAGTTGAAATATTTTGTAGTATATTTACTATTTTTTTATATATTTTTTAGTGTTTTACTCTATTTTTTAGTGTTTAAATATTTAGTAGTAAATTTAGTAAAAAAAAATTTTACACAAAAAAAATTTTTTTAGTGTTTAAATATTTTGAAGTTAATTTTTGTTCAGGAACCTAGGTAATTACTATTGTATGCTGAAAAATAAATCAAACATGTTAAATATTTTCGTATGACAAAATGATTTTGGTATTACGTATGTATGAGAATTTCGAGGGTTACCCGGGCTCTTAAGGAAATTAATTATGAATTTGTTCGCGCCAAACTCTAGCGCGACGTTGGCAGCACTGCAGCGCGTGAGTCTGCACTCTGCGCTGTCAACTGTCATACGCTAAACACTCGAGTGACAAGTAACACTTTCTGCCTTGAATCGTCGCCGGCGCGCGCTCGTTGCATACGAAAATTTCGGTTAGCCGATCGGCCCAAGCTTCGCGATTAATCCAATAATTATCCGTGATTTATCCTCATGAAATAAGCTCAGTGATAGTGATTATAGACCACGGTGACAGTGTGAATATCAGCTCGTCTCGTCTCAGCCCGGCCGCCAGCATATATCATCAACAGGTACCCATTTTTGTCTTCCTTCATTTAATCCTTTCTACAACCGTCTTAGGGCGCTCGCCCCTGCAGAATTATTATACCCACCATGAGTGTTGTTGTCTGCGTGCGGCGGTCGGTAGGGCGGCTCGAGCGAGCCCTCGCGCACGCACGACATGAGCCCCGCGCCGCCGCCCGACATCCGCACTGCCTGCAAAATTACATACAATACTTAATACCAGTGGCGGGGCAGGACCTAAATTGTATGTGGGCAATTTATATCTTGCGAGGTCCCCTGAAATATATTTTGCGAGGCCCCCTGATAGATGACGCAAGAATACGGATTTTTGATACTCAAACTTCTATTTATAAAACTTTTTTTATAAATAATTGAGTATCAAAACTTGTAAATCCTTTAAATAAACCTCGTGGTCCAAGGGGCGCGAAGCCCCTTAGACCGCGAGGCCGTGGGCGGTCGCCCACACCGCCCACACCTTGCGCCGCCTCTGCTTAATACATAGTACATAAAGAAATATTATTATATAGCGTAGTTGACTAAAGCTAATACATTCAGGTGACATTTTCACTATTTAAATTTTAAACGCTAAAACACCTTTTAAGTTGTAACTTCTCTTGCTACTTGACATTATTAGTTTCCATCAATATTCCTATGGAAACTAAGTTAAGGACCGGATCTAAAATGAAGAATATACCTTCAAAATTATATAAAACTAGCTGATCCGGCAAACGTTGTTTTGCCATATAAATAATTTTTGGTATGAAAAATAGATGTTGGCCGATTCTCAGACCTACTCAATATGCTCACAAAATTTCATGAGAATCGGTCAAGCCGTTTCGGAGGAGTACGTGAACGAACATTGTGACACGAGAATTTTATATATAAGATGAATAGGCAACAGATTTCCAAAAACTTTGTTACTGTATATCTAATACTCTGGTCTCTGATACGCACTCTGAAACATGAAATATTGAAACACGAAGCTCAATTTTGCGCTTACTCCGGACGTAAAATTGTACCATTTGTATGTATAATTTTCCATTTCAAGGTCTGTGCAAATGGAGCTTTAGTTCCGCTCGACATTGCACTCGGGAAAGATAATTACAAAGTGCTGTAGCTGGGAAAGTTGATGGCACACAGGGTTTGACTTTTTTATAAAAATTGTAAAAAAAATGTTATAACTAAAGATATAAATAATAACGAAAATAGTGCCAAAACTTGCGTAGTTGATAGTGATTGATCCATTTTTCTGTAAAACTCATAATAAAATATAATGTTATGTATACTGTACTCGGCGAAACATGGCAGTGACCGCTCATTGATTCCCTGTCAAAAACTTGTCATTTTCTATACAAAGCCGCGATTGACAACATTTGACAAATGACAAGTTTTTGACCGGGAGTCAAGACCGCTACCGCCATGTTTCGCCGAGTCCAGTAAAGTTTCAGTAACATAGAGATAGCACGTAAGGCTTCTTTGACCATCAAAATGTGTGACACACTTAAGGTATATTATAGTATTTTATAAGCATATTACATTAATCCGGAAGGTTAGGTGTAATCGCAAAAAGAATCTAGATTCACCTGGCGCTTGAAAACTAGAGCGATACCTACTTCAGCTCCGCTAAACACCTACAAAAAAAAAGAAATTGTAGAGTTCAAAGGGTTTCTTCGCTGGTTATGAAATATCATATCTAATGATCCCATTTTTGATTGATAAAAGGCACAGATAAAAAATAGAGCATGGAAAGAGATTTTTTTTTAGAAAATAGACGCTTTTTCCGAGATTATGTTAAATGTATAAGAATTAAGAACACTCCACCTTAGCCTCGAAAAACTAATTACATTATTTCACGCGACAAAGTTGATGTGGGAAAATCTAAAGTTAGGTGTATCCCGATCCTGGCAAGGTCAGGACTCTGTTTATCCACACGGGCCAGGGTCAAGGCCATCCATCCGATCGATATGGATGCTGCGCTAGAGAGAGACGGCTGTTACGAGTGCGCAGAGAAGAGAACAAGGACAGTAGATCACAAGGATTACTCTCTGTGACATTGGAACCGAGCTACATTTATTCAAATAATGATGTTTTATGTAGTATCTCTTTAGTGACGTATTACATTACTTCGCTTTATGTTATTATATACTTCACAAAGGAGCAATACAATTTCTAGATTTCCAGACATACTCGTATATAGCCCTGGAATCTGAAAAATATTTCTTACTTTATCCATCTAAATTCAATTTACGTATTTTTTGTTATTTATGATTATTTGTGCTTTCTTTTTTTGCAATGAATCTTAAATTCTTCGAATTTTACCGAGATGGTTTTTTTGTATTGACGTATTGACTAACGATATTAATTATTTGCTGGTCGGTCTAATGGTATCATTAAAAGTACAGTTAGTGCTCATGAAATCGCTAATAGCTATCTTATTACGTATCCATTTCTTAATTTACTGTTACAGTGAATAAACTCGGGTTATTCTTTTGCAGCAAATTATGGCAACATAGCGGTGTCGTGTGACTTTACAACCAGAATAAGGCTGATATGATACCACTGTTATTGTCTGCTGAGATACATTGCATGAACAATAGATCATGTGCAAGTTTAGTTTGATTAACACAGAGTTTTTTCAGTTTTTAACAAGAATTTATTTAGGCGTTGTTTATTGGATAATATTTTGTGCGTCTGTTAAAAAAAAACTTGATTATTAACGTTGTGCATTTTTTAACCCATTTTTTATGAAAATCGATTTTAAAAAAATCGTCAATCAAGTTGTTTCGATCAAGTTTCGATCAAATTTCAAATCGAGTTCGAGTTCGACACAAAACACTACTCTCCAACCGTCTTACGGTTTTTATAAGGTTTTTCGATCAGCACGAGAATCTGACGCGAGTTTCACAGTTTTTACCCATCCCACAAAAGTGCTCAACGCCGCTAAAGAAGTTTTCACTTCAAAAATGGTCATCAGATTAACTTCAGTTGAAAAATCTCAGAAAGCGGGCATAAACGTAATTTAACAACTAAAATACTTTAAATAAACAGAAAGGACAGGAAAGGAATAAGACACATTTTTGCTATAGCTGTGTCAAGCTTATCATGTAATTGCGAATTGCGACGTTGAATCATCTTAAATTCAATGGTACGGACCTTAACCCTCCTTTGCGGTAAGAAATAGGTATACTTAGTCATTTCTCGATCAATGGTTGCTCGTAGATTGGGTTTTCGTGATTTATCCGAAATCCGTCACTAGTTGAGGAGAAAGGGATTACGACGATTTCTCCACTTTAATTACAGGGTAAGACAATCTTAATTACTTTAATCATTAATTTGATGGAGATTCCTCTGACAAGAAGACGTTATCATAAATATCAAAATACCTTTTACTGCTTAATAACTCAACTCAGTTTAATTGACAGCTCTAAAGTTATGAGTTTGAAATATTTTAGCGAGTAATAAAAGTAGTTTATTAATTTTATTACTTGGCATATTTTGCCTTTGATCTACGTTATAAACTTTATTTTAACAATCATCGTTTAATCTGTTCGTAAAAGTTATCCGTGAACATTAAATAATTGCTGAAACGACAGTTTTACGTGCTGTAATTAATAGTTTTTAATAGACGTTCCGCGCGGCTTCGCCCGCGTAAACAACAGTAATGTTTCACAGACAAATTAGTCCACAAAAAATATTCTATGATCCTTCACGTGATCTGTTCCTTATCTATGCCAAATAACATAAAAATTGCTCCAGTAATTCGTGAGATAAGCCCTTTCAAATAATTTCCCTCGTTTTTTCTATATTTTTCTCTATTTCGTCTCTCCTATTAGTCTTAGCGTAAAAAATATAGCCTATAGCCTTTTTCCATAAATGGGCTATCTAACACTGAAAGAATTTTTAAAATCGGACTAGTAATTCCTGAGATTAGCTCGTTTCAAACAAACAAACAAACTCTTCCGCTTTATAATATTATTATTAGTATAGATTATTTTTATAGATAGAGGCTCAAATACTTGTACTTGTTAAAGTTTAAAATTGTAGTATAAGTACCTACGTCATCGTTGTCATCTGTATTTGTACAAATGTATTGAAGCCTTTCAACGACCTCGCTTACGAATTCATTGTTATAGCATGAATTAGGCCATGTCAATATGGATTAGTCTTGTTTAAGAGATATTTGTTTTTCTGCGAGAGTAGTTTTACACCGCAAAAATATATTTATTGAATGACCTCATAACATTATGTATCTATAATAACATTACTGACTGATTCAACTACACTATTTTAGATATAGGATTGACCTAGTAACTAACTCAGCTGAATGAGAAAAAATCCGCTCTACAAATTGCAAAGGCAGCTAAAAGTGTTTGTAATCACGGAGATAGAACTGTCTGCTCTTCGTGATTCTATCGAAAAGTGCTAGAGTAGTGCTGGAGTTTTTTTTCGAACCAGCTTTTTCTAGGGAAAGCTACATTTGCAAGAACGCGATTAATTAAAATAGGTAGAGTCTTTATAAATCTTTGCGAGCTTTCCACCACTCAAAGCTTTGAGGCAAAATGCACTTAATTTCCAAGCTCATAAAAGGTTAAGAGAAGGCTAAGAGCAAGTAAAGACTTAACTAAGAGGTTTTTATGTGGAAAACAAAAAAAAGGGTTTAAGATTGTAGGTAAGTATTGAGTACAACCTTTTATAATTTTAACCCTTAAAAATAATAATGTTGCATAGCCAGCCTAGTTTTACCTCTTTATCAGTATAACAATCAAAGCGATTAGTCTAATAGACGCATTGAGTGTAATTTATTATAACGATCGTTTTTCTCGTTAATTTAATTCAACAATCAAGATTTCTAGAGCGGGAGAAAACATAATGCGATCATAAATTCAAATACGCTGCGAGATGTAGCGGATTCGCGAAATAGATCATGTTTTGTATTACTTTTTTGTATGAATTGATAAGCAATGTGAGAAAGATTTTCTTATCCTTACTTTACAAAAATATGAGGTATATTCAATTACTACATCAACTCACTTTCCTTACAATTTTATCGCTTCAACCCCTAAAATGTATATTATCATCTTTGTGAACTGAATGAAATATCTACATTGCGTAAATCGTGGGTTGTAAATCTAAAGGTTGAATACAAATAAAACATTTTATCAGCAAGTTAGCGACCGTAATATTCTTTATAATTTCAATCTTACAGTCCAACCAACCTCATCATTTTTGTGACTGTGGTTGAGTTGAGTGGTTTGTGACTGGCTCATAATATTGTCATTCGCAGAGGCAGAGACACTGCATGGTAAATAGTGAGTCGTAACGTTAATTCAAAATCTGTTCCAGTCATGTGAATGACAGAAGTCAGACCGCCCAACTTAGTTACCAATAATTTACGAGCGGCTGGTTTTGACTGCCAATGCTGCCAATTCAAATTTGCAGGTCTTATAGCTAACTTCATTGTAAAATACCTGATAGCATATTTTTAAGTTTTCATTAATTTGGACTTGACAATAAGGTAGAAATTAAGTAGAAAGGTAGTAAAGTTAAGATAGACAGTAGACTATAATTATTATTGTTATTTTTCAGTATTCTTTAATAAGATTTATTCGATACTTAAGTAATAAAATATACATTCAAACAAAACACATTATACTTGGCACTAGGTATGCCGTATGCGCTACATAAATAAAAGAAGTACCTGTGCCTTAAGGTTTGTTGACTATTGAGATAATAATTCCTAAGTTCAACAATGATAATGGGTCCGATTGCGTTTCTTCGGTGCACTTAAATAAGGCCGATTAATAGACTTAAATTAGTCTAAAATTCGTACTAATATTTAAGCTATTGCGTTTGTGGATTGATTATGTCCACGACACTATTTATGTCCACCTTGGACATAAGTAAGTTCAAAAGCATGTTTTAGCTATTTTGATTCTGTCAGTTTAACAGTTCGTCGGCGATAAAATGAACTAAAAGATTATTTTATAAGTTTACACTTGTTAAGTCCGTACGTAAGCGAAGTTACTTTAGAAAATTGTGAAATGTTAGGTACCTTATGGCTGGGCTATCATTCAAAGAAGATACAATGAGGAACGGCAACGGTATGCGTATGAAATATGAATAAAATTTAGATATTTCTTGTTTAATCATAAGCATGACTTATCCAAACTTTTTTCGTTTTATGACTGGGAGAAGGTTAGCGAATAGCGAATCGACGTATTCGAGACCATTCCGACCCTTTCGACGTGCCTGTTAAGCACGTGTTAACTGTTCACTTCGATTTTTTTAAATGTATTGTTTTAAATTATCTACCTGATATATTTTGTGAGCGTGACTCTAAACAAATTGTAATAAAGATGTAACGTAGAATAATATACGCGGTGGCTTACTAGGTAACTAAAAAGAGTGAAATTATTATTTTTAACATAAAATTAAAACCGACTTTCAAGGTAAAAACAATAATTTTTTGTTTAAAATAATAATTCAATTCTGGGCTTCTTTGTGTCCATATTTATTTATTTTTATTTGCGAAGAACACGACTTTTTAGGAATAATACTCAGACCAATAAAAAAAAAGAAAGACGGAGTATTTACAGGTAATGGGGTGAAGTCGCTGTCGATCAATGTGTGCGTCACGCCTAGCATAAATACGCTAGGCGTGCGCTTGTGTGCAAAAAAATAATGTTGCCAACTCAAGGTTTCAGATTGTCAAACTCCCATCCTGCTGCAGTCTTATTAAACTACTAAGTAATGACTACAAAAGTTGCTATCAAACTAGATTGTTAATCATCATTCATTAGTAATTGTTGAAAAAAGTAAATACTTAAATAGTTATCTATATCTAATAAATTATGTGTTTCAACTAAGAACAGATAGGCAGACAGACAGACATACATAAAGACAAAAATTGTAAAGAATGTTGTTTGGTGTATGCAGTATGTATTGTATACAGATTAATATGTAAATAGTAAAAAAATCTTTCAATACTACAAACAGACACTCCAATTTTATTTATATTAATAGATTTTAAATGAATAACGAATTTTAGGTTAAAAATAAACATTTGTCAGGATAATACAGCACGTAATAATATTTTTCCCCTATTATGGGGAAAAATATCTTGCGACCAGCATGCAGCACTGGTTGAGGTTCTGTGTTCCGAGACTCCCGAGACAATTTTTAAAACTAATAAATTAAATTCGTTATTTCGGTGGTAATACATAAATATTCAACTAATTACTTGTGAAACGTAATCCCACAAGGTTTCTTTTGAGCACAAGAATTGTTTTTGCACCATTTAACGATGTAGGACGGCATATTTTGATATTTCTTGACACAGATGAAAACGACATGCGCCGTCATTCGTTGAAACCGGAATGGCGGGCGGCCGGCTTCCTATGGCTGTATCGGCTTCCTATTGCCTGCCTCACCGCGTAGCATGGATGGCTCTGTCTATCTTTTTTTATTGGTCTGAGGAATAATAATTCACCCAACGGTACCGTATCGCGTTCCCGCCTGCTCAATGACATTTGGTTTGGCAGTTGGATGACATTGACATCTCTCAAACGAACGTTATTATGTCCATTTCCATAGACGCAGAATTAAGTTCATATTTAGTGACGTGAACTTATTTTAACAGGAACGTAATACCTATATGTATGTATAAGTACATGGACTAATTTAGTAAAGTTTTAGTCTGTCCTTATTTAGATACGGGGAGAAACGCAATCGGACCCATTAAGTTATCAGGCAACCTAATGATATACAATAATTAATACTATTGTCTTAATTGTGTATAAATAAAGTTTCTGAATATTATAAAATCTTGGTCATAATAAAACTTTAGGACTACCTAGCATTTAAATTATTATAGAGCTAGGCGCATTGTCTCTATCAAAAACTACTAATCATGTCATCCCTAAAAGAACTACATATTCTCTACAATGGCTTATATTATGTAGTTATGCTCAGTTCATATCTGAGGACTGCAGTATCCGTAAGCACTACATTATCCGTAGATAAAGCAGTAGCAGCTACAAGTATTGTGGTATTCGCACATTATACCGAGACCACGCTTAATTATAATGGCATACAGTTTTATGTTCTGCTTCTAATCTAAAGAGTTAATTGGCAAACATTGTGTGTTACGCCCACTTTATAAAGTGTTTTCTGGTTTTATTGTGTAGACCAGGGGTCACCAAATGGCGGACCGCGGTCCGCATTCGGACCGCCGACCCATTGTGTGTGGACCGAGCATTTTCGAAGATGAACTTCGTTTAAAAATAAATTTCGGTCTCGACTTACCGATGAACATATCCAGGATTTAATATCAATAGCTTGCACCAATTTCACTCCAAACATTATAGAGATAATATATTTAGCTAGGTACAAAAATTTTCACTTTTATCATTGATATTATGTAAATAAATTCCGTAATTACCTTTGTTTAATAAATATATTTTTTTATGTGTGGACCGCGAAGGTCACTTCATTTCTTAATATGGACCCCGAGCGAAACTAATTGGTGACCCCTGGTGTAGACTGTAAAACAACCGAAAAAAATAAAATATAATAAATACTAGATAAATTTTCTTCTTCAATTTTATAAAAATACAGAACAACTATTTACAAAATATTTCCTATAGAATACGTAACGATTTTTGAAGTATAAGGGTAATCGAGGTTAAAAGTTATAGCGAGTTACCCTGTATTTGGATACTATACAGGGTAAGTCCTACCCGTAATTACCCTTACACATTATAAAACGTTTTATTACTATTTCTATAGCCTGCAAGTGTTGGAGTAGAATGGGCGAAGACCTTTGAGTTCTAGTTAACACGTACCCGCTAGTTTATGGGTTTGTTTCCACGCCGGCGTCCATGGTTACCGGCGACCTCGACACGACCTGAAACCAAAAAATACTTAGTTAATTTCCTTATACGCTACCACAATACATAATATATTATGTACCTATTTAAAATCATTAATCATTATGCTTGAAGCAGCTAGTGATTGGCACACGAGAATCAAAACGAATTTTTGATAAAAAAAATGATTAAGTCGTTAATTCAAGTTTATTAAAAAGTCGACCGGCCACCTTAGTCTCATATCAATCGATCACTCTATCACTATGTCAAATCTTGCAATTATAACTACTGCAGTGCAGTTTTGCCTCTACCGATAAAATTTTAGTAGCGCATAAAACACGAAAGAATGATCATGCTTTGCAAGATTTTGCCCTGAAAAAAGAACGTCAGTAATTATACGGTCTACGCGGGTACAAAACGGAATACAAGGAGAAAATACGGCACAGTAAAAGCCTTCATGTACGAAGTTCTCATTATATTTTAAAATTTGAGAGCCGAATAATTGGATTTCAAAATGGAATTCTAAGCCATTGAAAAACAAATTTAGTAGGAACAAGAGTGAGTTCTTGAAATTGAATTAATTTTCGCGGCTTCGTTTGCTACAAACGTGGATTTAAAAGCCTCTTTATAATTTACTTTTGAGTCAACATTTTTAAAGAGTTTCTTACTGGCTCAGTTTTTACTGGTGAATTAATTCAATATTTTTACTACTCCTTACTTATAATAACCACCTTTTATTAAATTTACTATACTTACCTAAATTATTTCAACCAGGATCGAAAAGCATTTAAAAAAAGTATCAGCTGTCTCATCTAAAATATATATTACACAGTACACTACACGTATAACTCGGGCGAATTAACTTGACACCTGGTTCAATTGACGTTTCTCTAAAGTACTGAGTGCAAAAAAAGTTTTTTTTATTTTAAGTTAATTCAAAAAAATAACGTTACCGGAACTAGTTATTTTTATAGGGCTACACTAACCACAGTATTTTATGCAATTATTCGGCCAAGTACGAGTAGGTTTCGCCCAAGGGTTCCCAAGCAGGAATACGAGGTTTATGGATGCGTCCGATAATTTGTATCTAGCTTCATATTAATATATTCCGTGAGTAGCTACTTCATACCACTCAACGCAATAACGTTATTAAAATCACTAATCCACTACATGAGACTGACCAGTAATGTCTATTTTGTATTGCTTATCAAATTTAATGCCAAATTATGTAATAATAATTACTAATAATTGTGCTTCACATGTGAAAAAAATTGTAAAATTTTCCCGCCGTAAAAAACGTAACAAATAACACAACAAAACTCAACAAAAATCCAAAAACAATAACAATTAACTACTAAAAAATAACTCCGAAACGCAAACTCAATAACACACGTGTAACGGTAACAGATATGCTAACGCTACTGGACGCGTACGACGAGAGCGGGGCGCTGCGCGGGGAAGCGAGGGAGGGGTAAAATTTAAGCCAGGTGTCAAGTTAATTCGCCCGAGTTGTACAGTAGTATAGGATTATTATTACGAAGCTATTCAGTCACCGTCTATTTTTATTTGGACCAGAGAGACAAACAATGTAACTAGAGTAAGACATCAAGTTAAAACTTAATCTACAGTCAGATAACACTTTATTGCCACTTCAAATAAACAAACGAGATTAAACTCAATTACTGGCAGTCAAGTCATAATAATAACTGAGTAGTAAAAAGGTCTTTCAACTCACAAAATTAAATTACACAAAAGTAATGTTTGTTACGATCACAGAGACATTACAATCGCGTGCATTATTCCTGAACGAAAAACTAGGAAACTGCAAACCTTGAACTTAGAGATAACAGACAAACAATGAAAGCTATTATCACCATAACGTATACGACATAAGTGCTATTTTGCATTTAAACTAATACTGGTAACAGTACGTGAGGTTGAATCGTTGAACAAAAACCCAAGGAGAACAAAGCCTTGGGCTTATAACGCTATTGTGTTCCAATGAGTGCACATTTCTTTTAGTATTTATAGCATATTGTTTTTTATATTTAAATCTTTTGGAATCGATTTCAAATCAACACGATCCACGTGAACCGAAATTCCTGGAAATGAGAACCGCTATCTCGAAAGAGTCTAAACTTTGTTTATTCCTCGAAGATATTAAATATTGAAGACAGCTAAATGTTAGTAAGTGTATATCGTAAATATTCAGATCCAACTTGAGTGAAGTATGAAAGATGATTTGGGCTACAGTGGATTTAGATGAGGACAAACACTTAGAAAGTTATAATGCCTCTGAATAAATTCGTTTCCGGGACACATCTTTTTTTATATTAAGAACGTTACGAGTTAAAACTTTTATAGCGTCTACAAACGCAAGAAACCTAACAAGTTCACATGCCACTAGCGACATTGAACGTCGCGTTAAAAATTTCCGCGTGTAGGCACTTGAATGAAATGAAGACGAACCAGTTTCCCCAATTCATTTTCAAGCCGGTTCTTTTAGACGTTGCATTTCTGCATTAGACTCTATGGAGATTGATAATAATTAATTTGATTAACGTGATTATTTTGATTAACGTGATGATAGTTTAAAGTATCAACAGCCAATGTGAATAATTTGGAATTTTTAAGATACATACGTCCCGAGCTTCCAGTACTTAACAAAATTTTCATGTTCACAGTGCATATGGGAATTTAAAACTTTGCGTACCAACTTATACAGTTTGCCTTTTGCAATAAATTATATTGCAATATAGTAGGTATAAAAACAACATTTACATATTATCTAAAATTAATAAGATTAAACATAGCGGTTGCGCTATGGTTCATACTTCATAGTACATAATATTACTATCTTCCTACAAGTACATACTCAATATCTTCAAGTAGGTGGTCTAGTACTCGGTTTGATTGACTGCAACCAGCTGCGAGTTTCCATTTCGATCTAATTTAACCACTTGATAGTCAATGCCGCTTATTAAAGCTCCATGATTCACCGATTAGCCTCACACTTGTACTAGAACTTTGTGATGATACTTAACTTTAGTATCGAGTACAATGCACTTTCTCTCTACCTTTACCCTTCTATATCTTGCAAGAAACTATGCCGATCTTAACCTTCATAAGGTCTTTAATTTTACAAAAAAATATTCAGAAAAATTAACAAAAGTAAATGTAAATGAGTCAAAGGATTTCTCTGACATTCTATATATTAATTTATATAGAAATACTTTGAATTTTTGTAAAAAAATATAATTTATTATATCTACCTTAAATTATAAAGCTCAAGAGTTTGTTTGTTTGGACACGCTAATCTCACAAAGCACTAGACCGATTTTTATGTAATTTAGCAAAGCTATAAAAGTAGACCACGAAGAACTATATAAACTAGTTTTTTTTGGAAAATGTAAGGTTTCCGTTTCCGAGCTCCTGAGAAATTGCTGAATAACGTGGAAGGAGCCGCACGAAAATATATCTAGTCTAATGTATAAAAAATAGACAATTTCGTTATATTATATTTTTATAAAATGTAGCAAAGTAGTACTAGAAAGAAAATATTACTTAATTACATTTTATTGAAGACATAACTACTGTATTTGATTTTTTTACATAATATGAATGACTTACAATCACGCAGCAAAGGTGTTTTATTGACAGTTTTAGCTCATGGTTGACTTCTTTTAGGAACCTACTTAGCTGTTGTTAGGAGTATGCTGATGGATTTTTCCAAGTAGTATTGTCGTTTTGCTAGGCACCATTTTTTCTAGCTGCTGCTGACAGCCACAAACAGTATAAAAACACTGTAGGCTGATCTATCTACTATATTACTTGAGGCCACTTGAGGCCAAAGTTTTATAATCGTTGTAGTCTAATATAATCACAGGTTTTTTATCAGACCTATAACTCACTTTTGAGTTGTGATGGAAAATGATGAATAAAAGAATTATTCATCTGCTTATTTTTAGGTACTTACCGAAACAAGTATTAGTATCTTTGGTAAGAGCAAAACATGATGAATATTATACAGCTGTATATTTACTTTTTGTTACTATTTCTGAAGGTAATCCAGGTTTATGCTAACGTATAGCTGAACCAACTACAGCGATTTGTTTTTTGTATATGTCGATGTGATGTAAAAAAATATCCACCGTAAGATAGAACTCTTCGGCCGCAAGTCAAATCAAGGACTACATACAGGCTTGAGTTTTTCAACACCAACACCTAGTCAACACCTATTTCTTTGCCCCTGCAGGGTTGAATATTCCAGACTCCAGTCTCCAGTCTTAGTTGGTGGCAGAATCACATAGACCACAGATATTATTTTGTTGGTTTTGATGGCATGTATTGTGGAAACGGGAATCTTTTTTGAAATACAACAAGCTGCTCGCCTATCGTAATGTATTTTATTTTAATTGGTCTTAGGGTTATAAATTATGATTCTAAGACTTGTATGGGAATAACAAAAGAACGTTTCATTCAAAAAGTCATACGATACCTAACATTGAGGACAATAACAGAAGCGCTGTGCGTTTGTTTCGAGTTGCGGTCAATTCTGACCCAAAGACCGTTACAGTATAAAAAGCTATACGCGAAATATTTCAATTATTTTTAAAAAACTTATTTCACTGATAAGTAAATAGAAGCGATTAATTAAAAGTCATAAGATATCAAATTTCTTGAACGCTTATTTTCCGAGAAAATTTCACTTCTATCTCAAAATGGGTCAAAATTGACCCGAAGACCGTATGAAGGTTAAAAAGGATGTAATTCAAAGCTGGTCACAAGTCACAACTCATAACTCGCACATTTGGCAGCAGTCAGCATCGTACGCGTCAACCGCACGAAATGCGGTGGGTACGCGGGTGCTGATAAATGTGCGATCACCTTAAGTCATCCAACGCATCTTTAGGAGCATTTCAAGTGATAATGTTCGGTCATTATGAAAAGCAGAGAAAGTTTTACGGAAGAAGGAAGAAAAATACCTACATCATTATACAATGACAAAAAAGTCACAAGTTCATCGTTGACCATAATTCGTCACTCTACCAAACATAATTCGGGTACATTAGGCTATCTCCGAACAAAACATGACTACCGTAAACAAGGCCAAGCCCGAACCTCGTTAACAATGCTCTTGTGAAACAAAAACTTGTGTATATTGGTCACTGCGACCTTCGCCATGGGAATGAGGACGTGCACAAAGGCGATTTATTGTCCAGATAAATTTACATAGCCAATTTTGGATACCGCAATCAAGTATTTAGAGCGTATGCCGTATGGAGAAATTGACATACATAGGATTTAACGATGACTATAATTATGTGGAGACCTAATATGGGGGCCTGGGGGGTTACAGTAATTAATATTTTTTCTTATATTTTTAAACTCCATAAAAAATAGGCATAGCTGTTATACTTCATACCTACTCCTATTATTGTTTACTAATAATTTGTTTTGATAATATTAAACGCGTAGAATATTGTATTCTATGTCAGTCAAAACGGTATACACTGTTTTAATTAATTTCCTCCCAGGCTTTAACTTTGGGACCAACATTTGAGTTACTGCCTACTTAGGCTACATAAAAAGCCATTCGGGCATAAAATGTCCAAAAATATTTAATTGAATTAGCGACGACCTTTACGAAATAATTATTTTTGGTATATGGTTAATTTTGGCATCACACTCATATAGTCTTTAAATAGGACCTACCCTGAACCTTTATGTTAATACATAATGATTTGCATTAAAACGAAAAGGTGTTTATAATAGATGGCAATGAAATTACCTAATGAATTAAAAAAATATATATACATAAGTAACAGGCTTCTAGGAGTAGGGACGGGTTTTAGTGGGTAGAGCTGCGGCCAACTTACCTACTAATAATCTTCTCGGCTACAGCGAGTCCCACATACTCCGGTGATCATTCTAAAGAGCTGCCTAAGCGCATTTCCCATCTTAAAAGAAGGCTTCTAGGAGTACTTTGAATTTTTTTTTTCGTCCATATTGTAAACTATCAAATCAAACGACAATAGTAATACATAGTCAAAATTAGGATACCTACGAATTGCGTAATAATTGCGAGAAAAAAGGTCACCACTACGAAATGCGATTGTAGCACAATATGTATTTAGGTAATGAATAAAAACTGCTGAGGTGTTGCAACATCACTAGCAGATCGGGTTTCAACTGAAAGATTATGAAATCCGGATATGTTTGTATGTGAAACTCATAGTATCGCGACCGTCGTTAAAGTTTTTAGACTAGAAACTCCGGTTGAGTAATAGATTATACGACTTCAACGAGCTATAATCTTAGAAAAGCTATCGTTAAAACCCCTTATTAATTTAATTTGTAATTTTTTTTAAATATTTAATTGACAAAACAATCGCAATTGATTTAACGTCGTATTATGCCATGATTATGCCCCTTTATTACAGAATTCCCAAAGACGTACAGTATCAAGATGTAACTATTAGACCATAATTTTCCTATAAATTGAAAAAACCTTCCTACCTACCAACTACGAAGTTTTTCACGTACACTAGATTTTTCAACACATTTTACTGATCTGTCATGCTGTCAATTTTCACACTACACTTGCCGTATAAGCTCTCGCTTATAGTGCGGCATCTTGTCGAGCGAAGCAATGTTTAATCTAATAGCATTGGAATCTGATAAAAATTCTTTTCGTCGATGATTCTATCTCGTGTTTCCGTCGAAATACTTTTGAAATAATTAAGCACGATGTTGTAATGTTTAATTAGATTGCGGGGTGGGTACCGAGGCGTGACAACGCGTTTCACCGTGAACCATCTCGACTATCCACCGCGCACCGTCTGCCCAAGGACGTTGGCCTTGCGTACCTGAGCGAGCCATTGTTATGGTCACGTCATTTTAAACTTCTTTGTATTCACCAAATATTGACGTCATTTTAAGTACTTTACAACGTTCAAAATCAAGCCCTGGTTTTGACCATGATTCATTTTTTACATAATTTAGACATCCAAGTTATACCAAAGTATAGGCCCAAGTTTTAGAACTTCTATTGTAACCTAGAGCCTCATTGAAGTAATGAAAAAAGTTTTCCTATCTCATGGCAAAATTAGGTCCAGACTTTGGGGACCGATTAACAAAGTGCGATGCAAGCTCGATTTTTGTTATTCAGAATATTTTGAACGATTTATTTGGCAACATCTGGGTACTTTCAAGACTAACATTCGATAATTTATAGCGAGGTTAGGATTCAAATATCTGGGTTTTGACACTTACGATAAGCGCCATTACGCCATGACACTTAGCGACGCGTTATGACTTCCACTTCCATGCACTTTTAGCTTCAAATTTCGCTGTTGAATTTATCCCTGACCTGACCGGTTTTTGATTAACTATATGGCACGTTGACGAATATCGAAAAATTGAATCCAATAACGTCACAGCAGACGTGCCGTTCCGCGTTCGGTAACTCGACCGCGTTCAATTTCAGTCGAATCAATTTCCTCCGTCCGATATCGGATATCGAATGATATTTTACACTGATACCTTTAAATTTATGTATATTTTGCTAAACACTATCAACGTCATGTCAATCTATCTATACCTGTTGTTTTCATTGTTCGTCTATGTTCGCAGTAAATTATATAGGTACAAGTATGAGGACTGTAGAGCTTTCAGCATCTTTATATTAATTTATTGTACTTGTACATTATATAGTAAGTATAGGTCTACCAGGATCTGATGGCAAAAAGTGAGAAAAGAAATTGACTCCAGCTCCAACTCCAATATTGATAAAAAATAATAAAATATTGAGATCCTTTCTGATTCTGTATGTGAAACATGCAAATATAACAATTTATCCAATGATCAAGGATAAATTTTTGAAAATCTGCCATTACAATTTGCCATCACATCCTGGTAGACCTATTATAGTATGTAGACAAAATATGTATAAATCTATCTACATACTTTTTCAGACATCACTTTAGAAAATTCATGCCTCGTTAATCTATACTTATTATAAAACAAAGTCGCTTTTTTCCCTCATGTCCCTTTGTTCCCTTTAATTTTTAAAACTACGCAACGGATTTTGGTGATTCTTTCAGTGTTAGATAGCCCATTTATCGAGGAAGGCTATAGGCTATATTTTATCACGCTAAGAATAATAGGAACGAAGAAATAGAGGAAAATGTGGAAAAAACGGGGAAAATTCTTTGAAAGGGCTAACTTGAATGTGCTAATCCTGAGATTAGTTCCTGAGAACTACTGGTCCGATTTGGAAAATTCTTTCAGTGTTAGATAGCCAATTTATTGAGGAAGGCTATAAGGCTATATTTTATCACGCTAAGACTAATAGGAGAATTTGGAAAAAACGGGGGAAATTATTTGAAAGGGCTTATCTCGCGAACTATTGAAGCAATTTTCATGTTATTTGGCACAGATAAGAAGTAGACCACGTGAAGGATCATAGGCTATCGATTTTTTCAGTGACTATCTATTTTATACCCGTGCGTCGCCGGGGCGGGTCGCTAGTTAGTTATATAGTGATGGCGCGCACCATGCAGACTGTATGTAAGCCGCAGACTCGATCACACAAAAAGTGTGACGTCTGCGGCGCGCCTTACACTAACTAGAGGTTACTAACAAAAGTTATCAATAATCAATTAATCAATAATCATACACGAGTCGTTGTTGACAATAGCCCAGGCACAGACAATAGTGAAATAGATAAGTTCTATGAATCACAGTCCAGTGCTACTTTAGCAAAAATTGCAGGTTCAATGTTGACAAACATTATAATGAAGGAACATAAAATATTAGAAGTCTACGGTCCACTTGCGCCAAACCAAGTTAAAGCTAACCGCGTGTTAAGTATCGTGTTTCGTCTCATAAATAGAAAACGAAAAGGAACGACACAAATAATATTAACATAGGATTAACTTTAACCCAAACTGGCGCAAGTGGGCCTATGAAAATGTAAAGTTACTTCAACGACGCAAAGGGACACCGGCCGATCTATTTGCGGCTCGGAATGTGCCGCCATCGACACCAAAGTGACACTATACGTAAATCCTAATTATGTAGATGGGCAAGTCAACGATTGAGGACGACTGTGTACGGCAAGTACGGGTGGACTAAATTAAATTAGGGTGATCGACGACGAAATCCTTAAAACTAATAAGAATCTGTTGACAATGAACATCCATAATAATTATCCATACTAATATAATTATATTATAAATGTGAGAGTGTGTCTGCCTGTCTGTCTGTTACCTCTCACACCCTAACCGCTGAACCGATTTTGCTGATGATATGCTGATGATTGGTATGGAGATTGGAGATACTTTTAGTCCCGGGGAAGGACATGGAATACTTCTTATCCCAAAAAAAATTACGGTTCCCGCACAATAAACAAATGAAGTAATTCTCGCATTAAAATGCGAAAGTATGTCTAGAGCTGTCATCCTCTCTAACCAATTGGAATTGGAATCACTGAACCGTTTTAGATAAAAAGTAGTATAAAGATATTTTGAGAAGTAGCTATAGTTTTGACTGCGACAAAATAAACAAAAATTACAGGCAACAAGAAATAATAAGGCTCAGCTTTTCTGATCTAGATTCTAGTCTCCTCACGTAGTTGAACCGAGGAAAGATAAACCAATTAAGTCGGCCGAAGCTCAAGTAATTATCTAACTTTTTAACCGACTTCCAAAAAACGAGGAGGTTATATGTTCGGCTGTGGATATTTTTTTTTTTATTTTTTTTTTATTTTTGTATGTTCAACGATTACTCCGCCGTTTGTGAACCGATTTTCGAAATTTTTGTTTTGTTGTATTAGGTTTCACTCCAATTTGGTACCATGTTCACAAAAGTGGTGACCTGATGATGGGATCCATGAGTAATCGAGGGAACTCCTCGAAATTTATATGGAAACATATGGTGATTTTGGTTTTATGTGAAGTGTACTAAGAATATGCTACCAAAAAGTCAAATATTGGGTCAAAGTATACCATGGTTTCGAAGATGCTGAGAGAACTCCTGACTCCTTATAGATACACGTTCGGGGGTTTCGGCGTTGTTTTAAGAACAGAAAGCATATGCTACTATGCAATTCATATTCATCATCATAATCATCATCATCATCATCATCGTCATCATCATCATTAAGGTCACCAATGTCTCATGGCACAGAATTAATAATAGTACAAGGCATAGGTATGGATATACTAATAATAATAATTATGTACTGTATAACAACATCTGTTTGTTTAATACATGGCGGTCGGCGCCGCAGAGGCGACGGCGTCGCCGCGCCGCCGCGCCGCGTGGCGCGTGGCGGCAGACAACAGATCGAATACTTTACTAATTACTTTATAAAATTTAAATAGACAAATAGAATTAAAATAAAGTTATTTTAAAAAGAGCATTTACACAAAACAAAGTCATTAAGTGTCTTTTTAATCAGTTATACTTATTAATCGATAGATGGCGCACTAAGTATCGATTTGAATTCTTGATTAAGCGCTTATTCCACTTATCCTAGCTAGGAAGTCCTAGCTAGGGTCCTAAAAAATTTTGTCAAGTGGAATAACATTTAGAAGCTAGGATCCTAGCTAGGATCCTAAATCGGAAAAAATTTAGTCAAGTGGAATAACATTTAGAAAGCTAGGATCCTAGCTAGGACTTCCTAGCTAGGATAAGTGGAATAAGTGCTTTACAAGAACAGAGCTGTCAATAATTATGATAATATTAAATATTATGAGTAGCTACGCTACATCCTATGCAAGTTTATACAATTTTTTATCTGATAGATCCTTCTATCGTGGAAAAACGAGACACAATAGCCTTTCTATTGTTATCTCAATCGCCGGTGACCGCTTGGGGCTTGAAGCATTAAAATTGTTAAATTACTTAGCACAATATGTTCACTTCACTGATAATATATGATTTTGTGAGTGTGAGTTGTGACTCTTGACAAATTGTAATAAGATACGTAAAATATACGCGAAGGTTTACCTACTAGTGTAACTAAAAAGAGTGAAATTATTATTATTTTTAACAAAAAATTAAAACCGACTTCCAAGGTAAAAACAATAATAACATTAATATGAACTAAAAAGTATTAAATAATTTTTACTATCTAATGGTGCCTTTTTCCGAATTCGGCTAAACCTCAACTATTTCTGTATTCAATCTTCATAATTTTGAAGTCGGTGCCAGTTCCAAAAGTTTCAAATATTCTGTCAGAGGACTGAAGATTCAGCTATCTGGTACCGACTTCAAAATAATGAAGATTGAATACAGAAATAGTTGAGGTTTAGCCGAATTCGGAAAAAGGCACCATTAGATAGTAAAAATTATTTAATACTTTTTAGTTCATATTAATGTTATTATTGTTTTTACCTTGGAAGTCGGTTTTAATTTTTTGTTAAAAATAATTCTGATTATTCCTCATTATTGCTTTGTTTCTTGCTGCAATTTATCACTGTAGCCGCATGTGTCTTAACATGCCAATTTATTAACATTATACTTGACTTTCATTATTTTCTTAATTGCCATGAAATTGTTACTAGATGTGAGTCTTAAATTTGAAGTAAAACACCTTAGTCCTTTTGATTTTGAGGGAATTAAAACGCTCATCTTCACCCTGGGGGATTCATCATGTCATTTAAATCCAGATCAATTTTATCTAGGTAATTACAGAAACAGAACAAACCAATGATGCATTAAAATATTATGTTACCGAAAAAAGTGCTTTAGGGTGGGTTGCACCAGAGGCGTGGTTAAAGTTATAGTTATAGTTAAGGCTAACTTAGCTTTAACCTAACTTTGACCAGAGATTTTGACAGATGTCTGTTGCGTTTATTTTTTATTAAAGCTACAGGTAATGGGTTTGAGAGCATAAAAATTGAATTATCCGTAAAAATCGACAGGAAAAATATTTCTTATAACAACACAGTAAATTTTCACGAAATAATTTCGATGTAAGTAGGTACGAGCGGTTATGGTTATCGTTAAATATGGCGTTCTTAACCAAAGATTTGACATTTTGCACTGTAGTTAGGTATAGACTATAGTAAATAGTTAAAGTTATAGTTAAATTTACAGTTAAAGCACAGTTAAAGTTAAAGTAAGTCGGTGCAACCCACCCTTAATTATTTGAATCAAAAGAATACTGATGACTTTTCCTAAGACTACTTATACATATTTCATTTCCATCTTAATATTTTTAATTAAATCTGTTTCAAATTTTGCGTGTTTACCTATTCGAAGTTTATAACCTACCTACAATACAATAGGTTCTCTTGCAGGTTGCAACGTTGATAGAGAACGCCCATTTATTTGTCCAATTAACCTTTAAATAACTACTTGTTACTACAGCGAGCCTCCAATGCTTTCAGCTTTGGCATTTGCTTACTGCAAATAACTGCCTCTGGTTATAATTGTATAGCAACTAGTAACTACAGCAGCAAAACAATCAAATCATAAATTCATTGGGAATTAAGTACTTTAAAAGATATTGGATTATCTGCTACGGCCTACGGTCCACAATCAGGGACACTATTCAATGATTAATTATTATTTAGGTAATATAATAATGAGATTTGACATACACTCTTTTATTGCCAAACTCTTCTTTAAATTAAAGTTAAATAATCACTTAATAATATAATTTTATGACTGCGGCTGTAATTAACTTTACTAAACGAATATAAGCTATTTCTAAAAAAAAAAGTAAAACCTAGAGAGTAACTTGGATCTACGGCTCACCAGTCAAGAACCAATCCTTTTAGTTTATTTATAGAATCAAACGCGAGCAGTTGAGCGGGACCGTGTTATTTGCTGTGACTTCTGAATACATATTTAATTCGACAAGTACGACGAGAAATAGCACAAACTTGGTTTGCGCTGGAAATAGTATGCACAATTATTTCTGTCCTGGGCCTGGCTCTTTGGTTTATAAATTGTCATTAATATCTTAGTTTAATGTGGATTCTAGCATTATAACTAAGTTATTGTAATGTTTACCGTTCAATACATTCCATATTAGAATAAGAACAACATTAAAGACATAATTAGTAAGCCGCAAACATCTTTGCGTGAGGAAGAACACCTGTGAATGAGAACCATCGATCACTTCTTAAAAATAGTCTCAGGTAAGCATCCATCTGACAGGACCTAATTTATGATATTTCAGCGGTACCCTCGGGACCCATCCAAAGGTTGAACTACTAAATACCACGCAAATGTTACGCAGAACCTGTGGAGATGTTTATGCTAAAGGGCACGCATAAAAGATGTTCGGGTCAGATTAGCCCTTTAATTCCATATTAATATTATAAATGCAAAAGTGTGTCTGTCTGTCTGTCCGTCTGTCTGTCTGTCTGTTAACTCTTCGCGCCCAAACCACTGAAAAGATTTTGCTGAAATGCATGGAGATACTTTGAGTCCCGGGAAACTTTGAGTCCCAGCGCGATAATCGAGTTTTGGCGAAACGGAGTTGCGAGGGTCATCTACTAAGATATATGTATTTCAATTCGCTACTTTCACGTCATTATCACTGTCACTGTCAGTATCAAAGTTTTAAGATCCCCCGACTCGAGTTAAATGAAAATGGATTGAAACTGAAGTATGTAAGTACACTCTGTAACGTCTTTAACTTTAAAGCTCTAAGCTGTCAGTTCAGAAAGCTCGCTGTAAGCACAATGAAGAATGGCGCGATGGCTCGCGAGTCGCGAGGCGCTTTCCGTAATTTTAAAAGCCTTAAAAGAAAATTTACGGAACAATCTAAGAGACAGATATTAGATGTGATGGTTATCACTACAGATTACAGACGTTAAAATGATTTCCGTCTACTTTGTAAGTGACAGTGACAGCAACATTAAAGTACAATTTAGATTATTTTTACTTCGTGAATCTTTTTTTAGTAACAAAAGTTTGTCATAGAATAGAAATAAGTAGGTAGATATAGCAACAATTGGAGCTTATTTTGGTTTTCCTTTTCACTGAAGTCGGCCAAACCTAACAACATAAACTAGTTCTGCAGTAACCTATTAAGAGACCGATCGTGCACTTAGGGCACGCGCTGGTTAAGACCTCGCGACTTTCTCTTACACACAAAATAAGACACCATGAAATCTATTCAAGAGAAATTTAATAAAACCCACTTAAAATATTTCAAAAAAATATAAATATTTGCCATAGAATGTTTAAATAAAGAAATACAATTCTTATTTATTTTAGGTTAAAAGTTAAGACCCAATTCGTCATTTTGAGATAAGTTACCTCTGTTTGGAAGTACAGAACTACAGACCAATGTTTACCTTGAAAGATGCGTTTCAAATTTGATACGTCAAAAGCAGTACCTTAGTAAGCAATGAATTATAGACCCTATAAATAAGGTATGAGAGTCTATAATACTGTACAAGTTTTAAGTAACAAGTTGTCTTTAATTAGTTTCTTAATCGAGAATGAATTAGTAGGCACAAGCACAAAGTAAGTCTTTGTGACTCACAATTAGACTGTATGTTATCATTTCCTCAAATAACTGTATCAAGGAATTGTAAACATAGCATTATTCCTCTTATCAAATCGTTTCTGATTTAATATTAGTATCATTATTCATTAGGTATCATCTGGGTTACATTTGGAGTCCAAAAATGCATGACAAAGATTCTACTATACTTACATTTTTAATTTGCTGGCTGTTACTTTAACAAATCTTACATTGGATAAACGAGTAATTAAGAAAAACACCTACACAGAATCTTTTTCAGAAAATGGTGTGTAAATTGTTAATTGATTGTGGGCGAGTCTCAGTTTATTAATCAATTGCCAACGATAGCCATGTAAAGGAGTGTCAATGGCGTCGCTGATGGGATGTTAATTGAGATAGAATTTCGATAATTATTCGGGAATATTCTTATGCTTATAGGAATATTCTTCATAATTAATTATATTATATGAAGTAGAAAATAAATCTTTTTTTAGATGTTGCATCCAGGCCTTTAGATCATTTTGTTCATGAATTTAAATATTAAGAACTGAAAAAAGGAAAGTGCCATTACTATAACCTACCCTCAAAACGATGTAGGTACTGTGAAAATTGAAAATCTCTACTTTCCGTCCTGAATGTTGCAGGTTTAAACTATTGCAAAAATAGACTCTGCAAATCGTTAAATGTGTTAGTTAGACAAGTTAAATTCGCCAAGCATATCAATACCATAAGCCATAAATCCATACTCTAAAGTCTAAATCACAGTTGGCGAATCGCCAAACTTTCACTTCATGTCGAAATGCAAGCGAGCACCGCGGACTATATTTTAACAAATATGTATTTTAATGTGAAATATAAACACAAAGTACTTAAGCTAAGTGTGTGTTTCAAAATTCAAAACAATTAGGAAACGTTACATATTGTTTACGTTGCTCATTCGTGTGTGCAATTTTGGGAAAAGGCATTAACATTGTAGCAATTCTTGTCTACAAATTCCGAAAGATATCGAAATCAACATACAAAGGGTTCAAAACTTTTAGAAAAACATAGCTGCTGTACAAAAAAGGTTAAAGAAAAAGAAAGTACAGTCCGTCTTATTCTGGACACGTAAGCGGAAATTACGATATAGAGTGTTCAAAGCTCGTGACTGGACTCCTTGTGCACTTTCCCACGTGATGTACCTATGTCCTTACACAAAAATCATATTAAGACATTCTTAACATGAATTTTCTGTAAGGACATCCAAAGTAGAAATCCTACACAGACTTTTTAATGACTTCTAAAAAGGAGGTTCTATGTTGAATCTTTTTCAACTACAATATGCCCATCCGCGTGAAATATGTTTCTGACCACCGTTTACCATTTACCACCTTGGATTTTCTCACCAATGATTTTTGAAAATATCACCCATATTTCAAAAATCCTTTCTTAATGGACGCCAACATCATAAAACGTTTTTCATACGTGTACTTCCCAGTAAGAAAAAGAGTTTATAATTATTCTAAAGGTTCTTCCTTTGTGTTGATCTATAATTCACTATATATTCCAGTATTTAGTATTATTATAGTAGCTTTTTGTATTTTAATAATAATTGCTAAGTCAAGGTTGAAGCTAATCGTGGATCAAGGATGAGTTTAGCAGACTATTACGTAATAACTGTTAATAATATTAGGATTGTTTCGCGAATTCGGCCTATAAGTGGATTAGCAATATTCAATTATCGTAATCGTAAGCTAATTAACTTATTAAGGTATTGTAGCTATTTAAACAAATAAGTAAAATTAATATAAATCAGAGCTATTTCGCTGTTTCCGATTCCGCTGTTATATCCAACTCATACTTATTCAACTCAGTCCGAATATAAACAAACAGAAAATAATATTCTAGTTTTAGTTCTAGTTATTCTAGTATTTCAGTTTTGACCCTGGTTTTGACACTTGACGAGAAAACTATAGTACCTACTTATCTACTTTTATTACATTGAGAATGTATTTAAACCACATCGAGATTCGAGGGAACAGTTAAGTAGTTGGTTGAATATTTTGCAAAATGCACGCTCAGCTAGTATTTTAAACTGGAATGGCACTTATGGAAGCTTCAATAAGCTTTTACATCCGGGAAGTGTCACAGACGTACAAAAACACAAAGGACAAAGGAAACAAAGCGGAGGTAAAATACCACCGTAGATAGTAATGGCTATAAGGATGAAGGAAGTAAAAGGTTTGATAAAATTAAAAGGAAGTACATAACGTAAAGACTAAAATAATTGTCATTTGTCAACAATTTATTCCCCGTGTTGGGCAATGCGAAGTTATAAACAAAAAATTCAACCGAAATGTATGATCACAATAAGATCTCATCGTAGCCAAACAAAAATAATTTGAAAACATTTATATTAAGTAGTGCGATAGCTGTCGTACCACTATTTTATTCTTTATCAAACTGCAAATAATTTTTCAACTTCCTATTAGGTACCTAATCTTGTTTTCTATCACATTCCTATAGTTTAAAAACACATTTAAGTTGGTAAACCGCGGAAATCGAATACATCGATATCAACACATTAACTATACATACATATAAACAACACTCCCACATCTACTCGTAGGCGTGTGACGATGAAAAGAACTTTGTTCTTCGAATGGCGACTGTGAGATACAAGTATATGGCATATATTGAATACCTAACGAGCACAATGATATGATTCATTTGACAATTGCACCTATTTCCTGCCAGTCCTACACATGTGGCCTTGTGCACCATAGTACAAATAACAAACAGAAGATTATCTAATATCTTCATACTAGAGTCTAGACTCTAGACTATAGCGTCGGGTGCACGGGACTCGAGATCGCTTATCAATAGTATCGCATGTCGCGTTTGTGTAAAGCTTGTCTGTGATTGCACGAATATTTTCAAGAGCACAGCTGAGTTTGTGTAAGCTGTAAATTACTGCATATAATATGTATATTGTGGTCCTACTGTAGGTAGCACACAGATGGCTTCAGTATGCGGTAAACACGTTCAGTTTTTTGTGCAACTCTCATTAGTTGGTGAACGAGTTCTGTGATTGTTTATTTTTTCACTTCACAGCAGTCCCACGTTCCTTATGTTTATTGTAGAGTGTGGAAATGTAACAGACAAAAACTTGTAGGAACGACCGTAAATTTTGAGAAAAAGGGACGCCATGTTTAATTTTTAAATATCGCAAGTTAGAGCTCTTCTGGTAATTGCTCGAAACGCAGTCGAAAGTGCTAAAAGCCATAACGAGCGCGGAACGGTAGCCAAAAAAATTAAAATCTACCATTCAAAGGCATTTGTGGCTAGCTGTTTCCGAAGAATTTTATATTCTGCCTGCATAATCAAGTGTATTCGAAGTTCTTCATATCGAAGTTCTTAGAATTTTAGCATCTTAATCGATATAATAGAGTTGGATATTATAATCTGTAGAAGTTAAGTACTACATAGTTTTAAACTTAAACATAGTATATGTTCCAGTTTTAAATAATGTACAAAACTGTTTAATAAATACAATTTGAGCAAGAACAATGACTGCATGTAGGTAGAGCCAGGTAGAGCCACGTAGACCTATCAGCTAGGTAGCATTTTACATTTTTAGTTCCACGTCTGTTAGTGTTGATGACCGGTCCGGCGTTAATAAGTTAATTATGACTCACGCGCTAATGACGACACGACGAAACCTAGACGAGTGTTAAACATACGTGGGCTACATTCGACAATGTCATGTTAAACAGGTTGTCATTACGACGATTTGGAACAATACTTTCGTGTCTTTGATTTCCTGAATGGCACGTCTTGCTAAACATTTTGTATTTTCATTGTCTTTGGAAAATACGTGAAGTCGATAAAATGTTTTACGAAACCGACACATCGAATTCTTTATGTCGTATTTTCGTATAATTTGAATATACTTAATAATTTGTCTCAAATAAAACCTTCAATATGAAATCAACAAAATGATGTTAAATAATAATTGCAACATAACATAATATGTAAATCGAATTATATCTATTAATAAAAAGGTATAACGTAAGAAAACATATTACCGAGAAAATTTTACTTTTGACGATAAGAGTTGCGAATTTTCGCGAGTTAATATAAGGTGGAGGGGAAAGGAGGTCAAGTGGGGGCTCATTACGTATGCCCTTTAGAGTTTAGAGTTCAGGCCTCCAGGGGACGTGACTCTAAATCTTTTATAACTTTTTACGCCCACGTTAATTGCCCTGATGAAATTAGAACGCGGTAAAACATATGACTTTTTTATTACGATGTTAAATGTTACAAAATAGTGATTTTTACCTAGGGGTATTATGATAGAACACTACTTGATACTCTACCAGCAGGTTTAAGGAGAATGGAACCAAGTAGAATGGAAATTTTAAGCACTAAATGGAAAATTTAGGACAAAAATTGTTTGTAAATTCATCAATTGTATATTTTTCCGTAAAAGACTTTTTTGTTGACCATGGCTGGTAGAGCTGTGGGAAGATGCAGTAAAATCTACTAAGCATACGAAACAATTTTCTTGCACCAAATTTGCAGAATCCAAACCATGACTATTTCAGCCTGTAAATTACTTCAAAATTTCCTAATTTATTATCCGTTTTTATTTCGTGCAAAATTAATATTCCATTTTGAGTTAAATAATACGTTTATTAAAGTCATTAAAAGGTAAGCAATTTTGCCGCGGTCCTCAGCTTATTCCAAATGAAAATCATAATTTACCTTGCCTACTTTCTATTTATGTATGCCAGGCATAAAATTATTTCACAAATAATTATTTAAAACAGTAATTTCAGCTGGTTTGATGACCTACTAAAATAACTTTCGAAGTTATAAACATTTTATCTGTTTGAAAATAAAGTCATTTTGTTTTAACATTTTTTAAGCATGAGTGACATGACACATTAAATTAAACAATTACTTTAGCATTTTAATTAAAACATGGTACATTTAATTGAACAGATTAATTATTCTATAGAGATAATTATGTACCATCGAGGAAATTAATTCCTAGGCAGTTGACGGACTTTGGTCGGCTTATGTCAATTCAAAGTTATCGGTTGTGTTTGACTTAACGCGACCAAATTACTTAGGTCCGCCATCTGTCTAGGAATCAACTTCTCTGATAGTACATCATAGCATAGGATTATTAGAAGATCTAGAACATCAAAATATCCTAGAATTAACTTAGATACTCAACAACATAATAATATTACGTTAAATAAGATACATTTCTTAATAATTAGTGCAACGACAAATTTTATACAATAACTAGCTGTCCCGGCAAACGTTGCTTCGCCATAATAAAATTTATAAAGTATTTCGCCCATATTATTTTATTGAAGTGACTAAATAAGTATGTCGCCATGGCAACGTCGATCGTTATCCCGTCGCACAAACAATGGTTGCCGTCAGTCTCAGGTTGTAATAATTTACTATTATTTATTCAACAAATGCACTTATCAATATATAAAGTACCGAGTAGCCGATTCTCTGACCTACTGAATATGCATATGAAATTTGGTAAAAATCAGTAAAGCCGTTTCGGAGGAGTTCGTGGACTAACATTGTGACACGAGAATTTTATATATAAGATAAGAAGATTTATATTTTTATTTCATGATGATTATTTCCTACTGAACACATTTTACATTCAAGTGAGGTTCATATTATGTAAGTCGTAATTAGATGACTTTCAGTTAACACTTGACTTATCTGCGGAGTCATATCTCCTTTTATAGGCGCACTTTCCCTCTAATTAATATTGTGTTATTTCTTATGTAACTGAGGGTGTAAACTAATTTAAGTCATGAAGGTATAATATAAATAGTTTAGATCAATCGTAAAAAAGACAATATGCCAATAAAATAACTTTAAGCTATAAGTTATAATAGTGCGATACAAGGCATCATACAGTCGCCTAGTTTGTTTAAAATTTTGTTTATTACAGACAAAGAAATATCATGTTTAGTAAGTAAGTAAGTAAACCATAGAATCATAATATTTTGTGTAGACTTCGTGTGCTCTACAGTCTACATTCTACATACCAAGATCGCCTACACCCAGCAGCCTATATTGTAACCTAACCTCTAATGCCCGTCATACACGCTACGGTCTACCAGAGAGGTCCACCTGTGCAGGTATGCCTGCGTGAGTAGACCGGAATTCGTTTGGGTTTTTTGGACCTGCGCAGGCGACCGGCGCCAATTCTTTACGGCCTACATCATAGGCCAGAACTTTGAAGCTTGACCGATGTTTTGACGTACTAACTTCATAATTATACGCTTTCATAAAGTGTTTATTTTTTGTCGCCTATCCGTCCCTGTCGCTCTTGTGATATTTAGTATGTCTCTCCTCTTCATTGCGTTCCACATCTCATAATATCTCTTTGATCTTGTAATATTTGAATCGTATAGTGGAACGGATAGCTCGTGTGACACGCAATTTGCGTTGAGCAGTAACGCACACTATGCTGCATTTTTTCTCTGGTTTGCAAATGGTCAGTGCATGACTACTCAATAAGCAAAATAAAGGTACAAAAATTGATAGCAGACGATGCAAATCTGTAGCTCTCTGTTAATGTAGCAAACGACGAGTCTCAGGCCTCAGCAACACTACTTGCTGAGGCCTGAGGCTCATCGTTTTTTTTATTGCCTTCGTAGTTAGAGACACACAGATACCGATAGGGATTAAGTCGTAATACATTATAAATAAAATAAATATAAAAGAATGTATGGGGGCCATACATAAAACTCAATTTTTTGTCTACTTTCGCTCTATGTATTTATAAAGGACTTAAGGTACAAAAGTCGAAACCGTGCACGAATCCGACTACCACTAATATTGTAGTTTAGTTTTTGTACAAATAAATAATTTTCTATGTATCTATCTATCTTATAATATTTGGAATAATTTTACCCGCTCATGAACCAGGTGTATTAAATACTTTCACCATGGCGCGGGTGCGGGCGGTGTAAAACGTTCCAATTTACGGCGCCTTCCATTTTGTAACAAACGATGGTTTTAATGCAAATGGGTTAATGGGCTGATGGCAGCTGATAGTGGGCTTTATCTCCGACATCCACATCTTCATTGCGCACGTAAATTATCACTCGCTATATTATTTACTTCAATAAAACTCAGCCTCTACCTCTATTAATCTCGAGACTCGGTCTATTTCTAAGATAAATGTAAAGCGTTAATTAAAGGTAGTACGTATTTAATTTATGTTTTAACAGTACGTTACCAAAACTTTGTTTTGATGATTGCAAATAATATGTATGTACTATGTAGTAACATTTTATTTTTACGGTTTTCACTCTACGACATTTTGACAATCATTTCATTCATTATATTCAACAATAATGTAGTTAATTAGTTATTTAAGTGGGGTCTGAGTTCAACAGATGGCGTCTTATCAGTCAGTTCAATAAACTTTACTCACAATACACTTATTGTTTACGTTGGTCTATTTGGAGCATTAAGTACCATGGTCCTTGGTAAATTCGCTGTAAGGCTTGTGAATGTATGACTCACCTCAGGCATTTAGCCAGTGAGGAAGCTATGCGATTCCAAAACAATAGCTAAGGTTTTACAGGTAGTAGAACCTACAATAATTACCGAAAACACTACAATGATCTACAAATAGGGGCTACTTACAATGATTATTATCATGATTCATAGCGATAAAGCCGCATTTGTGCTCATGCTGAGTTCATGTAACTTCTTTTATTGTGTTTGTACATTTTGAGCATATTCATTCGTTATTATATTTCTCATCCAGAAGTCCGCTTTCTATTGTTTCCAGTCCATCTTATTACTTATATTTTATTCTTTCGGACTTGCAAGAATTTGTAAAGAAACAAGCCCCAACATGACAATGTAGGGTTTCGTTACTCATAGATGAACTATTTAGAAAAGAAAATACTTCCATAGTATCTTGTAGCCTCCTATATTATTATAGCTTGTATTGGACGACGAAACTAACATGTAACCTTAGACTATGGATTGTTAATTAAAGACGTTTTACGGAATAAGGCACGTCTAAGGATTACTCGTGAATCATGCATATGTTTGTTCTGTTACTGAGTAGTGGGTAAGTGGGTACACTTCACGACATTATACCTACCAGTTCCTATGGAGCTTTTCCATTATGTTTCACATACGTGATACGGTTAAGATGAGATTTGAAGCTACAACATCTCTCGCTATTAAAATAAACCATTACATACGATAAAGATCATAAATAATAGATGTATGTATATGTATTTTGAATTACTGAAGCATTTTTACAAGACATCTTAACCCTCTAAAGCCTAATCTATCTCAGGAGTACACAAAGCCTTAATATGCGTCTCAGAGGCGTACACATATAATTCACAATAGTTGTTTGTAATAATAGCATTATTTTGTTCTTTTTTGGACTGATAATTTAAGTTTGGAATATAAGCTAACAATAAAACGACATTTTATGAATAATTACTATAGTGACAGTTATTTATCACAATAATAAAAATATGTGCATAAATTGGAACAAATAATCAGCTTTCTCAAAAATTAACAAAACCTAATAATTTTTCTGAAGAAATATTCGTTTTTTTTAATTCTAATTAGTTATTCATAGAGAAAACATATAAACTGATTGTTTGTGTTATTTACTTTAAACTTGTGGACTGTTAGATGTAATTGTAAAAATAAGATATAATTATTACGTTTGTAGAAGAATGGATGATGCGTTCCCTGGCCAGGGATCGGATGTAAAGTGAAGTCGTCTGTGAAGTGAAGATATATCCGGTATTGCCAGTGCTTCTGTGTTGCCAGTTGACACAGCCGGAAGACGTCTTGATACCTTTGTGTTTTGCCCGTAAAAAAAGTGATAACCGTTTATGGTTACTCTAAATGCGATGATCGCGTACATACTCCCGGGCCTTGAAGTATGATCTTCAATGTTGTTTTATTTATTGATGAATTGGAAGAGGGCACAGGTTATTGAAGCTCCGAATTAAAGTGCCCTTTTTTGTATGTATTTCGGCAACTCGACCGACTCCGTCGCTACCCTTTGTTAGCCTTGTGACTCTACCCAAGAGCCAAAGCAAAGGTGGCACGTTGGACTCCTTGATGAGCACCATATCTCCAATTTGTAGTTTCCCAGAAGAAGTGTGCCATTTCTGTTTTTGTTGAAGTTGATAGACGTATTCTTGAGAGTAGCGACTCCAAAAATGCTGTCTGAGCTTCTCTATTCTTTGATAACGTTGAAGGACATTGATGTTTGTATTTTCAAGTTGGGGATATGGTACAGACAGAAGTGGCCGTCCAATTAAAAAATGAGATGGAGTTAAAAAGGATAGGTCTGTCGGTTCGGTAGACAAAGGAGTAAGAGGTCTTGAATTCAAGATTGCCTCAATCTGATACAAACATGTTGAAAGCTCCTCGTAAACTAAGTGTGTTAAATTTAAGACGCGACGCAAAAGAGTTTTAACTGACTTTACTGCAGCCTCCCAAATACCTCCAAAATGAGGAGAATATGGAGGTATAAAATGAAAATTTATATGTAATTCGGCTAAATTAGCTTGAATATAAGAATTGTTAAGTTTTAAAAAGCGTTTAAGTTCATTACATGCTCCAACGAAAGTTGTACCATTGTCAGAGTAAATGTTTTGAGGTTTACCTCTTCTTGCAATGAAACGGCTAAAAGCAGCCAAAAAGGCCTCCTTACTGAGGTCTGTTACAAGTTCTAGATGTACAGCCTTAACTGCAAAACAGACAAACACACAAATATAGGATTTTTGCAATCTACAACCGCGACCCTTTCGATCAGCTATAACAATTGGACCAGCGTAGTCCAGGCCGGTATTGAGAAATGGAAATTCAAGATACGTCCTTTCAGCTGGCAAATTACCCATAATGGGTTGAATTTGCTTTGCATTGTGTCTTGTGCATCGAATGCAAGCATGAACAACTGATTTCGCTAAATTTCTACCACCTAAAGGCCAAAAATGTGTTCTAATATTACATAAAATCAATTGAGCTCCACCGTGTAATAGTTCTTTATGCTTGCATTCAAACATGATTTTAGTTATATGATGTTTTGAGCATATTAAAATAGGATGTTTAATGTCATATGAATAAAATGAATTATTTAATCTTCCTCCAACTCGAATTAAATTGTCCTTATCGATAAAAGGTGTAAGTGATTTTAATCTACTATTTTTTGGTAATGGCTTAGAAGTCTTAAGTAATAAAAATTCATCAGGGAACATTTCCTGCTGTGAATAGCTAAGAAGACGCTGTTGTGATGATTGCAATTCTAATGAAGTTAAAAAATGTTTATTTTTGTTTAATTTGTTTCGACAATTGAATATGAATCTATTAATATATGCAAAAACTCTTATTAATTTTTTATAATTTGATGATTTATGAATTAATCGATGTAATGAATTATTATTTTGTTGTACTTTAATATCCGCATGATGTGCAAGTTCAGGAAGTAAAATGTTATCTAAATTTGGATTAGAAGTGGTACAAAATTCTGGAGAATGTAAAAAGTCAGGACCGCTCCACCAGAGTGCGGAAGCGCTGAGGTACTCAGCATTCACCCCGCGGCTTGCCAAATCACCCGGGTTAAGTTTGGATTGCACATAACTCCATTTCATAGAACCAGTGGTCTCTTTTATCTCATTTACTCTATTTCTAACAAATTGTTTAAGGGAACTTGACTCGGTTGAAAGCCAACCCAAGACTATTGTAGAGTCACACCAAAAATAAGAATCGTTAATCTCTAATTTTAAAGAATTTACAACTTTTTTATAGAGTCTTGCTCCTAACAAGGCGCCACACAGCTCTAATCGTGGTATTGTCGTAGGCTTAAGAGGCGACACCTTGTTTTTTGATGTTAAAAGACACACATTTATAGAGCCACTGGTAGAGATAGTTCTCACATAAACACACGCACCGTAACCACGCTCAGAAGCATCTGTGAAAGTATGAAGTTGCACAATTTTTGAATTATCTTGTAATGTCCAACGTGGTATACGAATCGAATTTAAGTGGTCGAGACAACTGATTATGTTATTAAATTGTTGTTTTATTTCTGGAGACACTTCATCATCCCAGCTACATTTTTGTTTCCATAAATGTTGTAATAGAATTTTTGCTTGCAAAATGCACGGACCTACCAAGCCTAAAGGATCAAAAACTTGACTAATAAATGAAAGTATGTTACGTTTTGTGTATTTTTGTTCAAAGGAATTATTAATTGAAAAATAAAAAGTATCAAGTGAAGTATCCCAATATAATCCTAATGTTTTAGAAGGAGACGAATCTAAATTAAGAGTTTTATGTGTACAATCATTGCTAAAATTTAATTTGTCTAAAATTATTGAACTATTTGATTGCCATTTGCGTAATTTAAAATGAGCTGATTCTAAAATGGATTTTACAGTTTTAGCCAATTCAATAGTAGATTCTATAGAGTCTGAACCGCTTAAGTAGTCATCAATATAAAAATCGTGCTTGATAGAATGTGAAGCTAAAAAATTAGATGTTTCGTTGGCAAGAGACGCCAGACACTTTGTGGCTAGATATGGAGCTGATGAGGTACCATATGTAACCGTATTAAGAGTGTAAGATTTTAAGGGTTCATTGATATTAAACCTATAAATAATTTGTTGTAGAGGACGTTGTGACTCATGCACTAAGACGCCTCTATAAAATTTTTCTACATCCCCTGTTACTACAAATTTATGCTGACGAAACCTTAGCAATATTGACATCAGGTCTTCTTGAGTTTTCGGACCTATCATTTGGATGTCGTTAAAGCTCTTACCAGAGGTAGTAATAGCAGATGCATCAAAAACGACACGTAATTTTGAAGTTGTACTTGACTCTCTAATCACTCCATGATGAGGCAAATAATAATTATGTTTATTTGAAAAGTGTGAATTTGGGAAATTTAATGTCATGTGACCAAGATTAATGTATTCTCTAATAAATTCATCATAATCATTTTTTAATTTAGGATTTCTCATAAATCTGTTCTCAAGTGCTATAAATCTACGTTTAGCTAAAGCGTATGAATCACCCAAAATGTCTGGTGACTCCTTCAACGGTATTGTAACTACAAATTGACCAGTTGAAGTACGAAAAGTAGTATCTTTAAATAAATCCTCACAAGCCTTTTCTTCGTGAGAATATGTATGTTTAGAAGAAATGGAGTCCAATTCCCAGAACTTTGATAAGTTGTAATCTAATTCATTATTAGAAATATTATGACAACAAACATTTTGTGTATAATTGTTATAAATGCAACCGGATATAATCCATCCTAGTTTAGAAGAATGCAATTTTGGATGAGACGAACCAATGTTACAGGTTTCTGAATTTAATACTGCCCAAAAAATTTCTGCACCTACTAAGATATCTATAGTAGATGGAATGTTGAATGTGGGGTCAGCTAATTTGATTTCTGGTGGAATTGGTAGATGCGTGATGTTTATGTAAGAACTAGGAAGAGCGTTTGTGATTTTAGGCAAAATATAGCAATCTATATTTGCCTTGAAGTCACCTAAACAAGACTCAAAAACTAATTCACATACCTGAGTGGCATTTGTTATGTTATTGTTTACTGTAGAAATAGCGGAGTCAGTGCAATGCCTCACCAAACCCAGTCTATGACATAGTTCCTCGGTGATGAAGTTGCAAGTACTTCCGTTATCCAGCAACATTCTTGCTTTATGAAATTGGCCATCTTTGTCTTTTACACGCACTAAAGCTGTGGATAGTAGAACACAAGATGCATTAGAAGAAAATGAAGTGCTTGATGTAAGAGCTATATTAGAAGTAGAAGCAGAAGATGATGATGATGAATTTTTGTTGACCTTATCTTTATGTAAAAGTGTGTTATGTTTAAAATTACAATATTTGCAATTAGATAATCTGCACCGGTTTTGATGATGACCTGGGCGCAGACAATTGATGCAAACTCTACTTTCATTCACCTTTTTTATTCGTGAATCAACATCAAGTTTGATAAATGATGGACAAGAAAACAAAAAATGATTTTGTGAACACATAGGACATGAAATGTTACTTTTAGAATTGTTATTATGTTCACTGTTAAAATTAGGTTTGTCTTTTTTAAAAAATGAATTTTTGTCACTATTCAATGAGTTTGAATGACTTTTATTAATGTAATTTAAACGTTGTGAGTCAAAATTCAAAGTTTCCAATAAATCGCACCTATTATTTAAAAATTTTTTGAATTGTTCAAGACTTGGTGAATTACAATTTAAACTGCCTTTATATTCCTCCCATCTTCGAGCAGTGGCAAGGTCTAACTTTTTGGATAAAAGAAATATCACAACTGAGTCCCAGTGGTCGACTGGCTCACCGAGTGCAGAAAGCGCTCGGAGGTTCTTATTCATAACATCAATCAAATTCCTAATTTCCGCACTTGATTCAGTTGTTATATTTTTTGCATTAAATAAAGCTTGTAGATGATTATTAATTAAAAGTCGTGTATTGTCAAACCTGTCAGTTAATAATTGCCATGCAATGGGGTAGTTGTTCGCTGTTATGTCTAAACTTTGAATAATGATAGCGGCACTGCCTTTTAAGGCAGCCCGTAAATAATGAAATTTGTGTACCTGTGATATGTTGTTGTTGTTATGGATAATAGAAAGATACGTATCTCGAAATTCCAACCATTCCTGGTAGTCTCCACTAAATTGAGGTACACTGATAACCGGTAAATTGAACTTGGGAGCACAGTTAACATCTTGATCGACAACCATTGATACATCTCGAGAAGCTGGTGGTGACATGACAGTATTCAACAAAAGGCGTGCCGAAGAAACTAGACTGTAATATTGTTCCTCGTATTGCTCACGAACTAAATATTCGTCTTCCACTTTTTCCGACAATGATTCAATTTCCGTCTGTAATGCATCGAATTGATCGAATGTAGTGTTTATTCTATTTATTCGACATTCTAGTTCGCATTTTTGTCTTTCGGCGAGTGTTTCATGACCACTAATAAGCTCTAAAAAACTTCCGAATGACGTTAATTTAGCTTTTAGACTTCCACGTTTCTTTATTAAATCTTTAATAGAAGCCATTTTATGTTAAAACAAGATTTCGAACGATAATATGCCCCTTAAAAAACGTCAATGTTTAATAAAAACCCGGTTTACGTAATAAGAAATAAACAAAGGAAACTTATTGTGATAAACACGCGGAGCTTGAAATGGCGCCGGCGCCTGCGCTGACTTGATTACCAAAACAAACAATCAATTGAAATCGTAGTAGAAACAACACTTATTACACAAATATCGTAAAAATATTGTGAGAAACACGAAGCTATAATGATTTACAAGTATATTTTTTGCTATTTTAATGTAATTGCATTTATAATTACGTACGAATATTGTGTCAGATGATGCAATATTGAAAAAAAAATACGAAATGCAACTCGAGGGAAATGATTGTAATTTGTAAGGAAAAGGAAAATTGGAACGAACTCACTCGATTGCTTCTTCTTGTCCCCAGTTAATTCCTTGATTATGGGCTGCACAGTTATAATGTGGCCATTGGGTTCGAAAGTGCCGAAAAAATTTCTTTGTTCTGATTCCAATATGGCGTGGGCAGGCGATGTCTCCCTTCCTGATTTTGCACTTAGGTCGCTTGTTTCATATTTGAAGGACCATTTTGTTTGTGTTATTTACTTTAAACTTGTGGACTGTTAGATGTAATTGTAAAAATAAGATATAATTATTACGTTTGTAGAAGAATGGATGATGCGTTCCCTGGCCAGGGATCGGATGTAAAGTGAAGTCGTCTGTGAAGTGAAGATATATCCGGTATTGCCAGTGCTTCTGTGTTGCCAGTTGACACAGCCGGAAGACGTCTTGATACCTTTGTGTTTTGCCCGTAAAAAAAGTGATAACCGTTTATGGTTACTCTAAATGCGATGATCGCGTACACTGATTAGATTTCAAAAGACTAGGTAAACTTTAAGAGCAGTCTCCACACATATAAACCTAGCGCTTTCTACACACAGATTTTTCAACATTTATATCTGCCCAATTTGAATATTTTTCCTTTTTAACCCCCGGCAAAAAAGAGGGGTGTTATAAGTTTGACGTGTCTGCCTGTCTGTCTGTGTGTGTATCTGTCCGTGGCATCGTAGCATCCAAACGGGTGGACCGATTTTGATCTAGTTTTTTTTGTTTGAAAGCTGACATGATCGAGAGTGTTCTTAGATATAGTTCATCATCATCAGCCTGTTCAGTGCTGGACAATCAGGGTTTATCTGGTTCATGAAATGCCGTTAGCAACTTGTAGTTGTGTGTAGTAGTAGTAGTAGTGTAGTTTGTGAATATACAATATAAGTATACACACATAATAATGGAAAGTTGGCCTGGCGCTGCACCATCACCTGGTAATCAATAGGATATCCAACTCCTCACCAACTTAGAGCAGAGGTTTCGTGTTTCGGCTCATTTTAATTGCGACAACCAGTAAGAAGTAGACAAACAGTAAATATTTACACGCTGCTGCTGCAGCATCACCTGGATTCTATAGGAACCGAGCTACGTATGAACCCAAAGTGGAGGTTTCATGTTTGGGCTCATATTAACAGCCTCATCGAAAAGGACATTGATAGATGGTAATAATGAGAATACTTATGATTCTGTTGTTAGGAATTATTCTGGACTATAACCAACACAAGTTTAAAGAGTATGAAATAAAATTAAATTAAGAAATTAAAAAAAAACCCCGCCAAACAACTTTAAAATTAATGAAATAATATTTACTGCCTTTAAGTTCAAATAATTCCTAACTTGTGTAAAGTAATATTTTAGTCCATAATTGTTGTCAAGGTGTGTCGGGAGACCGCTAATGTAGATGTTGATTTCATTTCACAATCAATTCATAGCGAACTAAATGGAGATAGTCAGCGACTTGGCGGTTGTATGTTGTAGTTTACTTGGCGCTCCCCCGACACACCGTGACAACAATTATGGACTAAAATATTACTTTACACAAGTTAGGAATTATTTGAACTTAAAGGCAGTAAATATTATTTCATTACTTTTAAAGTTGTTTGGCGGGGTTTTTTTTTAATTTCTTAATTTTATTTTATTTATAAAAATAAAAGGTGCAATATTGATGTAAAGCCGAAACATATTCAGTCACATAACTATTATTTTCTTCCCTTTGAAATTCGTCGATAATTTGGTCATTCCCAACTTCAGCACCCGAATCTTCCAATGAAGGATTAATTTCCCCGTTTAGGATTGGCAAAATATAGTCTTCGTTTAATTTTTGAGACTGTGACATTTTATGTCTGAAATAATGCCGAAAAAAACATAAAAAGTACGAAAAACAAGCAAAAGTAAACTCTCATAAACCAATTTAAAACTTACATAAAGCCTAAACATACGTCTCGGAGGCGTGCAATCCTTCGATAAATCAAAAATGGCGGAATTTATTTTCACGATAAGTACATCGTATGCTAGCTCCTGGTTTCCACTGAGTTGGCGCAAGAGCACGACGCGCTAGCTTAAACCATTAGAAAACTACAAACGATATTCGATTTCGTGTACGCCTCGCAGACGTAGATTAGGCTTCTAGGGTTAAAAAAGATGAAATCTAATTGTATGTTCGCCGTATGTGTAAATGTAATGCATAAAGTTTTTATTATTCGTAGAATAAGTAAACAATCCATACTTCCATACTTCCATACTAATATTATAAATGCGAAAGTGTGTCTGTCTGTCTGTGTGTCTGTTTGTTACCTCTTCACGCTCGAACCGCTGAACCGATTTTGCTGAAATTTGGCATGGAGATTCTTTGAGTCCCGAGAAAGGATATACGATAGGTTTTATCCCGGAAAAATGTACGGTTCCCGCGCGATAAACGAATTTTGGCGCAACGAAGTTGCGGGCATCATCTAGTATAATATAAAAAAAATTTAAAATGTACGAACCAATTTATCAACATTTACATTTAACATCATAATTTAATGTCAACATTTATATTTTTTCATCTTCAAGTTTGATTTGAAATAACTTCAGTTACCGCAATTCTGATTTGACAATAATATGATTGATATTGATTGAGAATAACGAATTGATGTTGTTGACTGTACTCCTATTTCCTAATGGCTCCTATTTCAATGTAATTTTTACATGAGAAGAAACTGATATGGCTTTGATTAGTCCTAATGAACGGAAGATCACGCCTTTTATGGATTTATAAGAGTTGAAGCGCTAATAGAACGATCGTAAATGATATTTTATATCGTTCGTAGGCGTATAAGCATAATTTAATATTAATGTAAATGATCTATAAATAATCGTTATTCGTTTAGACATAAGGTAAAAACCAGTCATTGTATTATGTAGACAAAACTTCTTACCCAAGCGCCCGAGACCAATGTTTTGAAATGCTTATTACCTGAAAAGAAAAAATGTATTATTTCATGCTTATTTAAAACTTAAGTAATAAGTATACTTTGTCTTACGTGTGGACTAAATCAACTCTCTAAGGACTCAATGATTAAGAAGACTGAAGAACAAAATTGAATTCTTAAAAGTGAGCCATTTAGCTATATTGTGTGGAGTGTTGTGTTTTGTTGTGGCCCATGTATGATAAGCGGCCATATACCTACCAGAAGATGCTAATATAGTCACAGATTACTAAATAGTTACTACGTAGGTACGTTGGCTGTAAGTACTCTATTATATTAAGCAAAACACATTACATAATACATAAACGCACTGGGTACATATTTTGATAACCTTGCCGTAACTTAGAGGTTATTATGAATGCAAATTGCAAATGTGTGTTGAATTATTCATGTAATCATTATTATTGATAAGTAGTACAATAATTTTTCATCTTATTCTTAAATCCATCCATACTAATCCATACTAATAAATATTATAAATGCGAAAGGGTGTCTGTCTGTCTGTTACGTCTTCACGCCCAAACCGCTGAACCGATTTTGCTGAAATTTAGCATGGAGATACTTTGAGTCCCGGGAAAGGACATAGGATAGATTTTGTCCCGAAAAAATGTACGATTCCCGCGCGATAAACGAGTTTTGGCACAAGGGAGTTGCGGGCGTCATCTAGTTTATAATATCGCTGGCCCCGGGCAATAAAGGCGTAATATCAAAAATCGTTTTGTTCAGGAGAGACAAAATAAGCTAATTTGTTTATAGTGCAGCGTACAGAGGCCCAAAACAAGCGTTTGAAGTGTCATATGAAAGTTAATTTTTTTACCCATTTATCCATATCAAAATAATTGTAACAGTGTAAAAATTTATTGAAATAATCGAAAAAATGTTATAATACAACTAATAAGCGATATTGTTTCATTTGCAACATTGTTTATTGACTTTATAAAAACACCAAACCGCTTGAGATTTACGACTGTAAGAGCATAATACGACGTATTTTTCGCTTTAGATTTCGAGCGTACCAGCCGACTACTCCCTTCTGGGGAATCTTACCGCGAAAACTTAGCTGTATCGTATCTTCACCGGTTTTTTTAGTTATGTTTCATAGAGTAATGCAAGAATACAGTTTTAGTAGTAAGAGAATTTTCCATTCCATAAAGCTGCAGTTGTCATTTATTATACCCAAATGTTATTTTAAAAATATGAAATAAATAGGGGTGATAGGCTAGTACTTACAGAAGCCAAAAATCAAATAACATTAAAAAGGGCGTAACCGGCGTTTACCGCTTTGTTGCCCGGGGCCAGCGATATTACTAGCTGTCCCGGTGAACTTTGTGTCACTTTAAAACCTTCCCTGGACTTCTACGAATGTTTCAAGACTAAAATCGGCCCAATCCGTTCAGCCGTTTTCGAGTTTTAGCGCGACTAACACATTTGAAAATCCATTTTTATTTACAAGAATACTAGCTGTCCCGGTGAACTTCATGTCACTTAAAAACCTTCCCTGGACTTCTACGAATATTTTAATACTAAAATCAGTCCAATATGTTAAGCCGTTTTCGAGTTTTAGCGCGACTAACACATTTGAAAATCTATTTTTATATATAAGATAATATGTGTTTGCTAAAGCGAGCTACATTGACTGTTACGACTTTATAACAGCTGTCGACGCCTCCGTAGTCCATGGTGCAGTGGTTTAGAGTTAAAAGCGAGGCTTTTGACGAGTAGGTCGTGGGTTCGATTTCCCGGCTAGAACTCGAAGTGTGGCTACGTCAAGCTCTAGCCGGTTGGAACTTGTTGTAAATCTAGTTGAAATCGATTATAGTCAGGTAAAACCAGTTCTAGCTGGTATCATCCCGGCTAGTAACTACTTGGGTCAACTAAACTTTAGTAGCTTATACAATGTTCTAGACCAAAATCATTCTGGCTGCAACTTTTTCATTACTTTGTTTTTATAATAATCTACATTCTAAACTCTAAAATATTCAATTATTTATGTGATCAGTCATGACTCATGAGTCATGACAATAGCAGTGTTTTTCAACCTTTTTTATGATGCGATCCTAAGATTTTTTAATGTTTTTTCAAGTTTTTTCATTCTCGATCTCTACAGAAGTTTTGCAGCCCCCCCAGTGGTTCTCCACCAAAGGTTTAAAAACACTGCCATCACCTATCTATGTATAGGCGTCGGCGAGGCATTGTAGTGGTCGTTAGGTATGCGTAGCGGCGCGTCGGACAACCACACTGTGGCGAGGGAAAGTGCCGCACATTACTGGAATTCACGTGGAAATTGGAATATTCAAAATATGTTTATAGGCTAGTAAGTTCTGGATACTCTATACTGCCCTATCACACAACATAGTATCCTTAGGTTTACTTCTAAATCGTAAAAATGTATGGATCCCCCACGATAAACGAATTTTGCCGTAAAGGAGTTGCAGACGTCTTCTACTCCAACAATAGGTTGGAGACTCTAGTCGCTACAGATATGCTAAATATGATAATAACAATTAGAAAACCACAAATTGCAATCCATCCCAACTCTCAAGTCTACGGACTACGAGTCTCTTCTGTACAGAATAACGTGCAATTCTCTACCAAGGCAGTCTAGAATTATCGAACTTTATTGGACAACTACAAATGAGTGTGTCCAGTGTAACTGATGTTCTACCAGGTAAAGTGTAAGGAAACATGACGCAACTACGTGATGTTTAACGTTGTTACGTTGATCGAGTGTCGCCGTGACTGATTGTACAACAGCCGTTTAATTCCTCTCGTAAACATTTACAATTATAGCTACATACGTATGTCCGTTCGTACATTGTTACACAAGGAATGAAAATATTGAATACAATGGATTCGGGGCTCTACAAAATAAAATCTAACGAAAATTGCTTCATTTTATAAGGTATATTTTACAGACTCTATATGCCAATCATTTATATATAGCAATCACTTTTAAAAAGCCTACCAAGCAATGTATAACATTTTCTCCTAAAACAGGAATAAAGGTGGTGACAGACACGCGAGTAAGTACGCGGACTTATGGCTCGACGATCTTAATCGCCGGTGTGTCAGCATAGAACCGCGAGCCGCGCGCCGCGAGCCGCGAGCCTGGGGGTTACCATGCCCCCAGGCTCGCGGCTCGCGGCGCGTGTGAGCGATTCTCGTGGTCACCGACGCGAGCCGAGTAAGTTCACGAACTTAAAACCCGCGTACTTTAAGTTCGTACGTGTGTCACCCCCTTAACAGCGGTTGAAACGCTACACTCTAAATTCAAAATCGATGAGTCATTATAATAACAATTTACGAGTAAATTGAATGTCGCAACAGCGGAGGAGGCGCAGCGAGCGAAATGCACTGACCTCAAAACTGGACGAGATCGATGAGCTACACGTGGGCTGCCCACAGGTTACTGAGCACAGAGGCTATTCAAATATTAAATAGAAAGAGAGGGAAAATAGATAAAAAGAGATAAAAGAGATTAACAAAGAAGCCGAAATACCTGAACGTATATTTTCAATATGGTGAAATGTAGAGATCTACCTGTTCTGTTTTCTATCCCGGAAAATATATGATTCCCATGGGACACATTATTATCACACATTATTCCCAGGAGCATCGAAGCCGCAGGCAACTAATGGTTTTTCTTCAAGACTGTGTCGGAAGAAATTATTGAATAGTTAACTCCCACGGCTCTATGCGCGTCAATGTTTATGTATTGCTAGTCGATACTAAGAAAACATGTATCGAAATAAATGTCTAGATTTTTTCACATAGATTTTCATCAAATATAATTTAAATAGTTGATTAATCTAGCCTATTAAGGCAAAATCGTTGTTTGAAAGCTTTAATTTAGAAAATATAAAATAGCTAAACAAAGTCCGCTTAATTTTAATAAATAATTAATGTATCCATAATAATTTATTAAAAAGGCTTGGACAAAATTATGGTTTTCCCTTTAATTTTAGAAAAAATATTCCACAAACTTGACGAATAACTCGTTTAAACTGACAAGAGCAGCCTCATAAAATAAGCTTGTTACTTTATGAAAACCAATTTTCATTCATAATTAAAATTAATTTATCAACTTTGTCATTGTAGAAGTAAATTAAGTTTTGTAGGTAATATAAATTACTAGATGATCGGTGAACTTCGTATCACTCAACTTCTAAATTTCCTCACCGTTTAAATATTCGTGGATTAAGTCCAGGGAAGGACTTCCACAAATATTTCAAGACTAAAGTTAGCCAAATCGGTTCTGCCGTTTACAAGTTACAGTGTGACTAATAGAATTTAAAATTATATTATTCAAGTACTAAATTTTTCGATGAAATTATGTTTTTGGAGAGAGCAGTCTTTAACGTTAGTTGACCTGTATCCCATCTCCGGCAATCTGTTGCTGAAATGGAGCGCGGTTGACCGTTCCAAATGTGAACTACGGTCGCGAAATATATTAATCTGCCATATTGAAAAACATATTGTACATTTAAAGGCTATAGATTTCATTAGTCTCGCTCCAGTCAGAGCTCTTGCGAAAGACCAATCATAAATCTATATGCTGCCATCCATATTAAACATAATATATTATTATTATTTTACCTTGTTCTGGAATTATTTCTAATTCCTCTTTCAAAGCGAAAGAAACTGCAAAAATTGGCATTTCTTTATTGCTATGAACTCTGGGTTGAATAAAGCATTTGTATAATTATTGTAATTTGTATCTATTTCAAACTAATTTGAGATTTTGCTCAATCGACGTTGATAATAATTATTGCAAATAGATTTTTTAAAATATTCAATTAGTAATATGATTTTCGAAATGCAAAATAGGTGGGAACATAGAATCTCCTACTATTTTGAAGTCGGCTGAAAATTAACGACCGCATTAATAAGGTAGGTCACCCATGTATTTGAAGTGACTGGAAACAGTTCGCACGAGCTTCCGTGTTTCGTGACGGCAATTAGTTCATCTGCATATTACGAAAGTATGTCAGATGGACCACTATCGGATCTCCCAACCGCTTGCGACACTCTTATGTAAAGACGATTATAATGCATTTAAAACAATGGCAAATTGCAATACATTGTTATCCCATTGCAAAAGCTGCAAGATCTTTAGGTTTGGTTTGAAGCTATAGCCTATAACGAGTTTGATCATCTGAGTTTGTTAAAGAACCTTGTTTGTGGACAATACATTCGTTCTTAAAGCGCCAATTATAATTTTTAAACATAAAGAATGTTACTGAACTGACTTCAAGCCATTAAAGTCAGCAATTTTTACATTCTGTACATATACTTGTTTGTAAGTGCATAATATTAGCTACCTATAACACAACACAATAGTTGCACTATATAGTACATTACCATTAACTTAGTAAATGGTGTACACTACTTAAAGATAGGCTAGCTAGAAAACCTAGACAGTTTGAAAAATTATAATCACATAATGTTATATGTAGATACAGGTACTGAAGCCCATGCTATTTTTGACAAGTTCGCTGCCTGGATGAGACCACAATAAGGCACCAACGGGCCATATTGTAGGTAAGTTTCAATATCTTAACCAACATCATGATTCATGACTATAACATGGGCGTTAAACTAATTAAGCTTTCCTTCTTATTACCAAACTAATTGAAGCCATAAAACAAAGCAATGAAAGCGGCCTAACTCAATATAGCACTAACAAATAAACAGTATTTGAATACGAGTCGTGTTTGCTCACTAATTTAAACACGGGCACATTACGACTGATTAAATTGAAACTGATTCCGATGCTCTTGATTTGGGCCTTGGCCTATCATTGTAGAGAGGAGAACTTTTTGACATAATATTCTTGGTAGAGCATCACTCATCATAATGTAAGGGTTTCTGAAGAACATAATGTACAACATTATACGTCATTTTCTCAATAGTTCTAGTTTACACTTCATCGATTACAATCCTTCTTCCTAGTGAAGAAGGGATAATAAATTAAAATAGCAAGCAAAATATAATGTCTTTGGCTACTCCGCAAATAGACATAAAATGTAACCTTAAAAACCTTAGGTATTTTCTACATGTTTGATGTTAATATGTGAGCATCACCAAATAAGTAGAAAAATAAAAGGTTGGTAGTAACTTTCAAATGACGAAGTTGCATTGAAATTTGAGCTTTGCGTTCCGGTAATACGATCGTAGAGCATGTACTGGATGTGTATGTATGCCGAATTTCAATATGGATTTGATGACAATCGGCTTACAATGGTGCTGACCTAAATATAAACGTGTTCCCACTTTACAATGGAATTATGTGTCCGATAGTTATAACTTACAATCAATATAGAGAGTAGAGACACGTGGAGGTTAAAGTACTTGTGCAGGTAAATTATTATCAAAACCACTATTGAGACTTTAAGGCGGGCATGAACTCCAATTTGTTATTCCGTGTCTCCCGGTTTACCTAGATCCAATATAATAACGAAATGTAAAAAATATGAGATATAAAGCACAATATTTCAAAGACTTTAAACCATAAACATTTTTATAAAACGTAATACTTTGGCTGTGATTAATTTACAAACTCACCTCCGACAAAAATCTAATTCTTCGAAATAGAAGTATTTTTATACAAGAAGAACTAGGATAATTATTATACATTTTATTTGAATAAATTGTTAGTAAATCTATATTAAAATATCCTTAACCGAACAATTTTGTTTCTTTATATTTATTTCCAAATATATTTTAAAAAAACATGAAAAATAGAGAAGATCCGCCCCTAGTAACTACAGTTTTATGCTAAGCTAAAATGAATCTTATTGCGATGCGTATACGCTTGGTCTTTGGTTGTGTGCAAGGTTATCGTTTTGGATTGAGATTGATCCCTGCCTTAAGAGAACATATTTTATGTAAGAACAAGGAACCAAATACTCTTGCCTAAGCGCGCGTTCAGACGTACACGTTTTCTGCGCGTATTTTTCCAAACGCTAATAGCAATTTCACACCGTGTGCTAAATCCGTGCGAGCAAAAAGCGCGCAGAAAACGCGCACGTCTGAACGCGCGCTAAAGATATATTTTGTTTAGTGGCGTGTAGGGTGATGGTAAAGCTCGTTTTTCCCAGAACCCAGATACTAGTCGTTAGGAGAAAGACAGACATAAGCTATTCAGAATTCTTGACCACAAAGATAATAAATGACGAGCAAAACTGGTTGAGGGAAATTCATGGATCCACAGACTAAACTAATAAACTAAGCCGAGTGTGAAAATGCCCGTTTTTTCCACACAAAGGATCGCAGGGAAGAATTTTTATTGCACATAGAGGATCCGAGGTCACGGCCGACATTGTCTGCGTCATAAAATAAACGTCTTTATCGCTCGGAGATAAAATTCCATCGTCTCCGTAATGTCATATTAATAGCTCGAGATAGGGTTTACTTCAACCTTGGCCAGATAAAGTAACCACATAAACGGGAATCGGGAACGCTGTTAGCACTGAAACTAATGTCCACCTAGAAACTTACTTCGTACAGTGGAAATTTAAAAGAGATATATTGGCGTTTTGTTATGCCGAGGATAAATCAATCGTACCAAATAACTACTACGAGTACGCCACAATATTTAATTTAGAAAGAAAATGTACGAACTGAGAATAATTAATTTAAATTTTAAACTATATAACAATATTCTCTACTTAGTACAGTGTACAGAATTTTGTTAGTTTAAGTTTTGTAGAGTCTACATACTTGTATGCGACCAAATCCGTTGCGTCCCAACTCGTAACCACTCCGCATCTCCTCTGTTTTTTATTGAGAAATTGTTTCTTTCTTTTTATTTAAGTCACATAAGAATTTCTAAACCGTTATTTTACATTACATCCATATTACATTACACTGAACGAATACGAAAGATGCATCGGCGAGCGACGACGAAGAAATTTGAATTTAGATTATCCAATCGCCCGAGTGTCGTTGAACTATTTTTGACCAATCATCATGAGCATAAAATGTAATAAATTCGGAAAGTTCAATTTGTTTGGTGAAAACCGTAATATCAAGGGATCGTGATGTGATTCGATACGGGATTTCTTCTCGGCATTTCGTAGCCTCTCCAAATCCACTGTAATGATATTTCCGATATCCCATTTTCCGCTCTCGAGGCCCAACCATTTCGCAGCAAACATTGCAAACTTATTTTAGTGGAAATGGTGTAAAAGGTTCGTACACCCATGTCATTAAAAGCAGTTTAATTGTCTACATTCAAAGGTACTTATAAAAGTTATAAAAATGTTTTTTTTTTTACAAATACTCTAAAAGTGTATTTGTACTGAATACTTGTTAAGTATGTGAACACGTGCACAAGCTTGCTACTAGCTAGCTACTGTAGCAACAATACACGCCGAGTATTTGAACAGGTAAGCTTGCAACATTGGCTGCAATCGAGAATATATCTCGATGGCTCTCGAGCGGGAGGAACGTGCTGAAATGCGAGAAACTGACAAAGAAAGGAATTCGACACACCTCACCACTCGAGTGCCGCACGCGCGGATTACTGGTATTACCGACCTCAATCCTGGAATAAACTACACTAAAAATACTGGTTGAACGCAAGGATGTCCTTTCGCAGCGTACATTTTTCAGCAATAAAAAGGACCTGTATTCACTATTCAGAAATGTTTACTTTCAAGTTACAAGTTTACTAACTTGTTTATCAAATTACAGTAGGACTAATTTGAAAAGAGACACTGTGCATGTTATCGTGTAAATCTACTTATTTATATTTCATTATTCAAAAAAAAACGATTTAAAGGTACCGTGTACTTACATAATGCCTAATATACAATATATAAATATGGAAAACTTTTCATGTTTTATGACAAAAATATGTAAGTATATTGTAGGCAAACTTAGCACATAATGTTATACACACAAAGTTCAGTCTTTATAATATTGGTTTTATATTCTTACTCCGAAGGATATTGTTGTTTATAATAGCGATGTTGGCGTACCTCTAGGGAGTAATTTGAGAGAAAAGGTAAAGTACTTGCTTACGAACATTTACCTTTTTATACTTTGTAGCTACTGTTATAAAATAATATACAAGCAAAAATAACTTACTCTATTGATAAAGACGTGAGGACACGTCGTAATTTTTGGTAAAAGGATAAAATTTTAATATTAAGGGTGGGTTGCACCAGCTTAGTTTAACTATAACTGTAACTTTAATTATAACTACAGCGCAAAATGTCAAATCTTTGGTTAAGGACGCCATATTTAATGATAACCTTATTACCGCTCATCGAATTTTTTTCGTGAAAATTTACCTACTACATATTATATGGCTCAAAGTGTTGTTATAACAAATATTTTTCCTGACGATTTTTACGGATAATTTAATTTTTTATACTCTCAATCCTATTAACTGTAGCTTTAATAAAAAATAAACGCAACAGACATATTCCGTCAAAATCTGTGGTCAAAGTTAAAGTTAAAGTTAAGTTAGCCTTAACTACAACCATATCTAACTTTGACCATAACTGTAACTATAACCACGCCTCTATAATAGTGCAACCAACTCTAAGGGTGGGTTGCACCAACTTACTTTAACTATAAGTGAAAAATGTCAAATCTTTGGTTACCGGCAAATATGGCGTCCTTGGACGCCATATTTAACCAGAAACACTCATACTTATATCTTTAATTTTTTCGTGAAACTATGTTTCACAGTGTTATATTTTTCCTGTCGATTTTTACGGATAATTCAATTTTTATACTCTCAATCCCATTACCTGTAGGCTGTAGCTTCAATAAAAAAACGCAATATTCAGACATCTGTCAATTTCTGCGGTCAAAGTTAAGCTGTCAAAGCTAAGTTAGCCTTAAGGGCGTTCCCTCCGGAGATCCCGTAATTGACCGTATTTAAAACCTTATAAACTCACAATCTGAAAGCTACAAAGTTATAATAAAAATATAGCAATAATCTTCAGTATATCAACATTCCTTTCCTCGTTTTAAATTTTCTATTTTTGTTTATTATACTCATAATATCAGCTTTAAAAGTAATACCAATTTATTAAAATTCAAGCATACATTCAGTATCTCCTTAGTATTTACAAATTACTTTTATTTCAAACTCACGCCAATAGATCGACAATATTATAAGCTACATATTCGCCGTTTTAAATTTTTTTTAGGACATTTTTGAACTAAGATAAGTAAAAATAATAGGGTTTTGGCGCGATCTCGGCAACGCGTCAAATGTAGGTCGTTTGCTCGGGGGACGGCCTTAACTATAACTATAACTTTAACTTTAACCACGCCTCTGGTGCAACCCACCCTAAGACTATTTTATGCTTTTGTTTCATAATCCAAAGATTATAAGTAGCCATAACATGTACCTATGTATAATTTGTCAGACCCTTCGTAGGATTTAGTTTTGCTCGATCGTATGAATGTCTAGATATTATGTATCCTACTATTATCAGCACAATGATCTATCCTATGCAAGAGTCGAGTTGCAAAATAGAGCTCGTCTCATTAATTAATCTTCAAGATTCATCTGCAGTCAAGAAGCCCACGTAAGTTGGAGTAAGCACTACCTATACGCCCACTAATAGCATTCAAGTGTCAAGTTTCTTATACACATTGTAGCTATCGCTCCGTTGTTAGTTGCAGAGGTCTGTCATCAATCATCATCACTGTTGCCACACGATCTTACGAAATAGAGTTAGGTAGAGATCAACTACGATAGCATGGCGCGCCCCTCCAAAATTCAAAACGTTTGAAGTGCGTTGTCAAAACGTCTGAAGTGCGTTGTCTTGCGCGGTAGGCTAGTTATGATTAGTTGACCAACAAATCTTGGTAATAAGTGACATTTACTGAAATATTACGTGTACAGCGATTGGTTGTATACTTACTACATACAAACTCTTTCATAAGGATGTGACTGCACACATTGTCAGTCATTTGGAGGGGCGCGCCATGTTATCATAGTTGATCTCTAGAGAGATGATCGGTACTGAATGAGTAACATTGATCGGCTTGGCGCCAAACAAATATTTTGATTTTTATCACGAAAAACAAAATGTCACGGTTTGTACTCAAATAATCAGAATACGAAATAATGAAAGTGGAAAATAATGAATATAATGAAGACAAAATATTATTTTGCATAAAATGTGGTGTATTTTAATCTGCTTAACAATACGGCGAAGATAATGAGGTCAGAGAACGTACGGGCAAAAGCGTCGATACAACCAACATGTGTATGATAATTCGATCCTATAAATTGTATTACAGTGCAATGACTTACAGACTACAGTAGGTACTTAATTATATCTTATTACTGTGATTAAGCGAGCAGAACATTCAGTTATTCGCGAACATAGAATAAGAAAGTCTCGCAAACTCTATGTAAAGCTACGGGTAGGTTAAGGCCGTCCCCCGAGCAAACGACCTTGGCCATACATTTGCCGCGTTGCCGAGAACGCACCAAAAACCTATTTTTTTTTACTTATCTTAGTTAAAAATTGACCTAAAAAAATTAAAAACGGGGAATATGTAGTTTATGATACTGTCGATCTATTGGCGTGTGTTTCAAATAAAAGTAATTTGTAAATTCTAAGGAGATGCTGAATGTATGCTTGAATTTTAATAAATTGGTTTTACTTTGGAAGCTATATGACTATAATAAACAAAATCATGACTATAATAAACAAAAATAGAAAATTTAAAACGGGGAAAGGAATGTCGATATACTGAAGATTATTGCTGTATTTTTATTATAACTTTGTAGCTTTCAAATTATGAGTTTATAGGGCTTGAAATACGATAAATTACGGAATCTCCGTAAGGAACGCCCTTAAAGGCCTAAGGCCGGACTCGGTTTTGTTCTTGGTAAATGTAGTATATTTTCCAAACTTCAAGATAGAGTTTATTAATTATAATAATTATTCTAAGCCTATGCTTGAAACTGCGTTTTACAACTTGCTTAATAATCCTTTGTCTGCAAACATTTTGCTAACGGCATCAAAATTAATATTAAAATATTCACTCCCTTAATTCTTTCAGCGCAAACCGAACTGTCGAGAGCATTATTGTCGTGCTCCAATACTCTCAGGTTTGAATGTCTGGGAAGTGGGTACCGTTAGAAAAAAAAAACAAGGTAACAGAAATAATATAATGCAAGTATATTTTTGCATGCTTTCTAAATATTTATTTTAATTTTATTTTACGTAAATGACATGCTTACCCAACTGTGCGCTACAATTTATTTTCCTACTTAACAATTTAAATATGTATTATAAAAACCTTTAAGTAAATTTGAAATTAAAGCTTTCCCGTTTTAAATGCTAAGCTAAAACTACCTACTATGTTTCTAATTATAAATAATTCTAAAGATCATGAAAATCAGGAAAAACAACTTGTAGATATTGTCAGTTGTCACAGCAAATATCTACAAGTATTATAGGTAGGTACTAGATGAGCCGGTGAACTTCGTATCACTTTCCTACTACATAATATGAATAACCTTCCCTGGACTTCTACGAATATTTCAAGGCTAAAATCAGCCAAATCGGTTCAGGCGTTCTCGAGTTTTAGCGAGACTAACAAAATTTTAAATTCATTTTAAGTATTTGCTTAGACTAGATCGAGGGTCACCAAATGGCGGACCGCGGTCCGCATCCGGACCGCCGACCCGTTGCGTGCGGACCAAGCATGTTCAAAGATGAACTTCGTTAAAAATTAATTTCAGTCTCGACATAATGATGAACATGTAGCAACAAAAATTGTCACTTTTCTCATTGATACAAATACCTTTGTAATTTCCGTAATTACATTTGTTTAATTATTATTTTTTTTTAATGTGCGGACCGCGTAGGTCATTTTATTTCTTAAAACGGACCCCGAGCGAAACTAATTGGTGACCTCTGGACTAGATATTATGATAGTAGTTAAGTGAAGTGTGAAAAACATAATATCATCTAATTTTTGAACTAGATTGTAAAGTATTTGGTTTTAAAATTATATTTTGCTGTCACATCAAATGTATCCGATCAAAAGTTGAGGACAATTCATATGAAATTTGCTGACCGTCGGCCACGACTTACAATAATAATTATTGTGCAGATGTGCATACGTAATGCCGCTTCGAAAGCCTTTTGTCTTTGACGACCGCCCTTCATTATAGGAAACTCAGTTACAAGTTACAACTCTTTCATAAGACCAACACTGGTCGCATTTCACTATAGCAATTTCTCAATAACTTTTGTTTGTTCAAAATTAAACCGTTATACATTTCCTGTTTAACCTCTTGACTGGTATTCGTCAAGCTTTGTATCAATAGCTGACATTTATATTGTGAAATTAATGTTATACGTAATTGTATTTGTATTTCTAAATTCGTATCTACTCGTAACTCGTAGGTGCTTACTTAAAATCGTTTGCGGTTAATTACTTTATGAATTGCTTATAGAAAGAGGTGTCGTATTAGTTTCATAATAATTTAACTATTAGACTCATCGTCATCATCATCAAACACTTTTTATAAATTGTCCACGTCTGAACTTAGCTTAGGCCGAACGTAGCCTGTAGGACAAACAAGCTCCAATCATCTCGAAAAGGTTACCATTTTCATCGCTTTTAAGTATCGAATTTTTAACTATCCCACCAAAAACATTGCTTGTAAAATGTAGCCTCAACGACCACATAAGGTTTACCCTGTGAAAAAGATTCGTGATTACATGTAGAGCCAAGCTTCTTCTAGAAGTACACGGCTTAACTCTACTGACCCTAACTCAAACAAATTCTATAATACCAGTATATATGTATGGCTTCGCAGTTTCGCTACCGTCGCAGAGGTGATGTGAATATTTAGTCTGAACTCTGAAGTTAGTAACGAAACAGCCGAGCTCGGAGCTATACATAATATATTTTACTGATATGTAGAATTTGTTTAGTTCGGGTCAGTAGAGTTAGGCCGTGTAGATTCAGAAGCTTGGCTCTACATGAGATCTCTAAAATATATAAAAAATACAGAGTAAACCTTGTGTGGTCGTCGAGGCAACATTTTACAAGAAATGTTTTTGGTAGGATTTGTTCTTTTTGACCGACTTTCAAAAAGGAGGAGGTAATACGTTCGGCTGTATGTATTTTTTTATTATTATTTTTATGTATGTTCAACATTACTCCGCTGTTTGTGTTCCGATTTTCAAAATTCTTTTTGTGTTTATAGGGTTTGACTCGAATTTGGTACCATGTTCATAAAGGTGGTGACCTGATGATGGGATCCATGATTGAGTAATCGAGGGAACTCCTCAATACTTATATGAAAACATAATATGGTGGTTTTGGTTTTATTAGAAGTATATATATACCACCCATATACTTTACTACAATTTTATTTAATATCAATCAATATTTAAAAATAAATTAATCATTAAGAGGTAATACATCAAATACGTTAAAAAATACATTAACTACTTTATAAATAAGTAAGTAAATAATTTTTATATTAATTATTATAGGGAATAATAAAAAAAAAAAAATAATAAAAAAAAAAGAAAGACTATATATAAAAAACTAAATCTAAGTCGGAGGCTGCGGGCAATGTACCCAAGAGGCTGGCAGCATTACCTCGCTGTATCGCAAGACTGATACGTTGGCCGAGGTAAGCGCCAGCTCTGGGATCGTTAGTTTTCTCAACCAGTCTTTGGGATAACTCCTTGAATAGTAGTTTGGCACCAGGGCCCCACGGGCCCAGGGTCTCAACCCCGAAAGGTACAAAAAAGTAATCACTCCCCAGTGCTTCATACTTTCTTCTTTTGTTTGTCTCCGCTTGTGCTGCCGCAGCTCCCGCCTCTCTCGTTGTGGCCGTCACGTGCGACGCCGCCAGCGTATCCACGCAGGTGGCGTCCCATACGAGAGGCCTCCCACGGCTCCACGGAACGAGCGTCATTCCGTCGGGCCTTTTGCCGTCGTCACGTGCGATACCGTTCGGCTCAAGAGTGGCCGGCACGTTGACGGAGACAAGGGCCCTGCGGATCACGTCGTTCAAGGAAGCATGGCGGGACTGGCGGCCGGCACTGCGTCGACAAGACAGGCCGTGATGACCCTGGCGGTCTACTGCGGCGCCGCAGTGGCAGCGATGGGGTTCGCTGATATTGGCTCCTAATCGCAAACTGAGTGATAGATTGAATGTATGATTATCTAATAGTGTTCCGGTATTGGATGATGGGTTTGCCTGGAGCCAGTAGCCTGATTCCGGCTCGGCGGACGCTAGGAGACGCGCGCGATCTGTGGTGGACGAGGAATTTAGTATGTCTGTTAGTGCCAAATTAATTAGGGGTTCATCCCAATTCTTTTGGATGTTGGGGTTAGCTGGAACGTCACTGGGACAAACACGCTTCCAAGCGTTGATCGCCTCAGCTAGTGACTGAATGCCTATGTTTCCAAAAGAATTGGTGATGATTTTGATGAAAAGAGGATGAATGCTGTGAGCTGAAGAAAGGAAGGCGGGAAGAGACACGCTGGACACACTTGCATACTATCTAATAGAATCTTCAACGAGCATTCTATTAGTTGCAAGTTGTAACTTGTAAGTACCTATAGTTTAAAAATCGATACTAGACCGATAAAAAGTCGATACCTCGTGTATTATAGCGGACAAGTGTGTATCGCGTTACAAAAATCTTGTGTCGTCGCCCGCATCCTGTTCTTTAAATATCCGGGACTTTTTTTCTCGCCTTCAAGTGCAGTCTGTAGTCTCTATATTATGTACTCTATAAGATTACCCATATTATAAGAAATTCCTTAAAAAGTTAAGGTGGTGAATTGTATAGAGAAAGTAATATAAGTATTTTTATGCAGGTTCTAATAGGTAGGTACTTACTACGTTATTATCTCATCTCAACTATATGGCGTTATTGGATTTAAGGCTTAGCACGAAGTTATAATTAATTTGTTCTTAGTTGGTTAATATCAACTTTGATATGAATAACTATTTCTAATGAGGTCAGGTCTGAGGTCAAATCCACTGGAGTGCGAAGTTTTGCCGCCGGTGGATGGTGAAATTTACATATTCGCTCGTCGTATGTACCTACTATGCTACATATTAGTACTATGGCATAGACGTTAGTGGACACAGTTGTTAAATAATCACTAATAATAGTATTTAAAAAAAAATATAAAACCGACTTCAAAATTGTACGTAATTGAGAATGAAAATGGCCTTATCCCAAATACTACTGAACCGACTTTGATGAAACTTGTAGTGTTCCCTAAGTTGAACAATACCTAGTACAACAAAAAAGATTTACTCAAATCGGACTTGTAGTTCCGGAGATATGCGAACACAAACATAAAAACATACATACATAATACACTTTTGATATTTGACACATTTGTTCAGACGCTGATATAGACTAACATACACGAAAATTAGGAAGTTCTGGAAATATTACATACATATACGTCGAATTGATAACCTCCTTTTTTTGAAGTCGGTTAAAAAAAAGAAATGCTGGAAGAATTGAAGAAACACGTACTCACCGATGAAAATGAATACCAATGAAGCAACAGTTATTAAAGTCTCTAAATGTAGAGCTAGATTATCTTGCCTTGGCTTGGCGACATGGAAAACAAAATAATTTAAATTTTAAACGTGAGGTCTGTTATACACATACCTATAAATGTTATATTCAAACAGCATTTCAAGGACCACATCAAGACGATGAAAAATCAGAATATTATAAGTTCATTACGAAAGAGTTAACTGTGACCTAGTATGTCGTGACTCGTGACCCAAAATCTAAGACAGGGATCACCAAATGGCGGACCGCGGTCCGCATCCGGACCGCCGACCCATTGTGTGCGGACCAAGCTCTATACATATTAGCTCCGTGGGACCAAGCATGTTCAAAGATGATCTTTGTTCATCGTAGGACTTCGACATCTCCAGAATTTAATGTCAATATCTATAGCTTGCACCAATTATCTACAAAAATAGTTACTTTTCTCATTGTTATCTAAATAAATACCTTTATAATTTCCGTAATTACCTTTGTTTAAATTTTTTTTATAAAATGTGTGGACCGCGAAGGTGTCATCATGTCTTAAAACGGACCCCGAGTGAAACTAATTGGTGACCCCTGATCTAAGAGATGCATTGGATTACAAGAAAGTTTCGATTTTGCCAATCCATAGTCACACTGAAACATCTCAAAAGAAGATACATCTTCAATAAACAGTAATAGGAAGTAGCAGTTTTTTCTTCCACGAGGCAATGAATCGGATCGGCTTCACACGGGCGATTTCGCATACGTAACCTACTGATCGACTAACCAATTTCAGTTATCACCATTGATCTCTATTTTTTACTCGGCTAGCTGACAGATTTTATACTATGACTTGATTTACTACTCTTACTAGCTAGCTTTTACCTGTTAAACCTGTCTCGTTAAACGTGGACGCTTACCTAAAATAATTGTTCTTGTATTAGACTGTTCATGCTATCGCGCGCGAGCAGCCTCACTCGTCAGAGAGTGAGTAAGGGGTCGGACCCCTTAAGAGCAGGGGGGATCCGTGTCCCCACGTCAGATGAAAATAGCTTATTTTCGTAGCTCTCCCCAATATTGCCCGATTAGAATGTCACACGTGTGACTTTAGGGGAGGGGGCCAGGCCTCCTCATTGTTTATCTCCAAACCAACTAGCAACAGACTAGTTATAGCCACGATTAAACTACCATGGTCTTAACCAGACCAGTAGCTTAGACCCTTTCGAAAAAAAAAAAATGTTTAATACTACGATACTACCAATACTTATCAATTATTGCTATTAATAAAGTACGTGTGGTTAAGGTTAGTTTTTAGGGTTCCATACCCAAAGGGTAAAAACGGGACCCTATTACTAAGACTTCGACATCTGTCTGTCCGTCTGTCTGTCTCCAAGCTGTATCTCAAGAACGGCTATAGCTAGATTTCTGAAATGTTCACAGATTGTGTATATCTGTTGCCGCTATAACAACAAAATACTAAAAACAAAAATATAAATTAAATATTTAAGGGGGTCCCATGTTGTATGGGAGCCCCCGTAATTTTTATCCTATTTTTTGCTCGATATCAATAATGGCAATAGGTAATTGGTATTTAAAATGTTCACAAAATACTCAGTTGTAGATATTTATAATGTAATAAAATTAATAATATTAAAATAAAATTTATAATTGGCTCCCCATACAAAAAAAAACATATTTTTTTTAATCTATTTTTGCTCTATAATGGTACGGAATCCTTCTTGCGCGACTCGCACAGCGCACTTTGCCACCGAATACATATTACTTTAACAAACTTGGCTGATTTTTTAGGACTCATGCAAATCTTGTCCGAAAAGTAGCAACGTTTCTAATCGTATTTTAAATTACTGCAGTCAAAATATCTCTTACTAAGGTGTTTTAAAAAGAAAAAGCTCAAACTCTTTTCGGGAGGTTTTTTCATTAAAATTAATTTCGTACCTTTTCGGATCTTCGTTATTTCAAAGCTTCGTGCTCTTTTGTTCAAATAGTTGCCTGGACCTTTTTCGATACAATGTTAGTTCAATGTCAAGTCGGAAGCTAGACAATTTTTGAGATAGCACCGCGCCAGCAACAGCAAACCGGCTTGACGGCAAATGCAGAGTCAACAGGTAGGCTATAGGGCACTGACCTACAGTCGCCGCCGGTGCTTGCTGCATGAATGGCACAAGCTGTACAGCTGGTAGAATAAGTGCTGCAAGCAGTCAGGACGATTTTATTCCACAACTGTTCAGACATAAGAGAGATTGGAAACTACATAATGTAACTTAAGTGCGTGATACGTCTAACAAATTAACAAAGAAAATTGAATAATTGTAATTTAAATCAAATTGTGCTAAAGAACTAAAGTAATTAGATGAATCTTAAGTTCCTTGTAAGTTTGAATACTTGAAAATTCTGGTAATTATAATAACTTATAACCTCCTCCTTTTTGGAAGTCGGTTAAAAAGTTACTCACCTTATCCTCTCAACTGAACGCGAAACACTTCGTTTCGAGTTAGTTGCAAGCCTATGTCCTTATGAACTGAAGGGTCTACTTTCACCGGTTAACGCCAGACCAAAGAATCGAGAACCATATACGGCCCTCTCTTGCGTTAAGCACGAGTCGTTTTTGCGTTTTTTTATTGATACAGTAACGTTCAATTGCAAGTTGCAACGGTAAATTACAAAAAGCACTTCACACACACTAATATTCGGCCACTTCTGAATCACTGCACAACTTTAATAGACATTTACAAATTTTGTCTCATGATTAACATGCGCGGGCCACAAAAGCAGTAAACTTTTTTTAGATGTCGGTTAAATTTAACAACACGTCAATCCATGGCGACGGCGCCGCGCGAATGGCATTCAAAGTTTTGTTGCCGCCTGCCGGCTGGCCGCGACTCGCAAGCGACGAGCGACTGTGAATATAAAGGCTGTCACAGACAGAGCAGGTAATGTAAAGATGTATATTTTGGCACGATACAATATATTTCTATTAAAATCGTACACAACAGCTATAATGTAAAAATATACAATAAAGCTGTTTTGTGTGGTCTCCTGACGATTTCTAGAGAAAGATGTATCGAGATGCATCGAGATGTATTGTGCTATAATATACATCTTTACATTACCTGCTCTGTCTGTGACAGCCTTAAAGCGACAACCGCGGTGAAGTTTGAACCGTTTGGGAGAAAAGAATGGCTTTCTGAGAAATAAAGCACGTGAGCGTGACAGAAGATATTATAACGACAATGCGTGCGACGGAGACCTTCCATAAGCCCCCAATACACGCTGGTCGCTGCCTTTGTGCAGAAAACATGTTAATTGTTATACATAACCAATAATAATTTTTAGCGTAACAGCTAAGCAGATACCATTTTAGTACAAACTACAAATAAAATATTCTTATCGGGGTTAAAAAGAAATTAAAAAATGACATAATAATAACAGCTATAGTTATGTTACTTTAACGATTGAATATACGGTACTATCACTTTTCGATCATATTAGGTACAATGACAAAAGGTGATATAGGTACTACCTCTACATTCAATATTCGTGCAGGAGAGTTATGCCACTTCTTAACTATATATTTTTTTGTCTGAGGTGAACCAAGTTTTGATCCAATAGAAAACATAGTTTTATGTTTCATACTGTATTATTGCTTATATTATATATAACAAAATATTATTACTAAGCCTATGAAATACAAAAATAACACTTAATTTGTGTTCATCCAAATCCCTTAGTTATTAGATTTTAGACGATTTTAAACAATAGTGATTTTAGTTTTCGTTCATAAATTCATAATACTTATTGTTATACAACCTTAGGTATACTTTATACACACCAAACTTACAATTTGTATACTACAAAAATATAACAACTAATAGAATAATTGTCAATTATTATTGAAATCCTAAGTTACAGTACAATTACAACAGGCACAGCACAAATAAAAATATAGAGTATATTATGTGCACTATACAAAAATGAATTGTTTTACTTTAAAAAAATAGATCTAGTTTACTGTACAGAAAGTACAGTATTTAATATTTAAAAATATTATAGGGTATTACAGCTCATATTATAAATGAGAGTATTTAATGTACAAAAGAAGGTAACAGATTAATGTTCTCTTAAGGCACGGATTATTAATTAATACCAGGACATTTTAATGAGTTCTAAACTAAAAAATAATTTTTCAGACTAAATTGATTCTAAACAAATTATATAAATTTTACTGTTTATAATACAATAAATAAAATAGTTTAATGTGACTTTACTTTGTTTCTGAATTTATTAACATTATTTACAAATTGACCTTAATGTCAATAATCAATAATTATAAGCATAAAAACCCAGCACTTATGTAATACTTCACTAATTAAAAGGATAATAATTATAAGGCATCCATTACATGGTAGGTTCCTCGTCAGTCAATTCCATCAATCATGAATTATGTTTGACTGATGGTGACTGATGGACTGACGAATGTATCCAGATTTTCGTCAATCACCGTCAGTCACACTTACATGGTAGGTTACCCATCAGTCAGTCATGACTGTGGTAAAACTGACAGCAAAACCTACCGTCTAATGGATGCCTGAGGTCTAACAAATTATTTTAATTATGTCTGCAGCTGAACTGTTTAGAATTTAGATGCATACAAAATTAGATAAATAACAATAATTTTGGAAACAAACAAGTGCAGTAAACAAAGCATAATATTGTAAAAAAATCCAGCTACACATAATAATAAATAGCAATCGTGAAAAAATGAGACACAATAGCTTATCTATTGTTATCGCGGCCGGATGTGGCCCGCTTGGGGCTTGATGAATTAATTACTTAAATGAACTGGTAAATTACACAAGATATTTAGAGATACATTTTGGAAGTAAAAATATTACAATATTTTTACTTAGTCTGCATAGTCAGATTATAAGATTATCAACACAATATTTATTTTATACACTTAAATAATACTATTAATAATACATTATCATTGTCTTATTAAATCTACAGGAATGCTATTGTCTGTTTGTAAAAGTAAATTTGATGTGAGATGTGGTGGTGGCGGTGGTGCTGTCACACCTCCAAGCTTTGTACTTCTCGTTGGCGGCAAGCTCAGGAATCTCTTCCGTAATGTTAGCACAATGGTATTAATAAACCCTATTATAATATAAATACCACCAATAATAGAGAATAGTCTCAACATAAACTGTAACAAGTTCTCTCTTTCCTGGTAAACTGTCACCTTTAGACCTGCAAAGTCATATTTAAAATATATTCCTGGCACTCCATGTGAACCTTTCGAATGGCTCACTGGCCTTTCCAATTCTTTAACTGAGTACTGATTGGCTTTAATCATATCAAATTCTGTATAAATTACAGTTGGAACGACATCAATGAAGTACTGATACAAAGTGTTTTCATCTTTTGCAATTTTTTCGTCTCCTTCTAAAGGATAAATTATGCCTCTATATGGCAAACCGAAGCTTAGTCTGTGTATCCTGTGGCTAAAGTTTTGAGGAGTATCATCAAAAAGCATGTTCAAATGTATATGACCACGGGGTAAATGCAGACTCTTTCCTGCTGTTATATGAAAATTTCCAGCAACTTTATTCAACATCAAATTTCCTTCCAATCTACAGGCGTCGGGCCTTCGGTTTGGTTTTATTTTCCTTTCGGGTATAGTCGCTCGTATCGATTCGTGTCCTCTTTTCCACATCAATTGATATATGGAATGATATTCTTCTCGTAAGTATGAATTCAGATGCTTGACAGCGTCGAAAGCATCTTGTTGTTCTTGCGATAACTCAAACCATGTATCTTCTTCGCGTAGTTCACCAAAACTATAAACACTTTGAGACGTGGAGTCCAAAATATCAGCACCGATGTTCGAACACGGCATTGCGACCGTTATATCAATGTTTATTAGTACTCTCCAGTCATAATTAGTATCAGGCACAAATTTAAAAACAAGATTGCTATCTAAGTAATATGTTACTTCGCTGTAGACCAACCACACAATTAATAGAAATGTTAAAACAGTAAAAGTACCGCCTACCGGCGTACTATCGGTGAACTCGTTCGGTACTTTGGGAAAAGCATCTAGTTCTCTGACTTTTTCCACTATTTTCTTTTTCCCTCTGTATCTAATCATGATTAACAATTGTAAGAAATATTTTCATAAAGATTCATTTACACAAATAGAGGTAGATATTAGCAGAAATTTCTTCTCGTAGAAAAACACTGCAAGAAAACTCAAAACTCCACAGTAAACGTTGACGGTTGACACTTGACGTAGGACGTCACTTGTCATAATTCATACGTCAACGTCACGTCAATGTCACGATACGTTGATTTTTTTGAAGTAGTAGATAGTCGGATCACGGAAGAAGTAAAAAGAAAACATAATAATATTATTGTTATTAAAAAAATATACGATGTAGAGATAAACTACGATAACATCACAGATTAGTATGGATAACATGGCGCGCCCCTCCAAAATTCAAAACGTTTGAAGTACGTTGTCAAAACGTTGCTATGATTAGTTGACCAACAAATCTTGGTAATAAGTGACATATTACAAGTACTGGTTGATTGGTTGAATACCTAAGTTTACTACAATATAGTACATACAAACTCTTTCTTAAGGCCTGTATTCACTTTGATTAGTGCAAGTGCAAGTGACTAGTAATTGAGGCAGTGGAGTGCAGGTGTGTAGTGCAAGTAGTGTCCAATTCTTGTTTAGTGGCTCTTTAGTAATTTAATTTAGTAAATTCAGTAGTAGCTATCAACACGAGCGTCCAAGTTTCAAAAATAAAACTGCCATTTTGACATGTCCTTCATTTTAGTATTGGTTTTACTAAAAACTATTTGACCATGAAGTATTTTTATATGTCCTTTCCCAGGACTCAAAATATCTCCATGCCAAATTTCAGCAAAATCGGTTCTGACTTCTGAGGTATAAACATGAAGAGATAACAGACAGACAGACACACATTCGCATTTATAATATTATTAGTATATTAGTAAGTAATAAGTATGGATTAGTATGGAAGTAATTGAAAGGGTGTCCTTTTGTACTTTTAATAGGTATATATAATAACTAGCTGTTGCCCGCGATTTCGTCCGCGTTAGCAAAATATTATAATAAAGATGGACAGTTTTCCCCTTTTTGTGGTTCCTTATTATAAAGGGTAAAAACGGGACCCTTTTTAAGCAAACGTCAAACGCAAACGTCAATAAACTTTCATGTTTCTAACTCAAGAAATGACGGACTTTCATTGAAACTTTCTACCCCAATTTCACCCCCTTGGGGGCAGAATTACCAGAAACGCTTAATTACGTATTCATTCATTTTTAATTAGTAGCACAAAAATAAAGTTTCATATCTCTAACTCAAGAAATGACAGACTTTCATTCAAACTTTCAACCCCAATTTCACCCCCTTGGGGGTAAAATTTCCAAAAACGCTTAAATACTTATCCATTCATTTTTAATTAGCGGTCCTAAAATAAACTTTCATGTTTTTAACTTAAGAAATGACGGACTTTCATTTAAACTTTCAACCCCTATTTCACCCCCTTGGGGTACACCAACCAACCAACGCTTAAACACGTATCCAATCATTTTTAATCAGTTGCTCAAACATCAAATTTCATGTTTCTAACTCAAGAAATAACGGACTTTCATTCAAACTTTCAACCCCGATTTCACCCCCTTGGGGGTATAATTTCCAAAAACGCTTAAATACATGTCCATTCATTTTTAATCAGTAACCCAAAAATAAAGTTTCATGTTTCTAACTCAAGAAATGACGGACTTTAATTCAATTTTCAACCCCTATTTCACCCCCTTCGGGTCTAAATTTTCAAAATTCCTTCCTTAGTGGGTGTCTACTTAATAAAAAAACCCTACTCACCAAATTTCGTGGCTGTAACGTTAACAGTTTTTGCTCAACGATGATGAATCAGTCAGTCAGTCAGGACTTGTAATTTTATAAGTATAGATGATATACTATATCTATGGACGCTTCACACGGCACGCCACGTCAGTCTGGCCCATAAAGTTAATATACCTATCGGAATAATAGTAACAATCTCGAGCTGTCAAACGAAACCAAAATTGGTTTTCATCTATCACGCACTTTGCACTCGCAAAAAATAGAACACGCTTTTAATCACGTTACTACGCAGCCGACTAGTCACTTGCACTAATCAGTCGCTGTCCACACTTACTTTCTACTAATCACTCATCACCTGTACTAGTCACCTGCACTTAATCACTAATCAAAGTGAATACAGAACTAATCACGTTACTACGCAGCCGGCTAATCACTTGCACTAAACAGTCGCTGTCCACACTTACTTTTTCCTAATAACTAATCACCTGCCCTAATCACTTGCACTTATTACTAATGCGAGTGAATACGGGCCATTATGGATGTGACTTTAATACACATTGAAACAGTAATTTGGAGGACCGCGCCATGTTATCGTAGTTTATCTCTACAGCTTGGCCAGAAACAGTTTAATGAATAATCAGTACACCGCGTCCATCCTAGTTCCTACGACGATGCACACATTACACAAACATAGTGCCAATCATAAACTTTTAATGCTAAGACCAACAAAGAGTGCGAGAGAAAAGAAAATCCTTTATGGAATTATAACAAGATGAAAAGAGAGCGGCAGTCTAATGTAAATTGTAACCACTTTTATTTGACAGGTCGTCAAAAGTCGTCAATCGTTTTTATGCCCTTTCGGTATTTGCAATTTATTGTTTAAATCCTTTTTTAATTTTCATCAAATACTATTATAAATAGTAACTTGTTCTGTGAGTGATTGCAGTATAAATCATAAGAATAATCCTGAAAAATATACATTTCACAGGTAATTAATCTTCATGTCCTAATTGCTACGATGTGTGTACTATTTCAAATAAAATATTGTGAATCCTCCCTTTTACTTTCATATTTTGCGTAACTAAAGGTATTATTGTTCTTATATTACACAAATTTTGAAGAAAACTTTTTCATCAAATTTTTTTACAAATACGCTAGTGCTTGAATCAAATTTATCGATATGCTTATCGATATTTTACAATAACATAAAACTAAAATAAAAATCATTTACCTTTATATATTTATCACCTTAAAAAGGACATATTATCTTATTTTAACGATTATTTTTAAATAATAATAATCTTTTGACATACCTAATATAAAATCAAGGTTTTACAGATCAGTCACTTGTATCTGATACTCATTGGGTGTTTTCACACTGCGACGGTAACGACACGACACGATACCACAGAATAGATAAGGGCCACCGCACATATAATACAATTTCAAGTTGGCCGACTAACGTACAAACTATATTGCGTAGTGTCACAATTTAATTGGACAACTTCATCGTGTACGCTGCCAGCCGCAGACTTTTAGATTTATTTGGTAACGGTGTTGCTAGCCTAGCGACGTGCGTGTTAAAATGCGTAAAAAGCACGCTTTTATTGTGGCACTACGAATAATATAAACTAAGGAAATGTAACTCCCATACTATTACCGTTTTAAATTTGGTTCCATTCGAACTGTCATGTAACGTCGAACTGGCGTAAGAAACTCGTACGGGGCCCACTTTTTACCAAAAAGTGAGGAAAAAAAATAATCTTTTAAAATAAAATGTACAATGCTGTAACTAAAAATTATACAATGTAAACATAGATAGGTACATAATAATTATTGTAAGCCATGTAGAAGTAGCCTTGCAAGCAGTCATTCAGCATTCTACTCCCAAGATGTGCCATCGTTTAGGAAATCATTGACCTTAAATAGGCTTTGGCACAAAACGTTCTTTGACTACTTTTTAAATTTATAAACGAAAGATTTTGAACGTTTTCTGGGATTCTATTGTAAAGGCGTATACATTGACCTTTAAAAGATTTACTGACTTTACTAATTCTGATCACCGGCAAGACTATGAAAAGTACCAATAATAGGATCATAATGTATGGTGTAGCGATGATGATGATGATTAATGTAATTAGCATAGTAGCTTATGCTTTTGGTTCTTTAAACAACGCTGAAACTCCTAAAAATGTATGTATAAGGAATCCGGAGTTCTGTTCAGCACCTTCAGAACCGTGGTATACCATGGTGAAAAACATTACTTTTTGGTAGCATATAATCAAAATACATCATATAAATCCAAAATAACCATATATTCCCATTTAAATATCAAGGAGTCACCTCGATTTCTCATGGTTTCCATCACAAGACCACCACTTTTGTGAACATGGTACCTACTCGGAACAATACAATGTACAACAAAAGAAAAATTTTGAAAATCGGTTCACAAACGGCGGAGTAATCGTTGAACATACATAAAAAATATATCCACAGCAGAAAGTCTAACCTCCTCCTTTTTGGAAGTCGGTTAAAATAATTGTAATAAAAAGTATTATGATATTTTATGATATGTATTTAATTTAAGAATAAAATATAATATATTATGTGTGTTGTTTACTTTCAACGTAAACTTTCAATGTAAGGGCTGATTTACCAGATAGATTTTCACACACATTTTTTTGCCAATTAAAATTTATAATACCTAACTAGCTGTTGCCCGCGACTTCGTCCGCGTAGTATTCAGTTTATAGCGTGCGGTGTCAACAAAATTGTTGTCAAATTAAAACCCTTCCCTTAAATCAAAATACCTACACAAAAACAGCTGTGCAGTGTGAACATAATATTTCATTTTTATTTTAAACTTTATTTATACCAAATTTAAAGCTTATTTAGCCCCCCATTACACAACTTTAGCTTTACCCATAAACTATTTATCATTAGTAGGTTTAAGGTTACGTACTACATAGATAAAGTATCTAGTACTACCTACTGAATAATGAGTTATTTATTAACGTGTATGACAATCGAAAAAATCGGAAAACTTGGTTCAACATGGTACCACCTCTTATAGAAAGACGTATGAGCAAGCGATAGCGCGATGTAGGAGACTCTTGGCGCCATCTATTATGAATTTTTGGAACTAACTTATTTTGAACAAATTTACGCATTTTCACTCCTTTACAACCCCTTTTTTCCAGTTAAAAAGTAGCATATGTCCTTTCTCAGGCTTTAGACTATCTGTGTACAAAATTTCATTACAATCGGTTCAGTAGTTTTGGCGTGAAAGCGAGACAGACAGACAGAGATACTTTCGCATTTATAATATTAGTATAGATTTGAAATACAAAATCTGTCAAAGTTGCATATTATTTATTTCTTATAGAAACTCAGGTAAAATAACTCGAACGGACTATACTATCGATAGCAAAATACTATACTATCGATAGTAAAATATACATCACTAGCACACGCACACATTGACAGATCAAAAATGGTCACGCATTTTCGGGTTGTCAGGTGGTCTATACGACAGTATATTATAAGTTTATGGTGCCAATAAAAGTGAAGTAAACTACGACAATAATTATTATTAAAGTGACTTTTGCATTTTATATCGCCAAGTCGCAGATTGTCTCGATTCGGTTCGCTGTGAACTGACCCTTAAACTGTAACGTTATGTGAAATCAAACATCTACATTAGCGGTCCCCCAAAACACCTTGACAACAATAATTATGGACTAAAATATTACAATATAATATAGTGCGTTTCATCCACTCATCAAATAGTTCTTTAGAGGACCGGTTGGTCTAAGAGTTCACTAGAGGTCGGAGGAGTAAAGAGTAAAACTCGATTTACTGTGGTGAACTGGAGTGCTTTATTCATTTTTCATTTCGCAACTTCCCATACGCCAAGGCCCGCGAAGGGGCCTCGGGTGGGAAACCATGGTCAGGGGCTTTGCCCCTCTACATGGGATAATACAAATAATAATACCGTTTTAGGACGGCGTACGGCGCCGTGTCGTGTTTTTGTGTCCCGGCCGTTACCCATCCCTATTAATGTACCTGTATTTCATATTGTTCGGCCCGATATCGGATATCAGTTCATACATTTTACTTACCGCGATAACGGATCGACGTCCGACACCGATATTGGATCGGATAGTGTGGAAACGCCCTAAAATGGCCCATTCACTATCCTGCATGGCAGTAAGCCGTGCCGTCCGCCGGATTCACAGTTTACTAGTTTACTATCCTGCATAAGCCGGCGGACAGCAAGGCGGACTGCTGTGAATTAAGGCTAATGCTACACCCATGGACGGATGGATCATAGCTACTTCTAAATAATGAAATAAAAAAAAACTTTACGTCCACAAAGTTTTGACGTGGTTTTGACGTTTATTTTGTCAACACACTTTTCAAGCGGAATTTAGATTTTTACTAGCGAATAGCAAAGAAAGTCGAAATTAAAAGACGAGTGACAAAGAATGACATTGTAGTTATATCAATTTGCTTAATATATTTCTATTTATAACTGCAAAAGCAACACTATATTTATGCAGTCCGACAGTGAGGAGGGCTTACTGCATTCATGCTTTGGCTCATTGAAAAACGCAGTCATGGGTTGCTGCTACGGAATATGCCAAAAAGAAACAAATCCCCAGGTATTTCTACTACATGTAGACATCCACGTAGAATGTATTTCGTTATAATCCATAATCACCTTTTACAACTTATATCAATGTTAGTTTAAAACAGAAACACATCTGTTGTAATATAAAAATGTTTATGGATGACTAATTATTTCCTGGTAATTCATAGTAATGCGTATTACTATCATAAAATAACAAAACATTACAATTATAAACAATAATCAATAGGTGTATGTATTGTATTATCTCTTTATTGTAGTTCAGAGTACTACATATTATGGTTTCCAAGGTTCCTTGTCTTTGCTTGCGTGCTTTGCTAATAATTAATAAAATAATATGAACTTATATTTTAATACTTTGTATTTCTTTAGATAACAAGATTGTTCATTCTTTTTACTGAATGTATGATACACATGTTATATTATGATAAACAATAGGATTACATCAGGTATTGCTTAAAAATTTAGAAGTAAAAAAGGCATCCAATCCAAATGTTATGGTGGCACTTCACATGGCTATTTGTATTTGGGTATTTGATGTATTTGCCAAACAATCACCATGTGATGCTATGTTTGACAAAGTATTGGCCTTATTTGCCTATTTGACAAATATGACCAATACCAAATACACATTCCTTTGTCGGTTTTTGACGCACATCAAAGGAGTCAAATAGGCAAGTAAACAAAATCAAGTAAAAGTTTGGTATTTCACGTCCATGTGTGAAAATAAAAATATGTTTTCTTTTACTAAATCACTGCATAACGTGCTTGTCATTATATTATTTATAAAATATCCATAGTTCCATACTATCCATACTAATATTATCTGTCTGTCTGTCTGGCGCAACGTGTTGTTGTTTTTTTTAATATATTATATTGTATAAGTAAAGTAATCTTATCTCAATAAATAATAAAAATAAGTATAGTTTTATTTTAATGAATATAATTTAATTATAATACTACTAGTTGATGTCTGCTACTATATTGCGCCAGACAGACAGAGAGACAGACATTAATAATTATTATTAGTACGGATAGTATAAAACTATGGATATTTTATAAATAATAATGATAAACACGTTATGCAGTGATTTAGTAAAAGAAAACATATTTTTAGTACGCTTGGTAATTCAAATATAATCTTCCATAGGTATGGATGATTAATCAATAAAAAACAAATCAAGAAAATGAATAGCATATGAGACACGACACGAATTTCGCGTTATGGCCTTTTTCTGTTGCCAGAACGCGTCGTGGCCGTTTTCATTAGAGTCACGACGCGAAATTCGCGTCGTGACTGTTTCACTGTGACCACAACGCGTTGTGAGCAATTTTTTCGCTCACTGAGCGATTTCGGTCTTTGAGCGTAACATGTACGTCAATAATTTTGCCAAATGCAACAAATAGCCAATAGCAAATATCAATAGCCATGTGCCACCATTATATTTACTGATTATTTATGTAATGACACAGTAATAAAACTGATAATAAACTAAATAAACTGCTGCACAAAATAAAATCATTAGGGATATAGTATATTTTTGCTTTAGGATAATGCTATAAATGAAAGAACACACCTACTAGAAGTGGCAGAACAGCAGCAAGAAACTCCATCGGTGAACACATGCGCTTCCACTCCACCAAGGAAGCCCGATGAACAGAGTGCACTTAGTAGGATATTACATGAGACTGCAACGTAAGGCACTATACAGAATTACTTGACTACTTCATATTTCATTCCAATACTGCATAATGTAGCTAAACACTACATTCTATTCTCAAGTTTCAATAGAGACATTGATATACAAAAAGCTTTTGTATATCAATGAGTAGAGAATAAACTTACTAATAGTACTTTGTAAAGTATTGATGCTCTCTATACTCAATTTATGGGTAATACGTGGCTGTGGCTGTATCAAGAGATTTTTATCAATCTTATTATTATATTTAGAAAATATAAGTTCAATTTGCAATGTATATTTTTAGTAATGTGATTGACGTGGGAGCACTGGGGCCATATTCTTTGGAAGCTAGTGCGTACAGCGAGAGAGTGAGAACATACACCACCAGGGCAGCCGGGGCGGCGCTTCCGACCGCGCCACGTGTCAGACTGCTGACAGATCTCCCGCCAGCTATTAGAAGGTCTATGCTCGCTGCTCCCGCATTGTCTGCTGCTGACAAAGAACTGGTAAGTGCACAGTAGTGAACTACATATTTTATCAACCAAAGAGTGAAACCACATGCAATATTGTTTCTTGGAAAAAGCGTGACTTTAAATAGTAGAATTACTTTTATCCATAATTTTTAAAATCTACTTCCATATGATTGCAGATAACAAATGCTGTGAAGAAAGCTGCAGCGGCCATATCTGAGTTGCATGTGGAACATCATGAGGACTTAGTGGTTCCGTTCAGAGTGCCATAGCAGCGGAGCTCGGCCTCCATGAACGTGCCTATTGACCACATGGAGGGAGGGAGTGACAATTATTTATAACTATCCAAATAATAACATTTTCCAAGATGAACAGTGTTACGAAGAAAGCAATTTTATTATAATTTCTTCTAAAACTATTATACATCATTTATTTAAACATAACCAAACCATGCAAGGGAAAAGTGTGTGGAAAGAGGAGCTCACTCACAGTGTGCAACAAGTGTGTAGTTTTTTATACAACCAAATAAAAAATTATTGAAACTGTTTGATGTTGACGACGCGGCGCAGGCTTGTAGTTGCATACCAGACTCACAAATATTATTTCGACCACACGTTGCAAGCTCGTTCCGCTTTTCACTTCGCAACTGGCTAGTGCGTGCCCTGCTGATAGGCCTGGAGATAGTGACACAAAATTCTTGGTGATTTGTGCCAGTATGGCGGTTTTACAGGGGTATAATTACGTAAAGGCAAAAAGGAAAATGATGGTCATAGCGCTCGCACTGGCAGCCCAAACGCGTGGGCGTTAATCGAACGTGTCGGATAAATAACGAGTGTCGAACGATTTGTTCCACAAAAATGCTTGTATTTTCAGATAGTCGAAAAAAAATAAGTAGGCGAAAGCGTAATGCCATACTTGTCGGGTGCGGCTTACAGCCCGCCATACCGACGCGAATACGTTAATTTTAATAAAAAAAATGAACCATTTGTACCAGGCTAATTTTTGCATAGCTAATCATCGTCGAGTAGCCATTCACGAAAAAACTCAAACTCAAACTCAAACTCAAACTCAAATTTTTTTATTCAGAATAAATTTTTGCAAATATTTTCTGAAAGTCTACATGATGCCTACCACCGGTTCGGGAACTAACCCGGCGAGAAGAACCGGCGTAAGAAACTCGCGTAAGAAATCACCTTATTAAGAAACCGCGTAAGAAATTACCTTATTTAGAAAATCACCTTACCACACTTTTCCGACAGCGCCCAATGGCCGCCATACCACTGCAAAGGTGTAAGATTTTTTTTTCGCCAAACGATTTGTGCCAGTATGGCATTTAAATTTTTGGAAAGTATTTGACAAAATATGACCGTTATTATTTTTCCCATACTTCTAGTAGGGGAAAAAAGTGCTGCCATACTTGAAATATTTATTTGACACGTTTTAAAAATACGACTATAAGATACGTAAAATCATATTTTACATCATGGCATCATTGTAGTCTCGTCATTTGACAATTGTACCAAAAAAAAATTGTTACAGATTGTAACCATGGGGCGGGATGACTATCGGACTTGAGCAAAAAAGTGATAAAAATTGGACGATTTGTACCAGTACATTGGCATTTGGATTTTTGGAAATTATACGATACAATGTGACCATTATTATATTTGCCATACTTGTAGTAGACGGAAAAAGTGGCGCCATACTTGAAAAACCGTTTGAGTTACATATGAAATCTTAGGATTTCGAAAAAAATATTATTCACATTCGCTGCCTCTCACAGGTATGGCATTATCAGACTCCTATTTATGATCATATAGGGAACTGTTAAAAAAAGTTTCAGGGGAGTACAAATCGTTTGGCGAAAAAAAAAACTTACACCTTTGCAGTGGTATGGCGGCCATTGGGCGCTGTCGGAAAAGTATGGCAAGGTGATTTTCGTGAATGGCTACTCGATGATTAGCTATGCAAAAATTAGCCTGGTACAAATGGTTCAATTTTTTTATTAAAATTAACGTATTCTCGTCGGTATGGCGGACTGTAAGCCGCACCCGACAAGTATGGCATTACGCTTTCGCCTACTTATTTTTTTTCAACTATCTGAAAATACAAGCATTTTTGTGGAACAAATCGTTCGACACTCGTTATTTATCCGACACGTTCGATTAACGCCCACGCGTTTGGGCTGCCAGTGCGAGCGCTATGGCCATCATTTTCCTTTTTGCCTTTACGTAATTATACCCCTGTAAAACCGCCATACTGGCACAAATCACCAAGAATTTTGTGTCACTATCTCCAGGCCTATGAGGCTGATATAGCCAAACGCCAACCGCACACGCGCCGTCAGCGCTGATGACTCAAAAAGGAAGCATTTTTGAATATCGCTTCAGCGATATTTCATGAATTTCCCTATCAGCACCAATGTTCATCTAGCTGTCCGCGCGACATTTAAATCAGCCTAGGGTTCTGGTAGAAATTAAAATAAAAAAGAGCTTTAAATAAAATACTGGCTACATAAAACCTGTTCGTAATGCCTATTTTGTAAGAGCTTAGTTCATTTTTTCCCTTCTGTGGTGGTCAAAGTTATAAAAATTGATGGACAATTTTATTGAAATGTTATAAGATTTTGTTTATATATTGTAAGTGGGTTTATAATCGTCCTACTGATATTATATAGCTTTGTATACATAAATAGCTAAATATAGTGTACAACACTTGTAAATGGTTAACAAAATGACAAGAATAATATAGTATCACCACGATGTTAATGGCTTTCTGAAATCAATGTAACAACATTGTCATTTTTATAATGAAACAGAGATTGCTGAAAACTATTAGCAAGTTGGATTTACTTTATTGTAATACTAATATGTGTGTTATCTCATCCAAAATTAATGAATTATAAAAAACGGTTTGTTTTTATCAAAAAATTGCAAATAACATCATTGCTGCAACAGTTTAATAATCTTTTACCGTGATAATTCGGTGCTTAGTTATGTTTCATTTTTTATTAAGTTTGGAAGGGACATTTCGTTTTTTATAAAATCAAAGTTAATACATTAAACACCTTTTACGTTAATGATTCTAAGTCTGCTTTACAATATTTACCCAGCTTTATTTGACTTTAAAATATACTGTACTATCTAGGACAGTAAACCTGTTTTTATTAATTAATTCACCAATTATTTTTCATTGAAAATAATTCAGTGATTAAACGAATGTATGGCGCCTTAACTGACATTCAGCAGTTATTTTTTGATGATCGTTTGAATAATACATGAAACTCGTTATCGATTGTTGAAGTGAAATTAATCGAAAGCTTTTTTTGCGTAATACATTTTCTATAGAATTAAATTTAAAATTTATAATCTTAATTCTAACAATAGCCAGTGATGGGATTTTTGACTACTTACTTAAGAATCTTTTGAAAATATAGAAGGTATGTTAAAATATTTAATTTTAGCCTTTTGATGGACTTTGTGAATATGTAAATTGAAAATTTAAATGACGTACTTTTATAACTCTTTTTTTGTATAAACTGTAAATTTACTTGATTTGATCTCAAGTCTAAACAAGAAAACAAAATGTTAAACTTTACTTGTTAATTTATGCGTTAAAATATTTTGTACCAAGTTTAACAACAAAACTTTGTCTTCTTATGTAACCCTAAAATGTATGTTTTTGTTTAATTAAATACTGCTGCAGCCTACAACTGTAATGTATCCATGGCAATATTCATGTATTCATAGTCGTTCTTATATTTTTAAGTTGTAGGTATTCAGTTACTAAGAATAGAGTTATTTTATTTGTATGAAAAAAATAAAAGTGCTAAATAAATAAAATTAAATAATTAAAATGTTTTGATTCATCTGTTGGAAACAGTTGGAAACTTCTACTGGTCTGGAACTTGTAGGTAGTTTAAACTATCTGGCAGGGTCGCGCTTGTATATCCCAATATATACCTATCCTGTATGGCCTTCACCAGTCCAGGAAGTCCACGTACCCAACACCCCGGTGGCTCTCCTCATGGCCTGGAATGCGTAAGTGCATTTCCCTAACGGAAAAAGTTACAAACGTCAATTTGTGTTTGCTTTGTGTGATGGTGTGGTCTCGAGGGTCTCGCCTTGTAATCCGTCCGGCATACCCATTGATCCGGTGTCGTACTCGTGTCTCGTAGTTTGTCGCGTCAAAAACGGAACATGTGGACTGTGGTGTGAACCAAAGACCTATTTGTGAACCATAAACCTATAATACGACAGTATATAATCCATACTAATATTATAAATGCGAAAGTGTGTCTGTCTGTCTGTCTGTCTGTTACCTCTTCACGCTCAAACCTCTGAACCGATTTTGCTGAAATTTGGCATGGAGATACTTGAGTCCCGGGAAAAACATAGGATACTTTTTATCCCGAAAAAATGTACGATTCCCGCGTGATAAACGAATTTTGGCGCAACGGAGTTGCGGGCAACCATGTGTGAACCAATGACTGTGAAACTTTTTATGACAATTATTTATGATGACACCAGATAACACACAGACAGTAAGTAATTTAAAATGACAATTTATACAATCAATAATAGGGACCGCGCACAGCGATGACACTGCCACTAGTGGCGAGAAGCCAAAACTTATGCGAAAATTTTATTGTCAAAAGCTGTGGAAAAATATAAGATTTCTTGAAAAATTTCAGTATCTGTTAGTATCAAAATCTGTTGCGTAGTTTTAAAGATTAAAGGGAACAAAGGGACATGAGGGAAAAAAGCGACTGTTTTATAATAAGCATAGAAGACGTATGGATGGGTGTCTACCCGTAAAAAAAGATTGAAAACGTGAATAAAAATGTATAAAGCTTAACTAGTTAACTAAGAAAACATCTGAAAAAGTAATTACTTATGTAGTAGCATCCATCAGCATAGAAAGTACAAACTTGATAAATATTGCAATAAAATAATGAAGATGCAAAAAATACTTATAATTACTTAAAATGCTTGTGGATTAATAAAATAAAACAAGTTCACTAAAATAAATGCTTTTATTTCGTCAACCTTTGCGATTCGATCGATTCCATCTCCACACATTTCCACAATTACTTTTGTCTGTCACTATTTTTAACTAATTTCAGTCTGGACTTCATGGGTGCAAACAAATAACACACAAAGACTGCACTATTAATCTTTTTTTACTTGAAGAATCATCCTTTTGAGAACCAACGCTTTGACAAGATGGTTAAAGTTCAATACTATCCTCAGTGTTGAATTCCTGGCAGGACTTCTCCAAATTATCCTTACTTTTGATGTATTTTTATGTAATTGGCATATCAATTTAGTGGAAGCCAGTTTGGATGTTTACTGAAAGAAGCAACGGTTATAGGTTAGGTTCATATTGGGTTCATCAAAAATGAATTTACGGTTATAATCTACAAAATTTTGTGTTTTTACGAGTCTACACTTATCATTCATGAAACTCTTTGAATACTTACGTATGTTTTATTGTTTTAACCGGCTTTTATCCATTTCTTTCGTTTTTCAATAAGCCATAGCATTTGAATACTTTTGCCAGGAAAATAGTAAAATTTTACATCGTTTGATTTGCCTTTATTTTTCTTGAACATCCGGGAATACAACAATGCATTTCTATTCTTGAAAATACTCAAATTTCTCAAGAAATCTTATACTTTTCCGTAGCTTGACTTGGGCTTGACAATAACATTTTCGCATAAGTTTCGGCTATTCGTCACTAGTGGCAGTGTCATCGCTCTGCACGGTCCCTATAAAATAAAGAAATCACGGTAAAAAATAAGAGTTCCCAAAATTTCAGCTTGATAGCATTTGTATTTTTTTTTATTATGCGCCTTCAAAGTTGGATAATCAAGTCGATTTTTTTTTCAATTAAATTTCTTAATATTTGTATACCATTCGATAACTTATGCAATTAAAAGCAACTTTTGTTATGAAACCACTTTCATAAACGCAATATTTAATATACCTACCGAACAAAGTTCTCTCCCGATGCGTACAAAGTTACAAACTACGAAAGATTGACGTCATTCTTTCGTAACACTTTGTATGGGGCGTTTTGGGCAGGTCTATTTTATGCTCAGAACAGGAAAATAAGATTTTACAAATGTTTGAATTGTCATATCTTGGTGATTTTTTAAGCTATCAGAGTCATTCTTTCAGCGATGTTTCTATTTTTTAAAGGTCTTTCAATTAACAATAAGAAAAAAAAATAGTCATCATGCCTATTATGTCAATAAGTCAAGTGTTCAAAAAGTACGCAAGAAATAAAATAATTTTCTAACAGTGCAGCAGTGGTAGCGGTCCACAATAAATTATTTAATATTTTTAGTTACCGTACATCAATTAATATTATATCATAGCCGTACATCTACATTCTACAGTATTAAAATGTCTGTGTTTAATGGAGAAATTGATTTGCAGTCTGTTTACATGGCTGATTACGATAAGAAGAATAAGCCGTATGTATTTTATTAGTAAGTTTGGTAATGGGTTCAGAGTTTCTAACTGTTTTACCAAGAAGCATGTAGCAAGATACGACATATAATAATAGCTATTCCGAAAGAAAAAAGGAGCTGTGGCAGCACAACTATACAGTAAAAATTCGTTCAGAAATATTACTGTGAAGATTCAAATGTAAGCGCTACAGAAGATTTCGGAACAGACAACTGTACTTAGTTTAAACTTTTAAATACTTATAGCCGATGCTTAAATAGAATCTTCCGAATAACCGAATTCTGAATCCGAATAAATGAGTTATTTGAATGTTTGCCTTTGCGGCAGTCAGCAGAGGAGACTGAGGTAGGTATCGACTCGGTTGTCAGAGTGTCCTCTGAAGTGAATAGGGATTACTGGTAGCGGTAAAGGACCAGTGGTCAGATTCTATCCAGAGGTCTTGTCATAACCATAAACATACTTCATAGCAAGAGTCCCCGACGCAAAATGGCAGACGACGGCTGCCTCATCATTGGGCTGAGTCGCGACGCACTGAAGGTGCGCGATACTCCGCGCAAATGCTACGACGTGCTGTGTCCTGCCGACTTGGAGTACTACAAGACCGCTGTGCAACGGGTACCCAAAAACCATCTACATACTTACATACTAATATTTTAAATACGAAAGTGTGTCTGTCTGTCTGTCTGTTACTTCTTCACGCCCAAACCACAAACCACTGAACCGATTTTGCTGAAATGTACGGTTTCCACGCGATAAGTGAATTTTGGCGCAACGGAGATGCGGCCATAATCTCGTACATAATGCAGGCACTTCACATGGCTATTTGTATTTGCGTATTTGATGTATTTGCCAAACAATCACCATGACGTGTAGACGGTATGTTTGACAAATATTGGCCCTATTTGCCAATGATCAATACCAAATATACGTATCCGTACCTTTGTCGGATTTTGTCGCACATCAAAGGAGTCAAGTAGGCAAACTGTACACAAATAAACCCACAGACTACTAAGGGATACTACGTATAAATCTACCATATTATATACTTTAATCTGTGCGTATAAACTGGTGCTGTCAACTTGGTTGTATTTTCAAATCAGGTGTTTTTCAGCAATTAATATTCAGTCATTTTCACTTTTTAGTATATCGTATCGTACGTAATCAAAAATCAGATTAACTGGGATACTAAAACGGTCTTGAAATTCCTGGAGTTGTACCAAATTAATTCATGTATTTGGGATCCACAGCATGAATCTCATAAAAATCGACAGTGTGTTAATGACGCTTAGAATAATATTAGGGAAAATTTGGGGATAAGCAGCACTATTAAAGATTTGAAAAAGAAGAAAGAGTCTTTAATGGCAGCCTATAGAAACTATAAGACCAAAATAAAGAAATCGGAAAGATTAGATAATAAAATCCAGCTGCCACATGGCTGCCACTTGAAGTATCTCCATAATTATTGTATTGGTGAACACAAACCAATCGAATGTTTGTAAGTCATGTATATTTGACCGCCATAATATGTTTCGGTCGTATTTGCCTTTATTTGCTAGTTTGCGTATTCGTCAATAATATTGCCAAATACAACAAATAGCCAATAGCAAATACAAATAGCCATGTGAAGTGCCTGCATAATATTACATATTTGTATATCCTTAGCAGAACATAGAACTTCTTAAGTACTTATTTTGGAAGCCGTTTGAAAATAGAGAGGCATTTTGACCCTGCCTCTCTATTTTCAAACGTCTGCCTTTCTATTATTACGTGTCTTGCGAGTTGCGACAGCTATAAACTTGTTGTTTATATTATAACTAATGCTACTATTATCTTGTCAAACGTAATCGCCCTACGGAGTTCGATGATAGGTAAGAATACTAATCGCAGTGTTTCAATAAAAATCAGCTCTGACTTCACTTGATACAGTGCTGATGCTAACTCAATGATACCTACTGGCTATCTACTGTATAAGGGTTAATAAATGACTTTACTTGTATCAATATATCATACTTTATTACCGTTTAGTTAAAATGCTAAAAGTAATGTTAAAATAAATTGTAGGTCTCTGAGGACCATCCCAAAGTGACCAAAATGCACATGTCGAAGGACGTTGACCCCACACCTGTAAACAACGAAATCCAGGACTTGAAGCGAACCGAGTATTTAAACAAATACTGTTCCAGAGTTAAGTACTTACTTCATTAACATTTATTACTAGATGACGACAAAATTTGTTTATCGCGCAGGAACCGTACATTTTTCCGGGATAAAAAGTAGCCATGTCCTTTCCCGAGACTTAAGTATCACCTACTTAACAAAATTTTAGTACACACTTTCGCATTTATAATATTAAGTAAGGACTAAGGATTGGTCGGGTTACTCGAACGTGATAGCGATTCACATTAGTCATTACTCGACAAGATAGCCGGCATGTTAGAAAACGTTCTTACGAAAACATATAATAATATCTTAAACATAAGAGCACTAATTAAAGTATATCCGTAATAATAATTGTAGGTATGTAGGTTCACGCATATTTTTTTTGTACTAGACCTTGCTCACTAAAAAAAAAACTATTACAGATCTGCCGTTTATGTCTGTGAATCTGGCACGTCGCGCCAAAGCTCTCCAGACTCTACACTTGCCCGACGACACATTCGTGCCGAATACGAGCAACCTGGCCTCCTACCGCTCACCACCGCCGGACAAATACAAGGAGCCTCCGACCGTATGGTCTATGAAACCCAAGTTAGATCCCTCTCTACAAAGTAAGTGGCTGTATATTATGATGTGGGAATATGCGTGGTATGCTCGGTCAGGCCGAATTTAAACCGACGCTGTCGTATTTAAACCGGCGCGCTCAGAAAACTTCGATAGCGCGGTGCTTATTTCTGAATAGATTTTAATAAAATGCTTTCAGAATGTTGATACTACGGTGCCTACCACCGGTTTGGGAACTAACCCGGCGAGAAGAACCGGCGTAAGAAACTCGCAGGGGGGCCACATTTTTACCAAAAAAAAAGCGAGACAAAAAATTAATCTTTTAAAATAAAACTAGCTATTTGACCGAGCTTTGCTCGGTATTCGATACAACACGAATTTTCTAAAAATGATTCCTAGCTAGATCGATTTATCGCCCCTGAAACCCCCTATATACTAAATTTCATGAATATCGTTGGAGCCGATTCCGAGATTCCAATTATATATATATATATATATATATATATATATATATATATATATATATATATATATATACATATATATACAAGAATTGCTCGTTTAAAGATATAAGATTAACAATGCTGTTACTTAAAATTATACAATTTCAACATACATAGGTACGTATAAGTTCTACTTATCAATAAGTGGTCTGCGTCTCGTTTAAACTCTTAACTTATAGTTAGTAATCTTCATTATGGCTGCTATCTTGATAGCCAAAGCTTGGGCAATAGCCCATAAAAGTGTAGGTATCAGGTAGTGCTATGTGATTATAATATCATGTAGTAGATATTCTAGTTACGTAGTACATTCATACTAATATTATGATAAGTGCAAAAGTGCGTCTGTCTGTCTGTCAATCTGTCTGTTCACGCCTAACCGCCGCTTACTGATTTTGCTAGAGATACTTCGAGTCCCGGGAAAGGCCATAGAATACTTTTTATCCCGGAAAAATGTACGGTTCTCTCGCGATGAACCAATTGAAGTAATCACACGGCATCTTCTCAAACAGAGGAACTTCGTCGTATTCTACGCGTGAACACGGCAGAGTCCACGTACATGATAAGTCATGGTCTACTTGGCAAGGTGGTCCTGGACAAGAACCCATACGGCCCGCCCCGCGAGGAACCCACTTACGGACGCTGGAAGAACCCCCATCAATATACTTACTGGGTCTAGATCATTGTTATTGTGATTTTAATAAAATTGTTTGCGACTAATGTTGGCATTATTGAGTAAATAGAGAAGTCCCTTATATTTGGTTTATTGCTGGATCTGCATTGCAGTACCTATACTGAGCAGTGAGCGATTGCGGAGGTGACATTACTAGTAATTTACAATTCTTATCTGCATTAATGTATGCTCCTTGAGTAAGCTGCAGATGAGGCTAGTTAGCTTCATTTTATGTTTTGTCGATTAAAATGTACTATTACTGTTTAAATCGTTTCCTAAACATGTTGATTTTTAAGCCATGGCCTCTAGAAAATAGAGTTTAAAAATTTAAGCAAATGATTCACAAATGATTGAAGAGTCTATTGTCAAATAACATTTTATATTTTTGGACAGTGTTATTAGAATTAATCTAAAATTATGTGATTAAATTTTATCGTTCACTAACGCAATATTTAGGTTCGATAGAAAATAAAAAATTGATATGAGTACGACCAATGGTTCCTTTTTTATAATATAATATCATAGAGTGCGATCACAATTATTATATTTAAAATACATAAGTACCTAATGGATCACTATTTAACAACTTACAAAAAGGACTACTTGTGGTCAACACCGAATGTATTCCGAAGACCAAAAGGAATCCTAAGCATTGGGTAAATCTTCATACTATTAACTGTTGTTCGCACCTAATAGGTTGTTTAAGAAATCTTTGTTCTGAAAATGTTATTATTGATTTCTATCATAATATGATGATAGATGCGAATATTTGGAATGTTTGTTGCTTTTACGGAAAACTACTAAATCGATTTCGATTAAATTTTGAATAATGATACTTTGAGACCCGGAAAGTCCCTTCCTTTCAGCTCCCCCAGAATATCTGACAAAGATGACGAATTTGACCGCCGCAATTTCCAAAATCGAGTCAGTAGACCTCCAGGATGTAAGTGTCCTATGTATTCAGGAGTGGGAGGAAAACCACAAGAACTTGCGACTGGCGCGGAGTCGGGCTGGAGCCGCAATGAGGTTGATAGCTCTACATAAACTTCTTAAAAACCTAAAAATATTAAGTAGATAAAGCGCGCCTACCTCGCAAGTGCGCTATAATATAGTTATATCATAGGAACATGGTGCACTTGTCGAGTAGGCGCGCTTTACCACACTCACTATGACGTTCTCAAAGTAAAATTAAACATAACAATGAAGCTTCTATAAGAAATTTGCCACTTTCTAGCCAGTCTCTATAACCTTCAATATTATAATATGATCACAATTTTGTACGGATCCTGAAATAATAATTATTTTTTTACAGATCATGGGACCTCTGTTAGATCCAAAAATATTTCCATTAAAAGTGGGTGCAAGTCCAGAAACACCCTCGTCACGTTATAATCAACCGAATGCCTTCTTGGATAAAGTACGTTAAAGAACTGATGACACTACAGTCGGGGCATTTTAATAGGCCACATTTGACATCTGTCAGATTAATCTCCATAGTGAGGTGAGCTGCGTAAAAACATCGACCAAAACGAATAAATCGATACGGACTTGAAATAAAATATTTGAATTTTATAGGTTTGAAACAAACTCCTGTCCCATTATTACTTTTTCGTTTGCAAATTCAAGGAGCAAAATAAGACAAGTACATAATTTACAAATAAAAATGCATTTATTCGCTTGAATTATAAAAACTGTTAAATGTAGTATTAACATTATTCATTTCACATAAATATGTGTTACTTTTCACAACGTGGTTATTAATTTATGGGGATATTTCGTTACAAGTAATCAATGCATCGATACTATTTATTCGCTTTCGATTTTTAGGGTAACTTCCCTAGAGCTTAAAAAGAAAAAAGGTCAACTGACGTAACATTGTAGCGACGTGCAATTATTAAGATCAGAATTTGTTTATTACGTTTAAAATTGTTTATCAGTAAAAGCAAATCGTTAAATAATTCGTATCGGTCATATTTACAAAAAATATGTAATCGTAATTGAAAAATGTTAATCAATTGTGCAGTTATAACAAAACGAAAATATTTATTTTTTATGTACGTCGCTTTAAGGTTACCTGGTACAATTTTGATGAACTGTCAAATGTGGCCTATTAAAATGTCCCGACTATAGGGCCAAACCACAATATTGCGTTATGTCATCGTATCATAAAACTTACGACATCGCAGAACGCATCGTGAAAATTTACGATGCAATTCCGCTGCACTTACAAAATCGCATTGCTGTGCGATGTTGTTTTTGCGATAATATGACGCCACAACGCAGTTTTGCGGCTTGACCATAATATTCCATAATATTGAAAAATAAAAGAATCAATCAGAAATTAGCAGTGTAGCTTCAAGAAATATTTTAATCTACAGTTACAAAAGAAGTATCCAATGCTGTACGACATCCTGCAAACCGAACCGACGTCGGAGTTGAAGCAGCGTGTGAACCGCGATCGCAATAAAACGTCGTACATGATCGACTACTGTGAAACTGGTAATAAAATCTGTTATTCTAATTCAATGTTACTTAATACTTATTACAAACACAATTTTTTTTTCTTGCATAATTAGCGAATAAATACTTACGAAGTACGATGTAGAGTTATTTACACATACGTAGCTACGTCGTAGACAAATCGAAGCTACGACGTAGCTAAAGAGCTACGAGTTTTGTTTCACAATCTAAAGTTCAAGTGTATTTTTAACCGACTTTCGAAAACGAGGAGATTATGATAGAAAGATCCGCCTAGCAAATTGCAATACATATTGCTGATATCCGACTAATCGGCGGTAAATATATTAGGTCCAGCAGCGCAGTTCGCGGCTTTACAGCGTGCTGCTGACGTGAGCGGCACGGGCCCCTGTTCCCAACCGATGCGGCTCCCGGGCGACCCCTGCAAAGTGCGGCCCGCACCCAAGAGGTTCACCCCCAAAACCATATCCAAGCAGGGCGCCAGCAACCAGGCTATGGAAACTAGATCAAAAATTGGTAAGCTCCAAAAGCATTGTTGTTAGTTGTTACTTTGGACCCGTTAAATGCAAAATAACTACAAAATAATAGAACAGAATAGTGGTATATTATATAACGATGTAAAAATTTCAATACATTTGTTTCAGAAACTACTACCGTGGTACCGCCATTAGGAAAGACTGAATATCAAGATGGCGTGTCCAAATTAGGAGGAATTATAATGCGGGATAAATTGCACAGAACTAAAATAAAAAATAAATAAAATACCACCTGCTCGAACAATGAAATTGATGAGTCGCTGCAATTATACAGAGAACAAAAAAATATACAAGGCGGGCGTTTCAAGCGTATGATAGTAATAAAATAACATACACAAAAATTAAAAATATATTTCTTAAATTCTTTGGAAGACATCTTATCTTTGATCTTAATACAAATAAATAATTTACTCCGTCCACTCCTTATTTACACTGAGTATAATAATATTTTCGCAAACGACACAATATTATCTGCTTTCTAGCTTTTACAGAGTTGTAAGCATTCTTACATTACACAATAAAAACCTCAAGCATATCGCCACATACGTGATACGTACAAGTATGAGAGTTCCGAAGGATATAATAATAATTATAAGCATAATAGAATCACGGACAGACAAACGTATGAAACTATATACGCGGCAGTTACACCCGAAATGAAAGACGATAATATGATAAATAGACGTTTAGTATAAAAGCAGAGTTTATAGTATGTCATGCGGGCCTGTTCCACGTGCTCGATATGAGTTCACCTCTCTTAAAATAGAGCGGACCCTCTATCGTTCTCTTCTCCTTATTTAAATCTTCTTTCTTTACGGTGTCTCTCCTCTGGTTGTCCTCTCTCCTCTCGTCTCTCCGCAGCCTGGTTTCGCTCTTGACGGGTTCGTGACGGGTCTGCTCCTGCGACCTGGTGGTCCGCGAGCGCGTGACGCTCTCGTCGTGTTGCCTCACCGCTACTGCACGCGCGTCCGACGTGATCCGTTCTCTGGATACAAAAGCATTGTGTTATTTTTTATTTCACTTAAAATAGCACTTTGTTTGGTAAGGACTAAACATGAATTGGCTCTATCCGCGATATGCCCAACAACACCAATTCAACCAGTAAGACTTGATTAAAAGAAACGAAGATGATTCCTTAGTTCTACCCACGGATGGCAACGTCTCCGACCATCAAGGAATCCGTTTGCACTATTGAGTCTAAATCAGCCCTTTAGGCTTATCGGTGCCGAATCAATCTATCTGGTGTGGGAGTTAGGTCGATCCATCTATTTCATCGGGCCATCTACATCGAACTACGTCGCTACTAGTGTGGTGTGTGATGCGAGTGTGTGGGTGATACCTGCCGAGTGCGACGAGCCTGGGCGGCGCGTGCGGCGGCGAGGCGGGCGGCGAGGTGGAGGAGGCGGGGGAGGCGGGGGAGGGGGAGGGCGCGGAGGAGCCCACCGCCGAGTCGCGCTTGCCCGAGCTCGAGCCCGAGGTCGAGCGGCGCCGCGCCCGCACGCCCGGGATGCGCAGCGACGCCGTGATCACGCACTCGTCCTCTGAAGTCACTCCCGCCTGGAGAAGGTGGTGTTCTATTAGTTACCAGATGACGCCCGCAACTCCGTTGCGCTAAAATTCGTTTATCGCGTAGGAACCGTACATTTATCCGGTATAAAAAGTACCTTATGTCCTTTCCCAAAACTCAAGGTATCCCCATAAAAAAATTCAGCAAAATCGGTTCAGCGGTTTGGGCGTGAAGTGGTATTAACAGACAGACAGACACACTTTCGCATTTATAATATTAGTAAGTAAGTATCGACTAGCTGACCCTGAGCTACCATAATATCGAGAGACCACTTCGAAAACAAGATTTACAGCTAAGAAAAAAAAATCGGTTAACAGACAGTGAAGCAATCATTGGAAGCAATCATTGAACAAACTATCATACTCCCCTTTCAACCTCTTTTTTCTGTTGTACAGGCTATACATATGAAATCATGAATGAAAGTTGAAACCCAAATTACCTCATTATAGTCACTGGCAGAATCGTTAGAATCTTGCGTACCACTACTTCGTGCCCTGAAAATAGAAAATAATTATAGGTAGATATCACATTCTTTATGACCTATTCATGAATTCCTCTGAATTGATAAAACAGAAGTATACATACGTAAGTACGGTGGAATTGTAGTTTTGTAGAAGTTCCCGATTCATCAGCAACTGCGTGGCGGTGTCTGTGTGGAGGAGCGCCTCGCGAGTCCAAACCCGCTTGGAGTCCGAAGTGGGGCTCACGCTTTCGGCTGCACAACTGGAATGTTAAATAAAGGATTAATACTGACTAATGACTATTCAGTACATTCAAAGATATTATAAGAAGGGAGGATGTCCTATCCTATTTCATGACAACCTTCCCACCATACAACATCTGAGAAATGCGGTAACGCATGTCACCATCTGCCTATGAATTAATTTCCCGATGGTACCAAAGAGTGACCAAAATAATTAACTTGTAAACAAGTGATATTATGGGTCTCCTTGTTCTTATTCATGGTGGCGTATCTCCGCCAGCTGCTCCAGCATGCTACAGTAACACTCACTCGGCGCGGTGCAGCAGCAGCGCGTCGAGCTGCGCGGGCGCGGAGTGCGCGAGGTGCACGTAGGCCTCGTGCAGCAGCTCGGCGGGCAGCGTCCACAGCTCCGCCTGCCGCTCCACCAGCGTGCGCACCACGTCGATTACGTCTGTGCGCTCCGACAGCTGCTCTGACCTGAAATACGTGTGAATGCTTTATAGTAGTTGGGCAAAAACGTGGTTAGCAGAAATCCTAAGCTTTTAACTAAAATGCCGTCACAAGTGTCATATCGCCATTTAAATCCTCAACCTTACGTCTTTATTAAAAATGGCCACTTCGATAAAGGTTATTTAAAGATTTCCTAAAATTAATAATTAATTAATCAATCGCGGAGATTCCGTTCCTTTGTACAGTAAATATCTCATAAGCTTGACATAACATGTCAAGCTTCACAATCGGTGAAAGAAAGTAACTCACCCCGCAGCTTCATTCCCCTTATTCTTGTGGAGGATATTGGGCGCGAATATCGTGGCTATATTGGCAGCGTTCATCATGTTGCCCTCCTTGGAGGCTTGCACGTCGTCCGCGCAGTGCGAGGCGAGGAGGGAGAGGAACGAGAGCAGCGCGTGCAGCGTATCCCGATGCGCTGCTGGCAGCAGATGCACTAGCAGCCGCAGTGCTTCCCACTGCAGCTTGGGGTTGCGAATTTCTGAAATGGTAGTCGTCAATTTATAGGACGAATACTCGATGACTTTGTTTTCTATGGTAAATAAATTGACGCTGTCATTTTTTTGCATCACTAGCGGTAAGAATAATAATTAAAGTTTCACAGTAAAGACTCATACTTTGTGTTGATAAGAACGCTGGATAGAGGTCCCTGCACAGCAGGGGGTCGGGCAAGTCGCGTAGGAACTCCTTGAGCAGCGTGGCCACGTCGTGCGGACACACCGCCCCGTCCAGCGCCGACTCCGCGCCGCTCTCCCACTCCTCTCGAAGCTGAAATTGTAACGTACAATGATGAATGTTTTTACACATAAACGAGAAAACAAGACGAATCGTCTGATGGTAGGTGATTGCCGTGTGCGTTACCACAGCCAGATGTAGTCGATTTCTTAAACTTTTTTCCCACCACTAATTAGAACATAGGTTTCTATAAATGTGCCCTAATTTGTGTAATTTGTGCCCCTGTAATTTTCCTGAAAAACTCCCATGGATATTTGAAAAATAAAATTGTGTCTATACTGCAGGTGCCGAAGTATGGTTTCCTACGGTCCATTACGAAGAGTCTTTAGATCGATTATACGTGCCACTGATACAACTCCAGAGGAATAATGGAAATAATTTTTGGAGTCAACTATAACATATTGCTTTGGCTCAGTCGGAATGCTAGCGAAAATTCACTAAAGGGTGCCGGAATACCTCATATCATAAGTAACTGACGTAAACGTTGCCGATTAAGACATGATTACATCTTGCCTCATAACGAGCGATCACTTGCAGAAATGTGCCTTAACAGCACATTCGAGTGGCCCTCGGTAATCGCAATGAGTATTAAATCATCCAATATCTCATTGATTATTTTCTCTGAGTACACAACACTCGCAATAAATCCCGGGCTATCTAGGTCAACGAGCATCAACATAATAAAACCTGATCTGATGCTAAACATCTAATTTCGTCGGTCATTTCTCGTACGTATCGATCGTCGATTCGTAAACACCGCTCGCTTGATTTACTGCTTTATTTCCTGTCACAGCAACACGTTAAAATGAGTTTCTAAATCAAGTTCGCACGTACATTGTTTCGTTTAGTAAATAAAACAACGCCATGTGTAGCTAATATTGTAATATTAGCAGTTCCGCAAGGTTAGATTATATATAATAATCTGCGAATATTATAAACAACAAGTATACCTACCCGGACGGGCAGGTGGTCTACGAATTCAGTTTTTGGGACGTTAACATTTTTTAAAGATTAATGTTCATGTGAAAGAGATAAGTATTTCCAGTATATTATAGTTCAAAGGCCGAATCCCTCTCTATCTGGCAAGTTAACCTTGAACTCGCTTCTGGGATCGCAAGGACAGTAATGCCTTGATTACACTTACCGAGACAGTGCTCTTGGCCAATCAAATTGGCGCAGAGCACTAAGTGCTCGGCCGAGTGTTTTGTCTCGCCTCTTTATTCAGACGAGTTCTTCACATCACAAGCCTTACCTGTCTAACTCTCTTTATAGACGCCGAGACGCGGAAGAGGCCCCTCGTCCTGAGGCCGTGTCGTCGCAGGTGGGCCAGGCACGCCGACACTATCTTCGGCACCTTGGGGCACCCCTCGCCGTCCTCCAGCCCTAGACACTCGCCCGAGTCACAGGTATCGCTCTGGAATTTTAACATTAAAATGTTGAATTAGATGTTTGTGATGGGGCTACTGCTGCAGCCTGCCTTACAACCAATATTATATTAAAGATGTATGATAAAGATAAATGATAATTAAGGGAGAACGATTAAGGATGATAAATAAACCGCTCCCTTTGATGGATAAATGACAACTGACTTTATTTCACGTAATACAAATGAATATGATCCGCGACATTATTGAATCTTAACGTGTAAGCATATTTATGTACGGTTGGTGACAACCCGTACAGTTTGTCTTTTTCATATTATGCGTAATGCCCGGGACACACGAGGCTAGTTTTTCAATCCAGGAGAGCAAGCTAGTTTTTTACGAAACTGTCCTGGCTTGCTGACCTAGCTTGGAGCATGTTACAAATGAAGATAGTTTTGTCCACACGAAGCCAGAAGCACTAGCTTGCTAGCTTACTAACACTGGCTTGCTATCCTAGCTTGAAAAACTAGCCTCGTGTGTCCCGGGCATATAAGACAGTATTCCCGTGTTACACTGGTCACAAAAAGTAAGCTATTACAATATGGTCCTTGTTTTGATACGTATTAAGTTATTTTTTAGTTTTTCTCTACTTTGTATCTGTTTATTAAAGGTAGATGAAGATATTGTCTGTATATTTTATCAAATTGTGTCATTAAGTATTTGAGTCCGTTCGACTATTGTCACATCTAGGCTCTCACACAAAACTGCAAATTCGCATCGCATCGCAAAAATCTGCGACAAAACTAATACCAATAATGACATTACGATACAATGCGACGCGAATTTGCAGTTTTGTGTGGGAGCCCTTACTCGAGGACCTAGTGAACTTCAGAAGCCGAAGCCGTAATAGTTGGCATACACTATGATGTCGTGTTTTCACATTATTTATGTAGGAGCGATGTTTACGGGCGACCTCCTTATTGAATTATGATCGCTTCCTCTGGGAGTTTCGGGTGGCACTCGAATCGAGACCAATAGGTCAAATCTGACGTAGCGCGGCGTCACAATGACGTCACGGGTGTCCGGTTACCTGGCCGGCCTTACAGCGGTTCGTTTTCATTAAGGCCGAGATAATTTTATCTTCTGACGCGCACAATATCTCGTGTAAAAATAGGCCGGTAAATTTGGTAGGTTTTCTATATTCGTGTTGAACCCTTCGCCGTTCATGAACCCCTGGTACACTTGACGTGAAGATTTATCAGCTATAAAACGTTTGTTTACCTACAAATCATCGGACTCTACTCGCTTTTAAAGGGCGCTCGTAATATACCGATAAACTATTTAACAATTAAAAAGAAATAAAATAAACAAACTGAATTAAATTATTTTAAAGAAATTATACACTCAAACAACTATCTCCTCTTTTGAAAGTACCTACTTCAAATTAGGTACAGTCGATAGATTTATTTGTTTAGATTTATATGTGTAAAACTTTATTAGAATTTAATTAAGGCAGTGAAGGTCTAAAGTAGAATTTCAAAATTGTTAAATAGTTGCTAAACAGCAAATAGCAGTAACATATTAAAATTAAATTAAGGTCTTCCGTCTTGCTGCAAAAATATTTAGCTTCGTGTACGTCGCTAAAAATCTTTAATCTCGCATACTATAGTCCCTCTTGTACCGATATGTGTGTTTAATAATAATTATATGTTAAAATATGTATTTATAACATAAATTAACCAATTATTGGCATTTTATGAGTTCATACAGCAGCAAAAGTTTGGCGTTTTATTATTAGCATAACATAATATAAGCATTAAATTTAAAAGCCCCGGGCTACTGGCGCCTGTGTGCAAAAAAAGGATTTCGGCGCCCTTTTAGGCAAATTTTTTGGGTCCTTGGTTTTGGCGCCCCTAAAGATGGCGATTTGGCACCCCTAGAGGATGGCGCCCGTGTGCATTGCAAACATTGCACATATCAGGGGCCATGTTAGCATTCATGGTTTTTAAACAAAATTCTAAGGTGCAACAATAGAATGACTGCCAAGTGCCAACAATGGGTAGTTTCCCCTTATGCATTCTGTGTAAATTACTATTATGTATTTTTGGAAATCGTTTTAACGAGTGAACAACATAGTATAATATATTTTAAACAAGTACGAGTACCAATTTTTTTTTAGTGCAACTAGGCCTAATATTGAGTATTCCAGAGCGGTTGACCACTATTTTATACGAGTAGGTATTGTTACAAGTATGCACTAAAATATATGTTAAATGCTTTACTCCACGCTTAATATATTTATTTACCAGTTGAAAACAAATCATGACATTAATGTTTACGACGCCATAACTCCGTGTTTTGTGGAAAATCGAGAAGCTTGCCCGTCGCCGCATGCCGCCGGAAAATGCTATTATTCAATTAAGACTTGTGTGTATATTTGTACCAAAACTAAAATTTCACGTACAATATGCTAACGTCGTTATTTTAGTTCGATTTGTTTGCAAGCTTAAATCCTTAGGCCGTGTTTCCACCTGCAAGACAACTGTCGCGAGAAGTGTCTGACAGTCTGTCTGACGGCAGCTTGCAAGTGTAAACCCCGTAGCAAGTGCTGTCGCGACAATTTGTCAAGCGCTTCCTGCGGGTAGTTGCGACAACATGTCTATTGTCTTAGCATGTCTGCGAGGACTCGCGACAGATCTCGCTGCGGGTCACCGCAGATACGCAGATATGCGGTCTAGTTTCGTATAGTATTATCCGCGAGCTTCTCGCACGACATTTATTGCAGCAATAAATTGCAGGAACTAGTATGAAATGTAAACAATATTGCAAGAAATTCACGCAAGACTTCCGCGAGTTTGCTTGCAGGTGGAAACACAGCCTTACTCTTTTCGTGTGGAATCTATCTGACAAAGTTGCTGGAGACTATTAGAAGAGCGATCATCGATCAAAACGGAAGACTAATTTTTAAGTGTGTAATGTGTGAATCTAGTGAAGTCATCGTGCTGTCCCAACTTAAAGGAAAACATTCCAAGAACGTGATGGCATTACATGCAGAAAGGAAAATAGAAATTAAAAAAAAGTCAAATGTCACTGAAACTTTTTCATTCGAAACGAAGTACCGTTTCTCGCGTAACTTAAAGTGTCTCCACAATCGCACGATTTGTGGATAGGTCCAGGTGTGAGAAACGTGTCTTGGCGAGTACCACGAGACTATTTCTGATCCGAAACACCGAATGCCAATTGGTTATAATCCAGTTTAGCGAGACCCCTCGTTTCCTTACCCGTTTGATATATCGCTACGTTTTCACCCGCTCCCCGAGTTCAATTTAAAGTGGCACTTCAGTAGACTGGGTATTATGACGTACTAATATTTATTGTTCTTGATAAAATGCTCGTGATTTATTGAAGACACTTCATCGGCTGGTATTGATGAAGATATCGCCGACAGAATGAAAGTTCCATCCACGATCAACCCGAGTTCACAGTCAACGATGTTGTTAAATATTTCAAACAACATTTTGATCTCGTTGCGTTTAATATTTGGATACATGGTTAACGCCCACCTTAATCTGACACGAATATTTCAGAAAACATTTTCCTACGATCAAATAATCGGTTGATTTGTTTGGCAACATTAAGAATTTACCGTTTACGGAATTTTTTTGATAATTACCACAAATAAAAGTAAAATCTGGTCTGGTAAACGGTGAATAGTTATCAAATAGTATCCACTAAACCTATATTGATAAGCAACGACGTAATCAGAAATCAGTACAAGTTTCCCCCCGTTGCTGTTCATTTTACCGTGTTGCTACAACTGCGGCTAATCGTGAAACCGCAACACCCACTGGCCACTATATTAAAACTACTAATAAATCGATTTTTAGAGCTCCAGTCTTGTTAAAACACTGTTGATTGATAGTTAGCATATGTTCGGCGAAGAATCGGAGTTCCTCGACGCTCGGATTAACTGCTACCTTGATACTGTCCTTGCTTTATAAATATTCCAACATAATTAAAGTTTGTGTAAAGAGATCGGGCAGGAATACGTCATAACAAAGTCATTACACAAATACACGGTCACTACGAGGTGCGCGTACAGGATGTAATTTTTTAACGCTACTGTGTTGTGAGGCCCCTTATGATTAATGTCGGTTCGTTAATTATGGTGTAGTAGATGATTAATTGCACAATCGACAGGTTAAAAATTAAGAGGTAAGACGCGAATGTTTTCTATAAAGTGTAAAGAATTACAAATTGAAAACATCTTGATGGGAAATTATAATGTGTAGTTATAGACGAAGTACTATTATAATAAACTAGCTGTTGCCCGCGACTTCGTTCGTCCTAACCTTAGAAATGACGGACTTTCATTCATACTTTCAACCCCTATTTCACCCCCTTCGGGCTTCGGGGGAATTTTTTCAAAATTTCTTCCTTAGTGGGTGTCTACTTAATAAAACAATCCTACTCACCAAATTTCGTGGCTGTAACTTTAACAGTTTTTGCTCAGCGATGATGAATCAGTCAGTCAGTCAGGACATGTAATTTTATAAGTATAGATATTCTGTGGTTATAGTGTGTTGATATCAACATATTTAATTCGTAATATTCAACAAAAGTAGATGACTTTTTAACACCTCTCTTCTGGACTAGGAAAAAGAAGGTGCTAGTGAAAACTGACACAAATTCTCTTCGTAAGTCCCTCTTGGACCCCCAAAAAAGCAGTAGTCAGTATTTTACGGGCCTCCGTTCGCTGAGGCGAACGCCGCCACACACACACAAATATATGAACAGCGCTGATGCGGACGAAACTGACACTTGCAGCGGATGGTGCGTATTCATAGATTTGTCTGCGGCGGGCGTATGCCTGTATCCGAGGCCCTACAAAATGCAGACTACTTCTAAGTTCTACTACTTGCTACACACTACTACATACAGCACTACTGAAGATCAAGAGTTGTTGATTTGTACCAGTCCGCCAACATCACGCAGTATCTTCTAGTGGCCTACGGACGTTTGTGTAATTTGTCGTCTAATGTTTAATATTATGTATTATGTGTCGTAGTTTAGCAAGTTTTTGCCGTCATGGTATGATAGTAACACAAATCATAGTACTGAGTAAGAAGTCTTTTAAGGCTTACATCATCCCCCTTCTCGAGTCCCGAGAGCGAGGCGAGCGAGACCCTGGATCCGCCATGCTGTCTCCGCAGCGCCCGCTCCGCCTCCACGCACTGCGTCAGAGGCACGCCGAACACGCTGCCCGATGACTCTGGAAAGCACACGCTACTTAAAGGCATAATCACAATCATGAGTGTACTTTTTCAACTTACTCTGAAACAACATCTAGAAAACAATAAACTAATTTAAACTTTAATTATTACAATTTAAAATTCAATATTTTTATGACTTATTTTGATGAGTCTAGTAAGAAGGCTTATAGTACAGTCATTGAAGGCAAAAATCAGGTACAATATCCGATTTCGTTGAACCTCCATCGATTTGGATGAAAATTTGGGATTAAGTACTTTAAAAGTGACATACGCTCGTATTGCGCTTTTTGTATTTTAGGGGTGAAATCCACCCCTTTTGTTAGGAATGGAAAAATGCAGATTTAAGCATTCTGGTTTAACTAATTGTGTTTAATTTGATACAATAAAATATGTTTGAATGTTTTTTATTCATAATTTATAATTATTTAATCCTTTTAGCAACCATATTATTACCTTTTAATCGTGAAAAAAACATTTTTTGTATTCCTGAGCTTTAAAATCGCATATTTACATTGATTGAACAGTTTGTTTGATATTTGTGACATAATTTTTGGATAAGTGTGAAATCTAAATTCCTAAAAGTACACCTTAATTGCAGAATCACTGTAAAAATTGGGTTCAAAAGCATAATAGGTTTAAGTTTTTGTACCCAATTTTTTCAGTTTATTTACTTAGTATTCATATATTATAAATTAGTTTATTTTGCGAAATTTTTTCACCCCTGTAATCTACCCAATGTCTGAATAATAAGCGTTAAGTTCTTTTTTATGTTTTTTTATCACCTTTAATGAGTTCGAATATTTTTTCATAGTTAAGATAAATTTTATTAATATATTTCAAACATTGATATTATTTAGTCCAAAATATTCAAACAACGATTTCAAACTACCATCTGTGCAAAAAATTTACGCAAAGGCTGAATCTGCTAGTCTGTAATATATATTTTAATAGACGCACATCATTATAAAAAGCCCCTTTCTTATCGAGTAGACGTTTACCGTTTCGTTTACTTTCTGAATATTGAAAGACTTACTAAGAAAGAGTAACGTGTATTTAGTATGGTTTAGATGACACCTGCAACCGCGCTGAAACCGTACATTTTTCGGGATTAAAAGTATCCTATGTCCATTCCCGAGACTCAAAGTATTTTCATACTAAATTTCAGCAAAATCGGTTGAACTGTTTGGGTGTTAAGAGGTAACAGATAGACAAAAACACTTTAGCAATTATAATATCAGTATAGATGCAGCTATTGACAGGTTTTCCTACAATATTTGCATCCCAAATATCAGCTTCAAAATTGTTTTCAAAAAAAAAAATATTCGTTTTATCACAATAGCTCTGTTAATTTTTAAGTTATCCGGTTCATTTATGGACCATTTTAAAGGTAATTTAAAGAGCTTTAAGATCGACTTGAAAAATACATTTTGAAGTCCTTGGTTTAAAAAAAGATAAGAGTTAAATAAATGGTCCCGATTTCATGGTTCTCGCAGTAAAAGTTAGCCTTTAAACGTCTCTATCTTGGTTATTTTTGATCCTATGAAAATAAAAAAAAGAACTCAAAAGATTTCTTAGAAAATGGATACAATATTCTTGCTTTATAATTTTTTACGAAGGTTTAATATTTTTGAAGTTATGTTCAAAACAAAATTTTGATTTTACCAAATCATTATTTTTTTTTCAAAACAAAGCATTCGAAACCAGTAAAAATTTTTGAGGTCATCACTTATGCTAAACTAAAGAAAAACCTTTGGGGATAACCATAAATTTGAATTATTGTAGAAATGGTGAACGTTTTAATTTTAGTTTTTTCCAAAAAAAATTTAAAGTATCATCTTGTTTTTATTATAACTTGCTCAAATTTTATGCTATTAACTTTCTACAATACTCATTAGAAAGGTATTTTTAAGCACTTTAAAAATTCCAAAGAAAGCACATGTCATAATATGCATCGGTTTACCGTTAATCAACTTTGAATGCTTAGACTTAGGTACTCACCGAAAGAAAATATACATACCTATAGCTCACTATAGATGATTACAAGAAGGTATTTCATAGTAGAAATTGTTTTTTTTTTATTGGCTTTAATTTTGGTTATTACACACTTTTCGAAAAAACCTATAGTTTCTAAGATAACTATGAAAAACCGCTTTAAGACGTGTTTTTCTCATGCAAAAACATGATCTTTGATCTTTAATAACTCAGAAAGTGTTGATTTCATCGAAGAACTTTATAAAACAAATGTTGCTTAGAATTTGTATGTCTATCGATTTCAGGTTATTTTTATTAAAAAAAAATTCACCCCCGAGAAGGGTTGGCATCCACCCCCAGGGCAAAAGCGCAAGTTGGCACTATGTCACTTTTGTTTCTTAGGGTATCCCCCACCTACTCACCAATTTTCATGAAAATCGATCGAGTTTTAACGAAAACCTTCACTGACTCCACTATTAAGGGAAATGTTCCCTACATTTCCCTTAAGTTACCTAATGAAGACCTACGAATATAATTTAACTGTTGGTATAGATATTTAGTCACTGTTGGCATACAGGATTACGATCAGTGGGTTTTCCCAGTTTCGGAGAAAGGGAAATCTAGGTCTTGCTAGGCTCCGACTGCCTCGAGCAGCACCGCGGAAGGCGGATCTCTTACAACATCGTGACGCGAGTATTTCCCCATTGTGAGTCCAGTATAGCTCGCTGCGAATAGCCGGACCGAAATAGCGCGGCCTTTCGAGTATTATCATTTATATACGAGGAATGAGTACACGACTTTAAGAAAACATCTTCACATTTTGCCGGTTTAATTATATATTTGGATCGCAAATATTTAAACACCACCTGTTGGTGTCCAAAATATTTACGTGTGTGTTGCACTTTTATTTATAACGTTCTATTATTGTAATACGGCTATAGTTTGATTTATTAGTACTGTGTTAGTGAATCCAGAGTGTTTTTATTTGTCTTTCAACGTTATATTAAATGTTATGGCTTTACTAGATGTTTGATTGAGTATTATAATTATATAAAACACTAGTCTCTTTTCTTGATTTAATGGACACTTCAAGATACTTTATTTGTAAACTTTTAAAATAAAATAAAATCTCTATTTAATGCAATAAAGACATTTTGTATTTCAGAAAAAGTTTTATTAATTGTTATAAATGTATGAAACGCAGAGAATGACACATTTTATTTATAACTGCGCTATAAATTTTTGGAATGTATTTTGTAGGAGTAGATATGGGTCAACTAGACCGAATAACAAGACAGCGTTGAATTGATGATCACTTTAATGATACACGCGTAAATTACTTACAAAAGTATGCATTAAATGAATTATTTATTAGTTAGCGCTGCAAATCAATAAGTTACAATAACAATGTTATGACTTATGAGATACTTTCTGATAAAAAGATCGCAATAATTAGCAACACATGTAGGTATTACTTTTTGGTTGAAATGGTGGTTATCGATTAGAATTATACATAGAACTGCAAAATAATCTATTATCTGGTAATAAATATAATAGCCGCAACCTAATTTTTTTAAATAATAATATTAGTAGATAATATTCTCCGCCTTTTCTTAGCTCTTAAGCTTGCGAGAATTGTGCGTAGGATTGATTAATGAATGTATGTTAATTAGCCAAAGTCTGCAAGTTCTAGCAAGAAATAGGGCACGTGCTTCCTTCGAATTTAAAATGAGATTGGTTTTCCTCAATTTAAATTTATTCTAGTGACACAGTATACGAAAATTCCTTATACTAGGTTGGTATATAAGCAACATACTTATTGCTCTAAAGCTATTATACTCAATAAAATGTACTAATACTCAATAAAACTCTGAAAAATAATACACATCTTATTCTTACAAATCTTACAATATTAAGAGTGTAAAGGTGAAGCTCTAACGTCACACTTTTACAATGTAAGGAGAATTTGGCACCTGCTCAAAACAAATGAAAACAAGAAAAGTTTACAAACTATAGTTGAAGTTGCCACACCTAGCGGAATACAGAGACAACATTAAAGTTATATTATTCTTAACTCTTGTGATGTAGGTCCAGATTGTGACGACCTCTGTGGCTCAGTGATGAGCGCGTTGGTAGCTCAAGCCGGGGGTCGCGGGTTCGAATCCCGCCGACGGAACAAAAAGTTTTCAATGTTCCCGGGCCTGGATGTGTATTAAATATTTACTATGTATGACATAATAAAAATCTTAAATATATGTATAGTATAAAAGTATTAAATATATTTCCGTTGTCTGGTACCTGTAACATAAGTCCTTAGCACGGGGCCAGACTGACGTGGTGCGGAGCGTCCATAGATATCATATTGTAATTATTAAAGATACAGATACTACTCGTAATAAAATGTGTAGGTGTGGTAAACACTCAATCTTAATAAAAAGCTAAAGTGTAGACAAGACAAAACTCGAAAGGTAACCTTGAAATATTAAATAAGTTTTTTCCTAAAATTTTCAAGCCTTTATAGCTATATTATGTAGTTTTTAATAATTATATGATAAAAGTTTAAAGCTAATGGGTTTTTAATTCAGAGGAGGATGTACACAATGTGAAAAAGGTAGAAGTTGGTCGCCAAGTCATAGTATTCGCGATATAAAAATAGTGGCGGCGCCATGAGCTGCCGAGTACTCAAACGTTATATTTACATTTTGACTGTACACGAATTTTGTCTGTCGTCATGCACTTATGCTGATATCGGACGGTTCATTTTTGTTCGTTTTCCTCTTTTATTTGGCATCTTTCATTTTGAGTGACGCTTCTGACCCCACAAAACATTTGAAACTCCAAAGCAAATAAGAACTAAATTGAATAATGAATATATGTAGACAAACTAATATTTAAATGAATGAGTGAATATGCTTTATCGTGCTCAAAATATACAAATGAAAAAAGGAAATTCACATGAACTCAGCATGAGCACAAAGGCGACTTTATCGCTATAAAGCGATTTCTTCCAAGCAACCTCTGGCGCATGGAAACAAATTACAACACAGTGCAACTTAGTTAGAATAAAACTATTAGCTAAAACTAGAAATTAAATTAAGCTTATCATACATCTTACTTACTTAGAAATAATCTTAATATTGCTTAATTTCTGCCGTTTGTTTAACAACATTTGTTTAACATTTATCGTTTGTCCCTAACCATCTTATGCTTTAAATTAACATTTACCCCTTTTACCCCTTACATTATTTTGCTTTATTTCAATATTTACCATAAATTTATCCCAACGTTAACTTTAATTCAGACTGGCAAAAGTAGGCTATAGAGTCTTAATACACCAGTCGTAATTAATACTGATCCAGTAGCAACGTAAAAAGTGAAACTTTCCAGAGTCCTAATTATACGATCCGTTATCACGATTATTCCAAGCAGTCTGTTGGATTTACAGCGAGGAATAAAAATCCTGATGGCGTTTTACGACGCGCGTTACGTCTCTATTAACACGGCGCCAAAATACCAGGAAAATCTGGCGAATATTGTTACTTTAGTAATGAAATTTGTTTTAAAGATCCATAAATTCTCAATATTAATACTTAACTGTGAAAAATTACGATGAAACTAGGTTATCGTTTGGGAATTGTACTTTTCCCGTAACAAAGACGTAGGTACAAAAACTTTTCGTAACAATCTTAAAATATCCTTTTTTGGGACTCAAAGTAGCTCTATACCAAATTTCACTCAAATCGGTTGGGCAGCTTAAAGGTTAAGAGGTAGGAAATAGGCACCATTGAATAGCATACAAAAAGTGACTTTCACATAATTTATAATATTGATATAAAAGTGTACTTATAAACGTTGAATAGTCCCATACTAATAGAACAAAATCAATGCCAATTTTGATCAAATCTATCAGATGGTATCAGTGACCGGTGTAATTACAGAACACGACATTGAACCGAACACCCCTCCGCGCTGCCAGTACCCATTAATCACTTGGACTCATATTATCGCAATTGTTGACATTCCGCCAAAATTGTTTAAACAACACTATTGACAAATAACGTTCCCTATTAATAGAATGTTTAATTGAGACGAGATTTAATTAACACGTTTCAAGCTTATTAAGATGAGGTACACAATCTTGTACGACAGGTTATGACATACCTTACGTAGGCCTCTACGATTTCGTAGCCACGCCGTAGCACGCCTACGACTACCATATAGGAACGAAAAACAGAGGGCCTAGACAAGTGGCAAGCGATTATCGCTTAAAACGCCAACAAAACGTACGGGATTTGACATTAGTATTCGCTGGCGAAACGAAGGAAACCAAATTCAAAACGGTAGAAGTATGGAAGTTACGTTTCCTTAGTTTTTATTATTCGTAACTTATCCTTAATAAAAAAATTCACAGGAAATGTACTCATGGAGATTATGTCAAAATCTTCGTTAAATGAAAGTTAAGTAAACATTATTTCTCTCAGAGTGCGGCCACTGCCTGACGAAATAAGACGAAATAAAAACTAACATACCTATTGAGTGTGAGTAGATTAAAATTGAAAATAGTAGCTAATACCTTTATCTTTGTCCCCATCTTTGGTTCTGCTTTGGTCGAAGAAGCTGGTGGTCAGCGCCTTCCTCTTCAGCAGGTGAGCTCTTCTCTTTGGTTTCGTCGTCACAGCAGTCGCATTCTCTGCACAATACATAAACTATTTAATTATTTCAAACATACACAAAATATATTTGATTTTTAAATGCCTTCGTTTTTCGTGAATAAAGCAGAATTAAATCTACATAAAATTAAGAATGACAGTCCGAAATACGCGCTTAAATCCTTAATGTTTTGGAAGGTCGTTTAATATTATCTATACTTTTAGTTTTGTTTCATCTCCATTGATATATTTTAATTATAACTGTTCTAAGACAACAATTCAATGTATGTTGTTTACTTGAGTGTTAAGTCTTAAAAATAAATGATCAAACGAACTTACCAAGTGAAGTTCGATCATTATTATATGAGTCGCTTCATTCGAAGATATAATTATTAACCAGTAGTACCTCTGTATCTGCTAGGCAATCGCGTTTTTTCAAAGACGTATGTGGGTAGTTGAAAAATTACCCGCACGGTCGGTCGGTCACTGGACGTTCCGGCATGTCTCATTATGTTTAGAGAGAAGTAATGCAAAAAATTCTTCTCCTTTGGGTACTGCAGCAAACATAGATTCGTGCAGACTGGGTGGGAGGGAGATTATATCTTCGAATGAAGCGACTCATATAATAATGATCGAACTTCACTTGGTAAGTTCGTTTGATCATTTATTATATTTCTTCGCTTCATTCTTCGATATATAATTATTAACCAGTAGATTTTCAGAGTAACGAAAGAAAGATTTTTTTTTACGAAATACAATATTCATTATGAATAGTAATCATTATTATATTGAAGAAAGAATTTAACAATAAATAATAATAATAGTCAGAAACGAAACGTAAGAGCTATGGTTTGTGATTTAAATGATAACATACTGGGATCATGGTGATTAAACATAATATTATAACTGATTCAGCGAAACTTTGTTCGTCGATAAAATTATGGCTAAGGAAAATATCGAAAGTATTGGAGTCGCTAGTCCTGCCTTTCGACTGTCGTCTTACTAATCGTCATTATTCGTGTCTAGTTTCAGCCCCCGTGTCTACGCTCGTGTCGACGCTCGTGTCGATGCTCGTGTCGACGCTGCGCCGATCTCGCACAGCACCTGCTTTATCCTATTTAATATAATCTTGAATAACCATCGCACGGCGTAATAACTTAAATATAACTTGAAACTTCTTTTTTAATAAAAAGGAATTACATAAATTAATAACATCACCGATCCAATCACGCCCAGGAGTTGTTGTCTTTGTAATATAAATTTCGATACCGCTATAATAATTAAAAACCGTAATTTTTTATTTTGCCGAGTTTTATTAGGCAGAAAGTTTTAAGTCAATGACCAGTATTCAGTTGGTACAGAGTGCAAGAAAAAACAAATAATTTATAAGTGGATCCCGGGTACCATATTACTCAGACATATGTATTTATTATACAGGTATTTTTACCGGAAAGCTTCTTTCGAAAGACGCTTCAGTCTTCACACATTCATCTGAGCCAATGTCACCGACCAATAAAGTCAACATTGTTCATAAACAATGACAGTGCACAGTGATGGCTGTAGAAGATAATATCGTGATTCGTATTACAGCCATTGTCAAATTGTTTGGCTAAGGTTCCGATGGAGCGGACGAAGATCTCTGTAATAAGTCTATTTAGTTAATAAGATTAAACAGAGTATTTATCTAAAATCTAAGTCGAAGTAAAGCATTTTAGAATAAATTTTAAGGAGTCTACTGCTTTAACTGGGTCCAGCTCTGTGGTCGTCGATAATGTGATTATTGCATATTAATACGATTAAAAGTCGAGAATATTGTGTTCTCGGTCCACCAGGCTGAATATTTTAACAATTATTATTCAAGAATATTATTGTGATTGTGATATTGTGATTCTGTTATCGTATTTATCATTGCATATTTTATATAGTATTAAATATTTTAGTCGCTTAAAACTACTTGCATTCCGCGGCGGGGGTCAGGAATCAGGATATGAAGGTGTCAAAATATCTATCAGTTGAGATAGCTCACGAGTACATTGATTTAACTGTTCTATATTATTTCGTTTTTAATAGGCATATATTATTATATATATATATATAAAATTCTCATGTCACGGTGTGCGTGGTTGAACTCCTCTGAAATGGCTCGACCGACTTTCGTAAATCTTAGCGAGCTAGGGTTGAGAATAGGGCAACATCTACTCTTTTATCTTTATATTAATAAGTGTATTCATTTGTTGAATAAATAATAGTAAATTGTTACAACTCGAGACTGACGGCGACTATTGTTTGTGCGACGGGATAGCAATCATGAACTTTGCCATGGTGACATACTCTTTAGTAGGTATAATCACTTAAATAAAATAATAATATTATCCGCGAAATACTTTATATGGCAAAACAACGTTTGCCGGGACAGCTAGTTATGTTCTTCTTCTTCTTTGAATTATGGCGGCCTCAGTGAGTTGCCAATGTCAGAGTGCTTATGGGTAGACTTTGCTCTATATTGCAGGTCTGGTGAAGAAACAAGGCAGCTAGTTATGTTATAATAATATATATCATAAACGTCAAGACTTAAATATTTACATATTTTTTGTGGGTTTAATACACCCATGGCACTATTAACAATAAAATTGTTGTGGACACAACGATGACAAGGGTGGCGAACATATTTTAGAAAGTTAAGTAGCGTATTTCTATGACATTGTTAAAGTGAAATCGCTTCATGTTTGGTCCTTTTGACAGTATTGGGTTTATTAGTTAAAATACGTAATTATTGTGTTCCCTAGAACTTTGTATTGAGATGTTCCTTTCTAAAAAGTAATAAAGTTTTGTTTTAAGATTTCAATGGACCGTCAGAATAATGAATAAGAAACTAGCGTGAGAATGGGTTTGGAGAAAGCTAGCAGATGCTTGCAGCTTGGCACATTGTCTACGATAGGTTTATGTACTTGATTATGTGTTTTGGAATATATATAAACTACAAATAAATAAAGTCTGTGCTATCGTATATATGGGACATCTTTGGGGTTAGGTAAGAATGTGTGCTTAAGTATCTAGCTATAAGTTTTAAGTCTAATAAAACTTGATGATTATTGCGTTTTCATTTCCGCTACAGTTGTTGACACGAGTATTCCTTGCCATGATATAATTATAATTATTATGTAATCCACACGTTTGAGATAAGGGCAAGAAATACAAGTAAGGATTTTATATTTGGTTATGTGTCTTTGAAAATAGATTATATTATGGAACTTGTACAAATAAATGTGAATTATGATATTATAATTTTGTACATTAAGAACATAATATCATGGTATTGAAACTGTTGTATATGTATTGAATAATTATTTATTGTCTATGTAATTTGTAACTGTGTAGTGCACAGTGCCATCGCAATGAGTAGAAAAGAGATAGATGTACGCAGTACGCTGAAATGGTATCTCCGCGCGATAGAAACAAGGCGGGATTCTGCGTATATCCCCGCACCGGGATAAGTGGGCGGGGTCTTCTCCCTCTGCGCTAGCGCATGGCGGGAGTGAAGCTTAGAGGTATAAATTGGCCGGTCAGCGGTCAAGACGGGACGTTGCGTTACACGTTGTGATTAGATTTGGGCATAGGACTCATACGGCAACTGCGGCTTCAGAAACTTTGACGAATATCTGTCTGCCCTTTGCATTGGTACAGTGCACATAGTGAATAGTCTAGTTTTAATTTAAAGTTAATAAACAAAGTAAATAGTTAAAAGTGATTTAATTAAAGTCATCAAAACTCAAATATCAACAAGAATCATACAGTCCACAATATTGTCTGGTCCTTCGAGCCGGATGAAGAAGAACGAGCTGTTGGTTTATCAGGAAGAAAATCAGCCCTTCAAGGTCGAAGAATAATCAGCAAGTTTTCGTCGGAAGAATAAGAAGAACGAAGTACTTGCCAGTGCCAGCTTACCAAGTCGAAGAAGTTTGAAGCAACGAACGTCTAGCGTTGTAACGTTGAAATCACGCATCGTCGGCGTGTTGATTCCGTCGAACGACAACGTCTATTCGTTTTGCCGTTGAGTCCACGCAACGTCCGTCTGACTCCGCAAAACTTCATCCGCGTCGCGAACAAGCGAGGAGGCGTGTAATAGAACAATCATCGCAACACCGAACGGTTGCACTACGTGGCGTCGAGTGCGAGAACGAGCGCGTCGGTGAATCGCAACAAAGAAGCGTGCCGATTATCGACTCACGTAGCAGGATGGTGATTACACGCAGCCAGGGTAATGCAGCGGGTGAAGAGGAGTGTCAAGACACAAGAAGGAGCAGGTCGGAATATGAGTACCTGCAGCCGGGTGCAAGTAGAGCAGAATACGAGCGTGTACGCCCCGGCATAGAAAAAAGCCCAGTACCTGCGACAGTGAGCAGGAGCGAGGCGGAGTGCCGTCTACGGTCACCGACACAGTCAATGGCCTCACACAGTTCAACGGCTAGCGTCAGAACAAAATTGCAACTAGCAAGGTTGAAAGCCACTGAAGGAATGGCAGCTATCAGGAAGAAGGAGCTGGCCATTGAAGCAGCAATCAAGATGAAGGAGCTGGCCATTGAAAAGGACCTTGTAAAGCAGCGTTTGGAGACTGAAATAGCAGGCATACTACGTAAGCAGAAGAAAATGCTTGAGGACGCGGCCACGAAAAAAAATCGACCACGGGTTGACGAAACAAACTCGGTCGCCTCACGGGGGAGAAAGGAAGCCAAGAAAATCAGCAAGTCCAGCAGTTTGCAGAGCCAGTCGCTGCTCGAAATGAATCAGATATCGAGCAACTGGCCGATGTTATCGGACGAATGGCGCGACCTCAGTCTCTTCATAGCGATCCGCCAACGTTTACCAGTTCGATAACCGATTGGAAACCCCCTCAGGCCTCGTATGGTGACACAACACAGATGTACAATGTGTCACAGGCTGAAAACCTACGAAGGCTAACGCACCAAGCAGAAACTTGCGGACTCGAAGAATGTGTTCGTCCACATCACAGCTCTCAGCATAACGAGCTGCAACAGACGGCACAAGAATCCGAAGCTGCACCTGAAAATGAGAAGGTGTTGCACGTTATCGAAAAGATGAGCCCAATCGAAGACGATGAACTACTACAAGAAAGAAGTTCTGAGATGGAGGCATCGGACATTGGCGTCAAACCACGGGTGAGGAAAGAAGACCAGCAAGCCCTGGAGATAGTCACGATGACTATCAGACCGACCCAGGAGAGATCTGAAGCTGGACTCCCATGGCGCAAAAACGACAAGAAAATCACTCAGCACTATAAAGCGACTCTTCAACGGAAAAGCGCAAAGAGGAAAATTAGTGCTGATCCTGCTTTCATCGGATATTATTTCAAGCGGCGCAGGTTGAGAAAGTTTACGGCTACGTTGGTGCCTCGACGCGAGGCGCAAAAGAAGGCGCGACCAATACAGCGTGGTAACGTCAGAAACTTTGGCACGTCACCACCACGTAACACCTGGCCCGAAGGATATCGCCGAGGACACCGCACCGGGGTCAGATGGAGAAGTACGGGCAGCTGTCGTCTTAACACGGACGGGGATATTTCAGCGGCCTGGAAGGAAGCTGACGGCTACAGGAGGAAAGGCTACGCAAGCTGCGCCGGGGGGAGAAATGTTGTGGACACAACGATGACAAGGGTGGCGAACATATTTTAGAAAGTTAAGTAGCGTATTTCTATGACATTGTTAAAGTGAAATCGCTTCATGTTTGGTCCTTTTGACAGTATTGGGTTTATTAGTTAAAATACGTAATTATTGTGTTCCCTAGAACTTTGTATTGAGATGTTCCTTTCTAAAAAGTAATAAAGTTTTGTTTTAAGATTTCAATGGACCGTCAGAATAATGAATAAGAAACTAGCGTGAGAATGGGTTTGGAGAAAGCTAGCAGATGCTTGCAGCTTGGCACATTGTCTACGATAGGTTTATGTACTTGATTATGTGTTTTGGAATATATATAAACTACAAATAAATAAAGTCTGTGCTATCGTATATATGGGACATCTTTGGGGTTAGGTAAGAATGTGTGCTTAAGTATCTAGCTATAAGTTTTAAGTCTAATAAAACTTGATGATTATTGCGTTTTCATTTCCGCTACAGTTGTTGATACGAGTATTCCTTGCCATGATATAATTATAATTATTATGTAATCCACACGTTTGAGATAAGGGCAAGAAATACAAGTAAGGATTTTATATTTGGTTATGTGTCTTTGAAAATAGATTATATTATGGAACTTGTACAAATAAATGTGAATTATGATATCATAATTTTGTACATTAAGAACATAATATCATGGTATTGAAACTGTTGTATATGTATTGAATAATTATTATTGTCTATGTAATTTGTAACTGTGTAGTGCACAGTGCCATCGCAATGAGTAGAAAAGAGATAGATGTACGCAGTACGCTGAAATGGTATCTCCGCGCGATAGAAACAAGGCGGGATTCTGCGTATATCCTTGCACCGGGATAAGTGGGCGGGGTCTTCTCCCTCTGCGCTAGCGCATGGCGGGAGTGAAGCTTAGAGGTATAAATTGGCCGGTCAGCGGTCAAGACGGGACGTTGCGTTACACGTTGTGATTAGATTTGGGCATAGGACTCATACGGCAACTGCGGCTTCAGAAACTTTGACGAATATCTGTCTGCCCTTTGCATTGGTACAGTGCACATAGTGAATAGTCTAGTTTTAATTTAAAGTTAATAAACAAAGTAAATAGTTAAAAGTGATTTAATTAAAGTCATCAAAACTCAAATATCAACAAGAATCATACAGTCCACAATAAAAATGTTAACATTATTTTTAACAAAAAATTAAAACCGACTTCCAAGGTAAAAACAATAATAACATTAATATGAACTAAAAAGTATTGAATAATTTTTACTATCTAATGGTGCCTTTTTCCGAATTCGGCTAAACCTCAACTATTTCTGTACTCAATCTTCATTATTTTGAAGTCGGTACCAGATAGCTGAATCTTCAGTCCTCTGACAGAATATTTGAAACTTTTGGAACTGGCACCGACTTCAAAATTATGAAGATTGAATACAGAAATAGTTGAGGTTTAGCCGAATTCGGAAAAAGGCACCATTAGATAGTAAAAATTATTTAATACTTTTTAGTTCATATTAATGTTATTATTGTTTTTACCTTGGAAGTCGGTTTTAATTTTTTGTTAAAAATAATAATAATTTCACTCTTTTTAGTTACACTAGTAGGTAAACCTTCGCGTATATTTTACGTATCTTATTACAATTTGTCAAGAGTCACAACTCACACTCACAAAATCATATATTATCAGTGAAGTGAACATATTGTGGTAAGTAATTTAACAATTTTAATGCTTCTAGCCCCAAGCGGTCACCGGCGATTGAGATAACAATAGAAAGGCTATTGTGTCTCGTTTTTCCACGATCGAAGGATCTATCAGATAAAAAATTGTATAAACTTGCATAGGATGTAGCGTAGCTACTCATAATATTTAATATTATCATAATTATTGACAGCTCTGTTCTTGTAAAGCGCTTATTCCACTTATCCTACCTAGGAAGTCCTAGCTAGGATCCTAGCTTTCTAAATGTTATTCCACTTGACTAAATTTTTTCCGATTTAGGATCCTAGCTAGGATCCTAGCTTCTAAATGTTATTCCACTTGACTAATTTTTTTAGGACCCTAGCTAGGACTTCCTAGCTAGGATAAGTGGAATAAGCGCTTAATCAAGAATTCAAATCGATACTTAGTGCGCCATCTATCGATTAATAAGTATAACTGATTAAAAAGACACTTAATGACTTTGTTTTGTGTAAATGCTCTTTTTAAAATAACTTTATTTTAATTCTATTTGTCTATTTAAATTTTATAAAGTAATTAGTAAAGTATTCGATCTGTTGTCTGCCGCCACGCGCCACGCGGCGCGGCGGCGCGGCGACGCCGTCGCCTCTGCGGCGCCGACCGCCATGTATTAAACAAACAGGTGTTGTTATACAGTACATAATTATTATTATTAGTATATCCATACCTATGCCTTGTACTATTATTAATTCTGTGCCATGAGACATTGGTGACCTTAATGATGATGATGACGATGATGATGATGATGATGATTATGATGATGAATATGAATTGCATAGTAGCATATGCTTTCTGTTCTTAAAACAACGCCGAAACTCCCGAACGTATATCTATAAGGAGTCAGGAGTTCTCTCAGCATCTTCGAAACCATGGTATACTTTGACCCAATATTTGACTTTTTGGTAGCATATTCTTAGTACACTTCACATAAAACCAAAATCACCATATGTTTCCATATAAATTTCGAGGAGTTCCCTCGATTACTCATGGATCCCATCATCAGGTCACCACTTTTGTGAACATGGTACCAAATTGGAGTGAAACCTAATACAACAAAACAAAAATTTCGAAAATCGATTCACAAACGGCGGAGTAATTGTTGAACATACAAAAATAAAAAAAAAATAAAAAAATATCCACAGCCGAACATATAACCTCCTCGTTTTTTGGAAGTCGGTTAAAAAAAGGGGGCGCCTGAGGCTGAAGAATACTGATATTGTTAAAGCGTGGTAAGTCTAGTCTAGATAAAGCCTACGCCTGGTCTAGTTTCATTCTTTATAACTTTTTTGAGACAAAAATAATGAAATGTAAGCGCATCTGATAGTACGTATGCAAAGACTGAAGGCTCTTAATTCGTTAATTAAAATCTTTCGATCGACTAGTGAGTTAATAGAAAGCAAGAAGTAGGCTCTTCAATCTATTTTTACTAGATATCCACTTTTGGGTATTGGCTTGAAAGCCTTAAAAGTTAATTTTCCAAATTAACATGTAATTTTGAAATAAACTTACGAAGTGGTTTCAAATTTAAAATAATTCAATAATTGTATTTAAAATATTATAATACAATATTTTCCGCCGCTTTGTTTGGGGAAAAGAAAATCTTTGAAATAAGGTAACCTTCGATAAGGGTACATTAAGACATAATTTTAAATTCTAATAGTTTATTGATGTCATAATGTATATTAAATTAAGCCAGTGGTCCCCAACCTGTTTTTGTTTTTGGAACGAAGTTTTTTATTTTTCATGCGGGCCGCAAACATTTTTGGTCTTGGTGTCGCGGGCCGCAACAAACATTTTTAGGTTTAAAAAATAACGTAATTTAAAATTAACGATTTACAAGTGAAAAAAGACTTTCACGTTGACTGTATAATATTTTGCCCGTGGGCGTGAATTTCAAAATGGTTTAAATCACGCGGGCTACAAATAAAGTCCCGGTGGCCCGCGGGCCGCATGCGGGCCGCGGGTTGGGGATAGCTGTGTAAAGCCCACAATAATTATGATAGTAACATCTATAAAATATATATAAAATTAATTGTCAGCACTACGGCTGCGGTGTTGAGCGTTTAGTCGCCTCAACGCTCTTCGAACTAGAAAGAAGTTGATTGTAGCGGCGCCAGCCGACGGTAACCAGCTCTGCCCCCCTTTTTTTTGACGGGTAGCGGGAAGGGTTTGCCAGAGCCCAAAAGGTACCCGATTGATGGGATGTACTAATATTTTGTCTCTGAGAACAAATACTGGAATTATCCAACGAAACAATAATAATCTCGGTCTGATATTGAGGCAATACTTATCGAGTCTGAGTGTTATAGGTTTCCGTTACGAAGTTGTCTTTTCTGATTATATATTATCTGATAAGTTTGATAATAATTTATATCGAGATAAATGAGATACTGTTGATAAGTCTGATCATATCGAGACTTTGTTAGGTGAGATCTATAATGATTATAATCGATCGAAATGGAATCGATCTGCAACACTTATTATCAGGAATGTTTTATAAGCAGTAGCTTAACTTAATCGTTTTTGGGATTATTTAAAACAATAATCTGGCGAATCCAACGAGGGTGCACCTAACGTCAGTAGGAGCCCTGGATCTATCCGAATCTGGTCCGGTTCTATCAGTGCCAGTACTCGGGAAGGCTTCGGGTTCATTCGTAACCTGATCGTCCCGTACCTATATTGGTCACTTTTAGTTTTCCCGATTGTCTGGTTTTAGTGACCTAAAAAAATAAATATTGGGGTAGCTCGTTATAATCGACATATTTGTCGATAAAATATGTTGCAAGATTTATTTAATACTTCAGTCGGAATTTCCAGGAATTGCTATTGTATTCTATTGCTGTCGCGATCACCGGTGCTCGCGCGGGGCCTGAAGGATTAATAATAATAATTATATACCGGCAGACATAGTAAATCATAATCGTAGTTCTATATTTAGAACAAAAGGATCGCGCGAGACGCGCATTGGTTGTTAACTGATGAGACTCGCAGTCTATCTAGTTATTAGCTCGAAATAGCTGTGCTCTATAAAACGGCAAAGATATTAACTTCATAATAATAATTATGTAGTTATATTTATAGAACAAAGAGCGCGGGTAAAACGCGCGGTAGTTGCAATTTTTTTATTTTTAGGCATTGTTGGAGACTCGTAGTCAATCCATACATAATGTTGATTTGAAAAATATCAATATATTTTAAATTGTAATTAACTCGCAGTTAATCCCCTCAAACCAGCCAACATAGTATTGTAATTCTATTTTTAGATAAAACATCGTTAGAGACCCGCGGTCAATTCCGATGCATAAGGATTGTGTTTAGAGACTCGCAGTCAATCCACACATTATAGCGGTTTATAAAATAACTCTCTGTTAACCCCCAAACCGGCCAACGTATAGTTCTATTTATATAATAGATAAAGCATCGTCAGAGATCCGCAATCAATTCCGATGCATATTATAGAATATAGATTGTGTAAAAGGACTCACGGTCCAAACACACTGTACTTATTGACTCACAGTCGCAGTACGTGCCTGTTAGTTAAAATAATTGCAGTAATCTCCTGCAGTTGTTTCCCCCAATCCGGCAATCATACAGTTTTATAATTCTATTTATAGAACAGATAAAGCATACATAATATTATAAATCGTGTATAAAGACTAGCAGTCCCAACACATTGTACGTTTATTGATTCGAGGTCGCAGTACAAGCCGGTTAGTATTGAATATACTTGACTCGTCTAGGCCTCGGTAGTTCCTGCCGTTTATTTAAGTATTTAATAGTACTTACATGTATTTTCTTATTACACGATAAAATAACACTGAATTTAGTTACTTCCAACACTGACTCAATCATTTTAATAATAATTATGACCAGCTGCAGCGCTTTGACATGGTTACTAAGTATTCGTGCTCGCGTTGCCTCGCGTTAACAAAGAATGGGATATGCCGGAACGTCCAGTGACCGATCGACCGTGCGGGTAATTTTTCAACTACCCACATACGTCTTTGAAAAAACGCGATTGCCTAGCAGATACAGAGGTACTACTGGCTAATAATTATATATCGAAGAATGAAGCGAAGAAATATAATTATTAATGGCAGCGATAAAAATAAACATATTTGCTCATCAATCTCGGCGATGCTAAATATTTTTTAGTATGTCCCGAGAAAAATTGGCTGACGTGTAAAGCAGCAACATATTGAGATGATTTTCCTCATAGAAATAGGGAACGTGCGCAACGAAGGTGCCGAAACTCGTTTTCTCGTTACTTGCTGGCACGTATAGTTCCCTAACGTTCCCTATAGTGATGTTGGATGTTGTATGCCTATAGGTATGTGCGACGTCACTAATAATATCGACGTAGCCAGTAAACACTTTGCTGTTATTTCCGAAGACATAAAACCAGAATTCGAATTCTCTTGAAAGGTGCTCGCGTTGTTGGGTGGTCATTCGACTTGAAATAATCTGTTTGAATATAGAATATAGAATAATAAAGATCAATACTAATATTATAAATGCGAAAGTGTGTCTCTCTGTCTGTCTGTCTGTTACCTCTTCACGCCCGATCCGCTGAACCCATGTCGCTAAAATTTGGTAGCTTTGAATATATTAACTACACTCCACTCGGGCTAACTTGTCGCTAGCGGTCATTGACTCCCTGTCAAAAACTCGTCATTTTCCATACAAAACCACGATTGACAATATCTGACACTTCATTGTCAATCGCGGTACAAACCGTGATTGACAGGGAGTCAATGACCGCTAGCGACAAGTTAGCCCGAGTGGAGTATAGTATCACATGTCCCAGGAAAGGACATAATCCTATGTCCTTTCCTGGGACGTGTGATACTAGTTAGCTTAGTTAAAGGTCCACCTTTAGCCCAGAAAAATATTTATATATTACTGATACTCTTCAACGCATTTAATTGTCTACGGTTCTAAAATACAGTGAAAAACTAAAATCTCGTATCAGTAGAAATATATTTCAAATTAAAAACCATGTTACAACCAAAAATAACTATTCGGTTAAAATCATTGTGATATCACAATTCACACATAATATATTGGTTGAAATATCACACAAAGTAGGAGTTAATTTACGTCACAGCTTATAGTGTTGTGACACAATAATACGTATTTGTGGAAATAGAATTTAGTAAACACTGTTTTATTTTGTTAAGAATAGAAAACAAACACTTTTGAATTGCTTGAATTTGTAAAACGTTCATGGACTAATACAATGACTAATACAGATTTGTTATCACATTCTGTGCACCATTACAGAAATTGAAATAAATGTCGGACTTACATTACCTACATTCAAAATACAAGTCAGTGTTAGTCGTGATATTCTGTCGACTAGACTATATGCATATAAATACTAGCTGTCCCGCCAAACGTTGCTTTGCCATAATAATATTAAGTATTTCGAGCATAATTATTATTTTATTGAAGTGACTAAATAAGTATGTTACCATGATAACGTCCCGTTCCGTCCCATCGCACAAACAATGGTCGCCGTCAGTCTCGAATAATTTACTATTATTTATTCAGCAAATGCACTTATCGATATAAAAAGTACCCAGTAGCCGATTCTCAGGCCCACTGAATATGCATATAAAATTTGGTTAAAATCAGTACTTAAAGCCGTTTCGGAGGAGTACGCGGCCTTACATTGTGACACGAGAATTTCATATATAAGACTATATACAGGGTGTAACAAAAATAAGTGATAATACTTTAGAGTGTATACGTGTTCCTTGTAGAGAGTTTACTGTGAAAGTAGCAGCACTGAGAAAGGATTTTTTTTCACTTTTGTATGGGGAAACTCGTGACGCTCGGGCAAGGGCTCATACAAAAGTGAAAAAAAATTTCGTCTTTCAGCGTTGCTACTTTCACAATGAACTCTCTACAAGGAACACGTACACACCTACAAGTATTATCACTAATTTTTATTACGTACACTGTATAAACCGACCAAGTAACATAGTTCCGACAGCAGCCTATTTTTCTCTGATAGAATTAATATATAGACATAAATACTTAGGTCGCATAATACTACAAATTCGTAGAAATAGAGCAACAAACAAACGTTATATGAGTGTCGCCGCCCTGCCCCCGCGCCGCCCAACGTCACGTTATTAATCGCTTGTAACGCAACTTTGAACTAAATTGTGATATATTATACAATTTAATTTACGACCTATTTATAACTTTTGTTCGAAAACATTGGCTGTTTAGGGTTTACAGTTCGCTCAAACGAATGTGACTCAAGTGCAAGTTAGAAAAAATTTGGTAAGCAATAAACATTTAAATGTTTCCAAATCATATTAAGTTTTTAATTTTAGCTCTTGCTAAATATGTTAATACTTAATATATTAATTACTCACGAGTTTATTTCGTCTGAAAACCCCTTAGTAATAATTTGTACAGCACGCAAAAAATAAATATAATTTGGAAGCGCTGAATCACTCATGGCTGTTTCGTATGTGTTAGCTGCAGACAGAAATAAATGAAATTAATTGGATTATGAAAATATCATTTGCTCAACGCCCACGGAATGTTTATTTTTTTGCCAATTTTAAATGTCATACAAGGATTCACTGGAGTTGTGAATCGCACTGTTATTATTATTTTCAATGAATGTCTTAAAGATATCCACAGCTGAATATTAAACTTCCTCCTTTTTAAGAAGATGGTTAAGTACACAAATTACCTAAAGGGTTCCTAATTCCTATTCGCTTTTATTCCAATAATATTTAGCAGTTACTTTTAATTAAGCCTTTGAAAATATAAAATTAAAGTCATATTGAATTTGACGACCTCCGTGGCGCAGTGGTGAGCGCCTCGGTAGCTCAAGCCGGAGGTCGCGGGTTCGAGTCCCGCCGACGGAACAAAAAAGTTTATGAAGTTCCTAGGTCATGGATGTGTATTAAATATGTGTGTCATATAGTAAAAATCTTAAATATATGTATAGTATAAAAGTATTAAATATATTTCCGTTGTCTGGTACCTGTAACACAAGTCCTTCAGGTACTTACCACGGGGCCAGACTGACGTGGCGTGATGCGTCCATAGATATTATTATTATTATTATTATTATTATTATTATTATTATTATTATTATTATTATTATTATTATTATTATTATTATTATTATTATTATTATTATTATTATTATTATTATTATTATTATTATTATTATTATTATTATTATTATTATTATTATTATTATTATTATTATTATTATTATTATTATTATTATTATTATTATTATTATTATTATTATTATTATTATTATTATTATTATTATTATTATTATTATTATTATTATTATTATTATTATTATTATTATTATTATTATTATTATTATTATTATTATTATTATTATTATTATTATTATTATTATTATTATTATTATTATTATTATTATTATTATTATTATTATTATTATTATTATTATTATTATTATGTAGAAGAGTTAGTGTCTCGGCTACTAGCCGGGGAAATGACTCAGGTACGGGCTTGTGCCAAGTATCCTGATTCATGATAAAAAGTGTTAAGATTGAGGTGAAGTAAAAGATGATGATGGGTTTAGGAAGCGGCGAACGATGGAGCAGGTATCAATGACGACGGATTTTTGTATGTGGATATACGTGTTTTTGTGGAGGTCGAGTGATTTTATTATTATTATTATTATTATTATTATTATTATTATTATTATATTTTGGAGGGCTAAAAAGTGTTTTAGGGATTTTAGTAGCTACACAGTGCTGGATTTATATTTTTATAAAGCTTAGGACGCTGCCACCCCTAGGCCGCAGCCTATAACGCCTAAATCCAGATATGTAGCTTCCATGCAAATGAACATACACGTATAACCTAACGTGATTAGCCGCAAAGCACGATAGACAATCCTGGAGCACACACCCAGAACATCAGACGAAGCCCACGCGGCAGAACCGTCGCCCACCTCACAGACAGTTGGCTCGCAACAATCAAACGTCGCATTCTAGATGTATCTAAACCACGCTTATTTATCTATATTCAGCTCGACAACATACTATTAGAAAGATTAAAACGAAAATCTCAGGAACGTCTCTTAATTTTAGTGGTTTATATCGTCCGAATGCGAGAAAAGACTAAAACGACCGAAGAGAAAAAAAAACTGAATGTTTTTCTTTTATCTGCTACAGCGTAGTTACAAAAACTTTTTGATGATAGACAAAGTATAAAGACAAACTATATCTAGATTCTTTTTATTTTGTAAATTTTCTGTTGGTGGAAGTATAATCGTACAGGTCTTAACGTACATTTTGTGGAAGAAGCTGACCACACAAGATGTTTGAGAGAAAACGAACTATGTATAAAATAAATTAACATAAAAAAAGATTGAAGAGATTCTTCAAGCGATCCGCAAGCCTCAAAGCGGTCGTAAAACACCTCACCGCTATGATTTATTGAGAGAACATTCCTCACAATTTTATAAAGTAAACGCTACGCTAATAGTTTTGATATTTTAATTACAGCTTCTGCACGCGTATGTAAATGAATATAATCATTGCGATTTATATCATGTTAAGCCTTCATAGTTAGATTTTTATTAACTTCAAATGGTGTTGATCAGCATTACTGAAAAGGACAAAAATGGTATCCAAGTTAATTACTTATCATTATTGATGATAATTATAATAGTAATAGACAAATTCTAACTCTTACGTTTTCTCTAGTTCTAGTCCGTTACAATCATAGACGTAGATAATAACTCAATATCGCTTCAACTCCCATAAGGCCCAAGTGGGCCGCGAGAACAAAAGATTTCCAAGAATCCGCGATCGATGGAATATACTAAATGGTTACAATCGCCACTACGTAGGTAACATATATATTACGTGTCACTATTTACTAAGCAATTCACTCTTAACTAGTCTGGCGAGGAAATGAAATAATACAGCCAACAGTGTTGCAAGTTAAAAAATTGTAACACTTCGGCAACGCTCAGTCGTACACATGTTAGCAATAACGGGCGGAATGCACACCGGCGCCCGCCCAACGACCACAGTAACGGCCTGCTATATTTACCCGGCTCGATACACTGCGAATTTGTACGCATTTTTGACTGATGATCACTTAATCTGTACTGTTTATAAGGATGCTAAATTGCTTTAATATGCGCAAGCTAGAAGCCTGTTCTACTAGGTATAACTTTCGTGTTTTCACTATTTCTTCTTCACTTGTTTAAAGAACGACGACAACTTTAGTGAATGCCGAAAAATAATATGCAAAAATCTTACTTAAAAAAGGAAGATAATTTCAACTACTCATCTTTCCCTAAAAGTAGTTGCGTTGCGTTAATTGCGTTGTTATTCTACTGACTTGAGCGGTTTGACGGCCAGACTAGAGACAAACAAACACGCGGAATGCGGAGATGGACTGTCTGTAGTTTACGGCGTTAGGTCGGATCCGCGAATCTAATGTGTTGGCACCATCTCATAACAAAAGTCAATCAGGCGCGCCGATAACTGACCGCTATGCAGCCGGCCCGCTATAAACACCGCGTAAACGTTTCGTACTTGGGCAGTGGGTTACACCGACGGAAAACGTTGATTTACGTGACGACAGATTACAATATTGTTATGTTTGAGTGGCACGTGAAATTAAAGAGTAAATATGACTCTCAAAATACTGGAAATCCCTACCTTATTTGCGACGAACTGAAATTCCAATTTTTTTCCGTCACAAATGTTAATTGAACGAGTCGATTTGTTTGCAAATAAAAACAATTTCTCACCTCGATTTCCCCGAAGTATTTAGGTCGGTTTGCATATTTTGGCATTGTTGTGAAAAAAGATCAAGTTCGCAATCAAATTTCCAAGTCGATAAACTAAAATATTAAAACGTTTGCCAAGTCTCCGAAAAGCTTCTATAAAATTATGTATCCGCCTACGTTCATCACAATCGCGAATATATAAGTAGTGGGGTCATGTGATCCGGCGGACGGCGGGCGCGGGCGTTGCCAAGTGTGGAACAATAGTGTACCTGCGCTCGCGCAGCTCAGGTGGGAACGTTTACTGCCCGTGTATCGTGAGCGTGGGACGATCGATGTCTGTTCCACGTAATACGTAAATCGAGTTTGCTTACGATTGCCCGTTTATATTTACAATACATTCCCGCGGAGCAGATGGGCAGACGAGCTGACGGCTAACCTGCACTTAATTGCTAATCGACCGGTTCAATTTTTATGCGTCCATAAAATTATGTTTGCTTTGAAGCTAGGAAGTATGTCTATTAAATCTGCTAAACAGCAACAAGTCTGACTAAAATTAATTATCGCTTCATTATTTCAGCTAAGTTTTATTTTTATTGTTTCACTATCACGAGCCAAACATTCGCGAGTAAATTTAGAAGGAGACTACTAATGTTAGGTCACAATTTACATTCCATGTTACGTGAAAAAGCCGATTTCAAAATCAATTCAAAAACAAATCAGGGGCAAACATCAACATGGAAAAAAACTTTGAGTTCGGGGAGTTAAAAGAAATCAAAAGTAAGCCAATAACAAAAATTTAAAGTTAGAAAGAAAATGGCAAAAGGTGTGTCAGGCTTATAATTTATCATCGCATAGTTGGTTTAAGAGGCTGCAGGTGTTACATCATATAGAGAGAACTATTGCAACTATTATAACCGGTATGTAACTGCATTTCTGCAACCTGTAGACGCCGTGGAAGTATCAATATGTCAATCGGGCGGCGCCGGTGACGTCACGGCGCGTCACAAGTGCGTAGCGCACACTATAATATATTTTATTTCCGTCATCTCTGACCACATGTCTTGCATGTGTCAGTGTATTTATAGAATCGGCGATAGAAAGTGTAAACGTCTGATATTGATAAAGGTCGAATAATCGATATCTGGTAGAGATCAACTACGATAACTTGGCGCGCCCCTCCAAAATTCAAAACGTTTGAAATGCGTTGTCTTGCGCGGTAGGCTAGTTATGATTAGTTGACCAACAAATCTTGGTAATAAGTGACATTAACTGAAATATTACGTGTACAGTGATTGGTTGAATTCTTACTACATACAAACTCTTTCATAAGGATGTGACTACACACATTGAAACAGTCATTTGGAGGGTGCGCCAAGTTATCGTAGTTGATCTCTAATTCGCGTGTGAGTCGTGTGACCCGACGGCAGACAGCTCCATCTCGTCCGGCTGTGAAGCTGTAGAGTGCTTTACATAATAGTCTAATGCAGGGGTTCCCAAACTGTGCGCCGCGGCGCCCTGGTGCGCCGCGTAAAGGCAAGAGGGGCGCCGCCGTGAGTAGATCCTCCATCACTATCCATAACTCAATTATAAAATAAAATTATAATATTATGAATTATACAAAGCATGCAGAAGAATAATATTTGTTTGTTATTATTTACTTGCTTAACCTACCTATAATCATTAAATGTGTTTATTTATGTATCTTTTTGTAATACCTAGGTAAAGTAGGGCGCCGTGACAAAATGTTGACTTGTAAGTGCGCCGCAGGCTGAAAAAGATAGGGAACCCCTGGACTAATGGCTCTATTTACTGCAAGCTGAAATAGTCTGGTATATAAAAAGAAAAGATAGGTATCGGGTTTTTAGGATTCCGTAGTCAACAAGGAATCCTTAATATAGTTTCGGTCTGTCCGTCCGTCTGTCTGTCTGTCCGCAGTTTTGTTGAGAGACTATAGGACCTATAAACCTGTATTTTGGCATGAATACACATATTAATGATGCCGACAAAATGGTACATAATATATTTTAAAAAAATTATGGTACCTCCCCTACACATCAAGCGGGGTTGAATTTTTTTTTCACGCCCACCCCATCGTATGGGGTGTTGTTGAATAAGTTTTTTAAAAATATTATGAGTATTCATAGATCATTTTCCGATTTAGGGATCCATTTGTGAAATTTGAAAGTTTTAAAGTGGAAAATATCGTTAGAGTCCAATGTCCCTTCTACCAACTAAACGATTGCTTCTAGAAATGTGAAAATATTCACGGGAGTAAGAAATATGCTGAATTTAAAAGGAAAACTATCACGGCTAAGAAGACTTCATAAGTTATTGAGTAATAGTCGATCAACTAAAAAAAATGTATGCGGCGAAGTATAAAGGAACTTTTCATTTAAATTTCTTTGAAAGTAACAGAGATTATGTTGTTAGTAGTGTAAAACACGTTATAAATGTACATTCATCGACTATACAAAAAAATTCAAAAACTAGCGGTAAGTACTGCGGAACCCTATATTGCGCGTGGCCCCACACGCACTTGGCCCGTTTTCTTTATTCATTTACTTACCGAATTTTTGCGTCATCTAGTTTCATATAAGTAGTAGTTGTATAGTATTTAATCATAATAATTCTATTGTAACTTTAATTAAATAATGCTTCATATTACAAGAAGAAATAAATATCTAACATTTTTGCTGAAAATAAAATTTACTTTCAATTTTATCGAATTTACGATTTTGTCAACACTGACCTACATACCGAAAACTTTACAACACTGAATGATTCATAAAGAGAGCTAACAGGAGCTCGTGGATATGATTGCGTAGTTAGCCCAGAAAGACAACATAAAAATTCAATTTTGTACACTTATTAAATAAGGTTTACTCATTTCATACTTAGGTATTTTTAATCCTTCAAAAATGTTCCAGATATATGTGACAGAATGCTTGAAAAATAGTGATTCTCAAGACAGTTAAAATTATGATCTTCTGCTGAAAACACAGTTCTATGATAGCACATTTCAATTATCATGGACTATCAGGTTGTTTTATTTCAAATTAATAAAATCGCATAAATTGAAGTTTAACGATTCGAGATAAAAACTGGACAGCTTGGCACGGCACCAACGCCGCGCCCGCGCCATCCCGCTCGTTCTCAGAACAATCTGTTTATCCTAAACTGTAAGCATTTTGATAAATACAAAAACACTCTGAAAAGTTTTATGCTTCACCTATTTTGCTACTCCTAGATATTTTGTATATATGTTAATAAGCTATGTGATATGAAAAAATATTATTTATTTTACTAAGTATAATGCAAGCATTGTTCCATTTGCATGTTTATATCATCTTCGTGTCTAAGATTAAAATACTGCTCGGGGAACGATATTTTGAATGAAAATATGAGCTCTATTCCCCGATACTACAAGAAATAATCAATGTTCTTTCAAATGAAATCATTCAGGTTAGGCTTCTTTTAAGCATCTCACAGACAGACGCGGCCTGCGGTGGCGGTGGCTGTAGCGGTCAGTTGGATGGCTTGGCCGCGTGGCCGCGTGTGTCTGTGACGTTCCTAGAACTCTCAAGCCATCCAACTGACCGCCACCGCCACCGCAGGCCGCGACACACACGAAGCGCCGCCTAGTAGTCTCATGGTTTCAAAAACTGTCAATTAATAATAATAACGTCGATAATGGCGCATTTTCACTGGTCGATAGGGCCCGCATGCGGGGTGCGGGAGATTTCTAAAATGCATGCCACGACCAATCAAAATGCGCCATTAGTTGTCATAGACTCCCCGTATGCTGTATACCGCACGAGTTAACCACTAATGAAAATGCGCCCTAAGTGCCATTCGTCTAAAGCGTCTCCCAGACAGACGCGGCCTAGGAACAACACAGACATACGCGGCCACACGGCCAAGCCATCCAACTGACCGCTACAGCCACCGCCACCGCAGGCCGCGTCTGTCTGTGTCGTTCCTTGAACTCTCAAGTCATCCAACTGACCGCCACCGCTACCGCCACCGCAGGCCGCGTCGCGGTGGCGGTGGCGGTGGCGGTCAGTTGGATGGCTTGGCCGTGTGGCCGCGTATGTCTGTGTCGTTCCTAGGCCGCGTCTGTCTGGGAGACGCTTTAGACGAATGGCACTTAGGGCGCATTTTCATTAGTCGTTAACTCGTGCGGTATACAGCATACGGGGAGTCTATGACAACTAATGGCGCATTTTGATTGGTCGTGGCATGTATTTTAGAAATCTCCCGCACCCCGCATGCGGGCCCTATCGACCAGTGAAAATGCGCCATTATCGACGTTATTATTATTAATTGACAGTTTTTGAAATCATGAGACTACTAGGCGGCGCTTCGTGTGTGTCGGGTATTCCCCATAGCGGGAAATAAAATATCGAAAACCCCCTTTGTTCGTATTGTCGACAACACTAACACTTCTCCTCGCGTTAGACTATGATCGACAATTACAAGTAAATATAATTAAGAAATTTAAAAAACCCCCCGCCAAACAACTTTGTAATGAAATAATATTTACTGCCTTTAAGTTCAAATAATTCCTAACTTGTGTAAAGTAATATTTTAGTCCATACCTAATTGTTGTGTCGGGGTACCGCCAAGTAAACTACAACCTACAACCGCCAAGTCGCTGATTACCTCGATTCAGTTCGCTGTGAATTGATCCATAAACTTGTTATGTGAAATCAAACCGGTGGTAGGCACCAGTAGTATCAACATTCTGAAAGTATTTTTTTAAAATCTATTCAGAAATAAAACAACAACAAACATAGAGCTATATTAGCGGTCCCCCGACACACCTTGACAACAATTATGGACTTAAATAATTACTTGACACAAGTAAGGAATTATTTGAACAGGCAGTAAATATTATTTCATTACTTTTTAAAGTTGTTTGGCGGGTTTTTTTTTTAAATAAACAATTTAATTTTATTTCATACTTTTTATTAAGCTTATGTTGGTTATAGTGCAGAATAATTCCTATCAACAGAATCATATTCGACATGATTATCATCTATCAATGTCCTTTTTGGTGAGGCCATATGAGCCCAAACATGAAACCTCCATTTTGGGCTCATAAGAATCTAGGTTCCTATAGATCCAGGAGATGCTGCAGCAGCAGCATGTAAATATTTACTGTTTATCTACTTCTTACTGGTTGTCGCAATTAAAATGAGTCCAAACACGAAACCTCTGCTCTAAGTTGGCGAGGAGTTGGATATCCTATTGATTACCAGGTGATGCTGCAGCTCAGGTTAACTTTTCATTATTATGTGTATACGTATATTGTATATTCACAAATATCACAAACTAGAATGAAATATAAAACCCATCAAACGACTACAAGTTGCTGACGGCCTTTCATGAATCAGATAAACCCTGATTATCCAGCACTGAGCAGGCTGATGATGATGAATTATAGCTAAGAACACTCTCAATCATGTCAGCTTTCAAACAAAAAAAACTAGATCAAAATCGGTCCACCCATTTGGATGCTACAATGCCACGGACAGATACACACACAGACAAACAGACAGACAGACAGACTCGTCAAACTTATAACACCCTTTTTTGTCGGGGGTTAAAAAAAGCGTATATACTATATAAGGGCCGGGACACAAAAACACGGCACGGCGCCGTACCGCGCCGTGCCGTGGGAATTCACGACGCGCGTCGTAAAAAACCACGGCACGGTGCCGTACGGCGCCGTACGACATCGTGCCATAGAAACTCACGTAGAAGTTCAATATGAGGCGACGTCGTACGACGCCGTACGGCGCCGTACGACGCCGTGCCGTGGTTTTTTACGACGCGCGTTGTGGATTCCCACGACACAGCGCCGTACGGCGTCGTACGACGCCGTGCCGTGTTTTTGTGCCCCGGCCCTAAGGCATAAATAATGATTGCCTACTCGTACGATTGACATTGATAGCGCGCAGCGTAGACAACAGCGCAAACATGGTAGGATGGCGCATTCTGTTATTGGCATGGCTCAACATGGTACTATCAGAGATGTTAATTCATAGGCAGATGGCAGATTATGTATTATTTTTCCCTATGAGGCAGACCTACTTATCTTGGTCGCGTTGTACAGTCGCATCTTGCATTATTTTGTCATAATCCGACCAATTGACTCGTTCGAATCGTTTGTTTGTACGTCAATTGGTCGGATTTTTTGATTTGATTCATAGGCTGTTGACGTCCGTCAACAGCCTATGAATCAATTTCTTCGATGGTACATAAATCATAATATAGCCTTGAACGTCAGTTTCCCCTACCTTCAGGTATCTTGATGATGGTCCCCAGATGGAGCTCCTTGAGCCTGGCGAGCGCAGCCTGCTGCAGCGCGCGCCGCTCCACCTCGCTCAGCGACAACAGCGAGGTGTCTGCGAGCCGCACCTGCCGCCCGGCGCCGTCTGCCCAGACACAACTGCCCTGCACAACGCGTTACGTCATCACACCATGCCGACTTTATCCTCCTGGTAGCGAGAATGCTGAAGGGAGTAGAATATGTTGATAAAAAACTTAAACGCATAAGGCGTTAAAAGCCCTCGTCTTTGCGACGCGTCGTCAAAATAATGCTACATTGACATTGATGCAACAATAAGACATAGTATCTTAATATTAAGTGCAATGTATTATTATATAACACTCCACTTCATCATTCTCTTGTCCGTCGTTAATTGGTCGGGTTGTGTTCAGTAAATTTTAGTAGAATAAATTTTTTTCGACATTACCTGACAAAGTTAAACGTCGATCCGCCAAGCCATGAATAAATTATATGACAAAGTCGTTGGGACTTTAAATGTATCACGTTTATAGAATAACTTTAGTTATTTTTAAAGAAATACAAGGTTTACGGATGGAACAAAAATATTATTACTAGCCATGCCATTTTTTCATCATGGAAATAACCTAATTTTATGTAGTAAAATCGTAACTTGAAAAATAATGCAGTCTTCCACAGTGCGTTTTTCGCGTAATTTTCTACCGCGCACTGTAAAACTCTGGAATGAACTGTCACCAGCAGTTTTTCCGGACCTATACGACCTGCAAACCTTCAAGAAAAGAGCGTATTCCCTCTTAAAAGGCCGGCAACGCACCTGCAGCTCTTCTGATGTTGCGAATGTCCATGGGCGACGGTAGTTGCTTACCATCAGGTGACCCGTTTGCTCGTTATAATATATATATATATATATATATATATATATATATATATATATATATATATATATATATATATATATATATATATATATATATATATATATATATTATAACGAGCAAACAATATATATATATATATATGTATATGTAGATTACTATGTTCCAGAGACTAAACCAATTATTGGAATAATAATTGTACCCACGTTATGATTTTACGAGCTGGCAGAGTCACGAGTAGTACTAATATTATAAAGTGAGTGAGGACAAAAATAATGTGTAATAAATGTTTTGCGAAAGTCGATTTACTATCATCGGGAACATAACATTCGTACTAAATCGTTGCAGAGTAGAGAAAAAAACTTATTGCACTATAAAAAATAATTGTGTGGTAGTTGATAAGGCGGCCGTGAATCAGAGTGTCGCTAATTCTTTCAATTCAGAGAGAAAAGTCATCAATAAATATGTTTCCTATGATGACTGCCGCGTTCGGAAATAGTCGCGCTAAGACTGATTTATAAGTTTATCAGCTTTAATTTTGTAAATAAGAATTTTGAATTTCCCAAATAGTCCATTGAAATGTTAAAATTTTAGGACCGAATATTGCATTTATTAGAGGACGCAATTTTATTTTTGGCATATATTGAGGGGGGGTCAATAGAAGCTTAACCTCAAGTTTGTGGGGTCGCCACCCTTGTCCCCCAGCCGCCATCTTGAAAAAAGGGGTGACAACACTATTTTCGTGATATCTCGGAAACTATAAGTCTTACAAAATATTTGTAAGGACATAGTTTGTTGCAAATTTGCCTACAAAAATGTTGATATAACTTTTATTCATATTCATATCACAACAAAACTGAGTCATATTATATATACAACACACTACATACAACATACTTTGCGAATGTCAAATATTCAACTATTTAGGAACTTCATATGAGTTAATCAGCAAGTAGGTGAAGGTGTCTTTAACTATTTAACGTTAGTTTATGATTGTATCGCGACAGACGATCAATTACCGTCAAGAATATGGGATTCCTTCAAAGGGGCAGGTTATTGGCAGCGGTTTGTTCGAGGCTCGAGTGATAATAACATCTCAAGAGAAGCGCTCAGTTCCAAACCCCGCCTTCCCGTCGTTACTGTTTTGACACATGTTTATGCGTCCTCTCGGAACTATGAAGTTTATATGCAATTGATTCATGCGCGTCGAGACAAATGAATTTACCGCGATGATTAAAATTAAAGCTGTAAAACAACAGCAGCAGTGCTCTCCATAAACCTAGTTTTCGAAGCAATGGAGATGATTTAGAGAAATATTGCTTAGAAATTTTAGAACTAACATAGTACATTAGCAAAACATTTAAAAAGAACTTTAAAGCTTTTCATCGCATTTTAATATTCATGTTTTTTAAATTACGACGAATGATATTCGCGTAAACATAACAAATGAATGTAAGACTTTAAAGTGCAAGTGTGAAAAAATGAGGTTTAGTGGCTACATCGTAACGTCCAACCAGCTGCGACAGGACATATAAAAGAATTATTAGTAACACTTTGATTATTTTTAAATGCTTGGCGTTGTATCAACATTGTACAGCGTGAGTGGAAAATCACTTCAATGAAAAATCATCAAACAGTTATAGTAGTCGTGCAATCAATAAAAACTTGTCGACGTATTTGAAAATCCTTGAATTGTGTATCGGTTTCTACGATGTAGTTTAGGCAAGCTTGGTTGTGCAGTTGTGCTGTGTTTATTTGTAAATATCATGCTATGCACAAATATTATATATTTATGAGATAATAATATGAATTACAATATCCATACTAATAATATTATAAACGCGAAAGTAAAGAAGAAAGTCTGCCTCTTCACGCCCAAACCGCTGAATCAATTTTGCTGAAATTTGGTACGGAGAGTTTGAGTTTGATTTTAAATAATTATTATCAGTGCAAAAAAGGAGACACAAATTTATCAATAGTTAAAAACATTTTGACCAAGGATGAGTCACAATCGAGCCATTTTATCCCAAACAAATATTTACAATTTACATGTATAATTTTACATGCTTGGCACGAGATCGCCAGCCTGATCAGTTTTATTGATTGAGGAGTAATGGAATAAGTACACAGTCTCTTCTATCTGATACAAATACCTCTATGTTCGTTATTGTTGTTTAAAGGATTAAGCTTGGATAACTCTTAGTAATTAGTCTGCATATTAGGCGTCGTGTCACGTGTAAAGCGTGTTAAATAAATAATATGCATAGTGACAGACCTGAGGCGTCCAGGTGGCGACGGCGCGGCTGGAGGAGCGGCTGCGGGTACGCCACAGCCGCTTGCCCACGCTCTGCACCACGCTGCTCGACGACCTGGACTTCTGCATGGCACCTGAGGGAGCGGACACTGCTGCATTTTTGCCTAGCAACGTCGATAGGAACGAGTGCGACTGAGTCGGCGACAGCGGGGACGTCGGCGTCGACGCCACCGACGCGAACTGCATATCCCGGTACGACGTGATCCAGGCCTCGTCGGTCTGGCAGCCCTTGTGGAAGCCGTCGTCGTCCACCTCGTTCGGCGGCCGCGGCTTGATGTTCCGGAGATTCTTATCGTAGTTTATGCGCTTGAAGCGGTCAGTCTTTTCGGCGTCGACGCTCTTCTTCCGCGCCATTCTCAGGTACCTCTTGATCGTGTCGCTGACCGACTGGGACACGTCGTCGTGGTCAACGCTAGAGCGCCGGCGGGGCCGCCTCTCGTTGGGAGGGCTGGTCGGGCTCGTGGGGGCCGTCGCCAACTCGACCTTCTCCCTGTACTGCCTCTCGATTTCCGCGAGAACCTCCTCGGGTATGGGGAGCGTTTGCGTCGTGGCGTCGACGAGCCGCTCCTCCAGGGACTCCCCGAACACTTCGATGAGTGGCGGGGGAGATTTTGGAGATCCGTGTGAATAATTATCATTAAAATTAACACTACTAGTAACTCTGCTCCGCAGCCCGCTCCGGGGGCTCGGCGCACCGACGCCGCTCGACCCGTAGCCGCCTGCGCCACCGTAGCCCCCGCTCCGGCCGCCCCTGTACGGCTTCGGCTTGCGGAGGTCATGGTACAAACTTCTCAACGAATTTCTATCGCTCAGTATATCTTGCACGATATTGTCTCTGTTGGACGAACCACTGTGATACCTACTGAGATGCTCCCGCAATATTCTCTGGGTCGGGTCCGAGTCCGAGTCGGCCGGCCGCCGGTCCGAGTGCTTCTTCAGGTAATTCCGCAACGCACTGACGAGTTCTGCGGATTCGGTGACTTTCACGGGAGTCTTTTCGTCCTCCAATTTTAGATATTTCCTAAGAAGATCCACCAACACGCCCTCGTCCTCCGAAGCGTTTGAGCACCCGTTATCGAGGGACGTCGAGGGCCGCGGGATCGGTGCCGACGATGGAGTCGGCGCCGCAAAAAAATCACGTCGGAGCTTCGCGATATCGAAGCGGCCGCCCGAAGTGTGTGGGATGTACAGCTCGCTGGGCCGCGCTATCGAAAGCGCCACGTCATCCGACGGCGAGCGCGCGCGCACGGAGCCTCCTCGGGGGCGCTTCTTCCGGCGCGGCTTGGGCAGGACGCCCGGGTAGGAGCTCTTCCTCCACAACAGAAACCGAGGCTCCTTCTGACACACTTCCTGAAAGTATACTTCCAGGCGCGGCACGTCCTCCAGTCGATTCTGGGCCCCGTCCGGTATCAACCGGCGGCCCGCGTCGGACATGTACTTCCAGGTCTTGCGCGTGAGCAGCCATCGTTCCCGCGGGCGTTCCCGACGTCGCACGGTCTTGGTCATGGGTTCGGCGAGTTCGAGGCGCGAAGGCCGGCGGCGCTCCATGCCGGCGTCAGGGGCGACCGTCTCTCTGCCGCATCTCCTGGCCTCGATGCGCGCACCTGCCCGCGCGAAACTGAGCGTTCCTCCGCACCGTTCGAAATATTATGCGCCGAAATAGACGTCCGTTAATAGAGCGGCCGTGAACTGAATATAGGGTGCGCGAGCGACGGCGCTCTGCTCGTCGCGGACTGCGGCTGCGTAAACAAACGGGCGCCCACGCCGCCCGCCCGCCCATCGTCCCACCCGCTCCGCGCCGCCACCTGCGCCACCCCCTGCAGCCTAGCACCCGACCACCACTCCAGGACGTCGACGACTCCAGAACTCCACGATGTATAAAAGTTGGGAAAACTTGTTTGTCATTTCGTTTTTTGTTGCATTAAAACAATTAAAACTAAATACTAAAAATAACAATAATAATTATTGTACTCGACTTTATTTAAAATCTTTACTAAGGTAAAATTATCTAGTGCAATAACAGACTCGAGTTATGTTAATCGACCTACGGTCTACGGGTTAACTTAGATGGTGCTACGACACAGCTACGCGCTAAGCTACGACGCGAGCCTATCTCTACGTCGTAGCACTGCGTAGCAGCAACTTGGTGAAATAATAATGAAAATTATTATTAACTAGCTGTTGCCCGCGACTTCGTCCGCGTGGACTTCAGTTTATAGCGCGCGGTGTCAACAAAATTGGTGTCAAATTTAAAAGCTTTTTAAAACCCTGGTACCCCTTAAAACATCAAAATACCCAAAAACAGCTGTGCAGTGAGCACATAATATTTATTTTTTTAAAATTAAACTTTATTTATACCAAATAAACTATTTATCATTGGTAGGTTTAAGGTTACGTCACTGCATAGATAAAGTACTGAGTAGTTATTTAATAACGTGTAAAACAGTCGGAAGAATCCGAAAAATCCGACTCAACATGGTACCACCTATTATAGAAAAACTTATGAGCAAGCGATATCGCGATGTAGGCGACACTTAGCGCCATCTGTTGTGAATTTTTGGAACTAACTTATTTTTAACAAATTTAAACATTTTCACCCCCTTACAATCCCTTTTTTCAGTTTAAAAGTAGCCTATGTCCTTTCTCAGACTTTAGCCTATCTGTGTACAATATTTAATTACAATCGGTTCAGTAGTTTTGGCGTGAAAGCGAGACAGACAGACAGACAGAGATACTTTCGCATTTATAATATTAGTATAGATTATTATTATATTATTGGAATTTAGAGGGTATCGACCAATGATATTCTATGTTACTAATTGGTATCGACTATCGACGTATGCGTAATACAAAATTAACTAACGTATTATACGAATAAAGTTAATTAAATTTTAATGGTGCCCTTTTTCAATACCTATCCAGGCTATTTAAAAGTAAGTTTATGACATTTATATTTTCCTTAAACGAAGCACGAATACAATATAATTAAAATATTAGTTTTATTTTGATGCTTTTGTTAAGTATATTTTTTATTACATTTTATTATTCTTTCCATCATTTTGTAGAAAAGTCGACTGTATCATGAACGAGAGCGGTAAGGAACCACGAAAATCTACAATGTAAAGATTTAGATTTTAGAGCTTGAAAAATATCTAATAAATAGGTATACAGGTATATCGATACTTAATTTTATTGCTACTCTGTGGCTATTTATGAGAGACAGAACATTTTTAAAACCTATGTATTAACGCGTTTAAAATTGGGTGAGTTTTGTTTAATTTGCAGTTTTCATTAGCGGAGTTTAGTAGATCGTCTGGTCAGAATCAATCGAAAGTCTATCGCGAGTAGTAAACACGGTAATTGAGGTCGGTTCGCGTTTGTTTTTAGGTTTTTCACCTGCAATATACACAGGTGTAACAGATGTTTTAGCCTGTCATTTCATCGTATACGGTCAACTAACATGACAATAAATTTTATTATGTTACTTCAGTTGATTTTTATTTAGTAAATTGAAGATGTTAGTGGAAGAAGCAGACAAGTGACAGTTAAAAACTTGCCGCTTTTTTGCTTAAATGGAGGCCTTAGGGCTGGAATTATAATTGAAATAAAAACTGTGAATTTAATGCATAGGCAAATAATTATGAATAGATGAGTTTACAAGGTTTGTAAAAATTATGAGGGAAAAAATAGTGACTGTCCTTATGTTATAAAATTATAGTTATCTGGTTCTTCCACTCGCGTCTTTAACTGTTTATATTAATAATTCACCGTTTCTGAAGTTTTTTTACAGGAATTGAGCTATTCAATAGCGCTTTGGAATGGTTTACGTAAAATAGTTACCCAAAAACAACGATACTGAAAAGATAATGTCTACCCAAAAAACCTTGAATACCTGAGAATAATTAATTTTGTCCAGCTATTCCAGAGATAATTTTAAGACCCACAGAAGAACAGACAGACAAATAATTTGAAATTGACGTTTTGATTTAATGGAATGTAACTTTATAAAATGCAGCAGGAACTGCTAATTAATTAGTAATTACAAACATAGATTTTATTTATTGTTCTGGAATTATAGTACACAAACTTTTACATCTCACTTTTTGATTACTGACAAATAGTAGTATCGCAATTATACTGTTAAAATTTTCAAAATCCAGATATGGGTGAGGCCGCCAATTTTTGCTGATTTTGTCATATTTTTTCTCCGCCCTCGGTATTTTAAAAATTATTGTGTTTATCTCATATTCTTAAACTGATTCTAACGAAGAAAATAAAGCACTCAAGAATGCATTAGAATTATTTAGGTTCAAATCAAAGTCTCAACATATATTTACAATTACACATAAAAAAGATAAGAAAATAGCTTAAAAATATAATATAATATGCAATGTGTGGAAGAGGTGCACTTCAACTGTCGCTGTAGCAGTAAGTACCTATGACAGATTTGAAGATAAATCGGATATGTTATGAATACTTATTACTATTCTAAAAAGCAACTTCCGTCGCCCATGGACACTCGCAGCATCAGAAGTGCGTTGCCGGCCTTTTAAGAGGGAATAGGGTAATAGGGGAGGGTAGGGAAGGGAAAGGAAGGGAATAGGGGAGAGTATGGAAGGGAATAGGGTAGGGTTCGAGCCTCCGGTAAACTCACTCACTCGGCGAAACACAGCGCAAGCGCTATTTCACGCCGGTTTTCTGTGAGAACGTGGTATTTCTCCGGTCGAGCCGGCCCATTCGTGCCGAAGCATGGCTCTCCCACTTTTTAAACGTCACCAATAATACCCATTTATTACTATCGTTAAGTGTTAGGTTAGGTTAGGTTAGGTTAGGTAAAATAGGAAGTTGGCAATGCTGAGTTTTTACATTCTGAATTATTTACATTAGATTATTTTATGAAAAACTAGATGACGCCCGCAACTCCGTTGCGCCAAAACTCGTTTATCGCGCGAGAACCGTACATTTTTCCGGGATAAAAAGTATCCTAAGTCCTTCCCCGGGACTCAAAGTATCTCCATGATAGATTTCAGTAAAATCGGTTCAGCGGTTTATTAAAACGCATTCTAGAATAATTTCTTCATCATAAGAACTTTCCGAGTCATCGAAATGTTTAAGTACATTTAAATCCATATTTTTTTTATAAAAGCACTCTTTTTTTAATATAAAATATCTCAACTCGAATATATATTATCCGCAACAACAAACGAATCAAACTAATGGTCAATGTTAACTACGCAGTCCGAGCGTAGTCATTTTATTTAACAATTTGTCAAAAAAAATTACTACAGTTAGCTTAACTATTGATTGAAAAACAGCATTTTGTAATTTTTAACCAATAGTTAGTTTAACTAACAATTTTTAACGATTAGTAACCTTAACTAGCGATCAAACAACGGGCCCTTAGTGTGTGCTTCCACGCAGTCAAGACGGACTTGTGTCAAAGCACTGCATATTCCCGCCAACAACAGTATGCCAGTAAAATGCTCTCGCCTCTCGGACAATAATTTTATAAAATCGGTGATTGAATTTTTTTAATGTAAAGAATAGTTTTAAAATTGTTGTTTGATTCTAATGAATGTAATAAAGCTTAATCAGCTTCATTATATGTAACCAAATTTATCTTAGATATAATGCATTTTTTATAATTTTCTAAAAAGTGTGTTTTTTCTCACGTCGCTGCTCTCATATCTGTGTGATCGGTGGTCATTTTAAGGCGCTATATCGAAAGTAATTTTACCGCAAGGGCAATTTTATACTTAATTTGTACGACTATAAAGTCGTGAATACGTTGCGGCCAGAAGCTCGCTCGGAAAACATGCGAAAAAACGTAATTATAATCATTTAAAAAATAACTAGGAGCATTTAAGCAAAATGCTTCTGTACGATTTTGAGTTGCAAAGGTGTCTATCAATTAGACTAATTTCCTACAATATATTTATTTTCGTTTAAAAATAATCTTCAAATTTCGTATTTTTAAGAGGTCATTTCGAAAATTAAATGTATCGAGGCAAAATACATTAATCGTGTTTCTAGTCCTTTTCAAACCTAGATAAGGCTATGAAGATATGTATGTCTCATTACCAGATTTGTAACATTTCTGAGGGTCTATAGTATTACGTCAAAAAGGACAGTTTTTTCAATATAGCGCCTTAACCACCGATATGATAATTTACACCGAAATTATAAGAAAATACCAATTTGTATATATTTGTATATTTTATTTTAGTTTGTATTTTTAGTAATGAATTTGTGATTTTAAGTTTATATTATTATGTTATACTTACTACTTACTACGATGGCTCAGCGACCCAAAGTGGATCTTGGCCTCCGACACGAGTTTGCGCCACTTGTCGCGGTCTTGCGCAGTTTCTTGCCACTCTGTGACTTGAAGATCGCACAGGTCCGACTCCACGACATCTAGCCACCGGTACCGTGGGCGGCCGACAGGTTGTCGCCCGATCGGACGCCCAAGGAACGCCTTTTTAGTGGCACGATCCTCTCCCATTCTTGCAACATGACCGAGCCATCGGAGTCGCTGGGCTTTTGTTACGCCAATAATATTGGGCTCAGCCATGAGGTCTTCAACTTCGGCGTTGGTTCGGATTCTAGTTCCTCCGTCGTCTGTCTTCACCGGGCCCAAGATCTTGCGAAGGATTTTTCTTTCGGCTACCAGTAGTTTATTCTCTTCATCGAGTGTGAGCGTCCAGGTCTCGCATCCGTACATTAGTATTGGTCTTATTACAGACTTATAAATGGCGATTTTACTTTTTCTACTTAGGAGATTGGACGCTAACACTTCATGAAGTGCCGCGCTGCATCGTAAGGTGTTTTGGATGCGGATGTTTATTTCCTCCTGTCTCGTGTTGGTGTCGGTAATGGTGCAGCCTAAGTATTCAGGTCTTCTCGTTTTGTGCGCGTATTTTTATAGCGTTTAGTGTGGAGGTATTCTGTTTTCTCGCGGTCTATACTTAGGCCTACCTTAAGGGCTTCGTTTTCTAAGACTTCGGCCGCGCTGGCCACTTCCTCTGGAGTTTCGCCCAGTAATGCCAGGTCGTCGGCATATCCTATCAACCTATGTTTCCCATTCAGTTGTAGCCCTACGTCTAGTGCAATCACTTCTTTGAGAACATATTCCAGAACTAAATTGAAAAGCACAGGTGACAGTGCATCTCCTTGCTTAAGTCCTGTGACCACCGCGAACTCGTCCGTAAGCTCTTTAGCAACCCTCACTCTCATTTTGCTTTCCTTAGTGGCGACCATTATCATGTCAACTAGTTTCTTGGGGATGTTGAAGTTCCTTAAGATCGTGTATAACGAATTACGGTCAATGCTGTCATAGGCTTTTTTAAAATCGACAAATAACGCGTGTATGCTTTGGGCGTATTCCCAACGTTTTTCCATAAGTTGTTTCAGAAGGAAGATCTGATCGATTGTGCTGCGGTTTTGCCGAAATCCACACTGATAATTATTAAATTATTATGTTATGGTATGTTAAAATTAGTTTAATAATTTAATAAAGTTTATCGGTGTCTTAAATCTAATATCGGTGTTTGGAATCATGACCAACGCACAGTTTTGTCACATCGGTGGATTGATTTATCATATCGGTTGATAATTTTACCATATCGATGAACTGTTTTATCATATCGGTTGATCTAGATTCTAGTGGCATTTCGTTAAAATAAAGAAATTACAAATTCGCAAGATTGTAAAAATGTATGGATGTAAGGATATTGTATTGTAATTTTATGTTTTTACGTATAAGAGATTTTTTTAACCGACTTTAAAAAAGGAGGTTATCAACTCGACGCGTATGTATGTATGTTTTTATGATTGAGTTCGGATATCTCTGGAAGTGCCATTCCGATTTCAGTAGTTCTTTTTTTGTTATACTAGGTATTGTTTAACTTAGGGAACAGTGCAAGTTTCATCAAAATCGGTTCACTAGTTTTGGAGATAGGGAGTTTTAATTCTCAATTCCGTACAATTTTGAAGTCGGTTTTATCTTCTTATAATACAGTTATTTCACATACTTATATAGTTCATTTTAATAAAGACAACGATGATAAATCTTATTTTATTTTTTTATTCTAAGTCCCTATATCAATGTCCAGTGCACATTTTTAAATATTTTAATTTAATTTTAAGAACTCTGTTCTTCATCAAAATAAATACATAAATATAATATGAAGATAATATTATCATATCGCTGGATTAGTATGTCATTTCGGTGGTTAAACTTATCACATCGGTGCACAGACATAAAAATCGATGCCTGTTTATCATCTCGGTGGAAACCAAAATTCAAACTGAATTTTCTCCTTAGTCTTAAATGATACGTTAATGATATTAAATTTGGGAACATTTTGTGTCCTAAAGAATACCTACAAAAAGCCTGAAAAGTATATAAAATATGTATAAATAAAAAAGTTCACCGATATGATATAAAAAAAGGCATTTGTTGAAATTCACCCATTACTGTTTCACATAAAACTATCAATGCATCATGTGAGTAGTCAAAAGGGCCATGTTTGGGACTATAATACAAACCGCATGGTGTATTATATTTTACAGAGATAGGTTTGATTTTCTCAACGCTATGGTGGCGTAGAAATAAAAATTCGCTACCATTTTACTTTGTAGAGTAGAGTAGACACTTTTTCTTTGCTTTTTCTTGTAGTAGAAGTATCTACGCTACCAACGCAATAAATCAGCAAAAATTATTGTCGGCCTCACCCATATATGACACCCTCTATTATATGTATATGAAGATAAAATCTTCATGTAACAAGAAAAAGTTGCACCATTTACGTCATGTCAAAGACCCAAGCAGTTGGCCCAATTTTTAACACGCTTTTTAGGGTTCCGTAGCCAAAATGGCAAAAAACGGAACCCTTATAGATTCGTCATGTCTGTCTGTCTGTCTGTCTGTCCGTCCGTATGTCACAGCCACTTTTCTCCGAAACTATAAGAGCTATACTATTGAAACTTGGTAAGTAGATGAGTCTGTAAACCGCATTAAGATTTTGATACAAAAATGGAAAAATTATTAAAAATTTTAAAGGTCCCCATAGGTACAACTGAAACAAAAAATTTTTTTTTCGTCTTATCTACGCGTGTAGGGTATCTATGGATAGGTCTTCAAAAATCATATTGAAGTTTCTAATATCATTTTTTTCTAATCTGAATAGTTTGCGAGAGAGACTCTTCCAAAGTGGTAAAATGTGTGTGTCCCCCTCTAACTTCTAAAGTAGGGGTGAGGAGTGATAATTCTAAAAAAAATATATGATGTACATTACTATAAAAACTACCAACGAAAATTGGTTTGAACGAGATCTATCAAGTCGTTTTTTTTTTATACGTCATAAATGGTAAACCTTAATTTAACTTTCATTAAATCAACTAAACTATAAAAATAAATAAAAAATGTTATAGAAATAAACCTTATTGCTGCTGCGGAACCTTTCAGTTGCGAGTCCAACTCGCACTTGGCCGGTTTTTTATTAGCTTTGGCTGCATGTATGTAACGGAATATTTGAGCATGATTTTCACCTGTCTCCACTAGTCAAATTAATTCGAAACTTTGCATAAGTGTTAAGAGCCAATGACAATGCAATAAGTTGTATTTAAATTAGAAAAACGTGTTTTCTTAGTTTTTTTTTAAGCTATTATTTATTTTTACCTCCTCCTCCACGTGCTATGTAAAGCCGGGTCCAGACGACTGTAACGTGTAATGTAATCTACCGTGTAATGTAACACGAATTCTACGTGTGGACGGCACTACGAGCATTACATGTAACACTCGTGCGGCGCTCGGGGTTGATCCATCGGCTGTCGGTTTTTCGCGCGAGCACAAAAGCGCTCGCAGTGCTCGTTCGTGAATTCGTGTGCCGTCCACACTGTTGACGCTAAATTACACGTAATCTTACATAACACGTTACACTCGTCTGGGCCCGGCTTAATAGTTAATCCATATTAACACACAACAGTTTTCAAATAAATCGTCTGCAGTTAATTCTATGGAAAATCGAATATTGTGACATCGAATTTGACGTGGGAGCTCCATGCTTTGGCACGAATGGGCCGGCTCGACCGGAGAAATACCACGCCCTCACAGAAAACCGGCGTGAAACAGCGCTTGCGCTGTGTTTCGTCGAGTGAGTGAGTTTACCGAAGGCACAATCCCCTACCCTTTTCCCTTCCCTACCCTTCCCTATTTCCTTCCCTACCCTTCCCTATTACCCCTTAAAAGGCCGGCAACGCACCTGCAGCTCTTCTGATGCTGCGAGTGTCCATGGGTGACGGAAGTTGCTTTCCATCAGGTGACCCGTTTGCTCGTTTGCCCCCTTATTGCATAAAAAACCTAAGCAAATTGATTATTGTGCAACTTAGTTAAGCGTTTATCGTTGTAATATTATGTTTAGTTAACATATAACATTGTAATGTTTACGGCTCGGAAAAATCTGGATCGCAATATTCTGCACGGTCTGTGTCATACACGCTTCCTAGGCCATTTATAAAATGCTCCGCTTTAAAAATAAACTTTGATTGTTTTCATTTCATACTACGAGCGCCATCTACTGTTGAGAGCTCGAACGAGGAAAATTGATAGCTTGCCAGTTTTCCGGCTGCTCGATAAAGATTTAGGTAGGCGCCTTCCTTACATATTGACTAGATGGCACTACTATATACATTGAATATGCATTTAATGAAATGAGTTCTTTTCTGAAAATCCATTATATTATTCTTCTTAATCTTTCTTAATTATCAGGTTTTCATAATGTGTAGGCCATCCCAAGTGGCCTTATGTTGGACCAATTTTACAAAAATGTAGTATAAAAAGGCATAAGTATATTCATCTACGAATGGCCATAATCGACGTCGATTTTTAAGTTTATCCATCATGGACTCGTAAAAGAGGACAGGTATGACGAGGTAGGTCTACATAATATGACGAGGCGCTGACATGACGCAGCGTTCGTCACAAGATAAAGGTGGGCTTCAGTTTGCTGCCAAATCGATTATGAGACCGGTATAATGTGTCTTGTCACCTCCGAAATAGATTCACATAATTGTTGTTACACTTGAATCATTGTTGTAGTTAAGAGCACATGACAATAAACTATGGTCCTCGAGTAGCAATCTACTATGATAGAGTCTAGAGCCTACGTAGTAGCGACGTGATCTCAAAATCTCATGACCATTTGTAATCTCTAATAGCTGAATAGTAGACAGATTTTTATGAAAGTACAGTCAGAACATTTTCAACGTAGAGCAGACCATAAATATCAAAACTGATACGTTCCAAATACTTTAAAAATATATGATAACTGTAAAACCAATAGTTTGTAACCACGATGTATGAAATTCGCAGCTAAGACTAGTTCATTATTTTGTATGAATATTGATCAGCACTTCATACAATTAATGTTTGCACCTTGTTTACACAATGAATGATATCAATTTTGGCGCAGCGACACGCATTGTTCTTGGTAGTAGGTGCTACGGGAAAATTGTTACACGCAGGTGACGATTGATGTGACCTGATTGATTCATTCGTCTGTAAACGGTTGGAAACGAGTACCTATACTATAATCAAAAACGAGGCACAGAAAGTCATACAAACTTTATCATCCATATCCATACTATCCAATATCCATACTCAATATTATAAATGCGAAAGTGTGTCTGTCTGTATGTATGTAACCTTATCAGTATCCAATCTGTGCCAAATAACATAAAAATTGCTCCAGTAGTTCGCGAGATAAGCCCTTCCAAATAATTTCCCCCGTTTTTTCCACATTTTATTATTAGTCTTAACGTGATAAAATATAGCCTATAGCCTTCCTCAATAAATGGGTTATCTAACACTGAAAGAATTTTTCAAATCGGACCAGTAGTTCCTGAGATTAGCGCGTTCAAGTTAGCGCTTTCAAATAAGTTTCCCCGTTTCTTCCACATTTTCCTCTATTTCTTCGCTCCTATTAGTCTTAGCGTGATAAAATATAGCCTATAACCTTCCTCGATAAATGGGCTATCTAATACTGAAAGAATCATCAAAATCCGTTGCGTAGTTTTAAAAATTAAAGGGAACAAAGGGACATGAGGGAAAAAAGCGACTTTGTTTTATAATATGTATAGATATGACACGTACACTGTACAGTCAAGGAAAATATTTTCATTCGCATCGTAACGATTGGAAGTAAATAGAAGTTTAGATCATTGATCTCTGTTATATAACTCGAGGATTTAATATAGGGTTCTTTTCTACGCTGGGCCATGATGAATGATGAAGATGAAAATTAAATCTTTGAAGATGTAAATTAGTGTACACATTAGACATTAGGAAGTATACCTATCTGTCATAGTTAATATTTGACGAATATAATTATTATGCTCGCGATAGTTCGTAATGATGGGCTATCATGGGGCCCACATGACCGAGACTGAAGAGTTTGCATTATCCAATGAAATAAATTATTTAAGTTGTGCGAATCTTTTTTTTATTTTATTTTGATCTTTATTAGTTATCGTTGCTCACTGTACATACTGTATACACGTCAGTTTGATAAATAGTCTCTACATTTCCGCCCTTATTTACTGAGAAACACTGACACTAGCCAATTTCCGCTGTTATAAAAATTAGAACGGTTTCGGCGATGTGCGCTAATAACATGGCATAATTACAATCCCAGATTAGAGAGACTAGTTTTTACAATTTCCTCTTAAGAGGATATATTGCTTATGATAACATTTAAATGTAATCTTAAACCATATACGTTGAAATTGCTGTGTATCTAATATCTATTAGATAAGTTAGAAAGTTCTATTTAGTTGCATTTTTAGATGCTATTAGAAAAGTAAGAAACGACATTTTAGACTTTACAATATCAATCAATCATTGGTGTAGCATTCCTTTGTTTAATCCTCAAAAACTACGTAAAATAATAATTAAACTTAAACACTGTCAGAAACGGATTTGCAGTAATATAGTAATGACAATTCAAAAGAAAAGTTGTCAGTTCTGAAGCATTACTGTTATGACAATTTGACAATATTGAGTGACAGTGATGACACTAACAATATTTGCCTTCACCTAATTATTGTTCTATTAATACAAAGTACCCACTATTGTTAACAAAATCTTACACTTTAAATGTAAACTGTTAATTTACATGAGATGTGGACTCTAATTTTATGATAAGCACATGATCATACTACCGAATAACTGTGCCATATTTAGATCTTTTATATCCTTTTAATCCTCTTCTTGGCAATTCTTCAATAGATAGTCCCTAAAATTAAACAAGTAAAAGGAGAATATGTGGGCATTTGGAATGTGGACAAATAATTCATATTCGCAGAGACTTTAGAGTCTAGAGTGAGAACTACCTATCACTCACTCAGACGGTTGAGTGCATCAAACTTTTGAGCGCCCATATTTTCTTTCTATATTTCTTTCTATATTTCATTATTCTTTCTATATAAAGTCTTCTTCTCCGTAATTTTTAATGAACGCACTTATGATGTTAAATTTTTTAAATGTTTACTTACAATTATTATTGTAATAATTGTTGGTAAAGTAAGCTCTCCCTCTACAGAATTTAATTTTATTAAAGTAGCAATTAGAAGTACCTATCTAAAAACAAAAAATAATAATCTTGGACTACAAATATTTGACGGTCTAAGTTATTAATATTACATGAATTTAATAATTCTGCTGTGTAACATAATATTATATATTATATTTAAAATATAAACATTACATTAAATTGAGCTATGAATCGTAACATCGTCTTTAAGTGGGTGACTAACCCAAAATTTTCGATTTTATAATTCATTTTTATACTTGAAAATAAGCCCCGAATTGTTTCATTTTCTAAAATTAGATACAATATTATATTTCCAAGAATTCGATCTGAGCATAAACACGATATCTTAAAATTTTCTCTATAGAAAAAAATCGCAAAGATGCATCTAATTTTAACGAATTTTTCATTTATTGCCATAACCGTGCATTGAACTAAGTTAATATTTTAACACATTGTATAAAATTCTATCATTGAGAGACCGACCTAGGAATTAGGATTATTAAAATGTTGTATATTTATCGAGTTATTGAGAGAAACCTAATTTGGCGATGAATCCGCGTCGTCCTTTTTCACCTGGCATATGAAAGACGGGCGTGAGTATGAAGAGAGAAGGACGATGTTTGATTTTTTGGGTTAGTCGCCCTCTTAGCATCAATATATCGACGCTCATAATATAAATACAATCAGATCAATCTTATTAATAAACTAGCGACCCGCCCCGGCGTCGCACGGGTATAAAATATATAACCACTGAAAAAAATGATTAAAATGGATAGCCTATGATCCTTCACGTGGTCTACTTCTTATCTGTGCCAAATAACATAAAAATCGCTCCAGTAAAGTTAGATGCTAAAGTTTGTAATAATATTTTTTATGATACATACACAGTAGTTCGCGAGATAAGCCCTTTCAAATAATTTCCCCCGTTTTTTTCACATTCTCCTATTAGTCTTAGCGTGATAAAATATTGCCTATAGACTTCCTCAATAAATAGGCTATCTAACACTGAAATAATTTTTAAATCAGACCAGTAGTTCCTGAGATTAGCGCGTTCAAGTTAGCCCTTTCAAATTATTTTCCCCGTTTTTTCCCCATTTTCCTCTATTTCTTCGCTCCTATTAGTCTTAACGTGATAAAATATAGCCTATAACCTTCCTCGATAAATGGGCTATCTAACACTGAAAGAATCATCAAAATCCGTTGCGTAGTTTTAAAGATTAAAGGGAACAAAGGGACATGAGGGAAAAAAAGCGACTTTGTTTTATAATAAGTACTAGCTGTCCCGGCAAACGTTTCTTTGCCATATTATATTAAGTATATCGCCCGTATTATTTTATTGAATTAGTGACTAAAATATAAGTATGTCACCATGGCAACGTCCATCGCTATCCCGTGACCCGCGTCGCATAAACAATGGTCGCTCTTTATAGACAAATTAATAATTTGCAATAAATTAAAATTGCGACTATAATTTGAGATTTAAACTATCCTATCTCTCAAGTTGGATCGAACTGCACATGGTGTGCGAATTTTATTATAATCGGTTAAGTGGTTTAGGAGTCCATTGAGGACAAACATTGTGACACGAGATTTATATATTATATTAAGATAGAATGAACCAAAGAACGGATGCATCGCGCGATAGATTTATAAACAAGATATTTCATTGCTAGCTATTTTAGATGATAGCGTAATTACCATTACCAGGATTACTAGGCTCTTACATTGTTCCTACATATTTTGTGTTCCATAGGTATTTGTTTCAGTTGATCAATAAGATATAACGGGTGCACTCAGAGACATTTAGTAAATACTTAACTCTAATTTCAATACATATTTTTATATAATAATGTCATGTTTCGTGCATATTGTGTCGAACGATTCATTAAAAAAAACTTAATATTAATTGTCATTGCAGCCGTAATAATTAAGCTATTTACTTAAAGATAACGTAGGGTTGCTATGCTACAACGCGTCGCGCGTTGTAGCTCTACAAACAAAGGCCTACGTAGCCTGATTTAAATAAATAAATAAATAAATAAAAATGTTTTCAAGCGAAGCTACGTTCCAATATTGTACTTACAAGTTATTTTTTTTATGAAACAAGGGGGCAAACGAGCAAACGGGTCACCTGATGGAAAGCAACTTCCGTCGCCCATGGACACTCGCAGCATCAGAGGAGCTGCAGGTGCGTTGCCGGCCTTTTAAGAGGGAATAAGGCAATAGAGGAGGGTAGGGATGGGAAGGGAATAGGGGAGGGTAGGGAATGGAATAGGGTAGGAGATTGGGCCTCGGGTAAATTCACTCACTCGGCAAAACACAGCGCAGCGCGCGGTTTTTAGTTCAGTTAATTTATTAGGAACTTAATATTATAATAACAAAAAATATTGTCAATTTTTTGTAATCACCAAATTTTCCAGAACTTTTACACAAGAGTTCTTACGGCCGCACTCAGAAAAAAATAATGATATCTTAACTTTAATTCAATTAATGTTTTCATAAAAACTTCATTTTCTGTCAAATGTCTCTGAGTGTAGCCTTTAGCAACATTAGGCGTAGGACTAAAATTAATAGTTCGATGCTTATTTATTTGTGGAAAGCCTAATAGTTTACAGAGTGTAGTAGATTCCGCTTGACCACACGGCGTAGACCAGGGGTCACCAAATGGCGGACCGTAGTCCGCATCTGGACCGCAGACCCATTGCGTGCGGACCAAATGTTTTCGAAGATGAACTTCGTTAAAAAAAAACGGTCTTGACTTACAATGATTAATATCGCCAGGATTTAGTAGGTATCTATATCTTGCACCAATTTCACTCCAAACATCACTGAGATAAAAAAAAAAACCTTTGTGATTTCCGTAATTAGGTAATTACCTTTGTTCAGTAAATATTTTTTTATAAAATGTGTGGATCGCGTAGGTCATTTCATTTCTTAAAATGGACCCCGAGCGAAACTAATTGGTGACCCCTGACATAGACAATATAAATCGATCGCCATCAATATCAGTCGCACTCGCTCGTTTGTGAGTCGAAACAAATTTCCTGACATTGAACTTATTCTAAAATCCCTCAAAATAGAACACACAATTTGTTTAAATGGCCTATAAAATAAATATATCACTAAATTCGTACGTTAAGCAAAATTTCACATTTGGTATGCTAATGATACCTTAGCATTCAAAACGGCCAAAACTAGAGCTTGAGAAAGGGAATCCTGTCGTCATAATTTACTAGACATTTATTAATATTTAAATATTCAAAGTAAATTAGGTACCAAAAGTTATACTTCACTTTTGTAAACATAAAGTGCAATAAATCTCCCTTTCTCTAACTTAAAGTCCAAAACTCGCTTTTTTTTTTACCTTAAAAATGAATAAGTAAGCCATACTTACAGGTATTATATTGAACACTATTCTCCACTTGTATTCCCATGTTTATTGGGTTATGTCATTTTATATTCTTGCCGTTTCACATGGCTCGACCACTTCACATCACTTCACATAATATATTCCGAGATCACTTAAAGTTCAAAGCTAATATATTTTAATCGATCCATGGACACTTTAATTTTTTTAATAAATTACGGGCCAAGAAATGAACTAGCGATTTTTTTCCGGGCGAGATTTGAGACGCGTCCGCATGACCGCTTGATCGCCATAGCCGCTCGCATCTGAAATGAAAAACACGCTGAAATTACTTCACAGTTGACAAATATGCGGAACAACCGGACCGGCTGTGTTAGTAGTGAATAGTGATGTTAATGTTAATGATTCTTTCCTCACGTGCTAGTTTTGTGAGTTCTCTTATAAATTATTGCTTGTGCGTCTGTTATTCAGAACCTTCAATCACGAAGTTCTCATACAGTCTCAGACGAGCCTGGTATTTTGGCCCAGTTCATATCATGCAACACCCACTTTAGGGTTGTGTCCTTCTTTAGAGAATAAAGCAAAGTTAAATTATACATTCGCATTTATTTTTGCCTATTACTATTACAAATTTTATAATAATGTAAATAGAAAGGCAAAGATAAATTTACAGTCATTTAGGCGCACCGCAAGTGTATTTTCTGCTGTTCTATTTTTTTTAAAACGACGTGCTAATTGCGATAAATCGCGGTCGATTTGGTGCGTCCAATTAATAAGAGAGATTTAGTGGGCGATTAGCTCGCAATGTCATTACCTCGATTATATTTAGCGACACGTGACCGACCATGTGAATTGTACGATATCACACTATTTTTAACTTCTCATTCCGCTTTATCATAACCTTTGTTTGTGTCAATCAAAAGCTTAACTATGAAAGACATGCGACTTCTCTGGCAGAAGTTCTGATTAACGCAGGAGATTATCATTAAGATTATTATCAGTGTTTACTGTTTATTTATAGTGTTATGCTACACAAACAAATAAGAGAGTGCAAATTATATAAGCAGAGGCGGCGAAAGGCGTGGGCGGTGTGGGCGACCGCCCACGGCCTCGTAGCAAGGGGCCTCGCGCCCCTTGGTCATTGGACCACGAGGTTTTTTAAAGGTTTTACGAGTTGAAATACTCAAATATTCATAAATAAAAAGTTTATAAATTATTTACTTTGGGTATCAAAAATTATTTTTCTCAACAATTATGTTGAGAGAAATAATTAATAAATATATTAATATTTTAGGGGGCCTCGCAAGATACCTCTTGCCCACATAAAATGTAGGTCTTGCCCCGCTACTGTAGGTATAAGTCTGAAGGAAAACAAAATATTTTAATGTCAATATTGATGTCAATACATTTTTTTCAAATTATAATTTGCGCCATTTTTGACCGACTTCCAAAAAGGAGGAGGTAATACGTTCGGCTGTATGTATTTTTTTTAATGTATGTTCAACGATTACTCAGTCGCTTATGGTCCGATTTTCAATTTTATTTTTGTGTTGTATAGAGTTTAACTCGAATTTGGTACCATGTTTACAAAAGTGGTGATCTGATGATGGGATCCTTGAGGAATCGAGGGGACTCCTTGAAATTTGTATGAAAAAATATAGTGATTTTGATGTTTTCTGAAGCATTCGAGGTAAATGCTACCAAAAAGTAAGACTTCGCACCAGATTATACCCTAGATCCGAAGGTACTGAACAGAACTTTTGAATGCTTATAGGTACAGGTTCGGGGATTTCCGCGTTGTTTAAACAACTGAAAGCATAAGCCAACACATCAATTTGATTGATCATCATCATCACTACCATAATTATACCATGGGTCATCACACTATGACCCAATTATTGGTACTTTTCGTGATATTTTGCATCGAAGCAGATGTTTTTGATGATGATTTCGCTATTTGTGGACCGATTTTCAAAATTTTCATGTTTTTGTATAGGATATAATCTTAATATTGTATAACAATTACGAAAGTGGTGATGATGGGATCTATGAGCAATCGAGGGAAATCCTTGAAATTTATCAAAACACTCATAGTGGTTAAAATGTTGTTTCTAGTAAGTTAAACATATGTTACGAATAAGAAAAATTTCATACAAAGGTGTCTCTTGGTCCAAAGGCACTGAACAGAACTCCTGAACCTTTAAAGACAAGAGTTTGGAAATTGCAGCATCGCTTAGATAACTGCAAGCATTTACCACAAATTCGCTTACAGTAACATAATGTGAATAGTTAACATTCGTATTGGTTATTTACGCACAAAGCCTTATTTTGTACATAACTAAAAAGAGTGAAATTATTATTTTTAACAAAAATTAAAACCGACTTCCAAGGTAAAAACAATAGTAAGGGAAAAGACCTAATGCTAGACACGGAACTAATAGATGACACTTACGAAAAAAATACCATAAAAATAAGAATAACTCTACTTATTTCTCAACACTGTAAATTTTATAAGCTTCTCAAGCTATCTGTTGATGTGACAAAATATATTAGGGACGCCTTCGGGAACAAAATTTTAAAATGGGATCAGTTTTCGTAAGCAATGTGACCGCGTCGACACGCGCTCGGCAATTTCTTAGGAAATAGGCTACGAATAATATTGTTACGGATACGGGCAGTTGTTTACCTGCGCGCGACAGTTGCGCGTACCTTCTAGAAAAGTCCAACCCTTGTTTATGTGAATTGCGTGTTTACGTAAACAATCCAGAATGGAACGTTCCAGAAAGTATGGCGGGCCATATAAAAGGTAAACAAGCCGGCAATCAGCTCAGTTTTGATACAAGCGATCATCAAGGCGACTTCGAAGTGAGAACAAGTGATCAATAGTGAGTGATTGTGATAGTGACCTAAGACTAGGTCACTATCACAATCGGCTACGACCTAGGACAGTGATAGTGCTCAGTGATTTGGATCTAGTGCTTAGTGTTTGGATTTAGTGATTTGTGTGAGCTAGTGTTTGTGAATAAAGTCTTCAAGAGAGTCACCAGGTCTTTCTCTCCGAATCCGCGAACCCTAGCACGTAACAATATAAAGGAAATAGGTTAAGGAAGGCGAAATTTTGCACGTAAGTTTTGAATACATTTATTTGATTTTTTGTAATCTCTATTGATTTCATTGGATTAATGGTCATGTTGTAAACACTAATTAATGTTTATTTATGATTTGTTATCCATTTTCCCTAACAATATAAAGGGTGTCTACTATTAGTTCTTGAAAATATAAAAAAACCTAATATATGACATGGATCTCATCTTTTAGTTTTGCAATACATACTAAAGTTATTTTGTAGTTTATTCTACTGCAAATATCATCACTATTCTCTGAAAATATAATTCTATTAACAAACTAACAACTTAGAACTACTGTACCGAAAAATGGTGTCAAATATTAGACCTTGTACTGATCTAAAAATCGATTGCTTTAGTTTTTCAGCAGTAAAAAGAAGAAAAAGGAGAGCTGAGAAAAGAAAGAAGAAAAAAGTAGAGGCAAGAGAAGCATGGAGACTAAAGACTGAAAATAAATTTGCTAAGAAAAAAATATTAAAAATAAAAATAAGAGGAATGATAGTTTCAGCATGGAAGAAGAATGGATAGAATCTGGAGACAACGTGGATAATATTTCTGATGCATGTAGTTACTATGATGAAGTAAATGAAATCTTTTGAAAAACGGCAAATAAAGACCTAAATAATAGTAAAAATGTAAAATGTAATGTAATGTTCTATGTCAACTATTAGTTCATATTGGTGTCTACTATTAGTGATGTTCGTTTTTTGTGATGTCATCCATTAGGGCTTATAACTAAGTTTACAAAAAGACCAATAATATATTTTTTATTGATTTATCAGAAAATAACTATAATAGTTTTAATTTGTTAAAGTTAAAGAAGACATAAAATAAGTTATCAATATTTTATTTTCATAACATTTTATTACATTCAAATGTTTTATTTTTCCTTATAGTGTCTTCTATTAGTGCTTTTCCCTTAATATGAACTAAAAAGTATTAAATAACTCTTACTCTTTAAGAGTGCCTTTTTCAGAATTCGTCTAAATCTCAACTATTTCTGTACATACTACAGTCTTCATTACTTTGAAGTCGGTACCAGTCCCAAAAGTTTCAGATATTCTGACATTACTGAACTCACGATTAAAGGGCATTGGGTAACTTTGTATGGACCTGTGGCGTCATTTTTTTTTCCAGCGGTCAGGGATAAAACCATTACTATTTTGTAGCACTACATTAGAGAAACATATATCAGTAATAAAAATTGTTCTAAGTAATATCGGAGCTGAGCTATGATTATTTTAGTACATATATTTTTGCACCTTATATTCACAAAATCAATAGTAATTAACATTACTTTATGGAGTTACCTTAACTAACAGATATAGAAAAGGTATATTATTAATCTGTTGGATATATGTTTCTCACTAGCTATTGCCCACGACTTCGTCCGCGTCAAATAAATGAATAATTTTTCATACATATTTTCACACTAGGTTTTTTTATATATATAAAATAAGGGGGCAAACGAGCAAACGGGTCACCTGATGGAAAGCAACTTCGTCGCCCATGGACACTCGCAGCATCAGAAGAGCTGCAGGTGCGTTGCCGGCCTTTTAAGAGGGAATAGGGTAATAGGGGAGGGTAGGGATGGTAAGGGAAGGGAATAGGGGAGAGAAGGGAAGGGAATAGGGTAGGGGATTGGGCCTCCGGTAAACTCACTCACTCGGCGAAACACAGCGCAAGCGCTGTTTCACGCCGGTTTTCTGTGAGAACGTGGTATTTCTCCGGTCGAGCCGGCCCATTCGTGCCGAAGCATGGCTCTCCCACGTATATTTTCACACTGGGTTTAACTCTCGTCCGACTAAAATATAGCCAGACTTGAGACTATCTTTCATTAGACAGTGGTTTCAAAGGGCCGGATGCAATATTAGGCAATTGTAATTATTGATCTTGTGTATTATTGTGTTGTAAAAATGACTCTAGGATGTTGTTCCCTCAATATAATGTCGATTATTTCCACTAATTATAATATTATATATATTCTTTATTCGAATGTTTGTACAATTACAATTTATTGTATATTTTTTATATCCACCTTTCATTTTTAAAGCTATCGGGGGGATGTGCAACAGAAAGTGGATTTATGAGGTAATTGTGAACAAGATGCTGCAGACATTGAATGTTGATAGACATGCTAAGAATATTTCAAGCATGTTCTACGACTAGTTTACACGAAGCATACCTACCGAATACATGCCTCGTAAATAATGCAGTTGGTTGTACGTCATGAACTAAACAACAATATTCGTACATTTTACGACCAGGAATGCAATTAAGTCTAACAATCCCTGAAACATCTAAATTCAATAGAAATAAAATAAAAATTATTTTGTTTTTGAGTAAATTTGAAACAAATCTTTTTAGTAAGTCTCCCGGTTGACATACCACCGGTTCGGAAACTACCCTGGCGAGAAGAACCAGCGTAAAAACTCGCAATAATCAAAATCAATTATATTTTAGCATCTAAAAACTTTTACGCAATTTTTAATTATCTATATAAAAACTTTAAATGATCATGTAAGAATACATCTAGGTGGTACAGTGTAATTTTACTTGTACTAACTAAAACACTAGGTCAATGATTTCATATAGGTACAATATTTGCGGTGAAAATAAGATTAATGATCTTTAAAACGTCTGTTGGTAAAACGATTTGTAGTAATTGCTGCGGTACTAAACGGTAAAGTCAAGGAAATACTTAGTAATTTTATTTAGAATATTGTTATAACTTCCAAATAAGTATGATTTTTTTTTACTGGCCGTAAAGTACTGGCCGTAAGTAAGTCGTAACTGAGAAATTAGGAATTTTTTAAGTTGGATTTCCTTAATTACGATATTGTCAGCAAATTCATGTTACTTATTTTTATCACAATTATGATAAGAATTGATATTTTTTGTGAAAAAATCAGTTTTCAATTTTTTTTATAAATATATTAAAATTAGGTTTTTCTTAGTTTTGTACGTGTTAAATGAACAGTTTATAATAATTAATGATATCATCGGATAAAAGTGAATTATTACTTTTTTACGAAAACTACCCAAAAATATCAAGAAAAAAAGCTATATTTTTCACCAGCTCTGTCATATTATTTTACATAAATCCAAAAATTTAAGACTCCTGCGCAAGCATCTTTGACCAACCTTTCACAACAGGGGTACAGAATATGTTTGCATTTGAGCTCGCTATAGAAATTACTATACACAAAATGTTTTATGAAATAAATTAATTTTTCAGTAAAAGCTGAACGATTCCATTTCATGTTTCGAGCGATAAAACGAAACGATTGTCTAAGTTTTAATAAAATAAAAAAGACAGTGCCAACAAAAAACGTCACGTTTTTAACATTGTTTCGAAATTTCTGTCATACATCAATAAATAAAAAGCTCTACTTCATTATTTTCTCTTCCCCTCTCGAATAAAGGTCAGTATGTTTAGGTCTCATCATTTTAAAAATATAAAATAACCATTGTAAAATGTAAATTATGCTTCATCGTGGGATAAATGTCTTATATTACTATGTAAACTGTGTTATACGGTTACATACCTAATCTCTTAGTTTACTCCTGTTTACTCCTTTATGAAGATTGAATAGCTCCATATTACAGGTATCGTTCTAGCTTTTTTTTGCAATTTCGACAGCCAAATTTGTTGTTTAAGGTAAATGTTGATTCATGTTAAAAGGGCCCATTCACGGCAGTCCACCCTGCAGGACTGCAAATGGACATGGCTCACTGATTGGTTCACACTCGATGTTTCCGGTCGTGTGAACCAATGAGTGAGCTATGTCCATTTGCAGTCCTGCACGGTGGACTGCCGTGAATGGGCCCTTTTATTCAGTTTAAAGAAGCTACATTCTCTGCAATCAACAAATAAGAAGCTGACATAGAATATATTATAAATTATATTATATATGATACATTATTTTTTACTCTTTAGTACTTACCTAATATTTCGTTACGATAATTATAATTTAAAGGTAGATAATAATACCTTTAAAACATAAGTTGCTTATATCATGATTTAAGTGAAAACAATTTCAAAAAAAACAATATAAGTAATTAAAAAGAAATATTATTACAATATTAATAACTTCATAATTTCTTGAGGAAAATATTTCGTAAGAAAAAAGGTTTGTGATACATGGCGGGGACACGCTTCCTCTACCACGCTACACGCGGTCTTTTGAATTTGGAAACTTTTTGACAGTTATGTCATACAAACGATGCGATATATATCGTTACCTACCATCTACCTACATATTTTGTACAACTAGAATACAATACCCGGCAATAAATATTGCACATCGACCTTTGGAAAGAGACATTCGGCTAATTTCGGTTTCATAGAGCGTTATCTTTGTAGCACACACCTATTTGACATTATGTCAGTCGTTGTTCAAATTCAATAGAGTGCAGTCGCGTCCAGTTCAAAATATATATCTAGAGTTGTTAACACCCCTAAATTTGCTACAGCTGTAATTTTCTAAAAGAATTTTAAATACGTAAACATAATTTGAACACCCTTTTTTATTTTATTTTACCCGAATATAAAGCCATAACTTATAGAAAATTTGGTGTATTTTATACAAAGAATAATAAAATTGTCAAAAGAAGCAAACCTTAATTGTTTTAACAGCTCCTAATATATACCGGACTTTTTGTATTTCGTGCGTAAGAGATAACGCTCTACAAAACCGAAATTAGCCGACTGTCACTTTCCAAAGGTCGATGTGCAATATTTATTGCCGGGTACTGTACATTGATTAATTTGATTCGTAGAAGAAAGGCCGATAACCGTTAGAGACAGGACTGACCGTTTAGAGTTTAGACACAGTATAGCAATATTGAATGTTTAGACCATAGTATAGACTATAGAGTATAGCTTATATAGTTTTTTTTTTTTTAATATTAAAAAAGGGGGCAAACGAGCAAACGGGTCACCTGATGGTAAGCAACTACCGTCGCCCATGGACACTCGCAACATCAGAAGAGCTACAGGTGCGTTACCGGCCTTTTAAGTGGGAATACGCTGTTTTGGAAGGTTTGCAGGTCGTATAGGTCCGGAAATACTGCTAGTGACAGTTCGTTCCAGAGTTTTACATTGCGCGGCAGAAAGTTATACGCGAAAAACGCACTGTGGAAGACTGCCACTCATCAAGGCACTCATCATGAGGATGGTATGTTTTTCGCATGGGACGATGGCGAAAAGTTGCAGGTGGTATGATTCCGAACAATTCCTCAGAGCACTCCCCGTGATACAACCGATAGAGGATGCAGAATGAAGCTACAATATCTCGGCGTAATTCCAAGGGGTCCAAGCTGTTTGAAACACTATGGCAGTCAACAATTCGAGCGGCCCTTCGTTGGATACGATCCAGAGCGAGCAGTATATACCTACTCGAGTCTCAACTTTACCGCATTAGCCTTGCGTCCCCGGAGCAATATCTGTCAGAGATATCCAATAGTTTTTCCATCGTTTACGATCAACCAGTCGACCTAGGCGTTTGCCAGAAAATTTTGGCAAATGTATCACCTACGAAAATAATATTATGATACTCATTGAAGTTTACGTATAGATTGTCAGAATTGTCGCAGCAGCGGCATAATTTTCATAATTTGACAAACTCGGCGAGACTGGTGACAACTCAAAATGATCAGCTGCTAATCCTTAACTAAACGAAGCACTGAGTTGGCTCTAAAATGTAAATAACTAGTAATATTTATTTTTAAATATATTTATAGCAGTGTTATTGGTATAATAACATCATAATTATTCAGTTATCTATCAATATCATTTTTAACATTCTGACAGATTCTGAGACAGTTTTTTAGGGTCCCGTACCCAAGGGGTAAAAACCCTATTACTAAGACATCGTTGTCAGTTTGTCTATCTGTCTCGCTGTATCTTAAAATCGTAGAGGTAAAATTTTTGTACATTGAAAATAAACTTGAAAAAACGAGTCAGGGGCGTGTTAGAGGAGCAGTATAATACAATATTTTAACTTTTTTGAAATTTTTGTTTCTCTGTCTGTTTGTACAGGCTAATCTCTGAATCCACTGGACCGATTTCAATAAAATTTGGCATGGTGATACCTTACATCCCTGGTCAACATCTTAGATACTTTTTTATAACCGACTTCCAAAAAAGGAGGAGTTAATGTTTACTTTGCTGTTTGTGGTCAGATTTTCAAAATTCTTTTTTTGTTGTATAGATTGTTAACCCGAATTTGATACCATGTTTACAAAAACGGTGACTTGATAATGATTTTCTCAGGATCGGGAGGTATCGATGGAAAGCTCCTTTACAACAAAAACATTACAGTAATTTTCACTTTTTTTTAAGTAAAATTAACATAACATGCCACCAAAAAGTAAGATGTGCATCAAAGCATATCTCAGGATATAGGGCTTCCGATGGTTCTGTTGCTGAACGGAACTCCTTGATAATATATTATGTAGGGGGTTTAGCGTTGTTTAAAACACTGGAAGCACAATGCCACTATGTTAATTATTTAATCATCATGGTCACCACTAGGGATTGCAAAAAATCATTTTTTTTAATCCGTTTTTTGGTTTTTTCATCCTCAAATCCGGATTATCCAGATAATCCAGATTTTTTGTAATATCCATACTAATATTATAAATGCGAAAGTGTGTTTGTCTGGCTGTCTTTCTGTCGCCCAAACCGCTGAACCGATTTTGCTGAAATTTGGTTTAATATTCGAAAAAACCGAAATTTGAAAATATCCGGATTTTGAAAAATAAAAATCAGAATATTGCATAGGCCCAAAATATCCGGATTTTCCGGACTTTTCGGGTTTCGAAGTATCCGGATTGCAATCCCTACTCATACCCATGTTCATGTTCATGTTCATGTTCATGCTCATGCTCATGCTCATGCTCATGCTCATGCTCATGATCATGCTCATGCTCATGCTAATGTTCATGCTCGTGCTCATGCTCAATCTCTCATGCTCATGCTCATGCTCATCCGTCTTCCTTTATTTAACAAGTCGGGTTTCTCGTATCTATTTCATTTCAGGTCAAATATTTTGTAAAAAAATTAAAATATTTTCAAATCTCCTGTTTAATCTGTCCAAGATCAACTAGGTCATTTTCCCTCAAACTTTAAACTTTGCTCCCAAATAACTTTTCAGTTCTAAAGGGAGTTTTTGAAACATTTTTTATAATAGTGAATCCAAGCCCATCGAAAAAAGGGTGATATTATTCCAAAATGTTTTTAACGCAATATTTAAAATAATCGAATTATCAGGTAAAAGCCTAAGTGTTTACCTTTTTGTGTTGAACAGGGACATACCAGCATCGTGCATCATTTGTAAATTGAGTTCTAAATATATTCCTCTAATTCAAACCAGACACGGACGAGAAATTCAAGTGCGATTCACGCAACCGCGCGATATGGGATCCCTCACACCAAGCTCAATGTTGCCTCTCTAGTAAATCTATTATTGGCCAAGAAGTCTTCTAAAATGTTTTGTTTATCCTTTATAAACAAGATACCTATTATAGATTTTATTTATAGGTTTTATAGTTGTCACCATGTTGTAACATACGTTAGGTATAATGTTATAGTAAACACAAAATAATTCAATTAAAACTTATTTATTATTATTAATTAGAGACGTAAGTGTGACAAATTCGGCTGATCGGCATTGTTTCCAAATTCTATGCTACAAGTTACAACATTTTGTTGTTTCTAGTTACTCAAGTACTTTAGTTACTTTAAGTACAAAGGTGCTCGTTTACGCAGGCACCAAGCCCCTAATAGTATATTTTCACAAACGTAACGTATTTATTGCAAAAAAACCTTTAAACGAGCAAAGAGCCAACACAAATAAAGCGCAGCGACTTCTACTGACGCACTTCGGCTCGTAAATAAATGGTCACCGGTTCCAGGGTTGGGATTCCGACTACACCGCTATAAATTATAGAGATTTTCATACAAGTTCTAGATACCTACACAGGCTACACGCTAGCAAGTATGAAAATATCTGTGTTCAGTTCATACGATCACTCAGATTCCCAGGCGGTTTAGTATAAAACTTTCACATTTTTAGTGTCGTATTAAGTTATACGTAAATACTCAACGGACAAATACTCGCAATTTCAGTTTGGCTGAAAAGTAACGAACAACATTAAGCTAAAGCCCTTTGAAACATGACAGATACTTACAATCAATTATAACGCCAATAAAGGAGTGAAAATAAAGCGTATTTATAATTTTCTTGTTATTCTCTCGTTTGTTGAAGCGCCTGCAGCCAACGACCGCTCCAAATTCTACCAGGCTGCGGCTGCCTTCATGATATAGGAGTGTTGTTTGAGCTATAAAAATAATGATTCGAGCGTTTGTATCATTTGCACCTCGAATTAATCTTTTGGACATAAACCTTGTTTTGACACGAACGTAATATATTAAACAGAATTTTTATATCAAAATATATAAAACTCAAAGGGACTGACTGACATGGTGATCAATCAACGCACAGCCCAAACCACTGGACGGATCGGGCTGAAATTTGGCATGCAGGTAGATGTTATGACGTAGGCATCCGCTAAGAAAGGATTTTGATCAATTCTACCCCCCAAGGGATTAAAATAAGGGACGAAAGTTTGTATGTAATAATAACAGTAACGCGAGCGAAGCCGCGGGCAATAGCTCGTTATTTATAAGCAGATAAAAGGTAGCACTTAAAAAATAACCGCCGATGAAAATAATTTTTAAAATAGTGAGGCGCCATATCGAAAGTGATTTTACCGCAAGGGCAATTTTATACTTAATTTGTATAACTATAAAGTCGTGAATACGCTGCGGCCAGAAGCTATCGGCTCGCTCGGAAAACATGCGAAAAAACGTATTTATAATCATTTAAAAAATAACTAGGAGCATTTAAGCAAAATGCTTCTATACGATTTTTAGTTGCAAAGGTGTCTATCAATTAGAAGAATTTCCTACAATAAATCTATTTTCGTTTAAAAATAATCTTCAAATTTCGTATTTTTAAGAGGTCATTTCGAAAATTAAATGTATCGAGGCAAAATACATTAATCGTGTTTCTAGTTCTTCTCAACCTAGATAAGGCTATGAAGATTACATATCTTCATAGCCTCTAGGTTAGGTAATATCTCATTACCAGATTTGTAACATTTCCGAGGGTCCTATAGTATTACGTCAAAAAGGACAGTTTTTTCAATATAGCGCCTTCACGTAGCGCGATGACGCTTTGCGGCCAGACTAATCTGATGTTTAACTTCAGAGAATATCGAAGTACACTAATACAAAAATCGAAGAAAAAATACATATTTAATGTGATTGAAACTGTTTATTTTATAACGGGCAGCAGCTTATCTCATATCTATAAAACTCTATAAAACTCTATGATCCTAAACTAATCGAAAGCTGCGTGTCCTAAATTCGGTATTTAAATTTACCCACAACAATGAAGCCAAAAATTGTGTTTGAATGCGGCCTGAATGTAAAATTCCACTATCACCATTCACCGCTACACCAACGACATTGTCATAGTTTAGCTTTAGATAAAAATATATATCGAAATATTTGTGCGCTCCCGGACTGACACAAAATTATGTAATATACTAAAATGAATCACAAATATCATTCAAGCGTAATAAATGTGTCATTTTTTACATAAATTCACCGTGAATCGTGATCCATGAATAAACATGAAATAACGAGTGTATCTTGTGCATATAAATTGAATATGCATAGCTTTACGACTATGGTTTATTTTAAGGATTTGCGACCTGAGAAGTTGACTCAAATCCAAAACGATATAACATTTTAACTAGAAAAGGATTTATTTCCCAGTGAAGAAATTTTTATTTTGCAGTTTTTACGTCTAAAGGCTCGCACCAATATTAGTATTTCCAAAACTTCGAATGTTTACATGCCATAACTATTTCTTATGACTTCAATACGTATATATGCACCAACAGCCGAAAAGTATTTCAATAGAGCTTGTACTTTGCTCGTCCACATTTGTGTCATTTGCGCGATCAGATCTCCGATCAGATCTCCGTCGCGATCATCGCGCCGTATCAAGTATGCGTATCATAGGCCCGTATTTTTGGTCAATACTGAAGATGCATCTCGGTCTCAAGACATGGTTCAGGTTCTGTGATTGGTTGACTGTCAAAGTTTGGACCAATCACAGAGCCGAACCGCGTCTTGAGACCGGGTCGCATCTTAGGTACTGACCAAAAATACGGGCCTTAGTGTGGACGCCTATTAGATCATTCTGCCGATCATGCGCGTATTTGATACGACACGTATCAGATAATAGATTAATTTAGAACTAAAATTGTGATTTTTGTCATTCATTTTTTAAATACGATTGAGAACCAGATAGCAATAACTAAGTAATCCCCGTATACGTTATACCGTAGTCCAGTTAACTCTTTGTTCCACACGTAAGAACTAAAAAATATAAATTATATCATAGGCAGTGCTTAAAACTTAGGCATATAGCTAAAGGCTACAAGTGCTAGATCTGGCTACTGAGCAGTGATCAATTGTCAGACATGGCATGGCAATTCATTTAAAGCAATTACATCATGACTGGAAAAGTGTGGTAAGAATCAATCTCGGTACGCCGACTACCAGCAGACAGACATTTTATTAAAATAGAGTTAATATAATACGACGTATGAGTCAGCCCCGTTGACAGGATCGCCTGCGTCACATTCGGTCATGAATCAGTTTTATAATATAATATATCATAATATTATAGTGTACGTTTTTATTTTGACTATCGCCCAGTAGATAATAAAAAAACATTTGAACTTTTGTGCGCGCACGTAGCACCTGCCTTGTTCACACACAGGAGTTTCACTGCTCAGGGTAGCAATTTTGAAAAGTGGTAATCCGAATCCAAAATATAATAAAAATGATGTTATGTCATGTTTTCTTTCGTTTATTTACTCAACGTGCTAATTTAATACTCAAAATTATGTTTACGAAAAACCGTGCCAAAGCAAACTGGCCATCATTGAATTTGATCTCCTTCTTACCAGTAATTTACACTGGTAAATCTGACACCTGAGGGGCCAAAGAAATGTTTGCTATGATACCACTGTATAACGAAGAGTCGCCATTACAAAACATGAACCCTCCTTCGTTTTTATAACGGCAATTTATTTACGAAGAGATATAATTAATTTACGACATTATCAGCACGTGTGAACATTTCAGAGAATTAAAAAAGTATTTAAATTGACATCATTTTAAATTTATGCGTCTGTAAGTGGCAAAATGATTCACTGTGCATGTCGGGGAGTGAGTAAGGCCCTACAGAAGTTCATGCGTCATTGGAAGTGGCTTACAATACGTGTAAAGACTTGCTAAACACAGGAAGTAAAGCTCTTTTGCATTTTCTTTCAGCCGGGTGGAGCACCATGGGGTTTTAGTGGGTAGCTCCTCGGAGAGCCCCATATACCCCGGCCGATGTCCCCAATCCACTGGGGCTGCGCAAAACATTTCCCCATGTAAAAAAAAGGTTGCTGGTAGAAGTGACAAAGTTAAAGGAACGGTAGCGGATACCTTTTCATTTCAGAAACCCAAACTTAAACTGACTCGTACGCACAGTACTGAAAATAATAAAATAACAATCTGCCGTAATAGCTACGTTATTAAGAGTCCGTATACGAAATTTTGCCGATTTCGCTCATTTAACAGACGTGATTTAGCAGTTAAAATACAGTATTTCTATAAGTTTTAATGCACAACATGTAAGATTATTTCAATTATAATCTAATGTTGGAGCTAGATTTTTTATTTTTTTTAAGTATCTTTAAATAATCCAACTCAAACCCGCGACAGTTTTGTGATTTTTGCAAAAAGGTTTAGAATAACGGTATGAAAAAAATACAATGCACTGTTGAGAAAGTCGTCTATAAAATTTTGGAATTACTTTTTACCACTTTAATATAAATAACTCTTTAAAAAACAGAAAACCTCTATCTGCCCCCTAACTTGGCGGTCATCCTTTTTCACCTGGCATATGAAAGACAGGCGTGCCGCGTGCGCGTGAGTGTGAAGAGAGCAGTAGAAAAGAGAATACGGGCTCTTAACTAATAGGATTTTCCATAATTGTTCTATGGAGGTGTTAACCCAATCTCCTTTGATTTTGATGGCCGATATGAAATATGAAATCAGCGCTATGGAATCGTACATTTTAAGTATTCGATATCGACCTTCATCGGAGTGTAAGTTGGAATGGTTTCGTGGATTACGTATTAATACAAACGGTTCGATCAGACGGCACGATCCGTATCTAAAATTACTCGTCCGTCATTGCTAGTAATAATATAAATACGCCGTTTCCTGGGTTTGTTTCTTCGCTACATCCAACACGGTTTTGCATAAGCTGGAAATTATATATATAATATTAAAGTATCACACATGCTGCAAGTCAGTGGTTTATAACTTCATAGTTGTTTTGTTACCGATTGCTTTAAAAGCAAAGATTTATAGGACATGAGATATTTCAAGGACATATTATAAGGACGCTATTTACGCGCTAATTAAAATAATGCAGCCTATATTATAATATTATGCCGTTTTGTTAAAACGTAATGTAACTTGTCAAGAAGTACCTAAGCGCAAAAGAGTTTAGTTACACCCTTGCACGTCCTAATTGTAACATTTAAAATATATTAACCGTTGTAATTTGCTTGGAACTTAAGTTGGCTATCCACACCATACGAATGTATAGTAAGTACTTATAGTAAAATTAGTTTCTATAAAAAAGTTTTTATCTACAGAAGAAACTTGAATTGACTCCTAATTTAAACAAGACCATCTAAAAAGTACAAAAATCGCAGCTTTCTAAACTCTCATTACAAAATAAAGCTATTGTTATATTAACCAATGTTCGCGCATCGAACACGCCATGTTTTTATTTGCAATAAAATAATTATTGCATTCGCTAAATGTGGCCGGCGGCAATAAACTGACAAACCTTTATAACGTGACGTCAAAGCCACGTAGACTCGGGTAATAAATTAAACGCATGTGGAAAATTGGGAACAGCAGAAGATCATACGATATTATTCGCTGCAAATTTTCATACGAGATTCAAGGACGACACATCAGATTTGTCAAATCAAATTCTATCGTCCTATCCGACTCAATGCTCTCGGTTTGGCTATAAACGTTATAAAATTAAGATAAGGTTAAAATTACATTTAATTATACTTTGAAAAAGTAAGACCCCGGCACACCGGTACAAAATCGAAGGTTTTTGTAATTAGGTCGAGGTCGAAGGGGTTTTTGTAATTAAAAGTTACAGGAAAAAAACTAAGTCATCAATATTCAATGTGGTTTATAAACTCTACTCTTAGTGACAAGTGTAGGCTGCTTAGTGTGATCCTGTCTGCTCTTGTTACACCATACAAATACTAATGATACTATAAATACAACATCCAAGGGCTTCACTTTGGAAAACAATTGATAGCCGTTATATACAGTTACTAGTAGGTACAAAAAAGTGCTATCTTATTCCAACAAATTTATTGCGACACTATTTAAAATTCTCGTGTCACAATGTTAGGCCGTGTACTCCTTCGAAACGGCTTTACTAAATTTAACCAAATTTTATATGCATATTCAGTGGGTCTGAGAATCGGCTACTGGGTACTGGGTACTTTTTATATTGATAAGTGCATTTGTTGAATAAATAATAGTGAATAATTACAACTCGAGACTGACGGCGACCATTGTTTGTGCGACGGGATAGCGATCGACGTTGCCATGGTGACATACTTATTTCTAGTCACTTCAATAAAATAATACGAGCGAAATACCTACTTTAGTCACCGGCTACACGGTCAATTTTTCATCAATCTGATCCATCAATCCGGTACGGATTGACGTAAATTTGATCGTGTACGACTCGGATTGATGGATTGATCGTATTTTTAATATGAACTTTTTATAACCATCAATATTCCGTCAATCAGATTGATGGATCAAATTGATGAGAATTTGACCGTGTAGCCTGTGACTTATATGACAAAAAAACCGTTTGCCGGGACAGTTAGTTATATTGTAAATATTGACATTATCAAAGCTCACTGGAAATTAATTTTAGGGTACTTTTTAAATAAAAAGTGCATGGAAATTATCATAAGACTGTAAATTAGGGCTCAAGATGTTTAGATTATAAGACTCGTGAATAATTATTTATTACACTCTATTTAAACGAAGGAACTTGATAAAAATGTAGAGTCAAATGTCGATAGATACTTAACTGTGATCAGATTAATTAAGAAATATACCTATCGGTAATGATATTATATAAACAACTCAAATAAGTAGAATATCATTGCCTATCGGGCAATATATCTCTTGTATGTACACGGAAACAATAGAGGTGATGTTGGCAATAATTATAGCATAATAGCTATGAGTTTTGACGATACAACAACAGACAAAATGTGTTCACACTCAGACGAACTAGTCGTCGTAAACGTTATTATGCAGTTAATGTCTTAAAGACAACAGTAGATTTCGCATACCACATTGATTCTACTTTAATATTTTATCACCGTTTGTTAGCCGCTTGTCCAACGTTTTTCTGTAGTATAAAAAAGAATAGAGTCCTTATTCAAAAAAATGAATTAATACTGTACTTACAGCCTGTCCACATCTCCACGTCACGACGTTAACGTGGAACGGTGCGGTAACGTGGCACAGTACGTTGACGTGACGATTTACGTCAACTTAACGTGAAAATGCACGTCACGGTGTAGCAACATTTTACGTCTTTTTTTTCTTAAATCTCTCTCTCCGTCTTCTTAACAATAGCAGAAGCAGAATACGTATTGTGCGGTCCATATCTAGATAAGTAGGTAGTGAATAATGTAGCAGTTTTACAAGGCATAGTGACGTACAATGTCGTGACGTGCATTTTTACGTTACGTTGACGTACATTTTCACGTCACGACAACATACCGTGCCACGTTACCGCACCGTTCCACGTTGACGACGTCGTAACGTGGACATGTAGACAGGCCCTTACGGCCGCTGAAGAAGACATTTAATTATTACTTAACTTTAATTTAATAAAGAGTGACAGAAATCTGTATTAAAACCTTTATAAAATTGAAGTTAAATGTGCAGCCGTTAGTGCTCATCCCAGAGCTACGAGAAAAACTATTCCATTATTATTGTCCTAGAATATAAGCTTAAAAATGTAGAACTCACTGTTGTAAATTACCTACCTTTAAAAATCGGGAATCCTAATTTGATAATAAAATCGACTTCCTAATAACATTCTACTAATACTAGTCTCTACATTTACGGCACAGGGAGCGCTATAAATATTACTGATCATAAAGCTAATGCAATACAGCGATTGAAAGTTGTTTTGTTAGCTAAAACGTTGTAATGTGCTTCAATTTGTGAATCTTGCAGTAATATAAGCAAACCTATAATTTCTCAATGTCTCTGTGCTATGATTTTCGCCAGACGTAAGTAAGTTTACAAAAATCATCCAAATATCTGTCAGTCGTTTCTACAAAAAGTTGATTAGGAGTGGCACGTACATTTTGTCTGTGTTTGTCAGTTTTCATAAAAATTAACATCCGAGTCTCGTAATTTTACGTTTTATCATAACATCAACGAACTACGAGCTAGTTGTTATGACACCTAGTATTGGCCAGCTCCTGCGAAGTAGCGTCCAACAGAAACGTCACCGAGTCTAATTTAATAAGACAAGTGTGATTCGAAGTGTAATGTGAATTCTAATTTACTAGTCTCAGCATAGGGCTCATTTTTAAACTATCGTCTAACGATTTAAGACATTTAGGGCCGAGCCTGTGACGTAGCATCACTGATGTGGCCGCTAAATAAATCTCGAACTAAAAATAGGTGTAAACGTTGTCACATTTAAAGCAAATAGGTACTTATATGTTAAAAAACATTGAAACTGCGAGGGTACGTACAGTATATACTTAGGTAGGTATAGTACGACCATTTATTGGCCAATTCAAAAAAGCTTGTCACACCCTCAATATCACAAACATAATATTATCTACAGTTAAGTAGTAAAAACGAAAACCAAAATCGCAGTACGAAAGTTTTTCCAATATTTGGAGTTTGTTTTTAACATTTTTTTTATTTATTATTTGTAAGATCCTATTGAACATGCTTTATATCACATTGTAGTTTAACGTAAAATACCGTTAAATAACTCCGTGTTTCATTACAATAGTCAATATTTAATCAAAATTAAATATTGCTACGTTGTTCTTATTTTGACAACTCGTCTTCCAAAGTTTAACATAATATAACAACGTTTTTCATCAGTATGTCCCTGGCATTAGATGTTCAATTTGCTGGTGATATGAGCAGGGTGTCTCGCCGTGAACCCATGGCGACACGCCAACCGCCAGCACATTTACTACTACGGTATATTTAGACCACGCCACAAATACACTATTGTTTACATTTTTAATAGGTACTGTATCTGAGCAGACCGTCCTCAATTGTTCTAGAACAAAAAGCTGGGCTGTAAACGCGGGATTCACGTAGGTATAGAACCATCTAAATCATTTTCGGCGAAGCAACAAGGCAGTTTTGTCTTGATTGGCGAAAATCAACTCATGTGATCGCCCATAACTCAGAAGTTCATAACAGCCAAGCAATGGGAGCTGTTTGCAGTTTGCGTATCACTGTGATATAATATCAAAAACTTGCAGTTAGTATTCAAATATTTTTACAATCCATACTTTACTTACGATATGTCGACCCTGGCGACACAGGAGATACAGTGGTGGGAATGTGTGGTGGTCCAAAGCCCGTTTTTAGGGTTCCGTAGTCAACAAGGAACCCTTATAGTTTCGGTCCGTCCGTCCGTCTGTCTGTCTGTCTGTCTGTCCGCGGTTTTACTCAGAGACTATAGGACCTACAAAGCTGTAATTTGGCATGAATACACATATTAATGATGGCAACAAAATGGTACATGAAATCGTTAAAAAAAATATTTTTTTTATGGTACCTCCCCTACACATCAAGCGAGGATGAATATTTTTTTTCTCGCCCACCTCATCGTGTGGGGTGTCGCTGAATAGGTTTTTTAAAAATATTGCGAGTATTCATAGATCATTTTCCGATTCCGTTTGTGAAATATTATGTTTTAAAGTGGAAAAAATCGTTAGAGTCCAGTGTCCCCCCCTTCTACCAGCTAAACGGTTGGTTCTGGAAATGTGGAAAAATTCACGGGAGTAGGAAATATGCTGAATTTAAAAGGAAAACTATCACGGCTATGAAGACTTCATAAGTTATTGAGTAATAGTCGATCAACTAAAAAAAATGTATTCGGCGAAGTATAAAGGAACTTTTCGTTCAAATTCCATTGAAAGTAACTGAGATGATGTTGTTAGTAGTGTAAAACATGCTATAAATGCACGTTCATTGACAAAAACTAGCGGTACTACGGAACCCTATATTGCGCGTGGCCCGACACGCACTTGGCCGGTTTTTTTTACTAAATAAATATTATAAATGCGAAAGTGTGTCTGTGTGTCTGTCTATTACCTCTTCACGGCCAAACTGCTGAACCGATTTTGCTGAAATTTGGTATGGACATACTTTGAGTCCCGGAAAAGGACAAAGGATACTTTTTATTCCGGAGAAATCTACGGTTCCCGCGCAATAAACGAATTTTGACGCAACGGAGTTGCGAGCGTCATGGAGTTGAGTTCGCTGAAAAAGTATTTTAATTGGCCTAAACGACATGCATGCTGAATGTACGTTATATATAAAAATATATAGTTTACAATAATTTATATGAATGGCTTTTGTGTAACACATCGCACCCGTTAAGCGAAAGATCAAAAGGCAGTAGTCCGGATAGTAAAACATATCAAACGATTCCGGAATCCGTCCTACTTTGCTATTTTGTGATGTATGTGACGTATGCTACACATAATGCCGACTGACGACAATGGGCCGTGGTAATCAACAAATGCTGGAGTTATTACGAATACAAACAGCTAGCGCATTCATAAAGCAATTACAATTTTACGTTCGGTTTGAGTAATTGTGTTATGTTTTGTATGTTGTAAGTAGGAGCTAGTTGGTACCTAGGACCTACTCAATATTTAATTTAATTTTGGGAAAAAATTAAACCCGACTGCCATTGATTGGCGCACCCAGTGTAACTGTTACTGTTCAGTTTAGTTAAGGTACAATCATTTTTTGAAGATTATTTAGTGGTAAGCTTTTATTTGTATGTTTCTATCGCATTGGAGTAAACCTGTAATGGTAGAAATAAGTACGGAAATAAATAAATAAATAATCTTTTTACATTCAGGACTAAGTTAAATTGTATTTTCCAAAAAGCAGTTGTAGCTATTTACTCTTAAATCTCAATCCGTATTATATGTATTTATAAAGGGAAAAAATTACTATTCATGATACTTAGAGATGCAGCTATAATTATTATACGATATAACCTGTAGGAAGACAATAATTATTCTGAAAGGTTAAGTCGTAGTCCAGAGATTTTCGTGTTTTAATAAAATAATCTCACCTTGAAGAAAATTCTTCTGGTTATGAAAATAAAAAATATACGATCCATTCTATTTTCTTCCTATCTATTTCTATAAAATCTTATTTTAAATACTCAAAGTATTTTCAAACGTAAGATATTATAGAGTTTTTATCATTGAAAATTGAAAGATTTAGTTGCCTAGAATCAAGCAGATTTCCGTTTCAGATTGAATGATCTTGGCCTACATAGATTTTATCACTTTACGATCCATCAGTGCCAACTTTCAGGAAATAATTCTACCATTTTGTTGCAGACTCATGGCACCTTCCCACTAATTATGCACTTTAAGAAATTCTTATTGCTTACTTTTAACATTAAGCATATAGCCTAAGCCAAAACTTAATATGAATTTAAAACATTATGCTCTGATTTTCTTGACGGTGAGGTACTTAATTTTTTGATCCAAAGCTATGAACTCTACTGACCACTCGTATACGAGTATGCTATAAACGAGTACTCGGATATCTTCAGTATATTATGTTATAAAAGATGATAATAATGCGATGACTTAAATATAAAATATTAAAAAGTTTAGGACGAGTCAGTGTGCAAAAGCACCCTCTATCTTATTTTTAAAACTTCCAGTAAATATACTTGAACAGTCCGTTGGCTTACTTTCATATTTCCCTGAGATAATTCTAAGTAAAATATATTTGCAAAGGTTTAATTTTGTTGTCTCTAATTTAGGTATAGTTCAGTTCGTTGGAGCTCAGCTCTCTAAGGTGGGTAAAAAAGCGTTGCGTTTGAAAAAGATTCAAGACTTTTTAATCCTAAAGGACTTTGTAAAACCCCAACACTTTGTAGGCAAGAGACCCAAATATTGTGTGTAAGTCCACTCATTTCCAAAAATCGAGGATTTATATTAAAAAAATTAACAAACCAAAAAAGTATAATTCAACGATTTCAAAGGAAATCTTACCCAAAAAAAAAGTCCGACAGTCCAAACAGGAAGCGATACAAGTCACAGAAACTTTTCGTACACAAAAAGTTTAATCACTTTATAATTAAAAAATGTCAAATTGTCACTCGCGTGGCAGTCGGGATGGGGGCGCGACGTACCGCGGCGCAGACCGAACTGATGCCGTGCCAACACCACCGCTACGTCAGCGCGGAAGATTCGCCCAGCACTGTGCCAGTGGCCGATTGACGATGGACCGCTGTTTAGTCAAGTTGCAATCGATAGTTTCGACAGAGGAGTTAGAAAAAGAAACAAATTATGGGATTCGAAGGCATCGCAGGAGCCATGTCACTTGGCGATTCGTATTGCATTTTTGATTTGCTGTCGAAATTTGACAAGCTTTGCTATTTGACAAAGTACTATATCCACTATGGGACGCTTGAATCTACTTTTTAACACTTTTTAATGCTGTACTTACTATACCTACTTATTTAGCCACCGCGCTACTCTACCGAAACAGTGTTCAATGAAAATTTATATTCTCTACGCTTTCTTTTTGGTCGCAGCCCGTCATACTCTACGCATGAAAAACATCGCAAGAAATTTAGGAAACAATTGTTTTTATATCACATTCAGTAACACTTAGGGATAAGCGTACCTTACTACTTCGAATAAGTCGGAGATTTCAGCTTCACAAGAAGTTGCAAAATAGATTACTAAGTAAACTAAAAGTAGAACAAACACAATTAAGCGATAAATAACTCGAGCAGACGGCTCGTGCTATAGAGTTGGCAATAAATCACCACCAATTAGGTTTCCGGGATGCGAACAAAGAGCACAGCTTTTCGTGGAAAGTAAGTGCGTAACTGAGGATTATTATGAGCCACCATAAACGCCTATTATATTTGATCGAAGCGCCTATTACTCTCAAAGCCACTGTAATTGCTCGCACTGATGTAAAGTAACTTGATCCACTATTTTAGTACACAACTAGAAATAACTGCAGTCGAATAAATGTTTCCTACTGATGTTAATAACCAAAGCCAGAACATATTCAATTCTATTGTCATTATTAAAAAAAAATCACATTACATACTTAAGTGTACATAAGGAATATATCAAATAAAATCAAATTTTACAGGAGCAGTAAAAAACTGAATGACATACTTACAGTGAGCTTTTGGCGTGGTTTTTAATTTATCCGTATGAAGTTTCAGACTTTATTTGAGGTAGTTTCGATTGGAAATGAGTTGAGATTCGAATTCAGCGGGCCCAAAACCGGAATGTACCAAAAAAAAGTATTTTGACCAGATGGTAATTAACGCGTTTTGTTCGCCAGCTCCTCATATATTAAATCCTAATGTAAATAGATATGGGAACTATCAAGGAACTATAATGAACTACTGTAACCCTGAATAACCAATTTAAGTATGGATAATTTCTGTTGCAGTGCAGCTTGGTTAAACATTGGTCTTATTTTAGAAATTGTAAACACATCACACATTTAAATGAAACCACATCAATAACGGCGACTAACAAAGTTGTGCTAATTAACTGTTCACTCAACGGCCAAGTATCGCGAATTGCGACTGTGTATCTTCAGTTGTAAGGTCAAGTACAACGTTTGTGTTTACTGTATTTCACATAATCAATGATATTCTACTAGTTTTTTATATAATATCATTGCATATTTTAATAGTCTAAAATTTTGACTCTAAGGGCCTGTTTCACCACTTCCTGATAAAGTGCCGGATAGGCTATCTACAACTTATTTGACAGATGCTCCATACTCTATCTGTCAAGTTAAGTTGTGGATAACCCATCCGGCATTTATTACGAGTGGTGTTACCTAGGTGTAAAAAATTAAGAGTCAAATTAACCCATCAATTCCCAAGCGGCACCCGGCTATCGCATAACAATTGAAAATCTATTGTGTCTGCGATTCCCACTATCGAGGTACTAATGTGCCATAATAGCGTTTTGTCCTACCACGTTTTATGCCACATCCGATGTTCCGTTTCTAGTTCTAAGCTAATTCCCCTGCCGATTTTAGCCAAATCGGTCAGCCGTTCTTGAGTTAAAAATAATGTGACTAATACGACTTTCTTCTATATTATACTGCGAGTGGTATATCATCGTAATTGTTAAGGAGTACAAAGGAAGCCGGACCCTTTGTCTCTAGGCTGGAAGTCTGCCAGAACTTTACACCACTTTATACGGTCATAATCAGGAATTCAGGACATTGTTAGACTTTCCAAACACACACATCTCTCGTCGCCTCTGATTAGTCAAACGAGTGACTCCCAATAACGTGCCATATCTGTTGTCGTCAGTTTATTAAAATCTGACTCGATCTGTTGTTCAAACTTTGTTATAGGCGCAATCAAATTTATTGGCGTCACGGAAATCGTTACTCGTTTTCGCAAAGTATTAAATGTCAAAGAACAAGGAAATCGCGTAGGATCATCAAAACAATACATGGCATTAACACCAATAAATTCGTGAAGTGCCAACTGCCAACATTAAAAACTCCTACGTCATTAGAAAAGAGGTGAGTGTGGCCTTATATATTTTCTATAATGGCACATACCAGCTGATTGTGGTTACTTGCAATCCATTCCATACCAATATCATTATAGCGAACTCGGACGTGGAGGCCACAAAGGACCGAGCGAGGTTTTATGCTCGGTCAGGCCGGAGTCCTGCAATGTCATCATTTCAGACGTTGTATATGCCTTGCCGATCTTAGAAACATCGGTAGCGCGATGCAAGCTGTTTTGGTCCGCTTCATCATAAACGCGAAAGTTTTGAGCCGATTTTAGTTAATTAATAACAATACCTATTCGAAGTACAATATGTTTCCATATACTTTGAGTCAAAGGAAAGGCCATGTGACAAAATGTGTCCCGCTTGTAGAGCGATAAATACAGCATCTAGTTGATTACAACTTTAATGATACATTATAATTTAACGGTTTGAGAAAAAAAAAACCAATGAATTAAAAACGTTTATTAACCTCTCACAATTTAATACAGTCTCTCGCCATCCAGGGGTATAACATCCAGCTCGGGCTGTCTGGTGCCCTCAGGTGGTAATCCCCATTTCGGTCGGCAGCCATTGTGGGACTGGTATTGGGGGAACCTCTCGTCACGTATCATTTCATACGCGAACCGAGCTATGCCGTTCTGATAGTCCGAGATCCCCGTCTTGAAGTAATGCGGGCGGACGTAGCCTAGAACTGGAAAGATGTGCGTATTAAGAAGGAATTATTTTGTACCTAAGAAACATTTAAACGAAGTTCATACCTGCATTTAATAAATAATAAAAAGACCTAAGTTTAACGTTAAAACCAATTAGTGAACAAACATTTCTGTTATCATTATAGCTAACTAAAATAAGGACATTGAACAACATTCGTAGCAAGGCCCGTAGCTTATGTCTACGAATCGTATACCTCTACGATATCGTAGATAATCGTAGACGACGCGACGGTGATGCCTTCCAATGTTACAAATGTTGAAATCTTTGTACTTGGTAGATATTATACGTCTATTATATTTTATTTTCCAAATGGTTAAACATCGTAATTTATCTTCAATAATATTTAGATGTATAATATATCCCTGGCCCAAAAACTAAAAATATTCAGAAACAAGCTTCAACATAAATTATTCTGCGACAAGATTTTGGAAATGAGAAGTTTAAACTCTTAAACTTTTTCTATCTCCTAGTAAAAATAATATGTTTACTCTCTATGCAATGTGTGTACATTGCACATATCGGATCTCTATCTGATTACTTTAAAAACAGAGTAGCCATTCACTCAATGAGTGATTCAATGGCCATCAAAGTGTGTGACTAATACCAACAATGTGTATAGTGTTGTTTGTCTACCGCATGCATTGTTTTGTTGTTCAAACATACTCACATTGTCATTTACGGCCGTCCCCGGGGAGCAATAAACAGTTTAGTGCTTTAATATTGTTTCCCATGGCTAAGGTACGCTTATAACAGGAATGTATGAAGTATGATCCTTCGATCGCGGATTCTTGGAAATCTATTGTTATTCTATTGTTGTCGCGGTCGCCGGTGCCCTTATGGGGGTTGATAGGTTAAGGGCCTGTTTCACCACTTCCTGATAAGGCAATCCACCACTTAATTTGACAGATGGAGTATGGAGAATCTGTCAAATAAGCCTATCGGGCACCTTATCAGGAAGCGGTGAAACAGGCCATAAGTATTTTATTGTCAGTCGTTGACTGTAAACAAAACTAGCACAATAGAGCGTTATGCACCAAAAAGTGGATAACGCTCGCTCACTTTCGGCGGCTGACAGTCAGCTCGGTGTGACCGCATGTTTAACTCGTACTTATATATTTTACCTAGTAATCTATCTGATAATAACAACATCTTGAAGAGAATGATCTTCTATGAGGACTTTTACACACCTGCTTTTATGAATAACTTTTTAATTGGGAATTACAAGCGTTAACTATTCTCAATAATAGGTACTGAGAGACCAAGGTTTTGTTGGATAACTAACTTCTGAAATGCGTATCCAAAGGTTGCAGTGTCGGTTTGTCCATGTCCCACTCATACAAGTCTTTCGCAGATTTCATCAGCTCCGTATCTTGGATGGCGAGTTTGGGGACGTCCTTATGCGAAGATGGCAACTCCTCGGCCACCACTGGCTGCTTACAAGGTCTCTTCTTTTTCGGGCGCGGTTGGAATGGTCGCGTTTTGAACTCTATGAAAATAAAGCCGCTTTTAGGTGAAGTTGAAAAACACATTTCTGCACTTAAAGAGAGTCATTTATTTTTAATCAAAGAGTGTCACATGTTTTAAGAGGAGAATATCAGAAATTAATAGTATAGGGTAGGAATTATTAATTTATATTCTTTTAACCTCAACGAAAACAGGCAGTTTTAACAGTGTATAAGCTTGAGGATTCTGTCTGTGGCATCGTAGCGTCCAAACGCATATGGACAGATTTTGATCTATTTTTTTGTTTGAAAGCAGAAATGAGAGCGTACTTCGCCATAATTTTACATCAATTATAGCTCGCTTTTCGCTAAAAACTTAAGTTTTTCTTTAGTTTTTAATTTGTACTTACTAACTATTTGGAGCTATATTTCGATCGTAGCTAATTATTAAGTATTGCATATTCATATTTCTCATGAAAAGCCATTTCGAATAGACACAGCTTTTACGAGGAAAAACTTAATTTTCCTTTATAATTTACCAAATTATTTATGGCCCTCTCCGCCTACTGAATACATTAATAATATCTTCCAGTAAGTGTAAATTTACTGCCAAGTTTTTAATCTTGGTTTTCTACGAATTCGTGTTTTTGTCAACCGCAAATAAATAAATAAAAAACATAACATTATGTTTTCCGTACCTGGTGACAGTTTCGCGCAGTAATGGTTGTAGTATGTAGACTGACCACGTAGACTCTGCATGGTAGTTTTTATGAACTTATCGATTTCCTCCGTCGTCCATTCTTTCTAAAAAATTTAATCCATACTCAAGATAATAGATACATATTATAAATGCGAAAATATAAAATCTGTTTGTCTGACTGTCTGTCTCTTCACGCTTAGCGGATTTTGATGAAATTTAATATGAAGATACTTTGAGTGCCGGGAAAGGACATACTTTCTATCCCGGAAAAATGTTCCGCGGTTTCCGCGCGATAAACAAATTTTGGCGCAACAGAGTTGCAGGCGTTATCACTCATCTACTGATGAATAAGGTCAAATGTTTCGCTGTGTACCTCGAATTCGGTCACAAATTACGTTAAAATAGTGACATTTTTGTCTCTTACTGTTATTGTCTCTATGCGTTAATATGACGGCAATGTAAATTATATTCGTGCACGACTGTAAGAGAAACAAGTGATAGATGAATGTGCGAAATTCCACGAGCTCCACGACCAGACTAACTATATAAGTATTTATGGTTGTTACAAGCTGGAAAAACTTACATTTTCAGAGCCACTCGTTGGGTCTAACCATTCTCCCTCTACTCTCGCCCATCTGTCCTCTGGCCGACACCTGTTATTTTTACCAGTGCTTGTTAATTGTTATATATAACCTGATATAGCTTTGTTAAGAATAAAATGAAAACATAAAAAATTAGGTTATAGACAAAGCCTTCCTTGCCCCCACTTACATTTTAGTTTTCTGTATAGGAATCGCACGGTATTCATCTATGTATTCCGTAAGAAAGGACATTTGATGTGGGATTTTTTTTTCTTCGACAAGTAAATCTTTTAAATATAATCTAAACACACACTCCTCGTGTGTTCCATGTAGCAACTTGTAAATTTTTCGACTGGTATTGTCTTACTGAAAAAGATTGCTGTGCTCGTTTCACAAAATCACGACATTGCATGTTTCTTGAAAAAGCGGTTGTAAACATGTTGAAATTTCAATGAATGACATTTTTTTTTTGTTTTTTGACAATTTAACTATTTTTATTGTTGCTATTATTATGTAGGTTGTGTCTCACGACTTAGATTAATGATTTGTTATTATTTTTAGTAATATTCCGCGAAAAAAACCTGTATAATATATTGATAAAAATAAAGTTATGGATTTCCGCAAAGTAACGCTGACTCTATTAGGTAACTATATTTTAATGATTGGTCTCAGCGCGGTCGTAGCGCGTGGAGACTAATCGTAAAAAATTAATGAAAAGTCGCAAATAACGTTTCGAGTTGCTATTACAATAAAATTGGCTCGGGTCAGATCTTGATTTACAAGATTTGATAAGTGCACACTCAACGGCCATATTAATATTTTAATAATAATATCTATGGACCCTTCACACCACGTCAGTCTGGCCCCGTTGTAAGTGCCTGAAGAACTTGTGTTACGGGTACCAGACAACGGAAATATATTTAATACTTTTCTACTACACAAATAATTAAGATTTTTATTACATATATATGATACACATATTTAATACACATCCATGACCCAGGAACTTTGAAAACTTTTTTTTCCGCCGGCGGGATTCGAACCCCCGCGATCCCCGGTTTGAGCTACCAATAGCCCACGAACTGAGTCACAGAGGTCGTCAACATAAATATTATTATAAATAGCTTAGAATTTTAAGTTTAAAATATGCCACAGGTTGTTGTTTAGTTTCTCGCTAGAAAACCGAACGCACAGGCTTTGTTCGCACTTTTAGTAATGCCGAAACAAAAATCTCTATATGTATGTTGCAGATTATGAAAAATGAGCATCGCACCGCGATTCGAACCTAAAACTCCTATTTGCCAAGAACGCAAAAATCTGACAAACACGGCGCTACCAGCTACGAAAGATCATCCTAATTTTATCAAAGCCCAACGTTAGCATACCCCTGATTATGGAGCACATAGATACTTTTTCGTGTATATATTTTTATGAAGTATGGCGTATGGCGTGACTGAGCCACGTAAATCACCCGTCGTATTTTTAGCGAAACCGCTAATTTGTCGTAAATCTGCATTGGTTTGGCGAGGTCGGTGGCAGGGCCGGATCTACCATAATATGGCTTTTGGGTTTCAGCCCAGAGCCCCGTAAATCATGTTTGCAGCCATGCAACAAAGAGTATATAAACTAATAAACTACCCATGCAAATTCTACGATCAATTAAAATCATTCAATTCATATAATTCAATTGACAACTGACATTAAGTCTACATAATTGTTGTGCTAATGAACCATTATTGACCTAACCCTAAGTAGTCCATGGAGCTAATAGGTATAGAGGTCTTATCCCAATTTCCAGTGCCCCCTAAACTTCCCACATAACCACGGTGTGCTTTAGTCAACTGAGGCACATCCTAACCCATAAAGCATTTCCCCCGAGTACCTACCTAATGGAAAAAAAGGCCCCACTCAACACTTTAGCCAGTTCCGGCGCCGAGGATTTCAATATTCCGAAATGTTTCGAGTAACGGACTCCGGAAATCCGGTCACTTGCGAGGCAGACCGGCCATCGGTCCTATGTTTGTAAGATCCAGACTAAGGTACTTTTAGTGGGTCACTTTTCGCCGACCAGTCCCATATACCCCCGGGTGCTTCAACTTAACTGAGGCACATCCCCAACCCGGGGCACGTATAGAGTGTTTCCCCTACTTAATCAAAGAAAAGAGGCCTCCAAAGTCACGGTCCGGTCCTGGATCGGCGGTGTCAGCGCTGGGTCACGTGCCGCCATACATTTGGACGATTAACTTAGCGATGATTGATGGTGATCATTAGACACCATTAGCGAATTTACCTGGGCTAAATGGAAGTTTTACTGGCCCTCTTCAGTTTTCACCGACCGAGAGCTGCGAAAACCAACTATAATTTGTATGGCTTCGTCTTTTCAGTCTTCGACCACTACTGGTGATCAGTAGGAACCCATTTTTGCGTATGTAAAAAAACAAAAATACAAAGTTATAGTGTCTAAACACACTAGGCTGAATTACGCCGGCGTAATTTCCGCCGCAAATGTCAAACGCATACTAAACGCGACGTGTGTGTCACCCCTAGTATTCGGCCCGTATTTTGTTGTTCGGCCCGTATGCAATTTAAACGCGGCGGAATTTACGCCGGCGTCATCCAGCCTAGTGTGTTTAGACCCATAAAGCATCGGGCATGTCATGGCGTGCCACCGGCCACCGCCATACATATTTTGTCAGCACGCCGAGCCACGTCGCGCCGTAGCATCAAAAGCGAAAGAAAAAGGTCTAGATACCGAGTATCTAATGAAACGCATTGACATAAAATATAATAATGCATGCCTCACAGTACCTAAATCTACATATTATTATAATGATTAATAAGGTTTAAGAGGGCGAATAAAGCAAAAAATCAAACATCGACCTTCTGTCTTTACGCCCGTCTTTGGCCGCGTCCCCAGCAGACACTGCGCGGCGCAGTCACCGTGACACGGTACGGCTCCGCACCGTGACACGGTGCCGCAAACGGTACACCGCGCGCCCCTTTGGGTGAAACTTCCGAACATAAACGAGGCACTTATTTGGAACAGATAAAAATCAGCCAAGTGCGAGTCAGGCTCGCGCAGGTAGGGTTCCGTTCCATTATTATTGAGAAAAATAACCAGAAAATTATGTTTTTTGCCATACAAAATTATGTTTTTTAACCGACTTACAAAAAGGAGGTTATACGTTCGGCTGTGGATATTTTTTTTGAAGTGAAAACTTCTTTAGCGGCGTTGAGCACTTTTGTGGGATGGGTAAAAACTGTGAAACTCGCGTCAGATTCTCGTGCTGATCGAAAAACCGTAAGACGGTTATTAAATGATAATTAAAATTAAGTAATAATTAAAATTAAATAATAATTAAAATTAGTAATAATTATAATTAAGTAACATTTAAAATTAAATATGGATTAAAATTAAATGATAATTAAAATAAAGTAATAATTAAAATTAAATAATAATATAATGATTAAGTAATGATTAAAATTAAGTAATAATATAATAATTAAGTAATGATTAAAATTAAGTAATGTTAAAAATAAGTAATAATTAAAATTAAGTAATGATTAAAATTAAGTAATAATTATAATTAAGTTATGATTAAAATTAAGTAATTATTAAAATTAATTTTAATCGAAATTGATTAATCGAACAATCGATTGGTATTTTTTTTTCGATCGTCGATATTTTTTTAAATCGATTGTAAGGGTTTCGATTAATTAAAAATGGTTTTAAAAAAATGCACAACGTTAATAATCAAGTTTTCACTTCTGCCGGCACTCCCGGAGTGCAACCCTTCTTTTTTTATTTTTATTTTTGTATGTTTGAACATACAATTATTTTTAACAAAAAATTAAAACCGACTTCCAAGGTAAAAACAATAATAATATTAATTAAAAAGTATTGAATAATTATTTCTCTTTAATAGTGCCTTTTCCAGATGATGCTTTCAGTTCTTAAAACAACAATGAAACCAAAGAGTCCGAAGTTCTCTAAGCTCTTTCGGAACCATGGTATACCCGTGGTAAAATCTTACTTGGGTTAAATCTTATCAGCGTATGCTTAGAATATGTTTTTCCATATAAATTTTGAGGAGCTCCCTATATAGTATACCCTGAGTATACCCTCAGTGACGTAAATAGCCTTTTTTGCGCCTTGTGCGAGCTTCTATAACTGCGCCCTTGTTTTTTTAGGGTCAACAAGGAACCCTTATTTTTTCGGTCTGTCCGTCCGTCTGTCCGTCTGTCCGTCAGTCCGTCCGTCCGCCCGTCCGTCTGTCCGTCTGTCCGTCTGTCCGTCTGTCCGCCTGTCCGTCTGTCTGTCTGTCTGTCTGTCCGCGGTTTTGCTCAGAGACTATAGGATCTGCAAAGCTGTAATTTGGCATGAATGCACATATTAGTGATGCCGACAAAATGGTACATGAAATCTTAAAAAAAATATTTTTTGTGGTACCTTCCCTACACATCAAGGGGATGTTTTTTTTTTTGGTTCCACCCAATCATGTGGGGTGTCGTTGGATAGTTTTTTTTTTAATATTACGAGTATTCATAGATCATTTTCCGATTTAGGGATCCGTTTGTGAAATATTAAGTTTTAAAGTGAAAATAATCGTTAGAGTCCTGCAGTGTCTCCCCCTTCTACCGGCTAAGTGGTTGCTTCTAGAAATGTGAAAAAATTCACGGGATTAGGAAATCTGCTGAATTTAAAAGGAAAACTATCACGGCTAACGGCCGTTCCATGGCCGTTCCCAATATTCAATCTATCTCTGGTTTGACATACGATCGATCGCAGCTAACATTGAATTGACATAAAATTTATGTCTTTAATGTCTAATGAGAGCTATTCCTATCTCTAGTAGGGCAAAACCAGAGATAGATCAAAATGTATTTATTGGGAACGGCCGTAAGAAGACTTCATAAGTTAACTATCTATACTTCTATGTAACTAATATTATAATTGGGAAGAGTTTGTTTGTTTGAACGCGCTAATCTCAGGAACTACTGGTCCGATTTGAAAAATTCTTTCAGTGTTAGATAGCCCAGTTATCGAGGAAGGCTATAGGCTATATTTTATCACGCTAAGACTAATGGGAACGAAGAAATAGAGAAAAATGTGGAAAAAAGGGGGGAAATAATTTGAAAGGGCTTATCTCACGAACTACTAAAGCATTTTTCTGTTATTTGGATCAGATAAGAAGTAGACCACGTGAAGGATCATAGGCTTTTTTTGTGTACTAATTTTTCTGTGAAATATCTAATTTACACGGGCGAAGTCTAGTTGAGTAATATTCGATCAACTAAAAAAATGTATTTGGCGAAGTATAAAGGAACTTTTCGTTCAAATTCCTTTGAAAGTAACTGAGATGATGTTGTTAGTAGTGTAAAACACGTTATAAATATACATTCATTGACCGTACAAAAATTTAATAAATTAAATTAAGAAATTTAAAAAGACGGGTTGCACTCCGGGAGTGCCGGCAGAAGTGAAAACTTGATTATTAACGTTGTGCATTATTTTTTGAACCCATTTTTTATGAAAATCGATTAAAAAAACGATCGTTTTAATTAATTAATCGAAACCCTTACAATCGATTAAAAAATATCGACAATCGAAAAAAAAAGCTGCTGTCAGACAGACTGTCAGACACTTCTCGCGACAGTTGTCCTGCAGGTGGAAACGCGGCCTTAATCAGCGCGTCTGCTAAAGAACTCATTTCCCCGACTGTACATTTCAGCTTAGCACAATTTTCCCCGACTGTACATTTCTGCTAAACAACTCATTTCCCCGACTGTACATTTCTCTTAAACAACTCATTTCCCGACTGTACATTTCTGCTAAACAACTCATTTCCCCGACTGTATATTTCTGCTAAACACATTATTTCCCCGACTGTACATTTCTACTAACAACTCATTTCCCCGACTGTACATTTCTGCTAAGCAACTCATTTCCCCAACTGTATATTTCTGCTTAGCACAATTTTCCCCGACTGTACATTTCTGCTAAGCAACTCATTTCCCCGACTGTACATTTCTGCTAAACAACTCATTTCCCCGACTGTACATTTCGTTCGAGTTCGAGTTCGACACAAAACACTACTCTCCAACGGTCCGTCTTACGCTTTTTCTATGGTTTTTCGATCAACACGAAAATCTGACGCGAGTTTCACAGTTTCTACCTATCCCACAAAAGTGCTCAACGCCGCTAAAGAAGTTTTCACTTCAAAAACCCCCGCCAAAAGACTTTAATAAGTAATGAAATAATCAGACAGACAGACAGACAGACACGTCAAACTTATAACACCCCTCTTTTTGTCGGGGGTTAAAAAAACTAGCGGTACTACGGAACCCTATATTGCGCGTGGCCCGTACGCACTTGACCGGTTTTTTTTTAGATATTATCGGTACCCAGAGCAATGTTTCCGGGGCCACAGGCCTCAATGGTCTGACCATTCTTGCGCCCCCCAGAGTCTGCGCCCTGTGCCTGGGCACCGGTGGCACTGGGCCCTTTGCTGCAGCTAGCGCCACTCTCGGAGGATTTTTCAACTGTTATTTACTGCGTACAGCTGGACACTTTTCAAATATCCCCCATATAAGATAGTTCTCCTCCATCTACACTCCATAGTTTAAAGGAACTTTTCGTTCAAATTCCTTTGAAAATTGAAAGTAACTGAGATGATGTTGTTAGTAGTGTAAAACACGTTATAAATGTATATTTATTGACCATATAAAAATTTAAAAAAAACTAGCGGTACTACGGGCCACGCGCAATATAGGATATATTGCGTGTGGCCTGACACGCACTTGGCTGGTTTTTTACCCTTTGGGTACGGAACCCTAAAAATGAATTATAAATCGTCAATTTTGATATCACCTTTAAAGTTAATATTGTACCTCCTTAAATACTCAAACCTCATTTTCCACCTCTAAACTAAAAGTACCTTAGCAAAAATTTAAAAATAGTAGATATATACTTATTACCAAAGATATATTATATAAAAAAACTCAAAGACTTATATTAAATGTTGTCAAGTCAAAATAAAAACACCACTAATAAATGGTTATTTAACATTTATTTACTTATATTATATTTTATACTCTGATCTCAAATTACAATAAATTTGTTTTCATATTATATTTAAAAAACAAATATTAAGTGCAATGGTTGGTAAAAAATTTAAAACTTTATTCGAAAGTAATAATATTTTAATAACTGTAGGAAAAATGTTGTCAAGTCTTTAAAAATCGAATTCGTTAAGTTGATTTTCCATTATATATTAAGTATGTTAAATTTAATAATAATTAAGCTTATTAAAAAAATAAACCTTGCAACTTTTGTATGTTATTATAATATTAGGTTGATCTATTTTGTTCTTAGGTTCTAACTTCTTTTAATATGTGACAAACTTGCAAAATAAGTAGTGTAAATTCCATCTAATATAAAATAATGTGATCATGAAGGTACACAGTACATAAAACTTAAGGTAAACGTAAGATAATAATTAACTAGAAAAAAAATGCAAAACTACTTTGGATCTCTTAAAATTTACTTAATCTTAACAGTTAGGGCCCTTCCACACGTTTTTTTACGCTCGTTTGTATCGATACAAACGCAAGTTGAACGCCCAACAAGCGCAAGGAAGCCTAAAGTTAAACTGTATATGTGCCAAAACGCGATGAAAACGTGCAGATGAGCGCATCAGAAACGTGCGTCGTCAGCGCGCAAAAAATAGGTCGTGTGGAAGAGCCCGTAATGAGTAATGACTGAATTATTAAGAGCGTAATTAATTTAATTCATTTTGTTTAGATTGAATAATAATTAAAGTTTTAATTTAATCTTCTATATGAAACTATTTCATCAGTTCATTTTGTTTATATCAGCATTAACACAAGGACGCATGATAGTACAAATTAGTAAATATTTTTTATGTGATTTTTACATGTCTTATCAGTTATCACACAAACTCAATAAAACACAAAGTTTAATTAAAATATAATACTTTATTAATTATTATTATTATTATTACTACACTTAAGATTAGATTTGACAATAATAAGTAGGTACTTACCTACTTTGTGAAGTATAAAGCTCAGCAAAAATTACATTTAATTTTACGCTCTTCATAATTCAAATTACCAAACGTTAAGTTCTGGAATAATAGTAAAACTGCTCCATCGATGGTATTACATATGATAATTAATAATTATTATATTAAACGACCCATTCGCTTGAATTTTGTAGGTGCAGCTAGAATATCGACACAATGCCAACATTCGTAATGAGAATTCAGTTCTAAAATTAATGATATAATGAAATAGATGATAAGGCCGCATGTTTTAAAATTCTAACGAATAGCATTTTTGGTTTAAACGGATATACCGCGTTGTAAACATATAACATACACACAATAATATGCTAACGATTTCTTATCGAGTCAATCAAGTATCAACTTAACATTTAAGATAAACTTAACATTAAAACTAATGCTAGTGCACGTTGAGATAAGGTTGCCATTTCTGTTTTTAAAATCTTATTTTCAATCAAAGATTATTGTATTTTAGGGAGTGCCTCCGCTGCCGGCGCCAGCTCCCAAAATATCAGTAATGGGAACCGGCGGTAAGTAGTAAACGAATAGCCTAATAAACGAATGCCCAAAATGGGGGTCTGCTTGGAAAAGTCGAAAGCAGAAAATTTAACTTTGTAACTTTGTTTATAGTAGTTAGGAGATAAACATACTAAAAGTCCTGACCCCTCCAAGGTGCGCCCGAGGGAGGGGGGGGGGGCAAAGAAGGTCCCGTTTTTTGGTTTTTTGCTTACTCATCAAAAACGGTGCTTCGTACGAAATTCTCTTCTACTACATAATAAAAGCTAATTAAATTCTCTACAACTTCGTCTTTTACACTTTGTATCTATCTCCAATAATTGCCTCGCTATGAGCTTCTAAAATTGGCCAATTTTCAAAAGTGTGTTTTTTAGGGTTTCGTACCCAACGGGTAAAAACGGGACCCTAATACTGAGACTTTGATGTTGGTCCGTCTTCCTGACCGTCTGTCTGTCCATCTGTCTGTTCGTCTGTGTGTCCGTCTGTCTGTCCGTTTATCTGTCCTTGTGTATGTCCGTCTGTCTATCTCCAGGCTGTAACTCAAGAACGATAATAGCTAGAGAGTTGAAATTTTCAGAGATTATGTATTTCTGTTGCCGCTATAACACAAAATAAATTAAGTATTTTAGGGGGGCTCTCATACAACAAATCTTTTAGCTCAAGATGTTTTTGATCATTATTCTGTCATTTGACAAGCGATGTTTGCCGAATAGGCACCGGCAGCATATTCGGCAAACATCGCGTGACTTCGGAAAACTTCGTAAAACGGCACCGGCAGCCATTTCGGCAACCGGCGCCGGCAGCGGAGGCACTCCCTATATTTTATACAGGAAATTTTATAAAGTAGTTCTCATTGGTTAGTCATGTACAGTTACACGTAATAATTAATATATTATTTATAAATATTTCTGATAAAAATGTAAACTGATTTCTTTTTAAGTTCTTTTATTAATTTTAATAAATCATTACATGTCATTCGTCAACTTTAAACAACGTCTGTAGACGTTTTCGACTGTTTGACTGACTGGGCCGATGCCCACATCTTCAATATTAATCTTGATTGTTTCTGATTAAATATTTGAGTACCTGAGTACAAAAAAGGGCGTTAGGGCGGGAAGATTCGGATAAAAGTTTTGGATTGAGAGGACCTTCAGGATTTAGGCAACAAAAAGTTTCTAAGAGCGCTTACAGACGAACGGCGCGTATCGGCTGCACGCGTCGGCGGCAGTCGACGGCAGTCGACGGCAGATGACGGCACGTGTCGACGGCAGTCGATGGCACGTGTCGGCAGCAATCGGCTGCAATTGACGGTAGCCGTCGACAGTTCATCACGCTTGCAGTTGTGACGTAACGCGTAAAGGTAAGCGTCCACAGGTTGATATCGTACGCAACGGACGTTTTGCATCAAACGGATATTTTTTACAGTAGATCCACTGTATCGGCAGCGTACGGATTACCGACTAGCCAGTATGTTTATCTTCAAATTAGTCCAAACAATGTTCCTATTCGAAAATTTCTGCTTTCGACTTTTCTATCCACACCCCCCTTTTGAGCATTCATTTACTAGGCTAGTCGGTAATCCGTACACTGCCAATTCAGCAGACGTACTGTGAAAAAAATGTCCGTTTAATGCGCGACGTCCGTTGCGTACGATACGAACCTGTGGACGCTTACCTTGCGGGGGTACGTCACAACCTGGCCTACCACCAACTCTCCTAAGCGACACCGTTTGACAGATAAACATTTATTACTTTTACGTCAAGTTAGCGATCTTAAAAAGTTGATATTTCACAGCGGATTTAACATTGTTTTGGATTTTTTACTGTTTTTTAGTAAAATTATATTTAAAAAGTGAGTACAGTAATGTTATTGTAATCTTACAACAAAGTGTTCTGGAAACATAATAGTTTTAGGAAAGGTCGTGGTAGGCCCCCTGCAAGCGTCATAAACTGTCAACGGCTGCCGTCGGCTGCCGTCGACTGCCGTAGACTGCCGTCGACTGCCGCCGACACGTGCCGTTCGTCTATAAGAAGCCTAATATAGTCAGTCGCGGATCACGGCATGCATGCAGCATAACTCATGAGCGAATTCAGCCATTGACAACACTACGTAACTGTAAGCCAATTTTGTAATTTCAGGAAACTATGTATTTCACAGGACGACCAATGAAATACATCGATTCATATCATTTTATTTTTATATACGACATATTTAACCATCGTGAAAATTCATCATTGGAAAAAAGATTATAAATTTTATTGGTATTCATAAAATACGTTCGCATACAAGGGGGGGAGGGGTTTTACCGAGTGTGACAAGATGTGACAAGGCGGGTCAGGGGGTCTACGGCAGCGTGAAGTTCACCGTTTATTAAAAAAATTTACTGACTATTCATTATTTCCACTTTATTTTTAATTTTATAATGATAGAAGTCACCAATTATAGATGTTTCGGAGCATTTACAGAATCCTTGGACTTCTGATAAATAGAAATATTATTTATTTGTTTGTTCTTAAAGATATTTATTAATTTATTTAAATTTTATTATAAAAATAAAAAAAATATTTTCTAATATCAAAATATTTTGTGTAAGTACTTATTATCATTTATCAATCAAAATTTATCAGGTTTAGGAGGGAGGGGTCTTAGTTCTTGTGACGAAATATTTACAGGGGGGGTCACAGAAAGTGTGACACAGCGTGACAACCGGGGGTCAAAAAAGTTAATTTTTGTGTGACGTATTTTATGAACGGCCGTTATAAGTACTTCATTTATTTATATACTTAAACAAAAATATTTTATTTTTATGAATAAATTTGTTGATTTTGATTTATATACTATGTTTATAATAAATTGGATTAATAATGTTGAGCATATCTGTAATTGACATAAGCATTAAGCGCATTTAACCATTAGCTTAGTCCAAGTAATGTAACTGATTGTACTGATTGTGTTTATGTGCCTCTGAAATAAATAAATAAATAAATTGAATAAAATGAAAATATCAGAACTATTAACAAAGAGGTCATTGGCGGAATTTGTTAGTCACCCGCGTCTGACTATACCTACAGGAAAGGAATTTTCAAACTCACGGTAGATAACCGCGCGTCTCGACGGTTACGCGTACAATGTCAATATTAGATTTAAAAATAAATTCTCTTGACCACCAGTGCGCCTAGCATGCGCATAACGAGATATTTTGTCTACATGTTTTGATGTTTGATGGTTTGTCTCTTTATCTCTATTCACTAACATAACATGACATTATTGACATACATTTTTTCTCGTGTAGATCTGTCGTCAAAATCTATCGACACAATGTCAAAATCTTTTTTTGATTATAACAATACACATGATGCCTTTGTCCAGCAGTGGGATAGTATAGGCTCATAAAAAAAATAAAAAAAAACAATACACATTAGTACGCGCATGCTAAACGTACTGGACATCAGAATCGCGGTTGTGTATTCCGCGTATCCCGTGGCTCTGCCTTAAGCGGAAGAGCAGGAATACCGTTGGGGTTTTAGTGGGTATGCCCGGGCGCGGCCCTCCACCCAGGTAGTCCCACATACCCCGGTAGCCCTCCGCAGACTGCCGGAGATGCGTAAACGCATTTCCCCGACGCAAAAAAAACGGCATCAGAACCTCGCGCGTATGTAGACGGCGGCGACGTCGTGGTTCGCGTAGCCGAGGCGTTTGGCGTGCTTGAATATCTCGTTAGTGGTCGCTGTGAGGGGGAGGGACTGCTCCAACGCGTCTCCCAGGCCTAGAGCCAGCTTGAGGTCCTTCTGCATGTGGCTGAGCGGCTGGTGCGTGGAGTACGACGACTCTATCATGTCTGTGGAAAAAAAACCCGTCAATGCCAATGCAAATGAGGATTACATCCACCTTTTAACTCTAAAGCAAGTGAGTACTTAAAATATTAAGCACGTTGGCTCAAACAATGCCTTAGCCTGTAAGTGTCTAAACACACTAGGCCGAAGTTACGCCGGCGTAAATTCCGCATGATTACGCCCGCAATGTATTTTAAATTGCCGACGACACACTATTCCGTTGCGTTCCGTCCGTATTTTGTATGTGTTTGACATTGCGGACGTAATATACGCCGCGTAACTTCGGCCTAGTGTGTTTAGACACTAATAGGTTTTGTACCTTAATACATAATAATAATTATTTTCATTTATCATGCGTTTATCACTTTGTGACGCATGATAAATACATATTTATGCTTTTTAATCCATACAAATATTATAAATGCGAAAGTGTCTGTCTGTCTGTTACCTCTTCACGCCCAAGCCACTGAACCAATTTTGCTGTTTGGTATAGATCTTACTTTGAGTTCCGGGAAAGAACATAAGATACTTTTATCCCGAAAAAAATTACGCTTCCCGCGCGATAAACAAATGGCGTCATCTATATAAGTATTGTGCTTTCAGGTCGTCATAGTGTGTCTCAATACCTCGTCCCTTTCTCAACAGATGGGGCGATGCGAGCGGCGTGAGCGCCAGCACATCGAGCAGGTCTCGCTGGCTGAGCCCCGCGCGGTCCGCCAGCGCCAGCCCCTCCGCCAGCGCCGCTAGCGACACGCCCCCCACCACCTGCAGCACCGAGTTCATCTTCGACGCGTTGCCGATGTCACCTGCAACGTGGAACGGGAAGTTTAGTTTCTCGGGATGCTAAAACTCGCGCGAGCGCACGCTCGCGTGTGTATAATGAAAAATAGTATAGGCATTGGACGCAGTCGCGTGCGACGGAGCGCGGACGCGGGCGACGGACTGTCACACGCGCGGCGGACGGCGGGCACACGGCGCGGGCGCACGCACTTTTCGCAGTCAACGTTGTTTCCGTTGACGTCTTTTTGCCAAATAATAAATTAGTAAATAATCCATGGTAACCTACTCGACACAACTGTACACGCTCGTGATAAAAATAATACTAGCAGCGCAAATTTTTATTTTTTATTTTATTTATTCATTAAAAACTACGTATTATGGTTACATTTTAAATCTCGCCAAACTAATTGTTTGACGGCGAGATGCGCTCATCAATAAAGTTTACAATTTTATGCTAAAATATACCTAATAAACTATGCGTTAACAAAAATTATCTTCTGAACTTTAAATTACAGAACAAGAAAATAAAAAATAGAAAATAAAATACTTAGTATGTTTTAAACTAATATTCTAACACTAAATTATACTACTCATAACAAACTTAACTTATATTATTAAGTAATTAGTACAGTCTTTAACTTTTTCTTAATTAAAGGTGGTGGCAACTTTTCTTCAATTCTTAACACATCTAATTATTAAATATTTTAGGAACTATGTATTTATTCGTCCTCTCCCCATAATAGTTATATATTTTTGGTTTTTTCAGTCTTTGCTCTCTTACTCGTCTAGTATTGTATTTATTATCTACTGTTTCCTTATATTTGTTATCATAATAATACTGTAATCCTATTTTTCCTATTTTTATTTGGTTTTCTTTGTCGTTTAAGATGTTAATATTTATGTCTCCAATTAAGATAATGTTTTCTGACTTTGGTATATTCTTTATTAGTGCCTCTATTTCTTGTATAAACGATAATTTATTTTTCTGGGGCGGTCTGTATATGGCAATGATGTGTATTTTATTCGTTTCTTCTATTAATGATTGTCCATGTATAATTTCCGAAAATCCTGTAATTTTACTCTGGGTATCAAGAGTCAATTCTTCCTTAAAATATATTAATATACCTCCTCCTCTACTGTTTTTTCTGCTCAATATGTAAGTATTATATCCTTTAATTCTGTAATATGGTAGTTCTTCACTTCTAATATTTATTTCGGTCAATATAAGTATATATATTAAGTAGTTGCTCTCCTCCATTAAAATAATTACTTCATTATAATTTTTCCGGAGTGACCTTATATTTAAATGCATAACATTAATGTGCCCGTTTCTATGTACAAAACCTTCATTTAACTTTTTTGCAGTGTATAATCTTTTGTAGTCAAAGTCACTAAATATATCTTCTTCTAAATTATTGAATTTTAAAAATATAAAAATCATGTAGTGTGTGCACGGCGCGCTATTTGCACTATTCCACATGTGGCTCAAGTTCGTTAAGTGCCTTTTCGGTTTTTATGTTGTAGATCCTTTTTTCATCGCTATTCTTTTTAACTAATATATTGCCGTTTTGGACCCATATGTATTGATAGCCCTTTGGTTTAAGGATGCTTCTTGTCATCCATAACAATTGTCGTTTGAATTTAGGGAGAGATTCGTTGATGTATATTAAGTTGTTATTGCCGTTGTTGTAAATTGAGTTGTTGGTCAGTCTGTTCTTACCGTTAGAAAAACTTTTCTTTGCCGCCATCCAATTTGCCCGAACATTTCTATCACATACTTTAACTTGAATGATACGTGGCTTGGCTGGTTCATCTTCTTTTTCCTTGCCAATCCTCTCTGCCTCCTTCACATCCTCTGGGTTGAGATTTAGCACTTTGGCAACGTCTTTTACCACCTGCATGGTGTTTTCATTGGTTTTGTTTTCTATGCCGCTTATTTCAATGAAATTTTCCTTTTCCCTGATTTCCAACTCCTCCACCCTTTCTTCCAGAGCTCTGTTGCACTTTTCCAGGTAAACGTTCTTTTGTTCTAATGCTTTTATCTTTTTTTCAGCCCCTTCCTTAAATTCTATCATGCCCTGGTACATTTCAGCATAGAAATCTACAGTTTCAGTGAGCTCAACCAACTTTTTTTCCATATTATATATTATATCCAGTTTCCTATTGACTTCGGCTAGTATTCTTTCCCCCGACTCTTCGCTTGGATTCAAGTTTATTTGGGAAACGGCATTGCAACTCCAGCATTCTTCACATTTGTCTTTAATAGAAAACTGTTTAAAAATTTTAACACATTTTTTATGAAAAACACCGTCGCATCCACCTTTGCACTTAATTACATCATCTTTACTCATCGACACAAACAATTTGCACTTTTTACACTGTACCATTTTAATGTTTTTGTTTAGTTTTCGTAATACTTATTTTAGCAAAACAATATACTTAAGACACGTCCTTACGCTGAGCGCGTGCGAGTGGAGTGAAATGAGATGGGAGCTCGCAGATTCGTGGCCCGCGGCGGTCTTTCGACGCGTGCGCCCGCGCCCATTCATTGATTGGCTTTACTTCTAATATATAAAATTCTCGTATCACGGGGTGCGTGGTTGAACTACTCTGAAACGGTTCGACCGATTTTTATGAATCTTAGTGAACATATCGGCTAGGGTTGAGAATCTGACAACATCTACTTTTTATATTGATAAGAGCATTTTTTTTTTTTAATAATAGTAAATTATTACAACTCGAGACTGACGGCGACCATTGTTTGTGTGACGGGATAGCAATGGACGTTGCCATGGTGACATACTTATTTAAGTCACTTCAATAAAATAATATGGCCGAAAATCGAAATACTTTATACGGCAAAACAACATTTGCCGGGACAGCTAGTAATGATATAAGAAACTAGAGCTTATAACCTGTTACAGATTGTTAAAATTGAAAATAGCAACTAATTGTTTGAGTGACGTGATGCAACGATGTGCGGCTGTGACAGCAGTCGTCAGCAAGTCTTCGCTCCCATCCATGTACGTCAAAGCTTGCGTCAAATTCGTAATTCGTTATTCTTTATATTTTGAATGCAAAATTTTATACACCATCTTTGCCGTCAGCATTAAGAGGAGTCTCCATGCCATCCCAATTTTTGTTTTTTTTTATCCGCTCAGATTTAGTCGTTGACAGTTTAAATAAAAATAAAAAGCAAAGTTAAAAAATAATAACAAAGCTATGCTGATATAAAAACAGTGTCAACATCAAAAGGTCTATATTATACTAGCTAAACTAGGTTTTCGTGCAAAAACTACTTGACATATTTTATAATGGGGTTAAAAGTACTTGTAACATAGCAAATAAGATAATCAAAAATTACATTTATATTAATTATAATCGGTTGCAACTTTTTATATTGTAATAATAAAGGATTTGTGAACAAAAGCAAAGTAAATAACGGGAAATTGTTACTGAGAGGTAATTACAATTTGACACATAATTCACAAAAAATTTAACCCACACACTGAAAATTGATAGATTTTAGAGTTTTACATGTTAACTGTCTACCAAGTACCAGCCTAGCCCTAGCAATAATATCGTAGTCGCAGGCAAAAGCTTAATCAGCAAATAATATACGGACATGCTCAAACTGTCAACGTCCAAGTTTCCTCGCGGCTCAAAATGGACAAGCTGACTACTACCAAGGTAAAAGGAGTTCTTGCTCATCGCCTTGAAGCACGACTGGCAGTCGTCGAACAGCGTCCGGTCGCCCGCCGCTAGAATTATAAGGGTACCTTCCTCCGCTTCAGTTTTCGATCCTTGAAGCTGTAATTGATATAATCACATTAGATCACGGCTTTGGATGTTATATAAATTACGTCTCATTTTTTTAGGTGTATTCAAGCAATAAGATACAACTAAGTAACAGGATATTCAAGAAGGATATTAAATAGAATAGGGTTTGTGACTGCGGTTTTATAAACCACAAGACCATACTTGGCTACCAGTAATTAATAATTCAAATGTAAAAATACACTTTTTTTACAACAATTGAAAGTCTATTGTGTCTGCGATTCCCACGATCTCACTATAATAAATAAATAAGCTCACAAGATAGGGTTTAAAAGGTAATTGCAATTTGTAACACGGACAGTTTATTAGTGCCTTCAATTTAATGAGAGACCCTTCAAGATGAGGTATCTTGAAGGTTATTTGATAGTTATAGTAGAGACAATGCAACCAACACCTATCTTGTTTGCATGTATTGCATGATTCGTCATTTTAATAGCTTTTTCTACACAAACGCTAAGTTTGTGCAGTCGTGCAATTCTTACACATTTTCTTTTCACCAGGCCCCGAGGCCAGGGAAATAGGTATAGACTATAGAGGCTATCGCCATTGAAATAGGATTATCTTAGCCTTAGTAGGAATCGCAGACACAATAGATTCAATTGTTATGCGGCAGTCGGGTGCCGCTTGGGGATTGATGGGTTAATTAGAAATGAGCAAGTTAAAGTTAAGCAACAGCTGTATTGTATACCTGTGCTTCCAAATATCTGCCGCCTTTACCGCTGATAGCCTCGACGATATCGTGCGAGGTGTCGGCGTCTATGGACGTCATCTCGACGTACCCCTTCCCCTCCAAAGTGGGACAGTGCAAAACGCCGCAATTGCCAAACACCATCTGGAATAAACCATTTGTATTATTGTAAGGTGAAAAATTATATTTATTCAAGACTAGCTGTTGCCCGCGACTTCGTCCGCGTGGACTTCAGTTTATAGCGCGCGGTGTCAACAAAATTGGTGTCAAATTTAAAAGCTTTAAAGTAAATCAAAATACCCAAAAACAGGTGTGCAGTGTGCACATAATATTTCATTTTTTTAATTAAGTAAACTTTATTTAAACCAAATTTAAAGCTTATTTAGCCCCCCCCCCCCCCCCCCCCCATTACACAACTTTAGCATGAGCTTTACCCATAAACTATTTATTATTGGTAGGTTAAAGGTTTAAGGTTACGTCACTGCATAGCTGGTAAAGTAGTGAGTAGTGACTTATTCAATAACGTGTATATCAATCGAAAGAATCGGAAAACGTAATATTATATGGTGCCACGTCTTATAGAAAGACTTATGAGCAAGCGATAGCGAGATGTAGGCGACTCTTAGCGCCATCTGTTATGAATTTTGGAACTAAATTAATTTGAACAAATTTACGCATTTTAACCCTCTTACAACCCCTATTTCCAGTTAAAAAGTAGCCTATGTCCTTTCTCAGGCTTTAGACTATATGTGTACAAAATTTCATTATAATCGGTTCAGTAGTTTTGGCGTGAAAGCGAGACAGACAGACAGACAGACAGACAGACAGACAGACAGACAGACAGAGATACGACTCACGAGTCGGGGATCCCGACCATCAGTATATTTTGTTACCTGAAAATAACTTAAGTCAATTAATGTTGTTTATAGAAAAGCTCTACAATAATCGCTTTAGTTATTTATCCTAAAACAACGGGTTGCACTCCGGGACTACCATCAGAGGTGAAAACTTATTATTAATTACATTTAAATATTCTCATCATTAAGAAGGCGACTAACCCTAAATTGTCGATTTTATAAATCATTTTTGTACTTGATAATAAGCCCCTAATCGTTTAATTTTCTAAACATAGATACTACATTATATTTCCTAGTGTTCAATCTGAGCGAAAACACGATATCGTGAAAATTAGGGAGGAAAAATGTTATACACCAGATGTTAAGTTGGAAGAAAACAAATATATCTGCGAAAACCGCATTCAAATCGGATCAGTAGTTTTCTTGTGATGCTGGAACAAACATACAGACAGGCAAAAAACTAACCACAGTTTTGCGGGGGCCCCCGCAGAATATCAGTGCAGCGGGCTCGCTTGATGAGCTGGGGCCAATTTTGGGCATCACACAGCATTATAATTTAATTTAATGTACCTAGATCATAATAACTGTACCTACCACTGAATACTGTTTAATTGTTATGATGTTTCGTGTGATGCTGGAAATAAAAGTGTTCTTAGTCTTTTGGTTTCTAAAGCGATGTAGTGACACCCCCTCTTATTATTTTTTGAATATCTTTAATGTACAGAATTTTAATTTCTACAGTTTTATTATATGTATATATGGGTACATTACAGATAATTTCAAGTAATCTTTTGTTCTAATTTAAATACTATAATTTTAGAAAATCTGACAGGAATTGATGGGTATTTTAGAACATGACACTCACACTGACACTCAAAAAAGCCGCGCATGCGCAGTTTGAAAGACTCAACGAACACGACTATTATATTTTTGTAACAACTATAACAGCTTAGGAATTCTTAAACCAGAATCGATCCAGTAGTATCAGAGCCTATTCGATTTCGATAAATATACATATCATAAAGTGTTACTAGTGTATAAGGCAATAATAGTATTTTAAAAAGATAAAACCGACTTCAAGTTGTACGTAATTAAAATTCCCTATCTCAAAAACTACTGAACCGATTTTGACGAAACTTGCAGCATTCCCTAAGTTGAACAATACCTAGTACAACAAAAAAATAATCACTTAAATCAGGCTTGTAGTTCCAGAGATATGCGTGCACAAACATAAAAACATACATACATATTACATACACTTTCGAAATTTTGCATATTTGTTCAGAAGCTGCTATAGATTAACATATATATTCCTTTTTTTGAAGTCGGTTAAATAGTATTAATTTGATTCTCAAAATACAGACGGAAAATGTGACTCGGACTTCTCAAAATTTCATCTGATATATTTGGTTATACTACGTTCGTACAAAAAGTGGTTACGAGAGTAATTACACAAATTTATAGCCGCGGTGACATTTTGAATGTGTTGGGCGAGTGCGGGGGGTATGAAGTGCGCGGGTGAAAACCGATTTTTTTCTGTCATAGGTCCCCCTCTTAACAACTTTAACATCCACATTCCACAGAAAGACAATCTGTGCAGCCTGCGGAAAATGACTGCGTCGATGTTTCTGTGAATTGACCTGGGAATCATTTTGCTGACCGTGTCTTTCCTGGGTAGGCTTTTTGCAGCCGTAACCGACATCCACGCAGGCGGAGCCGCGGGCGACCGCTATCTATACATTATAATAAAACTGTACAAATGAAAATTCTGTACATTAAAGATATTCAAAAAAATAATAAGCGATGGGTTTCACTATATCGCTATAGAAGCCAAAAATGTGGTCAGTTTTTTTGTCTGTCTTTCTGTATGTTTGTTCCACTATCACACAAAAACTACTGATCCGATTTGAATGCGGTTTGCGCAGATATATTTGCCGTCTTCCAACTTAACATCTGGTGTATAATTTTTTTTCCCCTCGAACTTCTAAAGGGACGAAAGAGGGGGTCAGATTTTGTATAATACTTTTGCTTTAACACGAAAACTACTGATCCGATTTGCATACGGTTTTCACAGATATATTTGTCTTCTTCCGACTCAACATTTGGTGACTAAAAATCCCCCCACCCCATGAGGGGGTCAGATTTTGTATCAAACTTTTTTCTTTAATGGACTTACTTTGATATATTATTAACTGTCTTTTTCCAACTTAAGGGTCCGTATACGAAATTTGCCGATTTCGCTGATTTAACAGACGTGATTTACATGGGCGTAGCCAGCCTTGCTGCTGCAGCAGTCAACCTACCGCTCCGATGCGCGCGTAAATCGTGCGCGCTTTTTGTTTTGATCGCACTTTTTAGGGTTCCGTACCCAAAGGGTAAAAACGGGACGCTATTACTTCGTCTGTCTGAATGATGAAGACTTCATAAGTTATTGAGTAATAGTCGATCAACTAAAAAAAATGTATTCGGCCAAGTATAAAGGAACTTTTCGTTCAAATTCCTTTGAAAGTAACTGAGATGATGTTGTTAGTAGTGTAAAACATGCTATAAATGCACGTTCATTGACAAAAACTAGCGGTACTACGGAACCCTATATTGCGCGTGGCCCGACACGCACTTGGCCGCTTTTTTTACTAAATAAATATTATAAATGCGTAAGTGTGTCTGTGTATCTGTCTATTACCTCTTCACGGCCAAACTGCTGAACCGATTTTGCTGAAATTTGGTGTGGAGATACTTTGAGTCCCGGGAAAGGACATAGGATACTTTTATTCCAGAGAAATCTACGCTTCCCGCGCAATAAACGAATTTTGGCGCAACGGAGTTGCGGGCGTCATGGAGTTGTGTTCGCTGAAAAAGTGTTTTAATAGGTCTAATTTCTAATCGACATGCATGCTGAATGTACGATATAAATAAAAATATATAGCTTACAATAATTTAAATGAATGGCTTTTGTGTAACACATCGCACCCGTTAAGCGAAAGATCAAAAGGCAGTAGTCCGGAGAGTAAAACATATCAAACGACTTCGATGTCTGTCCGTCTGTCTGTCTGTCTCCAGGCTGTAACTCAATAGCGGCTATAGCTAGACTTTTGAAATTTTCACAGATTGTGTATTCTGTTGCCGCTATAACAACAAATACTGAAAACAAAATAAAATTAATATTTAAGGGGCCCCCCTTAAATATTAATTTTATTTTGTCTGTCCCATACAACAAACTACATTTTTTGGCATTTTTTGCTCGATATCAATAATAGCAACAAATAGATACTTGAAATTTAATTAATTATTTAATAATTAATATATATTTTTTGAGTCTAATAAGGGGAAAAATCCTAATAATATATCTGTAGCGAACCTTTGCAATTTCGTATTCCGGCCTGACCGAGCATACCACCTCGCTCGGTCGGAAGATCTTCCTTTGGCCTCCACGCATTATCCCCACATGGTCTTACATGTTGTGCATTAAAACTTATAGAAATACTGTAATTTAACTGTTAAATCACGTCTGTTAAATCAGCAAAATCGGCAAATTTCGTATACGGACCTATAACGGTATGAAAAAAATACAATGTACTGTTGAGAAAGTCGTCTATAAAATGTTGGAATTACTTTTTAACACTTTAATATGAAAAAGTTGAGTAAAAAAATATGTAACTCGGCAAAATTTTAGAGAAAATGGGCAAAGAATTGCTGTTAATTTCGGCAACTTGGAGCTGTAATTCATAAAAAGAAAACGACAGAAATAATCTATAGATAAAATTCTATCCAATTCGAGAAAAAAGAAAAAAAAACAAATTGTGCCAAAAAAACACTATTCAAAACAACCTAAATCTCACATTATATTACTCGCCGCAAGGTTCGAGTCGGCTTGACGCGCTTAAATATATTTTAAATCTAATAATATAATATATTTTTTAAGTCTAAGCCCCACCCCCATGGGCGCCGGCAGAAATAATTTCCAATGGGTGCAGATTTTAGTTTTCTTTCTGTTCTTTTTTTTTTACTTTTTGTAACAAGAGTGACTGTCTATTTACGTCAACAGAATGCATTTAGTGCCGAAACATTACGAACTATCCTTGTACGGCATGGTAATAGGGCTACAAAATGCTTTTTATTTCAATAATTCCTGTTGATACCGAGATTCCCAAGGGGTGCAAGTGCACCTCCCTGCCGGCGCCCATGCCCACCCCTCTTAGGGGACAAAAGAGAAGAAAGAAATATTTTAAATGGCAAAACAACATTTGCCGGGACAGCTAGTATATAATATTATGTCCTTTATAGATAGTTCTCCGAAGTAGCATTATTTATTAAATTCCGACCAGTAAAAACGGAGATAAACTATTTAAAGAGATAATATCTTTGGCAGTATACGTATCCTGCTTTTAAATAATCTACCAACTGGTAAACAATAATATTATGTTTCATAAGCTTGTAGGACATACAAAGCAAAATAAATTTTATTATTATTTAAGAAGTTGTCATCCACCATATGTACCGTGCAGGAATTATTGGTGTCAGGACATATTATCATCAAGTTAAAAATCAATTTTAAGTTTCGGATTGGCGACAGTACTTCACCTTTGCAGTTAGAAATTAAATAATTAATTAATCAAAATTAACAAATTACAGCGATTATTCATCAAAAGCAGTTAAAAATAACTTAATATTAATATTTTAGCCAGGACTACCTGACCTTTATCAACTTTATCTAGACTAGTGATATTGACATTTGAAAATAGAAAACCGCTGTGCAGAAATGTGTATTTCAATGTAGGCTTAGGCAATTTACAGGGATTGTAAGAAAGTTTTATATGGTCATTCTAAGGGCCAACGCTAAAACTCGGGCGGACGCGGGCGCGGGCGCACGCGTCGGAAGACCGCCGCGTGCGAGCGTGCACCCGTCGCGTGCGCCCATCTCATTTAGCGCTGCTAGAATAATTTTTATCTCCAGCGTGTACAGTTGTGTCCAGTAGATTACCGTGTATTATTTACTAATTTATTATTTGACAAAAAGGCGTCAACGGAAACAACGTCGATTGCGAAAAGCGTGCGCCCGCGCCGTGTGCCCGCGCCGTCCGCTGCGCGTGTGATAGTCCGTCGCCCGCGTCCGCGCTCCGTCGCACGCGCCTGCGCTGCTCATACTATTTTTCATTATACACACGCGAGCGTGCGCCCGCGCGAGTTTTAGCGTTGGCCCTAATAAGTTATTGGAAACATTTTAAAGGTAATTTTTTTCATGTTATATGCTACTTATTTCTACATACTCACTCTTACTAATAAAGATTAATTTCAGCCTATAAATAAATATTTAAGGTATGCAGTCTTTGTATGTGATATGATTTTTCTAATGTGCCATACCAAGACAGGCATCCTTTTACATCTAAGAGATCTGCTTGTCTTTGTATTCGTTGTATATTATTATTATATTTTATTGGTAAGGGGAAATATTTTTATGCCATTCTCATGTGGTATAATGGTTACCTCTTTCGCAGCCTGTGGGTCGGCGACACAGGAGAAGGTGATGTCCGCTTCCTCCACCACGTCACATGGCGTCACAGCTATCGTCGCTCCAACCTTCTCGAAATCTTTACACTGAAACAAAAATGTGTGGTATTAGTTTACTGAAAATTCATATAAAATATGCCATGACATATTTTTATTTTTATACAGGGTGCAATTAACTCATAAAGCATCTTTACATCAAATCTGACGAACAAAATCTTTTTGCACAATAAAATTTATTCAACGAAAATAGAATCAAAATACATTAATATAACTGCTGTAGTTGAATAAATTAAATATTATATAACTTAGTGAATACAAAATATTATTTTAATTTCATAAAGATACAACGCCATCTATGTTTCACACGATTAACTAAGTTTCATATTCAAAGCCACAGATGGCGCGGCTGGGTTACAGTGACCGGTGAATCAATACACGCAATCGCTCTGCCATGCCACGCCAACAAGCGTCAACGACCCCATGCTCGTGGCGGGCAGCAACGGGCGAGCGCCACGGCCGCCATTTTGATAACGGTTAACTCTCGTTACGCACAGCCCTGCCACCGGCGACACTATTATTCTGCATTCGGAATTTTATACCTGACCTCAGGCAAAGATCCGTACTCCGAAACGCATTTTGTTACAGCTAAACAAGCTAAACAATAAGAGCGAAACCGTATTGGTGATAAAAGGGTCATGAATAATGTTGTTGTTTAGGCAGAGATTGTTGTACGGCATAATATGCAGCAGTAATCACTAATCGCCCACAATATTATGTTATAATATTACTCCGTTACCACATACAAGTACTAGAGCAATAATAAAATTAGTAAGTAAGTATAACAAGCTCGACCCAATAAAATTAATTAAAGTATTAATTTAACCAAAACTAATAAAAGCCGAGCAACAATTACTACTACAACAAATTATTTTTGTAGATATACTTGTTTAATATTATGTAGTATTAAAATTATTGTATTTTGGTCCATTGTCCATTTATATTTAGGTACTATTAGGTAGATAGTAGCTACAAGTCAGTAGTGAGAAATCTATTTTCAGTATCATTAGTTTATACATAGTCACCATCCCAGCCGGGCCACCTGCTCTGTAGAAGGCGCGACTGTTTATCGATGCGGATTGCGGGAATCGTCTTGGAATCGTCTACAATTTGGGAGTCAATGAAGGTCACACTTTAAGGTGACGCCGCGTTAAAGTAAGAAACCGTGTTGGATATGTTTTAGATTGCTTGTTTTCTATGAGAGGCCGGGCCGGCCTCTCATAGAAAACAAGCAATGGAACAGCAAAAAATGGAAAGGGCGTAAGCGATAAAATGGTTTTTGTCGCGTAATTTAAAAACCATAAATACATTTCATATAAGCTATGCACATATTAAAGTGTATGCTTCAACCAATTTATGTACAAATTTTGGAACCTTAAATCACTCTCCTCTGTTGGAAAAATAGGAATCCCTTTTTTTACAGAGGTCTTTTCGATTGATGATTCTGTGTTATAAAAGTTGTCCAATCGTGTTATGCTATGGGCAATTCAAAGACAAAGACATGATGAATACTGACAATGAACTTTAGTTTCTTAGCTTTAGTCATTGCTGAGAAAAATCGGCATCGCTATAGCCAAATTATCAAGGCGTCGCCTTAATAGATTTATTTTCACTCATCATAATAACGTCTTGATGACGTTTTACATGCTTTAAGTATATTATAGTAAATACATAGAGTTGATTTCTATAAGGTATAAATGGAAATATGACTAGATCATTTTATGTTCGTGATGATCGCATGAAAATGCATTCGTATAATGCGAAAGATGAGAAAAATGAAGAAGAGACCACTACCTACATGTCCTAGATAGATCATGGATTTTAATTTTTATTAAAACATTAGATAACCAAACAAACTATTGAGGCTGCACTGTATATTATATTATGTTGTCCCACCAAAAACATACCAGCTCTTTTAAAAATGGGGCCAAGTTCCTATTGGCTAATTGTTCGCCCTTAGATAAATGATTGGTCTCGCGCTCGGCGATAGCGCCGCGCGCGAAGACCAATAGCTATGTGCACATTATGCAATTTCATCTTCAATTTTCGTCATCTTCTTTTTATTCAACTTTCTTTTGGCATATTCAATAATTGAATGCGCCGAAATCCAACGGTTTTAGAAAGAAAAGTGTCAAAGCAAGCGCTACGATTTCAACTGTCAGAGCGCATGCCTTGCGGGCATGCCTCACGTGCGCTGTTGACGGCGCTATGCATGCCCGTGATGAACAAAATAAGGCACAGTATGGACAAAGTTAATGATTAATCTAAGTTTGGATGTATGTACTTCAAAATCGATCATAATCATCTTTATCAACATCCTGATCCGCGCGCGACCTATTGCTGTAACTTAGCCTACGCACTTCCGTGCGCTTTGATAAAAAAAATCACAATTGTGGTAAAGTGTAAATATAGATAAGTATATTCCTTATTTTCCTGGTTTGATAAAGGAACATCCGTAGTTTTCAGTTAACTTTATTTTACTCTCTTGTTTAAAGATATGCAATTATAATATTAGCATCTATCCAAATCTAAATGTTGATGGTTCTAACCATTACAATTTGTAATACATAAAAATAATTTGTAATTGTTTGATTAATTTTGATCTACGCAATACATTCTGTAGGTGTATAATGTTCATTGTTCGCACAGTTATCAAAGTGCAATATTATTTTTGTATGCTAATAGCTAATAAGTTAGTGTGTGTAATGACGCGATAACTCGTACCAAGATTAAGTGACGTTAACTTGCCGTTTTGATTGACCCAATAAGCTGCGGCCTGCGATTGGTGGCAACTGGCACACAATAAGTGACAATAGGAATAAGGAAACTAACTACTTACTACATTTTTTGCCACTGATAGCGGTCCTATACCTAAACACCACTGTTTTTTTTTTTTAATCTGTGGTAAAGAAAATGTTTATAACTTGAAAGTTTGGCATGTCTGTCTGTGTGAGAGTCTGTCCGTGGCCCGTGCTCCGTGGCATCGCAGCATCCAATTTCCAAACGAGTGGGCCAATTTTAATCAAAGCTGATAATATTATGATCGAGTGTTCTTACTTCTTAGGCTATGCCCGGGACACACGAGGCTAGTTTTTCAAGCTAGGATAGACGAACGAATACACTCTCAATAGCATAGGGTTGCCAACCGTCCTGTTTTCCCAGGACATGTCCTGGTTTTTGTAGTGTCCTGGGACGTCCTGAATAGTTTTTAAGCAGCGTCCTGGGTTGTCCTGGGTTTTTAAATTTGAAAACTCGCGCGCGTTTGTTTTATATTTTAATAACCTGTTTTCAACTCGTATAATTTTATTAAAATGTTTTTATTAAAAAATGTGATTATTTTAATTACTTACTTGAATTCCATTTCATCTGTTTTCACTAGAATCTAGATATTTATTTAACTATTGCAACTAATAGAGTCGCCCCCTTAATGCGTCATGTTTTTATACTGAATTGTCCTGGTTTTTCCAACTTCAAATCCTGGTTTTTTAAATTTGAGGTTGGCAACCCTACAATAGCATGACTCAAAACTTACAAAAACATTTTTACTTCTCTTTTTCAAGTCTAAGTTCTAACCTCTCTAACGCGATGTGGGTGTCCTGTATCAATTTTTAACTGTTACGGACGACAGAAACACTCAATATCATAATGAGTAAGTTTACTTTAATTTCGGTTAGCCTTCAAAAGTGGGTCAAAAACAATCGCTATGTGCGCTTACCGTGTTACCTAACGCCGTTGCTGGTAGCGTAACATGTTAACTCATGGCAATTTTTACATTATGTATGTGAGTATGTCATATTATGTGGAATATGTATTACCTAATATTTATATTATATATTTTTTTATTTCTAAAACTTACAATTATTAGTTATAGCCCGGTCAAATTAGACGCAAAAAAATCGTAACCTCGGAATAATTCGCATAGAGCTGAAAATTGGTAGAGACGTTAAATACACCTGTTAATTATATATTTTATGGAAACCGTATATTTTCTTGAAAAACGAAATGCCTATGTACCTCCACGTGGTCTATTCTATGTCTGTGCCAAATAACACAAAAATTGCTTCAGCAGTTCGTGAGATAAACTCTTTCAAATAATTTTCCCCGTTTTTTCCCCATTTCCCTCTGTTTCTTTGCTGATATTGGTGCCAACGTGATGTAATATAGCTCAAGTCTTCCTCGATAAATAAGCCTATCCAACTAAAAACTAATTCTTCAATTCGAAGCAGTAGTTCCACAAATCTTTAGCTTTATAATATAAGTATAGATATGATTTTCCCAAACTTTAAGCCCGCCATTTATAAGGAATGGTAAGTCGTATAAAAAAGTATATGAATATTTTTTGTAGAGAATTGAAAAAACTAGATCTACACTCTTCTCCTACCTATTTTTGTGATAAAATGTACAGTTTGGAAAAAAACGAGAAAAACCTCATTTTCATACCTTTGACCTTGAATAAAATTTTTAGCACAAGGAGGATCGCCGGGGACTTTTAAGGTTTTATTTATAAGTAATGGTGTATTTAACGTAGATATGAGCGCCGATGGGTAAACGGCCGGCGGCGTGCCTCAAATGCGACTTTCATCTGTTTTTAGGGTTCTGTACCCAAAGGGTAAAAACGGGACCCTATTACTTAGACTTCGTTAGCTAAATTAAACAATTAAGCGTAGCTCCTATACAAAAAAATTTTGAAAATTGGTTCACAAACGGCGGAGTAATCATTGAACACAAAACAGACGGACAGATATTGAAATTCGAAGCATCAGTAGGTCCCGTATACCCTTTGGGTACGGAACCCTAAAAACGAACATAACAGTCATAACACCTCCTTCATTTTGAAAGTCGGGTAAAATTTTAGCCTACGTGTATTCTGATGTATAAGCTATGTCATTGTAAAGTTTTATTAAAATCCGTTCAGTAGTTTTTGAGTAAAAGTGTCACAAATATCCATACATCCATATTCCATACAAACTTTCGCCGTTATAATATTAAAATATTTAAACTTCATTCATTATGAGAGTTGAGACCATGATGGGCCACGTGTAGATGCGTACCGCCATCGCTAGGCCATTCTCTTTGATGTGCGGCCGAAAAACTGACACCGACGCCATTCCACGAGCATCGCTCGCGCCATCGGCCTCCGACACCACTACGTCATAAACAAACAAAATATTATCTATAGCTCGTCATTATTCCTAATGACTAATGGATAATGATTTATTAAGCACCCAAAACTGGTATTTAATATAGCCTTAAAATGTACAAATATATTTTCAATAAACACAAATTTCAATATTTAGTACCACCAAGCGACAGAAAACCCAAGAATTTTCCGATGTAATTTTCTTTTCTTCCGTTTAATACTCAAATTTACATGTGCAAATAAAAACGTCCTACAGACAAACTTATTGACGGTCTATACATGAAAATTGTACCAAGGACACCACGCCGACAACAACGAGACATTTCACTCGAATTTATATCTTAATCCGACGACCGACGACATAGAGCGCCTAGCTCGATGAAGTAGATAAATTTAATATCCTAAGCTATTTTCCAAATCAACGAGGCAGAATGAATATTATCTAGGTTTCGTGATAAGCTTTATTCTGTTTGTCTCAGTCATGAGAATTGATAAAAGATAGCCCCGTGCTTCGTGTATGGAAAAACAGTTTCGATTTTGCTACATTCTGATATCAATGTGCATTGTGCTCTATAAAGGCTCTATACTAAGTAACAGTGAATAGTGATAATATTGATTAAATAACATTTTGATACCTATGTATTTTATCAATTTTGTGCGAGTTTTACGCTTGTCCTTTTCGCCGAGTTAGTAGTTAGTACTTAATTCCCGAACGGTGATAGGAGAATAAGATCTTCTGAAAACATTTAATTCAAAATTTTGATATTTTTTACTGTCGTTCTGTTGACCGTACTGTGTATTAAATTATTAATATATTTCTATAGGTACCCAATTAAATAATTATAATATAGCCACAATAATTTAAATTAAAATCTTCTAATATTGTTATTTTGCTATGGGATATTCAAGTTGGTAGGAAAATACTAAAGCTAGTCTTATTTAGTATCACAGTTTAAAGGACAGGTATTAATTTCTCGTATGAATCATGCCTTCGTATTCCAATGACGTTAGTATAATTTGGCCTCCGTTTCACATTTTTGACTGTCTCAAAATAGATAAATACTTGAGCAAGTATAGTGGCATGGTATATACATACATATATTTCTTTTTTGGGTGTTAAATTATGATAAAAATCGTTTTATAAAGTAGGTACGTAATGCGTAATAGCTCTCCGTCACGCACTAATATATTTTATACAGAATAATGTTATGTTGAAAATCGATACATATTAAGTTCACGGTGTGATTACTTAATTATTGCGAGTTCAGTTAGAAGTGTGTCGGCTAAGTGCGAGTTGGACTCACGCACGAAGGGTTCCGTACCATTTGTATGGGAGCCCCCCTTTATTATTAAGTTTATTTTAGCTGTATTATCTATATCTATACATATCATAAAACAAAGTCGCTTTTTTTCCCTCATGTCCCTTTAATCTTTAAAACTACGCAACGGATTTTGATGATTCTTTCTGTGTTAGATAGCCCATTTATCGAGGAAGGCTATAGGCTATATTTTATCACGTTAAAACTAATAGGAGAGAAGAAATAGAGGAGAATGTGGAAAAAAACGGGGAAAATCATTTGAAAGGGCTAACTTGACGCGCTAATCTCAGGAACTACTGGTCCGATTTGAAAAATTCTTTCAGTGTTAGATAGCCCATTTATTGAGGAAGGCAGCCTATATTTTATCACGCTAAGACTAATAGGAGAATGTGGAAAAAACGGGGGAAATTATTTGGAAGGGCTAATCTCGCGAACTACTGGAGCAATTTTTATGTTATTTGGCACAGATAAGAAGTAGACCACGTGAAGGATTTCGATTTTAATCATTTTTTCAGTGGCTATATATTTTAAGTACCCGTGCAACGCAGGGGCGGGTCGCTAGTTAATTATTAAAATATTAATATAAGTGTGTATTTTGTGAACATTTCGAGCAAAAGTTTGTTGTATGGGGCTCTTAAATATTGAATTTATTTTGTTACTAAAACATATATAAATATTTGTTGTTATAGCGGCAGCAGACATACACCATCTGTTAAAATTGCAGAAGTCTAGCTATAGCGGTTTTTGACCTGATACACCCTGGAGACAGACAGACGGACAGACATTCAGACACAGACAGACACAGTCCTAGTAATAGGGTAGGGTTTTTACCCCAAAGGGTACCTACGGAACCCTAAAAATTAATAATAAACTTTTAGGAAGAGGGTTTAGGACGCAGTTCCAAGCCGACTGCCATAGTTTTTCCTGTTTTCGACATCCTCAGAATAAAATATTATGATATGACGTAATTTACGACGGTAAATATTACCAGAATCCTGTTCTAAAACTTGTTAATAAAAAATTAATAGCCGTCAAAACGAGCATTAATAATAACTTCTAGTAAACGTTTACTAACACTACTTGTGTATGAATTTTATAAAAATGGTATTATCTTCTACCGCTAACTTGTAACTTGTAAGTAAAATGAATTACATAATAATTATCAACTATAACATATATTATATAAATAATTATTTATGTAATTATCTAATATTTATTTACATTTCGAGCTAGTAAATATGATATTAATATCTTTTAATTGTGAAATCATGACTTTCAGTTTTTATTGACCTACATTTATGCATAATATTGCATATTCCTATTATTGTCGTATACATGTTTATAATAATAATAGACAAATCTTTCAAATACAAAACAAAGGTATAGCTAATAAATAGCCTCTAGCTAAATTTTAAAATATATTTAACAACAACGAATATTTTACGATACAACTGGATATTTAAAACTCATTACTTATTTTAATTGGTTTAACACTGATAAATAAATGGAAAAACTCGACTGAGCTACTTTTAGTATTATGATAATTACTATGTAATACACTAATAGAATAGGTGATATTATTCGTGAGTCATGGTCATGTCATGGTACTCATGGCCTAGAAGACATCAAACGATTTTTTTTATGAAATAAGGGGGCAAACGAGCAAACGGGTCACCTGATGGAAAGAAACTTCCGTCGCCCATAGACACTCGCAGCATCAGAAGAGCTGCAGGTGCGTTGCCAGCCAGAACAGCTGCAGGTGCGTGTCAAAATCAACTCAGTGCGGCAGTGGGCCTATTGCGGCCCGCCGTACAAGCAGGCGGTTGGCGACCCGATACCGCACCGAGCGTCCGCCTCGCCAGTTAGTGATGTGCAATCTATCGTAAGTCGTAGCTGACGTACGTCGCGTTTTTTAACCGACTTCAAAAAAAGGTTATCAATTCAACCTATATTATATTGTATGTATTATTTTCAGAACTACCTAGTTTTTATATGTTTTACTCTATATTATCAGCATCTGAACAAATGTGACAAATTTCTAAAGTGACATACATATTCATGTATGTTTTTATGTTTGTATTCGCACATCTTCGAAACTATCAGTCGGATTAAAGTAATTCTTTTTTTGTACTGGGTACTATTTAACTTCGGGAATACTGTTCATCAAAATTGGTTCATTAGTGTTTAAAATAGGTAATTTTGATTCCCAATTACGTATGATTTTGAAGTCGGTTTTATGTTTTTAAAATACAATAATTATTCATTTTATAAAATTAACAACGCATGATAGCAGGAAACAAAAAATCATGTCCTTGAGATGAGCGTTAAACGGCGAAATTGTGCAGGGTGATATGAAAAACTGGGAGAAACCATGAGGAGTGTCGAATCAAAAAAGAAATTAAAAAAAAAAAACATACTGCAGAATGTGCAAACAAAAACGGGCTTTGTGTTTTAAAGTCAGGAATTTATATTAATAAAAATATATATTTTCGATATCCCCTTATTTTTGTCTTTCCCATCTCTACTAAAAATACTTTCTAGTGCGGTTCGGGTCGATATCGGCCCGCCACTTTCCCTGGTTTATTTCTCATTTCCTGTTTGGCAGATTCCGGGGCGAATCAAATCTAAAGTGGTTAGGTTCAAGGTTATTCCAACAGTCGAAAAACTGTACACCTACATTATGTTTTCGCAAAGTTATAGTAATTTAATCTAACCTTGTGCTGGTGGGTCGAGAAAAGCCTACCCCGCACTGGCGGAAAAATCATTGGGGGCACACTTTGGCCCGCCGCCGCACCAGACGAAGGTTTAAGATTTTACTTGCCGCAGTGAAGTTGCGGGCGCAGGGCGCGGCGGGAAGACCAAAGAAAGAAAAGTATTCGCAGCGACGAAGCTCCGCTTGAAACACTACGATCGGGCCGAGGTGCGGGGCAACTTACTGCGGGGGGAACTCGTGAACGCACGGCCCGAGCGCGCCACAGTATACAAAAAATGAGCCGTAGTCTAATTAGCTATTTCATTTTATTAAGAATTTTGTTTCTTTTATTTATTTACTCCTTTATAGTGATATTAATGAGTACCTCTATAAATCATATAATATCATGCTGCATGCATAAAAATTAACAGTTGAATTGGTTTATCCAATATTGCACTGATTTCGCTGATGTAATTATTTTGTTTTTTTTTTGTTTATTTCATCTCATGCATCTTATATATAAAATTCTCGTGTTACAATGTTAGTTACCGTACTCCTCCGAAACGGCTTTACTGATTTTTAGCTAATTTTATATGCATATTCAGTAGGTCTGCGAATCGGCTTCTGGGTACTTTTTAATTTTTATATTGATAAGTGCATATTTTGTTAAATAAATAATACATAGTAAATTATTACAACTCGAGACTGACGGCGACCATTGTTTGTGCGACAGGATAGCGATGGACGTTGCCATGGTGACACACTTATTTAGTCATTTCAATAAAATAATATGGACGAAATACTTTATATAGCAAAACAACCTTTGCCGGGACAGCTAGTAATTATATAAAATTCTCGCGTCACAATGTTAGTAACCTTACTCCACCGAAACGGCTTTACTGATTTTTACCAAATTTTATATTATGCATATTCAGGTCTGAGAATCGGCTACTGACTACTTCTTATATTGATAAGTGCATTTGTTGAATAAATAATAGTAAATTATTACAACTCGAAACAGACGGCGACCATTGTTTGTGCGACGGGATAGCGATGGATGTTGCCATGGTGACATACTTATTTACTCACTTCAATAAAATAACATGGGCGAAATGTTATTTTATTGAAGTGTCGACTAAATATGTATGGCACCAAATAATGATAAACTAGTCCTTTCGCGCATTGATACCTAGTTAACAATAATAAATCGATGGATCGATGGAAATTTCAGTTTCGATACTTTATCTAAAGTATCGAAACTGAAAAAACGCTACCGTACTTTATAGGAGAGCGATTTAAAGTTTTTTTTTTTGCATAATTTTGCAATGGGTGATGAAATATAAAAACCACCCAAGTGCGCAAGGCAAGGCCACGCGCAATATAGGGTCAAATACTCAGTAGTACCGCTAGTTTTTGATAATTTTTGTATAGTCAATGAATGTACATTTATAACGTGTTTTACACTACTACAACAACAACATCATCTCGGTTATGTTCCAAGGAATTTGTCAAACTGAAAGTCCCTTTATACTTCATCGAATACTATTTTTTTTGTTGATCACCTATAACTCAATTATTATGAAGTATTCTTAGCCGTGATAGTGTTCATTTTCAGAAGCAACCGTTAAGCTGGTAGAAGGGTGGAGACTCTTAACGATTTTTTTACTTTAAAACTTCATATTTCACAAATCGATCCCTAAATCGAAAAATGAGCTACGAATACTCATATTATTTACTAAACCTATCCCACAGCATGTACCTTTTTTAAGCTAAATCGAAAACGGTAAAGCTAAACACAGAAAATTTTTGAAAGTTTAAATGTAGCACATAGTTTTTGAAAGTCAAATGTAACCCATACATTGTTCTTCATCTCGCTTGCTAGTGTCTATTTCTGTAGTTGCCTATTATAAGCCAGTATTTGCTCTTCTGTCGAAAACATAAAATTATGTTAAGAATAACTATGACACTTATCACAGATATCCTACTTAGGAATAAGAAATCCAATGTTCATGCCAACATTAATGATGTCTCTGTACTGACGAAGGGCTTGCCATAGTTTGAAAGCTGGCCCATTCTTTGTGTAGAGAAAACATCCTGTTCATATCTATATACTAATACACGAGAGACTTTGTATCCCTTTTGACGAAAAATGGGAAAACGTAACTTAGGCGAAAAACTTTGCACATCTATACCTAGTTTATATGGTGAAGGAGTGCATCGAGCTAATATTATATTGAAATTATGCTTTTATCATACATTTTTTAACAAATAAAACATTACACACACTACAACATACCTACACAGAAAGAAAGATGACAGATTTTTGAGTGACAAACCTATACATACGAACTACACTTTTTTATTTATGGTTGTTAAAAAAAAAGTGTTCCCAAACATTCACTTGATAGCATTTGTATTTTTTTTTTTTGCTATGCGCCTTCAAAATTGGATATTCAAGTCGATTTTTTTTTCAATTAAATTTCTTAATATTTGTATGCCATTCGAAGAAATTAAAAGCAACTTTTGTTATGAAACCACTTTCATAAACGCAATATTTAATATACCTATCGAACAAAGTTCTCTTCCAATGCGTACAAACTACGAAATAGTGACGTCATAATTTCGTTGCACGTTGTATGGAGCGTTTCGGGCAGGTCTATTTCATGAGATGTTTGAATTGTCATATCTTGGTGAATTTTTAAGCTATCAGAGTCATTCTTTCAGCGATGTTTATATTTTTCAAGGACCTTTCAATTCCCAATAAGAAATAAAAGTCATCATGCCTATTCTTATAATAATAATAAACATTTATTCAACAAATATTCATACCACACTACACTTAAATACACATATTACATAGACAGATGCAAGGTACGAAAAAAAATACAAGGAGTAAAAAAAATTACATAAGTAAAAAATAATAAGAACGAAACTTTTTGAAATTGATGGACTATGTGCTACATTTGACTTTCGAAATTTTTTTAATTGTCAACATGGAGACGTAGGTTTATTTTATTATAAACGAAAACCGTTGTGTTTAATTTTACTGTTTTCGATTTAGAATGTCATTAAAAATTAAACATAGATTCAGTATACCACGCTTCCCTTGGGAAAATGATGTTTTTCTAGACCAAAAGAAGCCTATTTTATTCTCTGCCCTTTTAAATAAGTCTATGACAGAAATCAAGTCGATTGGTTACTTCGTTGGGGTGTGAGAGAATGACAAATGCAATATATTAATATCGTTAAAAATAGATGAAATTTCATACAAAAAATATTATTTCATTAAAAATCCAGGTTTCTTAATCACTAGATGACGCCCGTAACTTCTTTACGTAAAAAAAGTATCCTATATCCTTTCCCGGCACTTAAAGTATCTCCATAACAAATTTCAGCAAAATCGGTTTAGTGGTTTGGGCGTGAAGAGGAAACAGACAGACAGATAGACAGATATAATATATACTTTTGCATATTATACAGGGTGTAACAAAAACAAGTGATAATACTTTAGGGTGTGTACATGTTACCTGTAGAGAGTTCACTGTGAAAGTAGCAGAGCTGAAAGACCAAAACTTTTTTTTTCACTTTTGTATGGGCAAGGGCCCAAGCGTCACGAGTTTCCCCATACAAAAGTGAAAAATTTTTTGGTCTTTCAGCGCTGCTACTTTCACAGTGAACTCTCTGCAGGGAACACGTACAAACCCTAAAGTATTATCACTTGTTTTTGTTACACTCTGTATAATCTTTTTAATATTATAATTCTGCAGTTTGTTTGTTTGTTTGAACGCGCTAATCTCAGGAACTACTGGTCCGGTTTTAAAAATTATTTTACTGTTGGATAGCCCAATTATCGTGGAAGGTTATCTAATATAAAAAAATAAGTCGGGTTTTCCTTCCTGACGCTATAACTCCAGAACGCACGAACCGATTTCCACGGTTTTGTATTCGTTGGAAAGGTTTCGTGAGGTTTATAGAAAAAAAAACTTCAAGAGAAAAGCAGGAAAACCAGGAAAAACAATGTTTGCCGGGACAGCTAGTAGGCTATATTTATCACGCTTAGACTAATCGGAGCGAAGAACTAGAGGAAAATGTGGAAAAAACGAGGGGAAATTATTTGAAAGGGCTTATTAATAATAATGGCCCTATATAAGGGCCCTAATCTCAGGAACTACTGGTCCGATTTGAAAAATTATTTCAGTATTAGATAGCTCATTGATTGTGGAAGGCTATAAGCTATATTTTATCACGCTAAGATTAATAGGAGCAAATAAATAGAGGAAAATGTGAAAAAAACAGGGGAAATTATATGAAAGGGCTTATTTGAACTTTCTTTCAGTGTTAGATAGCCCAGTTATCTATATATATTTTATATATTATTATAATATATATTATATAACAAATAGAGGAAAATGTGGAAAAAACGGCGGAAATTATTAGAAAAGGGCTTATCTCACGAACTACTAAAGCATTTTTTCTGTTATTTGGATCAGATAAGGAGTAGACCACGTGAAAGGTCATAGGCTTTTTTGTGAACTAATTTTTCTGTGAAATATCTAATTCACGCGGGCGAAGCCGCGCGGATTGTCTAGTTATTTATAATACCACGTATAGAATCGAAACGGTCATTTCCGACAGAAATTATGTACTTATGAAAAAAACAGCGTACATAATCGAAACTGGTACGTTCGATACTATTGAGAAACGAAAACATGCCCGAAACAATCAAATCTGCCCGTTTTGATAATTTATACGGTAAACATTTTTGTTGAGTCCTACCGCTAAAATCAAATTAGTGTCATTTGTTAATGACAAAATGTACAGTCGCGATAGTGCTAGTTTCGTCCTATTTTTATGCTCACCGATACAGCGTAATCTCACGTACTTTGACTTTCTTTATTATACGTAATACGACGCATAGACTATTACGTTTAAATCCATACTAATATTATAAATGCGAAAGTGTGTCTGTCTGTCTGTCTGTCTGTCTGTCAGTCTGTCTGTTACCTCTTCACGCCCAAACCGCTGAACCGATTTTGCTGAAATTTGACATGGAGATGCTTGGAGGCCCGGGAAAGGACATAGACTATTTTTTTTTCTGGAAAATGTACGGTTCCCGCGCGATAAACGATTTTTGGCACAACGGAGTTGCGGGCGTCATCTAGTAATATTATACATCTCTAAATATAGCAAACTTTCCAAAATTTTTGAAGCTGTATTAAAAAATATCCTTTAAAAAAAGCTCAAAACAGAGGCGCGCACGAAGGATTCCGTACTGCAAAAATAAGCTAAAAAAATGAGTTTAAATTTGTCAAATATGTAATTTTTAAAATATCATTAAAATATCAATTAATGTAATTTTTAAAATATCATTATTTAACAGACAGACAGACAGACGAAGTCTTAATAATAGGGTCCCGTTTTTAACCTTTGGGTACGGGACCATAACAAGTATCTAGCCGATTTCAAATTGTACCGTGTAATAATAATTGAGATCCCCACAGAATCTATCCCCTATCTCATAATGAACCCACTTTGAGGAAACTTGCCGTATTTAAATACCTACAATATCTTGAACAAAATAGGAATTACAGTTCCGTAGGTATGCGAACACAAACATAAAAAAATGTACATACATACACCAACCCACACGTTGAAAAACACTGCCCTAAATTGAGCTAGTGCAACGAAAGGAATTACTTACTTACAAGTCTAAGTAAGAGTGAGTAATTCAGGAGATAAAACATAAAAATTAAAAACATACATACATGCACTTCCCAGATACGGCACATTTGTTCAGACCCTGATATTACATGGATATTTCCAATGTAATATTTTACATTGATACGGGTCGAATAACCACCTTTTTTTAAAGTTGGTTAAAAATAACCATGTCATTATAAAAGTGATTACTAATTAGACAGTCAAAGATGCAAAAAAAATGTTGCAGGTGGTAATTATAAGGGATATTGTTATACTGTGGCATTGGGCATGCGGCATGCCTCCGCAGTCCGCACTACGTACTGCGAGTCTATAATATATAAAATATACAAAATAAAAATACGGTGGAGTTAGATTACAAATAATTACAATACTGTATGATAGACGATAGTATTTAGTTGTGCTAATTCTAAGGTACTTCTATCGAGCCTATTTTGGACTTGGTTTGCGTCACTTGTTAGCAATGATCAACCACTTGCATAATATGTTAAAATTATTTCTCAAATTATAAAAATATTATGTATTCAAAATGTTGCGAGAAAAAGTTGTACGGTCCGTCCTCCACGAGCGCCTTAGCGCGACTAAACCACGAGCCGAGGCCTTTGCGCCTGCAATTTTATAGATTTTTGATCGTCGTTATTTTATACATAATTCAATCGGATTAAAAAATGGAGACTCCCTAGATATATTATTTGTCTTTCGTTCAGTAAAAAAATTACCTGAAAATTCCAAGTAATTTGGACATAGTATGGCAATTACGTTCAAAGAAGAGGTAACTTTGTGATTTTTTTCTATCAAGTGAAGTTGATGATATTGTGTAATAAAATATACATTCCACTGTGTTAGATCCTTAACTAACACATATATTTTTTTCAGAATTTAAATTACTATATTTGTATGTCTCCTTTCACTTTTAAATCTTGAAAATCGTCCGTTTCTCGAACTAGACCCCCTTAAGAGGGAATAGGGTAATAGGGGAGGGTAGGGAAGGGAATAGGGGAGGGTAGGGAAGGAATAGGAGAGGGTAGGAAAAGGAAAAGGGATTGGGCCACCGGTAAACTCACTCACTCGGCGAAACACAGCGCAAGCGTTGTTTCACGCCGGCTTTCTGTGAGCCCGTGGTATTTCTCCGGCCGAGCCGGCCCATTCGTGGCGAAGCATGGCTCTCCCACTTCCAAAATTCCCGCGTCCCACGATTGGACAATTATATCTATACTAATATTATAAAGCGGAAGAGTTTGTTTGAACTTTGAACGTGCGCTAATCTCAGGAACTACTGGTCCGATTTGAAAAATTATTTCAGTTTTAGATAGCCCATTTATTGAGGAAGGCCTATGCTATATTTTATCACGCTAAGACTAATAGGAGCGAAGAAATAGAGGAAAATGTGGAAAAAACGGGGGGAAATTATTTGAAAGGGTTTATTTGAACGAGCTTATCTCAGGAACTACTGGTCCAATTTACAAAATTCTTTCAGTGTTAAATAGCCCATTTATCGAGGAAGACTATAGGTTATATTTTATCACGCTAATACTAATAGGAGCGAAGAAATAGAGGAAAATGTGTAAAAAACGGGGGAAATTATTTGAAAGCGCTTATTTGAACGCGCTAATCTCAGGAACTACTGGTCATATTTGAAAAAAAATTCAGTGTTAGATAGCCCATTTATCGAGAAAGTCTATAGGCTATATTTTATCACGCTGAGACTAACAGGAGCGAAGAAATAGAGGAAAATGTGAAAAAAAAACGGGGGAAATTATTTGAAAGGGCTTGTTATCTTAAGAACTACTGGAGCCATTTTTACGTTATTTGGCAAACATGAAGAATAGACCACGTGAAAGGACATAGGCTATTTTTTGCGAAAGAATGTACGGTTCCGTGAAATTGATAAATTACGCGGGCGAAGCCGCTCGGAACATCTAGTTTATTATATCCTCCGAACTTGAAGAACATTAAATTATTCATTCCGTTATTGCAATGTAAATAGGACATTCTAATATTAATTGCGCTCAGACACGAAATGTATTATTTATCTAGCTTTTAACTACTATGTACCTACCTCTAACGGCTCTAGCAGATTTTACTAAAGTTTTAAAATAAATATTATGTTCTTACTTCTTCATAGATTATATCACAATTATTTGATGACAACAGACAAACTGGCTATAAACAGAGCTATCAAGAGCATAATATGTATTGTTATATAGCAACTAGAGTAGAAATCACACAACAAAATATGATAAATTGAAACACATTCTACATTCTACAATGGTACCGGTAACCGGGTGCGACGTTTATTGCTGTAATCACTCGAGTCTTGAGTCTTGACTAAACATTATAATAACAAGGAAAATACGTCTGTATTCTCTATTACTAGACTAGAAACCACATTACCTGAGTATTCGTTAAGGAAAGCATAATATATTATTATGTGCTTATTTATAAAGTAAAATATCATACAAGTGATACAACATACTATTAATACATCAGATTATTATTTATTTATTATGTATTGATCAGTAAGCAACAAAATGAATATCCTATGTTGTCTTCTAAGCACAACGTTATCATTAATATTTTGCTTCAAACAACAGGCCCAATACCTTAATATTTTACTCTCTAATGTATAGCTACTCTACCTAGTACACATTGTACTAGAAGTAGAGGTATTATATGCTTAGCTTCTAAGTCTTCCCAGCTCATTGAAAACAAGATTGTAATTTGTAGGTGAAACCCTACAGACACAAGTTCAAGATCAAACGCGTACCTATCTACGTAGTAGCATCTACGTACTTCGCGCTACGTAACGTCCTCTCTTTCTAGCTAATGCTAATCGATCGACCGGGGAAGCGAAAAAGATGACCTAGCATTTGTTGCACCTTGCGGTAAATTCTCGAATTTTAGCACGAGCCCTTTCAATGTATTGAGCTTTTGAGTATACCAATATTTAGCCAACTCCCAATCTAGATTCGTCGGCAATACCTCATATTGGATGGGGCCTGGACAATGTTTATTTACCTTTATACTTTTATATAATATCTTTTCGATACAGTGCAAGTGCTATCAACGGACACGTGATCACGAGGCGCGGTATAAATTCACGTGCAATGTATTTATAACCAAAAGCCGGTCAGACGGCCAGCTGTCGCGAGTCGCGACAGGCCTCTCCTGCCTCATAATATTATATTAATAATAAAAATACGACAGGGCAATGCAGCATTGTAAACCGAGTGCGTTAAATATTCGTTGACTTGAATACTATTACATTCTTATATTTTATTTTAAAGGCAACATACGATTTTTTCAACACACTTTAGGAGTTCATAGTTCATACTACAAAAAATCCTATTAAAATTAGTTGACAATTAGTTGACATTCCTTACAAAAATCTAATGTGCTAATGATAATGGGATGACTGTCTACGGTAAAGTATGTACTTTTTACCTATATCCTCAAATTTTGGTGCTAGATTCTAGCAGCTGAAATGTAAATAAGTGCCTAAGTGAAATATCTAACGACAGTAACGACTGTCTAACATCTAGTGCAGTGGTTCTGAACATTTTAGTCATGACTCATGAGTCATGACTGATGACTCATGAGGGACCATTTTACCAAATGTTTGTCTAGCCGGGAACCACCCGGTTGGTTTACCTAAACTAAGGGTTTTTTGATAAAGAAAACAAGGATAACTTATACCTAAGTATTAAGTAGCACAGAGCACTCTTTTTTTTATTTGGTAAAAATCTAAACGTTACAGAAGTTAATTACTTAAATGTGATTTTTGTGACTGCATGTGCTTAGTCCATATTCTTTACTAATTCTGAATTCTCACATATTATTAGGATGACTTCGTTGACCACTTGGAATGCCTCCAGGGACCGGCAGTGGTCCGCGGACCACCGCGCCGGTTAAAAACCACTGCTCTAGTGCGAAGGTTGAACCTTGAAGGACTTTGCCCGTTGCGGACTGCGGCTACCGGTAGACGGAGATTACGCAATCCTAAACTAACATACGAGAGTCGAGACGTTATGGTTATCTACGTCATAGAAAAATATGCTATGTAAGCCCTAATCCCCACGGGCGCTTTTTTATGACGCGACGCTCGCGCTAGTAAATAGCGAATTAAATAAAATTCTGCGTTAATCTAATACAATATGTTTTAAAATCAAACATAATAATATAATGGCGGCAAATTAAAATCTGAAAAACGTAAGAGAATACGTCACACTCTACTCAATTGGCATTATAAAAATAATATACAAAAACGACAAAATTTTGATCACATCTGTTTCACTTTCTTGAAATCGAGACTCGAGACCCCACCTTAAATATTTAGTTTATGCTATTTTTAGGATTCCGTACAGGGTACGGAACAAAATAAAATTAATATTTTAAGGGGGTACAAACGTGATTTTTTGACCTTTTTTGCTCGTTATCAATAATGACAACAGATAGACATTTTTAATATATTCAATCGTACGGAACCCTTCGTGCGCGAGTCCAACTTGCACTTGGCCGATTTTATTTGTATTTAAGGCAGGGATCAATCTCAATCCAAAACGATAACCTTGCACACAACCAAAGACCAAGCGTATAGGCATCGCAATAAGAGAGAATTTTAAGAGGTTAAAGATATTTTAATATAGATTTACTAACAATTTATTCAAATAAAATGTATAATTATCCTATTTAATACTTATATTTCGATGAATTAGATTTTTTTCGGAGGTGAGTTTGTAAATTAATTACAGCCAAAGTATTACGTTTTATAAAAATGTTTATGGTTTAAAGTCTTTTCAATATTGTGCTTTATATCTCATATTTTTTTACATTTCGTTATTATATTGGAACTAGGTAAACTGGGAGTCACGGAATAACAAATTGGGGTTTATGCCCGCCTTAAGTGTGAAAATGCCCAGTTATCTCTATTCACGAGAACTGCTAACGGACAGACACCGAAATCTCAAGTAGGTAGTATGGTTCGGATATTTTATCTTTTAGGTATGGAACCACAAAAATGCAGTTAAACCAATGTTTAGCGCTGTTTCTATTCTATCTGCAAGAATTATCTACCTATTATTTTGAAACTAGGTACACTTTCTACGATCTTGCGCTATTGCCAAATTTTTGTTCTCTTGTAACTAAGCATTGCAAATTGCAATAGATATTCTGGAAATGAATTTTACCACCAAGTGTTAATCCTTCAGGCCCCGCGCGAGCACCGGTGATCGCGACAACAATAGAATACAATAGCAATTCCTGGAAATTCCGACTGAAATATTAAAACTTGTGACCAAAATTAATTCCTTCATATTTTATACTTCATAAAATCAAATGAAATCACATTTAAAGTAAGATAAAAAATACCGTGCTTATATTAAATACAAAATGCATTAATTAAATAAATTATTAAAATCCGTTTTAAATTATTATTTTTTATATAAAAACATTTAGGTATAATAATTATAGTTTTCTCAGATCTCAAGCTATACATATTTTGAAAAGTAATAACAAGAAAATTCCCAACGCTGCGCGGCGCGCGGAGGGAAGCACTTTCGCCTACATTCGACATTGGTCGACAACGATCGCCGCTTACAGCTGACGGATTAAAGACAGAGCGAGATAGCGCGATACAAAACCAGACAGGGAAAACAAGGACAGAAAACCGCGCAGCTCGTAGCGCCGCCATTTATTTCTTTCTAGTGGTCGACTTCAACGTAGTTAGTAGTGACACTGTTTTATATTTCGCGAGAGCTTCGACGTTTTTAGTGTGAAAATTTTATGATAAGTTCCCAAGATATATTTTAGTGCCATCTAACGTTATCAGTGGATGTAGTAAATAAGAATTTATGTGCGTGATGTGTAGAATGTGACGTGTAATGTAACTGTGTAAGAACACAAGTATGTCTGGCGTATTCACATCTGTTATCATCACGAAATAACTTGAATTATGCAAGTTGGAATGAGATATGGACGAAAATAAGGTAAAATATCGTGTAATTCAATGTAAAAAGATGGTGTACATGAATGAAATGTTTTGAATGAATACATTGTCGAACATTAGCCATAGTATTCGACAATCTGTAAAGGTGAGCTCTAGCCTCTAGGTAGTGAATTAGTGATCATGTCTTGCAAGATTTAGAAGGCATTGCTTTAGTGAAATTTATTTAGGTCAATTATTGTGTTAATCAGCATAAAAATCAAAGCAACATGGAAAAGTTTCACACCATTATATTTTATTAAACAAAATTTACTTTGTATCAAAATATGCACAATACAACCAATTAAAATCATTACTTGACATAGGTACTAAGCAACAAGAAATCCATGTTTATACTGTAAAACATAAAGTGATTGTTTTTCCTTAGAATGTTGATGAGAACTTAGCTTCATTATTATTCACACATTAGATACGGAAAATAAATTGAAGTGCTTCTTTGTGTTCATAAATTGTGACAATTTAAAATTCACTTGAAATGATTAGGAAACTATTTGAAGAAACCACAATTGAAAATGTTATGAAAAGTATTTTAGTTGTAGGTTCTTAGAACCGAAAGGTACCCATAATCCATAAGAAACAGGTAATTTTTTTTTTGTATTGTAATATAAAAAATACCTATATATTTTTACATAAAAAAGTGAATCATTTTCAAACTGAAATAAAAGATTAGTAAAAATAAAATGCAAAGTTGTAAAAAATATTTAGTTAATTCATGCTATAATATTTTTTTGGAGTTCAAGACTCGAGTGCTTCTAATTATAAGACAAAATAATAATTATGAATTCCTGGTAATTACAGAATATAAGTTTAATATTCAGGACCAATAATATTATCTTGTTCACTGAACAAACGAACATTCTTAAAAATGATAAAATATAAATTAGTTTTTTACAAAACATACTGTTTAATTTATCACTGTATACTTTATAGGTATTAATCCTTCAGGCCCCGCGCGAGCACCGGTGATCGCGACAACAATAGAATACAATAGCAATTCCTGGAAATTCCGACTGAAGTATTAAGGAAGGCAGCAAAATATTTGAAAATGAACTATATTTTTTTAATTCATTGTCTATAATTGAAATATTGAATGTTTTTACCTTTACATTTTCTTTATCACCTTTATGCGATACCAACAAAACGCATATAATATAAGGCACAAATATTATCATAACTTAAACTCAAATTCTAAATAGGCACATTTACAATAACACAGTAAAAGAATGAAATAAGAATATGTATATTCTTACAAATAAAAGTTATTCTAACTTTTTATCTTCAATAAACATATTATGTATAGGGAACAAAATATATAATGACCACCAAAAAATGCACCGACACCCTAAACTTGTTTACTAAAAAAAAGATATTTACCACCAAAAAAAGAAAGTCTAGAATTACAATACTACCAGCTATTTTAGTCACGGGCCACGGCTACACTTCAAATTGTAATCGAACGCCAAATATCGCCAAATGATCACCAAATATAGTAAATGATCACCAAGTATAGTATATGATCACTAAATATAGTAAATGATCACCAAATATAGTAAATGATCACCAAATATAGTATATGATCACCAAATATAGTAAATGATCACCAAAGCGAGTAAATCAATGCGATATTTCTGTCCAAATAAATCACTACGATTGACAAAAAATGTAAGCATATTAACAAAAAAAAACGTATAATAGCTCCATATTATTTTATATTCAGCAGTTTGGACCTGAAGAGATACCCTACTTATACTGAGTCCCGTTATCATTATTACATATATTATTATTTATTTACGATAGTCAAATAACGAGATGTAATTCTTTTGTTTCTCATTAAAATGTAGTTCAAATTTGGTTTTTATCATGTATTATTTTCTAGTTAGCAATAATTTTTTTGGTTCATTTTTCTTTAATAGGATAACAAAATGAAAATACTTCAATGGTTATAATTTTACATTAAAATGCTAGTATGATGTTGGTGATCATTTACTAATTTTGCTGATCTTTTACTACTTTTGGTTAAACAATGATTCATTTGGAGTTATTTTGCATAAATAGGATAGCGAGATGTTAAATCTTTGGTGATCATTTTACATTAAAATGCTAGTGTAATGTTGGTGATCATAATTACTAATTTTGGTGATCATTTACTATTTTTGGTCATTTATCATAAATCAATCATTTTACATAAATAGGATAGCGAAATGTTTAATCTTTGGTTATCATTTTACATTAAAATGGTGGTCTGCATTTTGGTGATCGTTTACTATTTTTGTCTGTGAAATGTTACTATTTCTGGTGATCAGTTAATTATAAGCCATATTATGTACATATTGCAGATACTATGTTAGTTTTAAAAACATTTAAAAGTGAACAGACACTAAAACTAAAAATTCTATGTGGTGTATGGTGTATGAAACACCACATAGAATTTTAGATTTCTATTATTATATGTATAGATATTTAATGGTGTTTTTTGTTACAGTCAATGATACTATGAGTGTAGTCAAATAATGCAGTGGCTGCACAAAATATTGACGCTGGCAGTAATTTGCACAGCAGTGGTTCATGCAGAAGAATGTCCCTCTACTTGCGTTTGCACGCGGACAAGTTTAAGATGCTCCAACACCCCAGTTCCCGGTGACAAGCTCACAAAATCAACCCTCAACAAGTATGGAGTTGAGCTGGAAGAAATCGTTTGGTTAGACTCCAATATTACTACCATAGAAAATGCATTTGACGGGCTAAACAATCTTAAATACATCGATCTGAGCAGAAACGAAATACTAAGGACTGAGCATGGGCTGTTTGCGAGACTGACTGATTTAAAATATATAAATATCTCGAGAAATAAAATCGAAGATTTACCTAGGTTTACATTCGCAGATTTGGTAAACGTGGAATATCTAGATATTTCATACAACAATCTGCAAGCGATACCATTCCAGGTCTTCGGACAGATGACGAGTTTGCAGCATTTGGATATATCATACAATAAACTAGCGACATTCTTAGATTACTATTTTCAACCAAATCGCCAACTGAAAAAACTGTTCCTAAATAATAATAGCCTAGTCAAAATTACATCTAATGCTCTAGTCAACTTGAAGGAATTGGAAGTTTTGGATATATCTAGCAACAGACTAGACAATATACCTAAATCTATATTTGATAACCTAGAAGAGTTAAGAGAACTTAATTTAAGTTACAATAATTTTCTTAACATATCACAAGATGCTCTTAAAAATCTCAGTAAATTAAAATGGCTGAATATGGGTGGGAATAGACTGAAAGTTATGCCCTCGCTGCTCTTCCAATATAACGAATATTTAGAAACTATCTACCTCGATCACACAGACATAGCAGTAATACAAAATACTAACTTCAAAGGCTTAAAGAATTTGAAGCAACTCTTTATTAGAAGTAACGAGTGGTTAAAAGAAATAGAGCCATTTGTTTTTCAAGACGTTCCGACCATAACTCATTTAGATATAAGCTCGAATGCGCTTACGTATTTGCCGCTATCACTGAATATGCTAACTCAATTAGAGGAGCTACGAATACACGGAAATCCTTGGGCTTGCGATTGCAGAATGGCGTGGTTCGGAAACTGGATCGAGAAAAGGAAAGATATAGTGAGAACTGATTTGAGCTGCAGACTGGCCTACCCGAATGACATGCTAGCAATTTTAAACAATACAAACTGCAAACCACCTAATCTCGTGTACAGCAGTCCATTATCATTACACCGACTTCAAACAGATGCTCTTTTGCAATGCAAATTCGAAGGTAACCCAGCACCTTCCATCACTTGGGTAACGCCTACGCGCGATGTCTATCATTGGAACCCCAATGATCCCGAACCTGACATATTCCACAAGCACGGCGTCGCCCACGACCAGTATTACCGTGCCATCGATTACGCCAATTCGAGGGTGAAAATTCGCGACGATGGTTCTTTAATAGTAACCGATATCCACAGGGAAGACTGCGGGACGTACATATGTTTTGCATCGAACCCTACTGCTAACGCTACCGTGGAGGTAGTCCTCAACATAGATCCCATGACCATGTTTGAAATTAAGATGTACAGTTTGCTGTTTGGCGCGCTTTGTGCGATTGGCTTTCTTGGTCTAACATTATCAGTGCAAGCATTGCGGTACATATTTTACAAGTAAGAAACAGACTCATATTTCGTATAATTAATAATCTTCATAATTTTAAGGGTTTTCACTAACTCGTGTTTTTTTTTCAGGTTTCGTCTATTGGAAACTTGTTGTAGTTGTTGTATATGCGTCAATCGCGATGCACCCCGAACGCGCCAAATATACAGTATGTTAGATAACATCGAACAATACAAACGACAGCAATTAGAGAAATTACGAGAAAACTATGCAGTTCAAGTAAGCGATTAAATTACCTTAAGTAATAGCATAATGTGTATTATATTTGTGTAAAGTGTTTTACTCATGTTTATGGTTTTGTTTTTTAGGTTCATCGAATAAAAGAGAATTGCACGCAGCAAATGGAGTGGATACAGAGCAGCTACTCATCACAAGCGACTCACTTGCGCAACATAAGAGATATAGGAACGAATCATTTGACCACCATGAAAGATCAGTATTATGACCAGGTAATATTTAAAAACTTATCTATTTAATATATATAATAGCATATATAATAACATATTCTAACGCAGTAAAAGTTATAAGTTAGTAGTTAAAAGGTATAAAAATTCTGGTAAAGTAAACAACATCCTCAGTTTAATAGAGACGATTGTTTGTACAGGTGAAACGCGTCCGCGAGTACTCCACGTGCCAGCTAAATTGGGTTCGGGAAAATTACGTTTTCCAACGAAACAAGATCAGAAAATTCAGCGCGCATCAAATACTGCGACTTCGGGAATCGTACAAGTACCAACAGCAGACTCTGAACAAGGTGTTAGAAAATTTGCCGAGCTTCTACTTCGAGAATTGTCGCAGCGGATCCTGCGGAAGGAGCGACTCCATGGCGTTCGACCCCGACGTGGAGGTCATCGATATGTACCTGAAAACTAAAATCGAAAAGCTGGCCAGACTACCGAGCCCGATATTAGACGACGAGAGCAGGGTGTCCGTATACTACACGCCGACGGAGAGATCTGTCAACTCTCGTAAAAACTCCATGTCGATACCGGAGGGGATCCACATCAACATGATAGAGAAGGCGCCGCCCGCGCCGCCCCGGCTGCTCGCGATGATCAAGCCCCTTCCGGCGCCCCCGCCGACCGAGTCGACCTCCGGCATCCAGACCCCCTCCGGAAGCTCTGCGCACACCTCGAAACAGAAGTACACGGACGACGCCAAGCCCTCCAGCGAGCCGCTGCTGGGTCATCACGACGTATTCAGAGAGGACAGGAAGCGAAAGACCATGGCTGCGAGTTTGAGTTCACCGGAACTCGGCGTGCTGGAGAAGGAGCCCGGCAAGGAGCAGTCGCGGGTGCTGCTGGCGGTGGAGTTCACCAAGCCGGAGTGTCAGGTGCGGCACGCGGCGGGCCAGCTGGTGTGCGGCGAGTGTGCGAAACTGTGCGAGAACACGCCCTTGTAGTATAGGCTTCTCACGCGTGTGTTTAAAATCTACGCGTTGAAGTCCCAGTCAGGCCAGTGTTCTCAAGACATACAACTCTGTGATTATAGCAAATCGCCATCTTATGTATGACTTATCTTGCCCGGTAATGCCAGACGATTCGTGTTTAATTCGGTCCATTATTAGAGCGAGCGATGTTGTATAGTAAAAAAGCTTTTAAAATTAAATTATTTTCAAAAAATATAGTATCTGGCTATCCTACTCTATCCTAATAGTGAGGGCAGCTAATGCACATCGTGGGACTCTGGGTGATGAGTAATGCTTGTACTTCTAAGTAAGCTGTGATAGATTAGATTTGAATAACGTACTTTTAGATCGAATTTCATTTCATGTAGTGTTAAGTGAAGAGCGGGTCGCGTTCTCTTAGTGAACAAAATGTTAATTAAAGTAATTCGTGGGTGTTAAAAATCATGTAAATACATCAACGGTTTATTTGAATCATTTTAAAATTTTGATGGTACTTTAGAGTAAACTAGTAGAGTAGAGCATAATGCATTTCATATGTTCAAAAATGAAGTTAAATGTGGCGAGGAAATTGTTACTTGTTGTAATTATTGCAAGGTTGACGTACATTGGTATATCGTAAAAGCATACATCATATTGTGTCCACGATCGTAGGTAAATATAAAATAACACTAACTATCCCTGGTGACTTTATATGTGGTATATGTTTATATAAATCATTTTATTTTCTATTTTGTATACATTGATCAAATGAGTCTTGCAGTGATATGCCAAATACTACAAAACCAGCAATGATTAATAATTATTATTATTGTATAACTTTTCTTAATATATTGAATATTGTTGACAATTTTCTAAATATTATAAACAAACGTAAATAGAAAATTATGAAGAATAAATAAATTATTTTTCAACGTATTTTGTTGGTTTTATTTTTGATATGCAAAATATTGTCGTCTAATACAAAATATTAAATGCATAATATAGTGATTCTACGAAAATAAAATACATATGCTTGGCTTAAAATAATAATGCTACCCTGTTACGATTTAATGTTTATCATATAGTAGAATAAATGTAATTATTCTGTAAAATAAAACACCGAAAACTATTGGAAGAATTTATTTTAAATATTATAGTACTTAATACAATATGATAGATAGTTAATATACTATGACATCCTAACATATTAAATATTAATATATTTTATTCCTATAGCTATAGACTTGGATCCCAGAAGGATAAGACATAACTTACTCTCTGATGGATGAATCATGAAAACAAAGGTTCATAGTAGTGCCTCGTGTACTTAGAATACAGGCTAGTTCGCATTAAGGCGTTTAGTCTAGTACCGAGTATTTTAGTAGCTAAAATTCTCGCCTCTGCCCCAAAATCGTTCGCACTTCGTTCGAGTACAGTTCACAAGTGAGTGGTGTTTTGCAGGATGAACAGCTTACAGCGCAAATAAACTGATTAAGTTAATCTTAACGGCGATTTTAGAAGAGGTAGATGAGGATGTGTGATCAATAAAAAGAAGCTATGGATACGAAAATGGATCGATCTACTAATTGTCTTCTGAAGGTCCCAAAGAATACTTTGAAAGTTTGAGCATGTCTGAATTCTGAAAGTTGGATAATTTTAGCGGAAACTAATGAACTCGACTAATTCGAAAGGTTCGGACTTGTTTAGCCGGCGCGCTAGTAGCGCGGACGCGTGGTGAGAGGTGCTACTCGCCCGCGAAAAATAGAATAAAATGGATTGACTCGACTAAATTACTTACTAATCTACTTGACTAAATTACTAAAAAATGTGTTTAGACACGATTAGCTACTAAAATACTCGCTACTTGACTAAAATACTGGCCTAGTGCGAACTAGCCTTACCTGCGTGTTGTGACACCTGGTCAGATACCAGGTAACAAAGTTGATTAAAAATTAGTCTTACTTTACTTATTTTGTCATGGCTAGTATTTATATAATATATAATTTGTAGAAATTATTCTGAATTACTATCATGTAGTGCAAGACACTTTTCAGTGACCAAAACTTTTATCAGCCGCTTTAAAAATAACTTTCTTGCTATTTTTTAAGGCGGTTACTAGGGTTCCGTACCCGAAGGATAAAAACGGGACCCTATTTACTAAGATTTCGTTGTCTATCCGTCTGTCTGTCTCCAGGCTGTAACTCAATAGCCGCTATACTTAATAGCTAGACTTCTGAAATGTCAAGAACGGTAATAGCTAGAGCAGGGGTCACCAAATGGCGGACCGCGGTCCGCATCCGGACCGCCGACCCATTGTGTGCGGACCAAGCATGTTCGAAGATGAATTTCGTTAAATTTATTTCGGTCTCGACTTACTGATGAACATGTAGTTCACTGCTCAACAAAAATTGACTCTTTTCTCATTGATACAAATATTAACCTTAGTAATTTACGTAATTATAGGTGTACCAGAATCTGATGGCATTTTTTGACAGCAGATTTTCCAAAAATATCCTTGATCATTGGATAACTTTTTATATTTACAGAATCAACCGCTATAAGAAAAATAAAGGATCAAAATGTTTTATTTCAATTACCCCGGTATTGCTAGAGTCAATTTATTTTGTCACTTTTTGCCATCAGATTCTGGTAGACCTATACCTTTGCTTAATAAATATATTTTTTTAATGTGTGGACCGCGAGGGTCGTTTTATTTCTTAAAACGGACCCCTGAGCTAGAGAGTTGAAATTTTCACAGATTATGTATATCTGTTGCCACTATAACAACAAATACTCAAAATAATCCTCCCATACAACAAACGTGATTTATTCGACCTTCTTATGGGGATATTCTCTCTATCGGACACTATAAGCCACCCAAATATAACTGATCAAATTATGTACAGTCAAAGGCAGCCACTCTTTCCACTTGCATGATATTGCCAAGTAATAAGGTGGAAAGGACATACTGTTTTTAACCGACTTCAAAAAAGAAGATTATAAATCCAACTCGTATGTGTGTAATATTTCCAGAACTGCCCAGTTTTTGTGTCTTTACACATAAGACAAAGATCTTGGAAAACATGCTATCACTCTAAGAAACACAGCCAGCATAACACAACATACTACTCGACTAAGGCAACTAGACGAATGTCAAAGCTTGCTCTCTCGCACTTATGCACGTCGCTAGCAATGCATAAGTGCGAGAGAGCATGGTTTGGACATTCGTCTAGTTGGCTTGATCGAGTAGTAGTATGTACCAGGGTTCTAATTATACTGGAAACATCCCATTTTATCACCTTTGTTTCTGCTGTTTTTAACATTGTTTGTCTAATCTATAATTCACATAAACATTCATCTATCCAATTCCACTTACCTTTGCAGCAGTACGGTTCCAGATGAGCACTTTGTGGCCGGAGTTGAGAAGATTCTTAACAATGCCACAGCCCATGATGCCCAGCCCGAGGAAACCGAACTTCATTTGGCTAGCCTTTATGTTCTTCTCGAGCAAAGTTTCCGAAACATTCTCCAAGTCCAGAGCGGCGGTTTCCTAAAATATGGACGTTGTCTTTACTAATATTATAAAGCGGAAGAGTTTGTTAGTTTGTTTGAACGCGCTAATCTCAGGAACTACTGGTCCGATTTGAAAAATTCTTTCAGTGTTAGATAGTCCATTTATCGAGGAAGGCTATAGGCTATATTTGATCACGCTAAGACTAATAGGAGCCAAGAAATAGAGGAAAATGTGGAAAAAATGAGGGAAATTATTTGATAGGGCTTATCTTACGAACTAGTAGAGCAATTTTTCTGTTATTCGGGTCAGATAGGAAGAAGAGCACGTGAAGGATCATATAGGCTATTTTTTGTGGACTAAGTTGTCTGTGAAATATCTAATTTACGCGAGCTAAGCCGCGTGGAACGTCTATAAATAATAAAAATGAATCCTTATAATATTTCCCTTGGTTACGACATCACGCGTAAACAGCTGGACTGATTTTGCTGAAATTTGGTATAGATACATGTACATAGGATACATTTTGTCCCGGATAAATGTACGGTTACCGCACAATATACTTTTATGATTTGCGCGTAAACTACTCAATCGATTTTGATGAATTTTGGTATGGAGAATGGAGATACTTCGAGTCTCGGGAAGAACAAGGAATACTTTTTGTCCCAAAAAATGTACGGTTCCCGCACAATAAACTTTTATGATTTTCGCTTAATCTATTCAATCTATTTTGCTGAAATTTGGTATAGAGATACTTTGAGTCCCGGGAAAGAACATAGGATATATTTTGTTGCAGAAAAATGTACGGTTCCCACAAAATGTACCTTTGTGATTAGTATCTAAATATCCGTACTAATATTATATTATATATAAAATTCTCGTGTCACAATGTTAGTCTACGAACTCTTCCGAACTGGCTTTACTGTTTTTTACTAAATTTTATATGCATATTCAGTAGGTCTGAGAATCGGCTACTCGGTACTTTAAATATTGATAAGTGCATTTGTTGAATAAATAATAGTAAATTATTACAACCTGAGACTGACGGCGACCGACCATTTGTCGACCGACAGTTTGTGTGACGGGATAGCGATCAACGTTGCCATGGTGACATACTTATTTAGTCACTTCAATAAAATAATATGGCAAATATATTATGGCAAAGCAACGTTTGCCGGGACAGCTAGTAATTTATAATATAAGACTCAATATTTTCTTAATAACCCTATTAAGAATATTTATCTCGAAATAGTTCCTTTTTGACTTAGCTAAGATTTAATTATTTCCCTACTCAGTCAACCTAAGTGAGAAGTTAGCTCAGGATTCAGGAATGACTGAAAACATTGATAAAGACCTCATGTTAAAGTCTGTTTTTAGACAATATTTATTATGGTATGTACTTGTCTATTAAGCTACAAAAGTTCCTTCAGAGACAAGAACAAATCATTGCATAATAATCATAAAGTATATGTACTGTTACGTGCTTGGGTTCGAGGATTCGGAGAGAAAGACCTGGTGACTCTCTTTGAAGACTTTATTCACAAACACTAGCTCACACAAATCACTAAGTCCAAACTATCATTGTCCTAGGTCGTAGCCGAGTCGTAGGTCACTATCACAATCACTCACTATTGATTGATCTCCCATGGACCCAAAGGACTTGTTCTCGTTAACTGTAATGTTACTTCATTAGATTCCTGCTTAACACAATGTTTGCAGTCCTCTGAACACGGCCTTCGTGAAAGGGCGTCGGCATTCCCATGCGCCTTTCCGCTGCGGTGTTCTGTTTTGAAGTCATACTCCTGGAGCTGTTCAATCCATCGAGCTACTTGACCTTCTGGGTTCTTGAATTGCAGTAGCCACTTCAAGGCTGCGTGATCAGTTCGCAGTAAAAACTGTCTGCCGATGAGATACTTGCTGAAATGTTGTAGCGTCTTTACAACAACCAAGAGTTCTCTTCTTGTCACACAGTAGTTTCTCTCTGGCTTAGATAAAGATTTGCTGAAATATGCAATTACAACTTCTCTTTCGCCATGTTTTTGAGATAACACCCCTCCAATGGCCGTGTTGCTTGCATCAGTGTCGACTATAAACTGACGTTCAGGTTGTGAATACCCCAGGATTGATTGGTGTTTCACACAGATGTTTCTTCAGTTTCTGAAAAGAATCTTCAGAAGTCTCGTCCCACATAAACTGTCGTTTATCTTCCGTCAGCCGATGCTTGGCCGAGCCGAGGCTTGGCTATCTCTGAGAATCCCTTAACAAAGCGCCTGTAGTAGGAGCATAGGCCGAGAAATGCCCGCACTTCAGTTCTGTTTTTAGGGGTTGGCCAATTTTGAACTGCTTCCAGTTTCTCCGGGTCCGTCTGGATTCCATCACTGGAGATAACATGGCCGAGATAGTTGACCTTACTCCTGAATAAACGACACTTTTTCGGATTCAGCTTTAACTTGGCCCCCTCTATTTTGGCGAAAACTCGTTCTAAGTTTCGCAAATGGTCCTCGAAGTCGCGGCCAACAATGATGACGTCGTCCAAGTAGACTAAGCAAGCCTCTCCAACTAAGCCTGCCAGTACACACTCCATGAGTCGCTCAAATGTGGCAGGTGCGTTGCACAATCCAAAGGGCATGACGTTAAACTGCCATAAACCTTTACTTTTGGATGAATTCCCACCTGCCAGTATCCAGATTTCAGGTCCAGGGTCGAGAACCATTTCATGCCACTCAAGGTATCCAGAGTGTCGTCGATTCGAGGTAATGGAGAGAAAGACCTGGTGACTCTCTTTGAAGACTTTATTCACAAACACTAGCTCACACAAATCACTAAGTCCAAACACTAAGCACTAGATCCAAATCACTGAGCACTATCACTGTCCTAGGTCGTAGCCGAGTCGTAGGTCACTATCACAATCACTCACTATTGATCACTTGTTCTCACTTCGAAGTCGCCTTGATGATCGCTTGTATCAAAATGAATTGATTGCCGGCTTGTTTACCTTTTATATGGCCCGCCACGCTTTCTGGAACGTTCGATTCTGGATTGTTTACGTAAACACGCAATTCACATAAACAAGGGTTGGACTTTTCTAGAAAGTACGCGCAACTGTTGCGCGCAGGTAAAAAACTGCCCGTATCCGTAACAGTACTTATTTATTTTAATTTAAAAATAAAAGCATATATTTTTTAAGAGCCTATGCCACCTATGCCGTCCCACTGCTGGGCAAAGGCCTCCCCCAAGGTTATAGAGCATAATTATGGTGATGCTTTTATTTCTGAGGGTATAAAATTATAATTTATACTTACAGGTCCCATGATGTTGGAGGGGCGTTGCAGCAAACTAGACTTCTTGGAGAAGGAATGGTTCAACATAGAAGGCTTCTCATGTTCCATGTCAGTATCAGTGAAGGATCTAGAAATAGTCTTCACCTTCTTGCGTGGAGCAGACTTCATCCCAGCCGAGGAGGACCGTTTCACAGATTTCACCTTTGAAATGCCCAAACGTATCTATAAATATTGATGAATGATAAAAATTCTATCTTGAGAAATGGAATGAACATTGATGGCCCGGGAGCCAGGTAAATTTTTGGTCAAAGACTTCCTCCCGGGCGAAACTTTGTAAAATGCATAAGGGACTTATTCTATGAATACTAGCGAGCGTCAGCTGCGACTCCGTGGGTGGGGTGGGCAGTGGCAGCCTCCCAAAGATGCCTAGTATACAGTCTGCTCTAGTATATAAATTAATTACTCTTCATTAAAAATGGCTACGATACTTTAAAAGCTTTTAGATGCTGTTACATATTTTTTGAAAATGCTTAAGTATGGCAACAATTTTGTGTTGTATTTTTTTTATTTTAACTTTAAATAATTTCTACACCTTTTGGCCAGGCTGTACTTTTGATAACATTGCATAGTAGTAATAAGACTTGTCTAATATACCTTGGGTGTTGCGCTCTTTTTCTTGACTTCCGGCGTGGCCTCCTCAGCTTCCGGTGGCTTCTCATCAGAAGATTCTTCGTTGATGACATTTTTCAGTTTATCAAATTCCTCCTCAGGATTGCGGACGTGGTCGTCCAGATCAGCGAATTTCTAAAGAAAACAATATGCTATGGCTTATACAGACTAAAGTCAAGTTCACGTGAAAATAGGGCCACGCAACTTTTGTTTTCTAAAATCTTGTAATAAATTTAAAATTATAGTACAGGTTCCCTAGAACATTTTTTTGACTTGATTACTATCAAGCTAATATTTCATGAGTAGCTTAATTTTGATAAGAACAACAATTTATTTCCTCTGCGAAAATTCTCGAAAGTGGTAGCTGACAGAGATAGAAAGGATTAAATATTTCGATTTGATGGTCCTTAAATATGGATTGTTCTATTTGTAGATTCCGTTTTAGAGTTCCGTAATCAACAAGTCCTCGCTGACTACGGAACCATCAACAATCATTTCTGGAAAGTAATTGTATAATATGGCAAACTTAAAGAAAGTGTTTTATTTTATTAATTTGTTTCATATTTAATCCTTCAGGCCCCGCGCGAGCACCGGTGATCGCGACAACAATAGAATACAATAGCAATTCCTGGAAATTCCGACTGAAGTATTAAAGAAATGTATAAGAAAACAATAAAATATACAAATATGTACATAAAACCTTTCCTTGATTTTATCCTATACAATCAGTTTGTAGAATTTGTTTATAATTAGAAATACTCTAGTCAATGGAGCAATAATACAGGTTTTTCATATAAAAACCGGCCAAGTGCGTGTCGGGCCACGCGCAATATAGGGTTCCGCAGTACCGCTAGTTTTTGATAATTTTTATATGGTCAATGAACGCACATTTATAACGTGTATTACATTTCTAACAACATCATCTCTGTTATGCTAAAAGGAATTTGAACGAAAGGTTCCTTTATACTTCAACGAAAAATTTTTTTAGTTGATCGACTAAATTGTCAATAGCTTATGAAGTCTTCTTATAGTCGTGATAATTTTCGTTTTAAATTCAGCATATTACCTACTCCCGTGAATTTTTTCACATTTCCAGAAGCAACCGTTTAGCTGGTAGAAGGGGGGGACACTGGACTGTACAACGTACTTAGTATTTTGTGAACATTTCAAGTGCCTTTCTTTGGCGATTATTGATATGGAGCAAAAAATAGCAAAAAACTAAAAAGTCACGTTTGTTGTATGGTAGCCGCCTTGCAGTAGGTAGGACCATCAAATCGAAGTACCTTTCTATCTCTGTAGTGTCTAAGCACACTAGGCTGAATCACGCCGACGTAAATTCCGCCGCGTTTACGCCGCGTATCAAACGCATACAAAATACGGACGGAACACGACAGACGACACACTATGCCGAAATTCCGTCGCGAGCCGAATCTCCGTCGAGCTGAGTCGAGCGTAAAGTTCGGCAGCGATTCGGCGGTAATGTTTTGTAAGCAACACACTATACGCGACGGAATTATCAAAACCGAACATAGCAAATCCAACCTTAACTCCAAAGCGTTAACGCACACATTACATCAGTGAATTTTAAATACTCACGCGCGCGTTCCGCAACGTAAATTACGCCGCGCATTTCGGCTCTTCGGCGTTGTGTCGCATCAGACGTAAGCGGCTGAACGTAATTTCGGCCACGTAAATTACGCCGGCGTAATTCAGCCTAGTGTATTTAGACCCATAGAAAAGATAGCTAATAGCTATCACTTTCAAGATTTTTCGCAGATAAAAAAATTGTTTGTCTTATCAAAATGAAGCTATTCACAAAAAAATTGCTTCAAGTTAGTAATCACAAAAAAAATGTTCTAGGGCTCCCTGACTATAATACATAGTATCGCTTGAGAAACTTGGAAAGTCTCTCAAGCCGGCGCGGCGGCCGCGATTTCTCAAGCGATACTAATAATAAAGATAAAGTTTAAAATCATAACATGACACTGAAAAAGCTCGCCGCTGCGCTGCCCTTCCGGGGTGATTCGGTCCTTAAACTATTTTCATAACATAGTATAAAACAAACAATTTTATTTACAACAAAATTGTAAACTTGGATAATTTTGTAATGAACCCAGGACGCTATCTATAAACTATACAGGACGTCCCAGGACACTACGAAAACTAGGACATGTCCGGGGAAAAGGGGACGGTTGACAACCCTAGTAAAGGACATAATCCGAATTTGGTACCAAGTTGCAATGCAAAGTATTAATGATCTGATTAATCCATGAGATTGAGAGCTATAAGGCTTAGAAGAGTAGAGTAGGTCTGAGAATCGAATCATACCTGATTCAGTTTTTTTGGTAATTTAAAACAGAAGTTTTATGAACTTGGAATTATGCTGCCTGAAAGATTGCAAAAGTTCATTGATCAAAATGGTAAATATATTACAGAATAAAGTTTTTTAGTTCCATAAAAAAATTGTCTTTGATTACAAAAAAATGTGCAATTACTTAGTTGCCAACCTATAATTTTGCAATTTTATGTTTACAATTATTTTGAATAAACAGTTCTTAATTCAGTTTTATATTTATTTATTAACGAAATACTCAAAATATTTGCGTTTTGAGTATTTCGTTAATAGTGAAAACTTCATTTAACGTAGATTTAGAACTTAAAAGTGTGACGTCACGGGGCTTAGGAGCCCTCTTACCCACACTTTTGTCACACAATGTCACAACCTTAACCACACACACACACCTCACTCCCCGTAAGATGTGACGTAATTTATGAATGGTGGTAAGAGTGAGTGGTGAATGTGACAACTGACACTACACCTGCACCATTGATATTAGTACTGCTACTGGTACAACTAATATATATTCTGTGCTGCTACCAAATTATTATACTTTTAATTATTGTGTACTTTGTAAAAAATTATTTTAATTTGTCAAATTAACATAATATTATTTTCAATAACATTTTAAGGTGGCAGAATAAAGTTTTTTTTTTTATTAATAATACTCCTATTCAATACCAATCTTGGTCTTAGAATTATAAGCTGTGCTAAACAGCAAAGTATACTAAGACAAAGTTTATAGAAATGATTCCAATGGTAGCACTAGTGTTAAAAAGTATGTGGGCTTTAGTTGTATGTAGATATATAATAATATTATAAATGGCTTACAAACCTCAGGATTAACAATGTACTCTTCAATCTGAGCGACTGCTTCTTTAAAAGCTGCTGTTTTACATGATTTTATTAGCTGCTCCTTGTGCTCTTGATATGGTTTAATGTTATGCTCCTCAATCCAAGCACTGTTAAAAATAATATGATATATAATAATTCACAAAATTCAACTTAAGATTATATTGTAGAAAAATTTTAATTGCATTTTAAATATCCTAATGGTATAAATAATATTTAAGAATTTAATTTTTTTTTTAATAATTAAAAAAAACTTAAACTACATAATACTTTAAGGTATTGCCACATGAACATTAGTTTTATGGTTGTCTTAGAGCGCTTACAGACGAACGGCACTTGACGGCGGCACGCGTCGGCGGCAGTCGACGGCAGACGACAGCAGTCGGCGGCACCTGTCGCCGGCAGCCGTCGACAGTTTATCACGCTTGCAGTTGTGACGTCACGCGTAAAGGTAAGCGTCCACAGGTCGGTATCGTACGCAACGGACGTTTTGCATCAAACGGATATTTTTTTTTACAGTACGTCCACTGTATCCTCCACGTCCGTCCACTGTACGGATTACCGACTAGTCAGTATGTTTATCTTCAAATTAGTCCAAACAAAGTTCCTAATCCAAAATTTCTGTTTTCGACTTTTCCATCCACACCCCCCTTTTGAGCATTCATTTCACTAGGCTAGTCGGTAATCCGTACACTGCCGATTCGGCGGACGTACTGTGAAAAAAATTCCGTTTGATGCGTGACGTCCGTTGCGTACGATACCGACCTGTGGACGCTTACCTTGCGGGGGTAGTCACAACTGGGGGCCTACCACCATCTCTACTAAGCGACACCGTTTGACAGATGTTTCATTTATTACTTTTACGTCAAGCTAGCGATCTTAAAAAAGTTGATATTTCACAGCGGATTCAACAATATTTTGCATTTTTTACTGTTCTTTAGTAAAATTATATTTAAAACGTACTCACTTTTTTATTACAATAACATTACCGTACGGTAATGTTTTTGTAATCTTACAACAAAGTGTTCTGGAAACATGATAGTTTTAGGAAAGGTCGTGGTAGGCCCTCTGCAAGCGTCATAAACTGTCAACGGCTGCCGTCGACTGCCGCCGACACGTGCCGTTGACTGCCGCCGACACTTGCCGCCGACTGCCGTCGACTGCCGCCGACACGTGTCGTTCGTCTGTAAGAAGCCTAAGACAAATATTTTATGTAGTGTTGGCTACATTTATTGTATCAGTCTATCATGGGCCAATGTGAAGCCTTCAATTTGTCAATACCATCGAAGAAAATCATTCATAGGCAGATGGCAAACCTAAGTCTTTTTTTTTTTGTAAAATAACGGGGCAAACGAGCAAACGGGTCACCTGATGGAAAGCAACTACCGTCGCCCATGGACACTCGCAACATCAGAAGAGCTGCAGGTGCGTTGCCGGCCTTTTAAGAGGGAATACGCTCTCTTCTTGAAGGTTTGCAGGTCGTAAACGTCCGGAAAAACTGCTGGTGACAGTTCGTTCCAGAGTTTTACAGTGCGCGGCAGAAAGTTACGTGAGAAACGCACCGTGGAAGACTGCCACTCATAAAGGTGATGAGGATGGTATATTTTTCGCGTGGGACGATGGCGAAAAGTTGCAGGTGGTATGATTCCGAACAATTCCTCAGAGCACTCCCCGTGATACAACCGATAAAGGATGCAGAGTGAAGCTACATCTCGGCGTAATTCCAAGGGGCCCAAGCTGTTTGAAACACTATGGAAGTCAACAATTCGAGCGGCCCTTCATTGGATACGATCCAGAGGGAGCAGTTGGTATTTTGGCGCTCCTGCCCAGAGATGAGAACAATATTCCATATGAGGCCGAACCTGCACCTTGTAAAATTGTAGGCGTCGGTCCGGTCTGAAGTACTGTCTCGCTCTGTTAAAAACACCAAGCTTCTTCGAGGCTAACTTGGCCTTACCCTCTAGATGATATCGGAACTGGACTTCGCTCGATATGTTAACGCCAAGTATTTCAATGCTAGAGGAGATGACTAAAGATGTGCCCTCAAAACGAGGATATACGACCATAGGCGACTTTTTAGCGGTGAACGCGCAGACTTGTGTCTTGGCGGGGTTGAATTGGACTAAGTTACGTCTGCCCCATTCAGAGACCTTCTCCAATGAATTCTCTATTTTAGACACAAGTTCGTTTCGACTCTCAATGACATTTAGCCGAGAAATATTGGGGGATCCGGTATATACAGCATCACCTGTACTATCATCTGCATAGCAATGAATGCTGTTGGTCTGTAACATGACGTCATTGATATGCAGTATGAATAAGGTAGGCGATAGCACACAGCCCTGAGATACACCTGCATCAACAGACTGAGTTTTCGAGCATTCGCCGTCAATCTGTTAAGAAACTTGTGACCCACTTGCATAATTTCTCAGGTAGCCCGTATGATGGAAGCTTTGAAAGCAGCGCTTTATGCCAAACCCGATCAAAGGCTTTCACAATGTCCAAACTAACAGCCAATTTGATCCGGTTATGTCAATTTGATGTTAATTATGATGTGTTTGCTGGGTTATACATAATGCAACTAAATAACATAGGTCCATCATCTGCCTATGAATCAACTCCTCTGGTAGTACATAAAATGTACATCAGTTTTCCTGATTGGGAAACCGCATCATGAAAAATTCCATACAATTACCACACACATTAGATTTTTTCCATTCGGAATACCTAGATTAGTCTTGGAGTAGCTTCAGATTTTTTTGGTGAATATTTCATTTCACCGGCAGGAGAAGTACCGTTTCAACTTTCAATATAACGAAAGAATAATAGGTAATAATAACGATTGATCAATGTAATTTTATAATACGTAATTAACTAATAAATATTGAAAGTTGCAATAACAATTACAATATATAAAGTTGTAATAACAATGTAGTGGGTATAGAAATTAAAAATATAAATAGAAAAGCAACTTAAATAGATGAGTTTAATTTTTGTGTGGCATCTAATGTCTCCCAGTCAGTGTAGATTTCCTTACAAATTTGTTGCCAGGCAAGATCTTTCATAATTCATATCCCTGTTATGATAATCTTCCTTGTTCAGATCCCACAGGCATGGGAACCTGTATACAGTAATGATTAAATGTTCAATATCACTCATCGTCAATAGCCGTACTCATTCGTGGGTGTCCCAGCAATGCCTACGCTATGCGTCCGCTCAGCTAGATCGTTTTTTTCCATCAGGAATTCCGGATGCATGGGCTTGCATTTAGGAAGAACGGACGGAAAAAAAAACTGTACACAAAGTTCTGTATGAATTTACTGCATTTGGTGGCCCGGTTTCGGAAAACGGATAAGGAAATCGAATTAGGAAAACCAAGGTTCAGACTTTTAAAGCATTTAGAACCTCTTTGGAGTAGCAATAGTCTCAACAATGCTAAATAATCTTAAGGTGCTCCCAGACAGAAGTTATATAATGTTAGACTAGCTATATGACCCAGCTTCGCTCGGTATTCAATAAATTTTAAAAACATGCATAAAATGACATTTTTTGAAAATGATTCCTAGGTAGATCAATTTCTCACCCCCGAAAACCCATATATACTAAATTTCATGAAAATCGTTGGAGCCAATTCCGGATTCCAATAATATATATATATATATATATACAAGAATTGCTCGTTTAATATAATGTTAGATAACATTTTTGTCATTTGTTGTTATTATGTTACACAATGTTTCATGGAACATGTTATATAACTTCTGTCTGGGAGCACCTTATTGCTTTAATAGTTATACCAAAAGAATAATAAGGTCAAAACATATTAGGACATAATATTTAAGAGTTCCAAATTAACCCATCAAGCCCCAAGCGGCCCCCGGCAGCCGCACAACAATTGAATATCTATTGTGTCTGTGATTCCCTTAATCGAAACAGTAAATAATATACTATAATTTATACAAAAAATAAGGAGCCACAAATATAATCAAACTATGAGTGATCTCCTCACAATGCTCATTTTCAGTGTAATTAAAAATCTTTAAATACCTGCCAGAACCTGACAACAAGCCTGCACCATCTCTAGTGGAATGACTTAACTTAGAACAATATTATTATTGTCTGACTTGTTCAGTGACTGTTAAGTTCAACGCAAATTTAAGTCAAGCTGTTCTTATGACGTATATCATAATAACACAACATTGTCATACTCACTAGTTATTAGACCCAAAGAAAAATATGCACTGGACATTCATAGACTTCTTTGGCATAGGCTTGAGTTCCGGCGTAGGAACAGCTACCTGAAACCCATTAATAACCAATGTTAGGGTTAAAATTCAAACATCACCGGCAGCTGATAAAGTAACCCCAATGTCTATGACAACGATGATAACTTGTTCCCACAACAATATCATATAGGAGCGACTTTTAACATCTAATTCTTATGCTTAGTTTCGCTTTAGCTCCAGTTGGCGTCAGCATACTACTATGATAAAAAAATTCCCGCTCAGTGCTTCGACTACAAAACTTAAAAATAATGGTTTATGAAATCGATCAGCCACATGTTAACGGACAAATAAAAACGCAATAACGAGTGTAATAATTATATCAGTGTAAGCATTTTTTATGAAAATTAAACAATCCAACTTACCCGGCCGGGCCAAGGGCTGAAACCCTTCATTTTGGCCCTGAAACAAATAATAACGGAATATCGAGTTTAATTTCAATTTAAATGTAACTTTAAGATAAAATTCTAATATGTTTTCAATCATACCAAACTAAATCTCCAAGTTTGTAAGAAACAGACATGATGCACTTCCACTCTCCACAACTTTTCAAGACGAATTAAACCATAGAGAAATATAATACAAACTAAACGGTGTTTCCACCAGTGTTTCCACTATAATGATTTTGTTTACCCACGCCTCAATTCAGATTTCCCCTTTTTTCCCCTCAACAATTATTATTTTGCAGTAGTTTTAAGTTTTGGTACTAGTATATTATTATCTAAAAAGAGACTTTATCGTTTTTCATCTATAGCCTGCCCACTAACGCCTCTGGTTATACCATGCTAAAATTAAATTATATTATTTACACTGATTCCGGTTTAAAATTCTAATTATTTATTACACTTTCGTCCATATTAGTTTCTCTAGGTTTTTTAAACGACTTCCCGCAATTTCCCATTTTATAGTCTTTCCCCTTTTTTTTCCCTCTGGACTCTAATTTCCCCTCAAAAGGGGGAGTTCCCCTCATTGTGGAAGCACTGGTTTCCACTATAATGATTTCGTTTCCCCACGCCTCAATTCAGATTTCCCCTTTTTTCCCCTCAACAATTATTATTTTGCTGTATTTTTAAGTTTTGGCACTAGTATATTAACTAAAAATAGACTATCGTTTTTCATGTAGCCTGCCCACTTACTCCAAAACTTACGCCTCTGGTTATACCATACTAAAATAATGTTACTTATATTATTTACACTGATTCCAGTTTCAAATTCCAATTATTATTTATTACAGACTTTCGTCCATATTAGTTTCTTTAGGTTTTATACATTAAACAACTTCCCGCAATTTCCCCTTTTCCTTTCCCTCTGGACTTTAATTTCCCCTCAAAAGGGGGCGATCCCCTCATTGTGGAAACACTGGAACTAAACCATAAACAATGAGGGATTTTCTAAACTTTTTATTTTGATTGTCAAACAGTTTCCATTTTAGTAACTAGATGGCGTTTGGGTAGACAACTATCGGTAATACCAGGGATTAGGGAATATCATCAATAATTGCTACAAAACTGGGCAAAAGAATGTAAAACTTGATACATTTCAATTTGAAAAAGTCGCCATAATATTCCAATGACTAGGATAACAAAGTTATTACAACGATGTTTTAGATAAAACTCACGGAAGAAATAGGCCCATTTACCGATATTCACACCAAATGTCACAGGAATTATACATTTCAGTTTTGACAACATCTTACCTGCACTTGTGCAAGATAATGGATATTTCGTGGCTAATATTTTACCATTAATGAACATCAAAGACCCAAATAACACAATTTGGAAAAAAATAATAAAAACCACACCAACAATAAAAAGTAGAAGAAGTTTAAAAGTGACATGCCCATGACATGCCCGCCAAAACTCTTTCAGTTGTCAGTTTTCAGTTTGACAATTTGCGTGTTCCTAAACTGTTACCAGTATACTGGCCTAATCACTTAGGCCAATGATCGCTTAAGTTTAAGATATTTTGATTAATGCCACACTTGACAGTATACTGATATTTTTTAGAAACGCAACCAATATGTATCCGTGATGCCAACCTGCAGATAATTTTAGATCGGTGGGGAACCAATAGAAAATCTAGAAGTGTCTATCGTTGCGCCGTCTGGTGGAGATTAAAAATAAGAAAATCTCTCATACCAGGGAATACCATCAATAATTGCTACAAAACCGGGCAAAAGAATGTAAAACTTGATACATTTCAATTTGAAAAAGACGCAATAATATTCCAATGACTAGGATAACATTTTATGCAAACCCATGTTTATGCGATTCGACTGGTGACTTGCCGGGTGCCTAAAATCGACCCGTTAGTCACCCGTGTAAATCGACCAGTACATAAACTTTTCACTTTTTCGCGTCCCTCTTTTGTCGATGGTAAGTTAAAACGGCCCATTCACTACCCTGCATTGCAGTCGCTGCAGTCCGCCGTGCAGGCCTGCAAGTTCCCTGCTTGCTGTATATTCTGTAAAAAAAAAGCAGTCCAATTTGACAGCTGACGTTCAAAACTCGAAAAAAGAGGACGATGAAGAAATCCAAACCCGAAACCGCACAAACCGCAAGATTTAATCAAATTTTACATATAAAGTCAAGTCTAGTAATTTAAAAATACTCGAAACACACTTTACCGATACATTTTATTTATGTAACACTTTTATAATGTCGAAACGATTTATCTACCAACAGCAAGTCGGGGATAGGAAAAAAGCTAAATTAGATGTTACTGCTGCAGATCATAATTTTCCTCTAAGTCAAAATGCTGCTAGATCCAGAGAAGGTATAAACTGTCATATTTATTACATTTCTATTTCATCACTTACATCTAATCAATCGAAACTGTGTATTACATTTCAGCTACCAATGAGGCTAACACATGGGGTGATGATAATGATGATGAAATCCTTCTGTTAGCTAGTCAAGCATGTGAGGAGGTATATGGAGGTCAAGATATTAGTTTACTACCAGACTACAGTATTGCTATGCAGCCCTCTTCCACCAGTACTCAATTTTGTGATCCAGTTCCGAGTACCTCTAAATCAGCATTTGCATTTAAAAAGCCCATAACACCTGTTAACATGAACAAGGTTAAAGAGAGTGGCAGAATATCTTCCCCACTTCCTGGTATATCTTCCAAAGTAAAGAATGATGGTATAAATATAAGCGAAGATTTAATTTTGAGTGACAAAATATGTGATACCAGTGACCCAAACTATGCATATAGACAACTTCTTTTGTTACGAGAGGAAAACGCTAAATTAAAATCTGAGAATGGAAAACTTATGGAGAAATGTGTAACAAAAGAGGGGGAAGCGTCCATCTTACGGAGTCAATTAAAAACATGCCAAGTCGCTGTTGATAATGCAAGGATAGAAAAAATACAAGCCCAAGAGAAGGCACAAATGGAATGGTCAGAAAAACTCTTAGCAGCTAATAATCAAATGCAGGATTTACGTACACAACTAGACTTTAAGGTACCTGTTAATTTCACAGATCATAAGCCTATAAAGTAGTTGTAAATAAAATATGTAAATTTGACCAACATACTGAATAAAATAAAGTTTTCTATTTTTTCCAGAACTTGGAAATTATTAGCATTAAAGAAAAATGCAAAATGTTGGAGTCATCAAAAGTAAAATTAACACAAGTCACAATAGCAGGAAATGATATATCTGCCAGGTAGCTATTTGAAATTTAATTTCAAAATAATATTCCAAAACACGTTCTCTGCCGGTAGTACAAACGAGAAAAATTAAAAAAAAAATTTTTTGTCGAAATAGATGTATTAGATCAAGACTTAAACTATGATATCATTTAGGGTTTGATAGGGTGCAGGGTTCCTGAGATATAATAAAAAAAACCCTTGAGGTCACATGTGTTGAGATGGAAGACTTGAATATATCACTAGAAGATATACTTGATTTTGAGCTACTTGAAGCTAGTTTTTTTAATGAAACAAGGAATAAACCTTTTTATGTCTAATATGTTTCAACAAACGTCATCGATATGCAAAAGTTTATTGCAACAATGTTTTTTTCATTTTTTTAGGGTTCCGTACCCAAAGGGTATAAACGGAACCCTATTACTGAGACTTCGATGTCTGTTCATCTGTCTGTCCGTCTGTCCGTCTGTTTGTCTGTCTGTCTGTCTGTCTCCAGGCTGTAACTCAATAACCGCTATAGCTAGACTTCTGAAATTTTGACAGATTATGTATTTCTGTTGCCGCTATAACAACAAATACTAAAAACAAAATAAAATTAATATTCAAGGGGGGGCTCCCATCCCATAAAACAAACATAATTTTTTGGACCTTTTTGGCTCATACTCAATAATGGCAACAGCTAGGCACTTGAAATTTTCACAATATTCTTAATTTTATATTTAATGTAATAATTAATTATTTTTTTTTTATGTATCCTGCAACCTAGATATCTGTTTATTCAAAAAATAGTCTAGTGTGATGTGCGATTGTCATCTGGAGTATTGTCTTCAGCAAAGATTGCATCCAGTGAGCACAATCTTATCTATTCTCTACAGAAGTATCTTGTCGACAGATTTGGTACACTGTTCCTTTTGAGGCGTGTGAAGGTTAGACTGCCTGATCCCTTTAAGTCTGCAGCTAGACTGTTTGTATGGCCACCCAGTCTTTCTTGATTGTTTGTAGTCTCAAGTCAGCATTGATGTGTTTGTTGCTGATATACAGTGGGATATCGAACATCGTCCTCATTGTCTTACTCTGGAATCTTTCTAAGATGTCAATATTACTGTTACTGGCAGTGCCCCAGAGCTGTATGCCATAGGTCCACACTGGTTTTAAAATGGTTTTGTAGATAACCATTTTGCTGGCATCTGTCAGCTGCGACTTTCGTCCAACTAGCCAGTACATACTGCATAGTTTGCAGTCTAGCTGTTTTCTTTTTGTCCATATGTGCTTGCGCCAGGTGAGACGGCGATCAAGGTGCATACCTAGGTATTTGGCATCATCTGCTTGAGGGATATCTGAATTATTTAGTTTTACAGGTGGACAGGTTTTCCTTCTTAGTGTGAAGGTTACTTGAACCGATTTGTTCGTGTTAGCTCTCATATGCCATTTCCTTAACCACTCTTCTATGAGGTTTAAGTGAAATTGCAGTATTTCAGATGCAGTGTCAGGATTATCGTGGGATGACAGGAGTGCAGTGTCGTCTGCGTAGGTCGCCGTGGCGGTCGACGTGAGTCGGTAAGTCTGCTGTGAATATCAGGTAAAGAACCGGGCCGAGAATACTGCCCTGTGGAACTCCAGACTTGATTTCATGCATAGTTGATGTTTCATTGTTGTGTCGCACTTCATAGCATCTTTTGTCGAGGTGGGACTTAAGAATGAGATAGAAGGAGTGAGGTAGGGTTTTCTTGATTTTGAATAGTAGTCCCTCATGCCACACTTTATCAAATGCCTGGCTGATATCTAAGAAGACTCCGCAGCAGTATTGTTTGTTTTCTAGTGCTCTCCCTATAATGTCAACCAGTCGATGCACTTGGCACTTGCTCAATCGTTCCATGGCACTCTCTGAATCCGATCTGATGTTTTGGTATAATCTCAATAAGGTGTTCTGTCATTCGATTGAGGATTATTTTTTCCAATAATTTCCCCATAACCGGTATCAGACTGATAGGTCTATATGATAACGCTTCATGTGCTGGTTTACCTGGTTTCAGTATCATCACTACCTGTGCTATTTTCCAGTGACTAGGATAGTATGAGAGTCTAAGGCATGCATTAAATATGGCAAGTAGCGATAGAAGCCCTTTTTTGGGGAGGTGCTTTAGGAGTGTTGCATCGATTAGGCCATAGCCCGGGCATTTTCCCTCAGAGAGTCTAGCAACTTCTCGCCTTAATTCCCTTACTGTAACAGGTTTTAGTGGGAGGCACATTTGAGTAGGTGAGGCAAGGTATTTTTGTATGTCACTGTCTTGATTATCATTGTTGCCACTATGTGGTTCGAAAATTTTTCGTAAGTGTTGAGCAAAAGTATTTGCTTTTTCGCTGTCAGAGCGAGCCCAGCACCCTGATTCCATTTTCATAGGTGTAGCTTGTTGCTTGGGGCGCTTCATGTTTTTCGTTGCTTTCCAGAGAGAATAGTTTGTGTCCGAGGTATGTGTTAGTTTTGAAAGGTACAGTTGTAAGTTATCATTTTCTAGTTCTTTGATTAACTTTTTTAGTTTCTGTGAGGCTTTATTAAAAGCGGTCTTGTCGCTGGGATAGCGGGTATTGTGCCAGACTCTGCGAAGTCTTCGTCTTTCTCTAATGCAATCCTTAATATGCGTTGGGTATATGTGTTCTTTAGCGATTCCCATTTTCCTCTGTGCTGTGGCTCTGTTTGCAGCGTCATGAATGGTTTGATTGAGGTTTTTTATGGCATATTCCACCTCTTCAGTTGTCTTCAGTGATACTTTGAGCTGAATATCTTCGGTAATTATGTTTTGATATGTTTCCCAGTTGGTATTCTTGTTGTATATTCTAGGTTGTGTTTCCGTAAGAATCACCTTATTGTGTACATGAAGTACTACTGCTGTGTGATCAGAAGTGAGATCTGAATCTGATTGAATGCTTGTGTTGTTAATTGCAATGTTTCTCGATATAAAAAAAATCTAGGTCGGGTATTTTGTATGGGTCTGTCGGCCAGTATGTAGGCTCACAGGCTGAGAGGCAGTCGAGATTGAGATCTCTTACTGTTTGGCAAAGCTGTCTTCCTCTAGTTGTTGTTAGCCTGGAACCCCAGAAAAGGTGTTTGGCGTTCCAGTCACCTCCAATTATAAACCGATGTCCGAGAGAAGAGAAGAAATTTTTATAGTCTTCCTTAGATATCTGATGTTTGGGGGGACTGTAGACTGCACCGAGTGCTATTTCAGAGGTTCTATCACTCACTTGAACAAGAGTAGCCTGTATCTTATCGGTCGAAAAGTTTTCAAGAGGGTAGTGTTTTATGCCAGATTTTATTAGAACTGCAGTCCCTCCATGTGCGTTTCCTGATGGGTGGTTTGTGGCGTACATAGTGTATCTCTTAATGTGGAAGTAGCTTTTATTTGTAAAGCGGGTTTCCGATATCAGAGCCACATCTATCTTCTTCATATGGAGAAACATTTCAAGCTCTAGTCGACGTCCGACAAGTCCATTGGCGTTCCATGTTATTATACTGAGGTGTGAATTTATTTCTTCATTTGGCTACTTAAGAGCTGGATAAAGCGGTCCATCATGTTGTCTACCATGTTTATCATCATGGTTTGAATTTTATCAAACATTTGTTCGAGAATGTCACTGAGTTGTTGCATTTGGATTGGTTGGCTTGGATAGATTGCGTGTTCCTCCTTGTTTCTTGCTATTTTTGCGTATGTTTCGCTCGTTCTGTAGTATTTTTTCGATTCGGTTTGTTTCACTTTTTCAGAGTCTTGTTCATTTTTATTAGGGGCCGCATATTTATGGGTTTGTTTTGGATGTAATTTTAAAATATGTTCTTTATACTGTTTGTATTTCATGCATCCTCTGTAACTAGCAGGATGGCACTCTTGACAGTTTGCACAAGTAGCTTGCGTGTCTCTAGTCTTAGTACATGTACTTGTTGGATGGTCATTTCCACATTTGACACATCTGTATGGCCGAAAACATTGATTTTTTGAGTGTCCAAGCCTTTGGCATCTTTTGCATTGCAGGATTTCCTTTTTCTTGTGAGGTGGTTCGAAGGATACCTTCATGTTGTTTAGGTACTTAACTTTGAATATATCTTTGTTATTTGGGTTCGGTTCTAGGTCTACAAAGAATAACGGTAAAGGGTCTTTGGAGACCCGGTGGCGCATGTTTACAAGTTGTCGAACTTCGTGCCCTTAAGCTCTAAGTCCTTTTATTTCAGAAGCGTCTTCTGAACTATGAAGGCCTCTTAGTACAACTCTGTAGGGTCTTTCGCTCTTAAGCATATTGTATAGTGTATAGTGGGTAACATTATCTGTGATGAACTTTTCTCTTATAAGTTTGTACGCTTCTATGCTTGCAGGCATTATTTTGACAATGTGTCCTGATTTTAATGTTGTCATGGTAAAGTTTTCTGCCGAGGTTATTTTAAGAAGTAGACTTTTGAGGCAAGTGATGTCAAAGACCCCAGTGACAAAGATCGATTCTGGTTTTTGTGGCTTTTCTGTTTCCTTGATGTTATGAGTGTTATCTTCCTCGTCGCTCAGGATTTCAAACTGATTTTGAGTTGGTATTGTGTAAGTGGGAGTCATTTTGACTGATATATTTGTCTTTTTGTTCGCATTTTCTGTTGGTGGACATTTTGTGTCAACTCTTTTTCTCTTGTTTTGGGGTACTCGATCTTGTTGCCAAGTGTTTGTATCTTGGGCATGTTTTTCTTGTGATGTGGTCATTAGATCTTTATTTCCAAGTGAGTTGCCTCTTGGCCTTGTTTTAAACAGGCTGGGGTGAAAGACTTGCTGCATCATCTTCTTGTTTGAGTTGCTCACTTCCTGTCCAGTTATGTCTCCTATGCTTTCTTCTTCCTGTTGTGTTCCTTTCTCCTCGCGTGTAAGCAAAATTTTGTCCCCCCCAGATACGATGGGACTGCCTGAATTTCCCTGTGGGCTCTTCTCAGGGAAGGATTCTCCGGCTTGGCCGGTACCTTCCTGGAGTAGTACCTTCCTGGAGTAGTTTGTTTTTAAATCCTGCTATCATGGTTATTTCGGTATACGTATCGGGTATACATCCTAGCCTTTGGTGATTCAACACCTATGCACAAGGCAGCACATTGGTTTATTATTCGGAGTACCTTCTCCTAGACCAACTGCCTTTCAGGGCTCACGAGGTTGGTCTCCCCGGGTCAGAGCTTATATTATAGTGGCGGCTCCTGCTCGCCACTGTCGCCCACATATCATTGGGTTTGGTGTCGCTTTATAGGAATTACGCCGCCATGAGTAATCACAACACCCCTCCATATGGACCGCCCGATTGTCCGCGACTGCCCAAGGCAGCTAATCCCCATATCTGGGGACCGTTTCGCTATCCGCAACCTGCGACGCGGGTGGTGGCATAGGGCCATGCCTCTGGGATGTGTTCACCCTGAACCACCGTAATATTTAATAGTAACATTATAATAAAATAAATATTTTAGGGGGGCTCCCATACAAAAATACAATTTTTCGCCTATTTTTTTTTCCCTTACATACAGAACCCTTAGTGCGCGAGTCCGACTGGCACTTGGCCGATTATTATTTAAAAGCAACTTAATATACAACATAATACTGATTAAAATATAGGTGAAATTGTTAATACCATTATTGATAAATGATAAGAAGTCATAGAAACAGTTATTTTTTCCAGCCCTTTGCGTTTCTGCATCAAAATTTTCACATATAATGAACATAGGTGAATACCATGTGAAAGTATTGCTCTACAGCGCCGAACCGGTCACCTACTACAGAGAAATGTACGATAAACATGTCCATAGGACATGTTTATCGTACATTTCTACAGTTCAGACCTGTTTTTGAATCGAACTTGTAGGCCATAGCCTACAAGTTCGATTCAAAAACAGGTCTGCTCTGAGGTCACCGGTGCCCTACGCGGCGGGTAGATACAGGTAGGGGTCCGGGCACATGTGACCTACGCGGCAGAGAACGTGTTAAAAATTAAAATATTCCTATGGCTTATAAAAAGTATATATAAACCCAATTAATTTTGTATTCTTCATTTCCAGCCAGAAACTCAACAGTAGTTCCATAGCTTATGACAATAACAGAAAATATAACAGAACCAAGACCACATCTAACGCAGTACAAACAGATGGAAAGCCACACTTTCTAAAAATAAGTACAGTATTAAGATTGGGTATGTTTTGTCTTTTTATTTAATGAACTATTAAAAGCTTAATTTTAGCACAAAGTCATGTTTTATAATATTGTGGTTCACATACACTAAACTCTAAAGTGTTAAATTGTATATTTTTCAGATTCATCCAATTTAAATGATATACTGCCCTTGATATTGGAGCCTACTATAGAAACATGTTCACTACTTGACTTTAATGAAAAGTTAAGAAGATCTGTTGATTTATCATCAAACAAATGCCGCATGTTGTATGCCTTCCATCAGCTACCGTCCACACCTCACACTAATAAAAGAAACAAAAAGGCTAAAATATTGTTACCTTGCGTTTACAAAGATGTAGCAAGCATCATAGCACATCAAGGACATACTTTCGAGAATTATATTAGGGTGAGTATTTGAAGAGGAAATGTCACAATGCAATAAACACTTAACCCCCATACATCAACAGTAACCCCCATACTAATTTGCTTGTAATGTAACGTTACAGACTACAGAGCATTACATCAGTGAGGGAGGAGAACCGAGCATTACAATGCGCACCTTGTAATGATACATGATACAATGTGTAATATCTTGATACAACTTGTAACATCAATGCTCTGTGACAGTGAAGTCAACTTGCTATGTAATGTTCAGAGTCAAATCTTGTAATACATTACATGTGAATGCTCGCAGTGAGGGAGCACCATAACACAAAAACGACCGAACTTACTTATTTAGTACTAGCGACCCGCCCCGGCGTCGCACGGGTATAAAATATATAGCCACTGAAAAATTTATTAAAATTGATAGCCTATGATCCTTCACGTGGTCTACTTCTTATCTGTGCCAAATAACATAAAAATTGCTCCAGTAGTTCGCGAGATAAGCCCTTTCAAATAATTTCCCCCTTATTTGAAAGGGCTTATCTCGCGAACTACTATAGGCTATTCCTCAATAAATGGGCTATCTAACACCAAAAGAATTTTTCAAATCGGACCAGTAGTTCCTGAGATTAGCGCGATCAAGTTAGCCCTTTCAAATAATTTTTCCCGTTTTTTCCACATTTTCCTCTATTTCTTCGCTCCTATTAGTCTTAGCGTGATAAAATATAGCTTATAACCATCCTCGATAAATAGGCTATCTAACACTGAAAGAATCATTAAAATCTGTAGTTTTAAAGATTAAAGGGAACAAAAGGGACATGAGGGAAAAAAGCGACTTTGTTTTATAATAAATATAGATTTACTAACTTACTACTTAGCTATTTACTAATAAATATCTTTATTAGTAACAGGGTTTGAGTATAATTTTGTTTTATACAAGTTTATTTTTCTTACCATTCTTCAACCATTTTTCTTATTTCAGTTACTTGATATAGTTAAAGAAGTGTTGTCTGAAGTTTTGACAGATCTGGACACTGTATCACAAAGGATGACTTCAGCATTTCACAAGGAAATGGATGAAAAGTATATTGAAGCAACAAATACTATACACATAATTAATAAGACTGACCTGATAAGTGGAAGGTATTTTATAATCTTTACCTTTGAGACCATAGTCTATATTACAATAAATTAATATTGAAATTGAACACAAGTAATAATATACAGTCTACAGATTTATATTATAATAAATTAATAATGGAGCAGTCTAGATTTTTGACGTGATAACGTCTTATAATTCGATATGGGGTGCGCGCACGAAAAATATGACAGTTCATGCGGCGTTACCTCGCTCTGAGGCGTTCCATTTACACTCTCAAGTCTTTCAACAACCGTAAGGCCTACCTGGGCCGCGCTCTTTGTTTCGATTATATTAGAGATCAACTACGATAATATGGCGCGCCGCTCCAAATGACTGTTTCAATGTGTGTAGTCACATCCGTAAGAAAGAGTTTGTATGTAGTAAGTATTCAACCAATCACAGTACACGTAATATTTCAGTTAATGTCACTTATTACCAAGATTTATTGGTCAACTAATCTTAAGCGGGGAATTCACTACCGGGCTGCCCGCGGGCCGCCCGGTCTGGCACAAGTCTGTTGCTTGCCCCTATTGAACACACACAGAACAGACTAGTCAGTCGAATAGATAGAGGGCTGCAGCTCAGTCGTGGACTCATGGACTCGATATTCTTTTTAACAAATGATAGATCGCGTTGATTTTTTTGGATTTTTCAATAAGTTCGGTGTAAGCGGCTTTACGTTAATCGGTGTTTTGAATGTTATCCTTGCTTTTAACTTTCCACAAACAAGGATGCGACCGGTAAATGGAAATAAACGAATGTCAAAATTGTTGTTGTTGGTTTTTCTTATGTTTAGTGTTTGTATTGTTTACAATAATATATTTTAAAATAATATTTTAAGTGGACTCCAGTCGCTCTCCAAGGCGCAAATGACGACGGGCCGCCCGTTGCGACCATTCATGTACAGACTTGCCCATGCCCGCGCGGGAAAAATGCGATCTCGCGGGCAGGCTGCGGGCACGGGCCGGCGGGCATGTCTGTGCCCGTACCTAGGAATTGACGAGCAGACATGCGACAGACCATGCCCGTGACGGGCGGCCCGTAGTGGGCGGCCCGGTAGTCAATTCCCTGCTTTAACTAGCCTACCGCGCAAGACAACGCACTTCATACGTTTTGACAACGCACTTCAAACGTTTTGCATTTTGGAGGGGCGCGCCATGTTATCGTAGTTGATCTCTACGTATTTCGATGACTTAGAGAATACTTTTGTATGAAGAAGTTTGGTTAGTTATGACCTTTGATACATTGACCACACTCTGAATGAAAAATAAATAAACAATCTGTGAGCTATTAGTATTATTTCGGCTATTCAAAATTGTGCTCTATTTCCTACGTGTCAAGGTATGACTTGTGCTTTGTTCGAAGATTTTACTGGATTTCACGAATGTATGTAGCGTTTTGTATTGCGAATAGTTTAAATAACTCATTATAAATATTTTTAGACAATCATTTGAAAGAAATACATCGAAATAACTTTAGGTTACACTCGAAAAAGTTTGTTTCTATTTATAGAGATTCGGAAGCGAGGGTTAAGGATAGTTGAACGTGACAACGTCATACATTGTCACGTTCAACTATCATGTCAGTAAACCGACTTTACAGACAACCGATTTTTTTTTAGAAGGCTTGAAATGTTTAATTTTTACTGTAACACTTCATATTATTACATTTAAATTTTAGGTCTATAATAAAAGGTGAACAAGGAATATTAGCCAGGCGGCTATTAGCAATTTCAGTATTTATATTAGAGGATTCAAAAAATTTTAATACTTTTAAGGAACTTATGGAGAATGAAAACTCTTCTATAATTGAAATTTTAGCTACACTTACAAGAATGTGTATGTTATTAGACAACACAGTAAGTAAATGTTCTGCTTATTTACTCAAGGGTTTTTGTCAGTGCAACACTCAGCTTGCACAAACCACAGTTTGGAGTGGTCACTTCCCTAGTTTACTGATGATTTTCAAATCAATGGCTAATGTCAAACAGCAACCTATTTAAAAAATGTATTACCTTCTTACCAGACTTATTATTATCAACATCATGTTTATAACTTTGTTTCAGTCAACCGCTATGTTTTACAGCGGTTTGTTATCTTCTGTGTTACATCTTCTCGATGTAACTAAAAGGGAGTCTGACCTCACTATAGTGAAGAATATAATCCACTCCCGGCCTATGCCATTTGTTTCCTGTCAAATATTGCATGTGTTGACACATACAGGAAATGTGAGAAGGCTATGTACAAAAAGTGGTAATCTCAAAGTTGACTATGATCAAGGAGTTTTATTGTATAAAAATGGTAATAAACATTGATTATCCGAAGTGGCTTAGTTATCATAATCATTAATTTATTTTTATGTAGAATTACAATTGTATTTTATTTTCTAGACTCTTGTACATTGCAAATTGTCTACAAACAAGTAGAAGCAGCACTTAAATGCGCGGAAAGGAAAGAAATTACTGGGGCGGTGATTTTTATAGCTAGCAATTTACTTTTGCTCTACAATTATATTAGTGTAGAGACAGAAGACAGTTCAGAGTAAGTTATATAAAATATTTAGGAATTAACTTTTTAATTTTCTTAAAGTTGTGTCTTCATGTATATTGTTACCAAACAAATGTAACAACCAGCTAAAAGCCGAGCTTTGTGAGGGCTCACGTCGTCACACCTTGACTGTTTGATGATAACACAGTACCTACACACTATAGGCCTGGAGATAGTGTTCCAGTATGGCGGTTTTACAGGGGTATAAATACGTAAAGGCGAAAAGGAAAATGATGGTCATAGCGCTCGCACTGGCAGCCCAAACGCGTGGGCGTTAATCAAACGTGTCGGATAAATAACGAGTGTCGAACGATTTGTTCCACAAAAATGCTTGTATTTTCAGATGCCCAATGGCCGCCATACCACTGCAAAGGTGTAAGTTCTTTTTTTTCGCCAAACGATTTGTACCACCCTGAAACTTTTTTTAACAGTTCCCTGTGTGATCATAAATTGGAGTCTGATAATGCCATACCTGTGGGAGGCAGCGAATGTGAATAATATTTTTTTCAAAATCCTAAGATTTCATACGTAATTCAAACGGTTTTTCAAGTATGGCGCCACTTTTTCCGTCTACTACAAGTATGGCAAATATAATAATGGTCACATTGTATCGTATAATTTCCAAAAATCCAAATGCCATACTGGTACAAATCGTCCAATTTTTATCACTTTTTTGCTCAAGTCCGATAGTCATCCCGCCCCATGGTTACAATCTGTAACAATTTTTTTTTTGGTACAATTGTCAAATGACAAGACTACAATGATGCCATGATGTAAAAAATGATTTTACGTATCTTATAGTCGTATTTTTAAAACGTGTCAAATAAATAAGTATTTCAAGCATGGCAGCACTTTTTCCCCCTACTAGAAGTATGGGAAAAATAATAACGGTCATATTTTGTCAAATACTTTCCAAAAATTTAAATGCCATACTGGCACAAATCGTTTAGCGAAAAAAAAAATCTTACACCTTTGCAGTGGTATGGCGGCCATTGGGCGCTGTCGGAAAAGTATGGCAAGGTGATTTTCGTGAATGGTTACTCGACGATGATTAGCTATGCAAAAATTAGCCTGGTACAAATGGTTCAATTTTTTTATTAAAATCAACGTATTCGCGTCGGTATGGCGGGCTGTAAGCCGCACCCGACAAGTATGGCATTACGCTTTCGCCTACTTATTTTTTTTCGACTATCTGAAAATACAAGCATTTTTGTGGAACAAATCGTTCGACACTCGTTATTTATCCGACACGTTTGATTAACGCCCACGCGTTTGGGCTGCCAGTGCGAGCGCTATGACCATCATTTTCCTTTTCGCCTTTACGTAATTATACCCCTGTAAAACCGCCATACTGGAACAAATCACCAAGAATTTTGTGTCACTATCTCCAGGCCTACTATGTTAACAAATCAATAGGCGTGAATCGTGATAGTTTTTCCGTAAAGTGTACCACAAAATGTACAGGTTGTGGGATATACTAGGCCTCGCTTTGTTCGCCCTGATAAATACATTTTTAATTGATTTTTTTTCAGATGTGAATGTCAGCTTGTACTGTTACAAGTTTTGGTTCATGCTCTCAATATTTGCTCCACCTATTTGCTTCCAGAAAGCACTGCAGGTAAATAATATTGATAGAGTAAAATATAATTATTTACGATATTACTGTTGAATTAGTCCCTAACAAGTCTATAGTACCTTTAAGGCAAAATAACTCCGAACTAATTGTTTTTCGTCCTGACAGATGACGTCACGCGTGCGGACGCGCGGCGCATCTGTATGCGCGGGGCGAGCGCGTTGAGCGGGCAGGCGGCGCGGCTGAACCGCCTTCGTTGTCACCGCGGTCTGCTGCTGCAAATGGCGGACGTGCCGGAAATCGGTAATTATATTTTTGGTGCTAAACTAGTCATAATACCGGTATTGAATTAAATTTGGGATATAAAGAGCCATCGTCGAATCATGTGGTTGCTTTACCCACAAAATCATTCATTTTAGGAAACATACACCAAAGAAATAAAGTGTTTTGACTTAAGGACTAGCATGCATTGTTACGCATGCTAGTCCTTAAGTCAAAACACTTTATTAATAAAGCTTAATAATTAATTCATTATATAAAAATCGGCCAAGTGCGAGTCGGACTCGCGCACGAAGGGTTCCGTACCGTTGTGGAGAAAAATAGGCAAAAATTGTGTTTTTGTATGGGAGCCCCCCTTAAATTTTTATTTTATTTTAATTTTATTATTTATTATTAAAGTACATACATATTCGAGGAACCTGTAAAAATTTCAACTGCCTACCTGTTGTCTTTATTGATATCGAGCAAAAAAGGCCAAAAAAATTTGGTTTGTTGTATGGGAGCCCCCCTTAATCCTTCAGGCCCCGCGCGAGCACCGGTGATCGCGACAACAATAGAATACAATAGCAATTCCTGGAAATTCCGACTGAAGTATTAAATATTAATTTTGTTTTCAGCATTGGTTGTTATAGCGGCAACATATATACACAACCTGTGAAAATTTCAGAAGTCTAGCTATGGCGGTTCTTGAGATACAGCCTGGATAGGCCTGGAGATACTGACACAAAATTCTTGGTCATTTGTACCAGTATGGCGGTTTTAGAGGGGTATAATTACGTAAAGGCAAAAAGGAAAACGATGGTCATAGCGCTCGCACTGGCAGCCCAAACGCGTGGGCGTTAATCCTAATAGAACGTGTCGGATAAATAACGAGTGTCGAACGATTTGTTCCACAAAAATGCTTGTATTTTCAGATAGTTGAAAAAAAAATAAGTAGGCGAAAGCGTAATGCCATACTTGTCGGGTGCGGCTTACAGCCCGCCATACCGACGCGAATACGTTAATTTTAATAAAAAAATTGAACCATTTGTACCAGGCTAGTTTTTGCATAGCTAATCGTCGAGTAGCCATTCACGAAAATCACCTTGCCATACTTTTCCAACAGGTCCCAATGGCCGCCATACCACTGCAAAGGTGTAATTTTTTTTTCGCCAAACGATTTGTGCCAGTATAGCATTTAAATTGGATAGTATTTGACAAAGTATTGGACTATCTGAAAATACAAGCATTTTTGTGGAACAAATCGTTCAACACTCGTTTTTTATCCGACACGTTCGATTAACGCCCACACATTTGGGCTGCCAGTAAGAGCGCTATGACCATCATTACCCTTTTTGCCTTTACGTAATTATACCCCTGTAAAACGGCCATACTGGTACAAAATGACCAGGAATTTTGTGTCAGTATCTCCAGGCCTAGGAGACAGACAGATGGACAGACAACAAAGTCTTAGTAATAGGGTCCCGTTTTTACCCTTTGGGTACGGAACCCTAAAAGACTTGTCAAGGATATCACTATAACAACATAACCATAATAAGTTACTTATTTCTCTTTTTTGTTTCACAGGTAATATATTATCAGAGGTTTTGAGCACATTTCAAGCCGTACCTGAAGAGCCACCCGTCAGCTATCACAGTCAGGCTTGGATTCAAAGGTTTCTAACATTCACCCTGAAAGACTAAATATTGATTTGTGATATTTTAAATTTACTACTGTAAATAAATAAATTATTTTTGTATGCCTTCATTTGTTTCATGATATCTATTGTAAGTTTATTTTGTCTTTAATGTTGTATTACTAAGTGAAATAAAAAAGTTATGTAAAGATAATATTATCAATACAATATAGTCCATTTTCTTATGATTTTTGAGGCCACAAACAAAAACAACTTGTTGGATAGCTTTATATTTTTAAATATGGAATGAAAATTTAAAGTAATTTAGTTGTAGTTCAATTTAAATTATGTTGGTTTTAATGTTGAAACAACTGGTGCACTGGTAACACTCACATCACTACTTGGTACATGGAAGAAGTACAGCATAAAACCAGTAGCAAGTAAAAAGTGGAAGGCCAGTATAGATCCAATCAGTATCAGACTGTACTGAGACTTCTTCAATGCTGGCATCAACCAGAATATGAGAACCGCTCCAGATACAAGGGCTGCCATCAAAACAAAAAGCCACTGCAGCCAAGACACTTGTATTGTCCACAGGATGGCAACAGGAATGTATATTGAGAGTGAATATCCATATAGGCAGAACAAAGACATCATTGTTGGTGAATTTGAAACCTGTAAAAACAATAAAATTGGGAATTCGCAAACCAATAAATTAATGTTCCATAATCATTTCATATTATGAGCCTGAACTTAGCAGACAGCAGACAAAAAAAATATTTGGCTAGGGATATCTGCGAGCCCACGTAAGTTTTTAGAGTTAACTAAAGTGATAATTGTGTGTTGTCAAATTATCTAAACATGATAATAAATATATTTTTTTTACAACATACGAAAAAAAATTTAAACACAAAAAAAATTTTTGGGAAGCTATCACGCAATTTCCTATTGTTGAAAATTTATAAAAATTTGTAAATATGCTCAATTTTAGGTCCTTTAAAGATGATGTCGATTATTTTTTTGATTTTTTATTTTTATCATTCTGGGGCTCATAATTCTGTAAATAATCAGTAAAAAAAAGAAAAAAACATTTATCATGTATTTCCCTGTCAACATTCTAAACATGATATTTTTTGTTTTTTTATTTTGTCACTGAGTTGATGGATATCCGTATTTTTGTTTTTTTATTTTTTTTGGCGACGGATATCAAGGTTAAAAAAAAACCAAATGAAAAAAAAATATTCTCATATCTTCATTTTCAAAAGATATAAACATGACATTTTTTTCATATTTAGTTCATTTTCATATTTAGTTTCACATTAATTTTAGTTAAAATATACCTGAGTTTCTATTTCATCTTGTCCATCTGGGCGCACTGTCCATTTTAAGGCTGCCCACAGGGCCAATGGAACAAGCCAAACATAACAGAATATTGCTGTGGCAGCATATGACACAAGATGAAAGTCATATCTCCAATGGACTGCTTTATTTGCATTTTGCAGATAATTTGATATATTACCACTTACAGCAATTGTAAATATCTGTAATTATAAAAAATTATACATATTATTATGTTAATAAAAATTCCATTTCAATTATTATTGGCACATGAAATTTTTTTGCTTACTAATGTCACAGAAATCCAAATAGGTCCATACAAATCCGGCTTCCCCTTTATTCTTTCATCAAAGTAGTTACGTGACACCTTTTGAGGGAGAACTGACGATATAATCCTTTCCATGACTTCATTGGTTTGTACATCAAAATACTTTTGATAATACTCAATTGTCCAGAAGTTATGATTAGCTAAAAATTTAACGTTGTGAATTTGTATTAGAAATTAGAATCATAAATATAAACATTGAAAAGTACAGAAAGGACAAATTGGCATGTCCATTCTATGATATGATATTTTAAAAAAAACATCATTGTGTCCATTATTCATTAATCCGTAGTCACTATTAGCGTCAATAACATACTTGCGGGAGCAGGTTGTTCGTCAGCAGGTGACTTTGGCTCTTCGAAATTATAATTTGGGGTGGATAAAGTAGAGTTATATGGATTCGTATGTACAGCTTCGACATCAATACGCGCACTGCGTTCGTTATGTTCAGGACTGTAGTCCTGAAAGTTCAGTAATTCTCCAGTGTTGACGTTTGTCATTATTGAGGCCAAACCGTATATGAATTAACTTTTAAATAAATACAATTTAATAAAATTATTAAATTAGGTACGCAGAGGTTTTAAGCTATTAACTAATAAATCCACGAAAATCGCAAATGAATAATGATGTGTCAACTGTCAAGTCAAATCTGTCACTGTCAGTTGTCAATGTCGCCAACTCCGCAGACCAGCAGATTTGATTTTTTTGAAATCCGTCCTATCCTTTGTTATGGAATTGTAAACAGACACCGTACTCATTTCATTATTACCGTACCCTTGTTTTTCCACAAAACCTCTCTTAAGGCAGAGTATTCGTCAACGCACTCTGACATTGGCGATTAACCAAGGAGACATATTTTAAAAGAAGAAGAAGAAGTCTGACGTAGCCCCTGACAAAGTATCTTTCGTAAGGCTCCCTTAAGTTGGCGGGGGAAAGTCAATTTTTTGCAACTTTTTTTCGCTAATTTGATTGTTCGTCGTTTGTTCGTGATTGTTTGCACAAAAATAATGTTTGCTCGTTTTTGTTTTTTTTTTTTTTAATTTTCAAAAATTTTACTTAACTTTTTTTTCTTTTTTCAATCAATCTAAGCTAGTTATCGTTTGTTTGATCAAAAAAATGTTCATTCGATCTTATTTGCGCTGATAAATGATAATTAATTTTTTGGCGGGGGAAAGTCAATTTTTTGAAACTTTTTTTCGCTATTGATTTTAACAATGATTGATACTTTGGCTTAGGTGCTTTGCGTAATTATGTATCTTAGTCGGCTTAGATGTATATAAAATTTTCGTGTCACAGTATAGGTGCTTAACTCCTCTAACACTTTGATGTAGCGTAATATAATATACATTTACAGGTAGCAGAAAAAGCGTTTAAAGAAATATCCGAAATGAGTGGGAGAATTTATGCTATCATTTTGAAAGAAAGAAAACTGAAAATAAATACAAGAAGTGGGAATTAACCCTTTATTAGGATATTGAAGAGCTGATAATTGAAGATGAAAGTGCCTCTTCATCGTGAGTTGTGACACCACTGTGTAACTACATGGACCTAGAAAGTGGCGATGATTCTGTTTCCGACTGCATTGTAGAATACTATTTGGATGATCATATTTTATTAAAATAACAAAACCCTGTTTTTCATTTATTTTTTGTATTTTTTTAAATAAGTAGTTCCTTAATAAAACAGGAGTGAGCTTCTATCAGCTCTCACTGGTCATCAAAGTAGCTCTGCAGCTCTCAGGGAGAGGGTACTTAAATAACAGGTGTTATAAATTCATAATAATATAATAATAGCTCCCACACTAGTTTTGGTGACGGTGGCCGGTTTGATTGAAACCAGGCCAGCTACGCAGGAGTAATTTTATAGTGCCCAAGTGTGTGCGCAGTACACAAGAGCACTCTCTATTCCTTTACTCTCATAACCCAGTGGAACAGCAGACCGACACGACTGGCCTGATCAGGCGCAGGACTGACTTTTTACATGCCCATCCGACGCATGGATCGTCTTACTTGTCAGACTTACTTACAGACAGAAACTTGGAAATAACATGTTTCCAACGCGGGAATCAAACCCACGACCTCCAAGTCAAGAGCCGAGCTCTGAAGCACTGGACCACGGAGGCGTTATAATATAATACTAGCTATATGACCGAGCTTTGCTCGGTATTCAAAAAATTAAAAAAACACATATAAAATGACATTTTATGAAAATGATTCCTAGCTAGATCGATTTATCGCCCCCCCTATATACTAAATTTCATGAAAATCGTTGGAGCCGATTCCGAGATTCCAATTATATATTTATATATTTATATATATATATATATATATATATATATATATACATGAATTGCTCGTATAAAGATATAAGATATAACAGTAGTGACTAGCTGTGATGTCCAGTGAACTTCATGTCACTTATAAACCTTCCCTGGACTTCCAGGAATATTTTAACCATTTAATCTAGTTATTGCATTTTTATATCGACACCGAAAATATCACTTAATGTAAGGGACAAAACACGACTTTTCAGGAGAGCGAAAAAACGACTTTTTTTTTACAAATTCGTCTGTAACTTTTTATCATTTAGTCCGGTCTTAAATGTGTTTATGGCAAAGTTTCTTAGAATTTTGTTAAAATAAATATTTTCGTAAATTTACGCGTTTAGAAAATAGCATATCCCTTACATTAAAAAAATTTGCTTATTTGTCCCTTACAGCACTGAATTTTTTTATGTCAACTATGCCATATTAAAGTAAGCATCAAGTTTAATATGAAACTGCGACACAAATATACTATAAAGGACATAAAAAACTATGCTTTGGAGGAAGTTTGATGTAATATATTAAAATCTAACACAATAAGCCCACCACGACTGGCTGGTCTACCACATAAGGGATAGGATTACCAGCAAAATTAGGGAACTTCGACAGACTGAAGCATTTCCCTTGGCACCGGGACTGTTCCCATCTACACCCAGATCCCCTTTAGACAAGGTGGAACTTTGCAAAACCACGTCTCTGCTCTTTTGTCCTACCAAAATCTGTATCCTGAGCCGAATAGAAGATGGATCTTCCTCCCTGTTCCGCTCTGCGGCCTCTTTCTGTGAACCTGACCTAGCGATCGCACACCACAAGTCTAAATGTTCGTTCTTGACCTGGCATTAAGCTTCTCATTTCACCTTATCAGGAGCTACTGTTCTCTTTTATCGCACCTGTCAGAGCTGCTTCGCCAGTGCCCAGTCATGACCTTCCCCTTCTATGACCTTCCTTTTTATGGTGTTACGCCAGCTATTTCTATTATCGGCCACTCGAAGAGCGTCGCAGACAGTCGACTCAAGTGCGGTACGGATTTGATCAGACCAACGCATGAGACAGCGGCTCCGCCGTCTTTTTCCCCTCAATCTTGCCAATTATCATGAGTTTTCCATACCATGGTTTCAAGGTTTCCTCCTTTTTTTCTGGTAATGTGTCTGAAATATTCTAAGATGCGTTATTAGACAGATGGTAGAGAGCCTTGTTTGTATGTTTAGTTGAGCCAGAATGGATGAGTTGGTTCTGAAAGCAGTTTATGGAATTTAGAGCATTTTCCTCCAGCACCCTCGACGGTGTCGATACGTCTGCGGTCTGCAGACTTCAGAGTCCATGTCTCGGATCCTTAAAGACAGATGAAGAATATGAGCACGTACACAAGTTTCCTCCTGGTTTTTAACGAAATCTTCCTGTCAAGCCAGGTTTTATGCTTTTTGAGACATGGCGCTCCTAGTCATCCCAATTCTTCTACGTATATTTGGTTAACAGGAGCCGTTGTTCGTAAAGATCAAAGACACATTTGCTAACCACTTCCACCACTACTGCGCCAGTCAAAGGCAGAGTGTTGCTTCTGTCTATGACCATGTTTTTGGTTTCATTCAATCTGTAAAGGCTTCTACAGATTGCGCGAACCCGGTCTGCAGACCGCGTCTCTCAGGGACGCGGTTCGTCCGTGAGAGATAAATTTGACAGTTTTGACGGTTCGTCATCCCGCTACACACTACACGTACCTCGTCCGTCAAACCGGAATGACATTTGTAAAATTGTTTTCGTATTTTAAGCTCTATGACATTGTATTAGAGTTCCAAGTGCCCAAAAGCTTCATTTTCGTAAAGTGTTACCAATTCTGAAAGAAATATTTTCCCCACACTGTATTTATAACTCCGGCCGCCGCGCTGGCCCGTGATACAAAAATCACAGGACAAAAATGTTTTTGTGAGAAGTAGAAAGGATTTTGATGCTGTCCATTACATATTATTATGAATTTTATTTTTGAGAATATATCGGTTGTAACATGTTAGTTACTTGTATCTAGAAGTGTTTTTTTGAAAATATCCTTAGTTTGCCGCATAAAAGCCATAACTCATAATGGCCCCTCTACAAGAGTGGCCAGCGCTGGGCGATCGAATGGCGCCTGCGATGGCCATGCAATGGTCGCAACGCCTCTACATGATGGCTGTGTTCAGTTGCGATCTAAACGTCATTCAAGATGGACGTGTAAGCATTAGCCATTGCGGCAATGCAAAACGTGCATTTTTAATAATTTATGACTTCACCAGATGACCCAGTGAACTTCGTATCACCTCCCTTCTAATATGAACCTTCTCTTGAATTCTAGGAATAATTATTTCGAGACTAAAATTAAAATAATGGTTTATGGTAGTGATGATGATGACAATGATGAATGTAATAAATAATATGCTATATTAATATGCTTTCCGCTCTTAAAACAACGCCGAAACTCCCAAATTTGGATCTTTAAAAATTCAGGAGTTCTGTATATTATAATGTAAAAGCTATAATAATTATTGTAAAGTTTCATTAAAATCCGTTCAGTAGTTTTTGAGTAAAAGAGTAATAAACATCCATACATCCATACAAACTTTCGCCTTTATCATAATATTATTATATTTTCATTCATTATGAGATCACGTATTCGTCATTTTGAATGAAATTCGTAAATTGTTAAACGAATTACGACGTCCTCACTCGACCGCGGTCAGGCACCGACTGTTGTATCGCCAACGTGTAGAGGCGTACCGCCATCGCTGGGCCATCATCCTTTGATGTGCGTCCGAAAAACCGACACCACCGCCATTCCACGGCCATCGTTGGCGCCACCGGCCATCCTACGCCACTACGTCCTCCCCACGCTGGCCCATCATGATGGGCCACTACGCTGGCCCATCGTGGGGAGCCGCAATAAGTGTAGGAGAGACGTGGGTCTTGCACCACAACTCGAAAACACTCGCGTTTATACTTCAGAAACTGTGTTTATTTACGTTTCCACATGAGTTCAATACTTAAAACTAAATAAAATAAAACGGGAGACAGAAGCCAGCCCGCCATTGCCCGCGCGCTCCCCGAACCATTCTCTCTCTCATGTTCGTCGTCCCTCTCTAGCAGGCGGACGACGAAAACTCACGATAGCGCCATGGCAATTTTACTCGTCTGCCTGAAGCAGTATAAGGCGGCAAATTTAAATTGCTCCCCCTCCAAGTCACTAGACCGCCCCGGTTGTGACTTGGGTCTACCCCTCGGCTTAGCGGTAATAGGTTGTTCGGTTTCTCCGACGTAGGGAGTGAGCTGGCTGGCATGATACTTGCCTTTCACCACGTTCTGATTATCCACGACCTCGTATGTGGTAGGCGATACGACGCGGCTAACCTTAAAGGGACCTATGCGACGCGGAGCGAACTTCTTCGTAACGCCTCTAGCTGCTTGGCTGAGAGCGTGATTAGTGATCCACACAAGGTCCTCCTCCTGAAAGGAAAGTCCTTCCCTTCTGCTCCGATCTGCAACTTCCTTTCGAAGATCTTGTTGATGCTCATGCCTCCAACGAACCTCCTGTAGGTTGTCTACAAAGGTTTTGAGATAAGGGGTAATCTGGGGTACAAAATTTTCCTGCTCAACAATAGCACGTATGTCGTTGAGCACATGAATAGGTGATCGAAGCTCACGAGCAAAATTCAAATATGCGGCTGTATGACCAGTGCCTTGATTAAAGGCCGTATTAAGCGCAAATCTCACCGCAGGAAGAGTCTTAGGCCAGTCTTGATGACTACTATTGACTAGAATCGCCAACATGGCTTTCATGTCGCGATTCTTACGCTCTGCGGGGTTTGCCTCTGGGTGATACACCGGAGTAAGGGCTTGGTCGATCCCTAAGGCCAACATGGTCTTCTGCATGACCGCGGAAACAAATTGAGTGCCGTTATCACTCACGACACGTCTGGGCAACCCGTAACGCAAGAAAAATTCCTCAATCAGGACCTTTGCGCATTTCTCAGAGGTAGCTTCGTCAAGGGCGAAAAGCTCTACCCACCTCGTGGCAGTGTCTTCTATCAAGAAAATCCATTTTTCACCTTGACTACCCTCTGGTAAGGGCCCGAATAAGTCCATGGCCAAAACTTCGAAACGCTGATGCATGGCCGGTGTCTGTAATAAGCCGGCTGGCTTTAAATTACTAGGCTTGAAAGCCTGACACAAATCACATGACTTGAGATATTGGGTGACGTACTGACGCATCTGGGGAAAATAATATCTCTCCTTGATTTTCTTCAGAGTACGTTCGACACCGAGGTGTCCAGCTGTAGGTGCGTCATGGAGCTCCTTCATCAGCTCATCTCTGAGGGATAGCGGAATCACCAACTGAGGCTCCTCAGTCTCGCTATCAGAATCGACACGGAAAAGAACACCCTGGGACACGTAGTACCCTCTATCGGTCCATCGTTTATAATCTTGATCATCTTCGAAGTCCTTCAAGATCTTCTGGGTCTCCGGATCTTCGAGCTGCGCAGCGCGGATCTCAGCGGGTCCACGGTGAGGTAAGTCGACTGAAATAGGACATAAATCACACGATTCTTCTATTTCAGGGTCAGCTGGAAGCGCAGGGCGACTCAACGAATCGGCGATGACATTACTTTTACCTGGAGTATACTCGAGGTCTAGGTTATAAGACTGCAACTTCAGTGCCCACCGAGCTAGGCGACCTTTAGGGGTCTTGAGCGACAATAACCACCGCAAGGGCTGGTGATCCGTACAGACCCTGACTTGAGCGCCTTCGACATATCCTCAAAATTTATCGACGGCCCATACAACAGCCAGCGCCTCTCTTTCGGTCGTATTATAATTGCGCTCCGCCGGCGATAATAACCTGCTTGCATATTCGATAGGTCTCTCATCGTACACGTCATTTCCTTGCAGCAAGACCGCCCCAAGCGCGTAAGCACTGGCGTCGGTTCGGAGGATGAACGGAGCATTGAAGTCCGGCTGGCGAAGAATGGGTGCAGAGGTAAGCCTTTCCTTAAGGGTCACAAAAGCTTGAGATTGAGCAGCACTCCAAATCCAACTCGCGTTCTTCTTAGTCAGCTCTGTTAGCGGCCGGGCTATTTCCGAGAAGTTAGGAATAAATTTCCTGAACCAAGCACACGTCTGTATAAAACTTTTCAGATGCTTCAAATTAGCTGGTGGCGCCATCTCCAAGACAGCTCGAACCTTCTCTGGGTCAGTCTGAATCCCATCTGCTGAAATGACGTGACCGAGGTAAGTCACTTTATCACGAGCAAACGCACACTTTTCGCGATTTGCTTTTAATCCGAATAATCGTAATCTATTAAAGACCTTCTGTAAGTCTTCCATGTGTGATTCTAGGTTCTCTGACACTACTAACAGATCGTCTAAGAAGGCCACCACACAAACATCCTTAAGCCCGGATCGAAAACGATCCATTAGGCGCTGAAACGTCGCTGGAGCGTTCTTCAACCCGAACGGCATCCGGCGGAACTGAAACGTCCCGAAAGGTGTTGTAAATGCAGTTTTGTGACGGTCTTCAGGCGCGACTTCGACTTGCCAATAGCCGGCCTTGAGGTCCATAGTAGACATCACACAGTTGGCTTTAGTTGAGGATAAGATGTCGTCGATCGCAGGCAACGGATATTTATCCGTCCGGGTCACCGCATTCAAGAGGCGATAATCGACGCAGAAACGTGTTTGCCCATTCTTCTTGGGGATCAACACGACCGGAAAAGCCCATTCCGATTCAGCTTCCTCAATGATCTCATCTTTCAACATCCTATCTATTTCAGCTCGCACAACCTCCTTCTTTGCAGGAGTCATACGGTACGGCGGAACTGCTACTGGGAGGCTATCACCCGTATCGATGCGATGTACTGCCATTGGAGTCGGCGCTCCCCCTGGCGAAAAGATATCTTCGTTACCTGCGAGCACTGATGAAAGAACTTCCCTTTCAGGAGCAGTCAATAACGTTCCCTCATTCTCGCGGAGCCCCACGGAAGAACAAACAAGAGAAGTGACTACATCCTCGAAAACTAAAGGAAAGTAAGTACGATCTTGATTTACCGTATTTAAAGTAAACCGATTTGACTTAAAGTCAAGTACCATACCAGCGTCGCGTATAAAATTCATACCCAGGAGAGAGTCTGTAGCACCAGGTAAGATCACAAAGACAGTAGGTATAACAACATTGTATACTTCTACATCGACAACAGCAGATTTAACATTTTTGTTACAAATAGAGCCGTCGGCTAATTTTATGTCAACATTAACATCCTTAAAATTAACACTATTTTTCACTAACAAATCTTTCATAGATTCACTCGCGATAGAGATTTTTGCGGCGGTATCAATAAGAAAATGTCCACTAACACCAAAAATCTTGATTTTTATTTTAGGTCGCGCACGCGCATCGATTGGCGCTGTGTCGACTGCAGAAACTGAGAGCGACTGAAGAGAAGTTGATGTTGTAGGCCGCTCATCCTTCTTACAGTTCGTACAGTTGGCTCGTATCACGCCAGGAGTGCCACACCCGAAACATACCACAGGTGACGGCCTTGCCTCTGTTCTCGATTCACCTGAAGCGTGGTTGTAGCTTATGACAAACATCCTTCTCGTGACCAAACTTCTTGCAGTATCCGCAACGGGGTCTGCCTTTGGGAGTATAGCTACCACTCGAAGTACTAGGTGCAGACGGTGAAATCGCATCAGGAACCGGCATGGCGGGATGCGGAACTACCACAGCTGAAGTAGATGAAGCAGAGGAAGCAGGGAAACGCACTTGTGTTCGCGTGCGACCTTCCTCTAGGAGATCTTCTATAGTACGAGCCTTTTCTAGTAGCTCGGCGAACGAAGAGAAACTGGCTCGAGACACTCTCTCACGCAGTCATCGATGGAGTAAGCCGTATATCATATCCAGCTGAACAGGGTTCTCAGGTAATGTGTTGGGTGGCAGCTGTGCGATCAAGGCTCTTGCCCTACACACGAAAATATCTGTCTTCTCATCGGTTTGCTCTTTACTAAAAAGTTCGCGATAAATCTTATGTGGCGAGAGGCGAGGACCAAATGTCTGCTGCAGGAGCTGAATGGCGTCAGGCCAAGTTGACACGGAATGTTTAACGCCTTGCCACCATGTGCCAGCCATCCCTGTCAATAACATAGGGAGACCACGAAGCGCTATGCTATCATCCATGGTGACACATTCTTTATAGACCTCTATGGCGTCTATGAAAGCGATGACGTCGGTGCCTTGAGCTCCGTCAAATCTTGTAGAACATCTCGCGAAGTTGCTCTGGCTCCCCATCACACTCGCAGTGGACGGCGGCGGGCCAGGTACACGCAGAGCAGCAATTAGTTGTTGTAGATGCTGATCCGTCATAGTAAAAGATGTGGAAGTCGCGCCCACAGGCGGCGACACAGTCGAGGTACTCGAGTGCGGCGTTAACATCTGTGTGTGTGCACCTTGCACCGTGGGGGACACAAGATGTTGAGTCACGGGTGGTGTCGCAACATCACCACGGGCAGCTTCGGCGTCAGCAGACGCCGCGGCAGAAAGCTGTCCAAGACTACTCGCGAGAGTACTTCTCGTTAACACCATCTTGACAAATTACTATACGGCAGTCTAATAAGAGGCTCTATGCGTTAAACTTCAAAGTCCACAATAATAAAGTTCACGTAAGAAATAAAACATAACACAATAGTGTTCATTACGCAAATAACTGTTCAGAACAAAAACTTAATAACACCAGTCACTAGTGTGTCCATACCCTTATAATATGAAATAAGTCCACATTTATTATTGTCCAAAACAACGGAATGGCACAAAATAAAAACAACAGTTCTACTTCCCTCTTGAGAAGCGACGAATAACTCCAACACTACTCGAAGTGCGCCCACCGACAGCCATAGGTAGGTGTCCAACACCTAGGCGTCACGTCGCGTCGACGGCCGGGCGGCGAGGCAGCAAGTAGGTACAAAGCGTCTCGGACACCACAACAAGGCGCCGACAACACTCGATGCAACGTACTTGAATACGTCGTAATAATAGTCACTACACTATAATCGAGTTAGTAATCTCACTTATGTACAAGTCATTGACCCTAAACTTGCTTTTAAAAGTTTTATGCAATCGAGAATGTTCCCGTAAATGTTCTAACACAATATAAAAACACAAAACTAGTCCTTGCCATCACAAAATCGTCTAGATTATAAACGGTTTCTTACACTAACGATTATCGAAAAGCACTTGTTTTCGAGTTCGTTTTTCGAGTCGAGTTCCAATAGTAACGACAAAATGTTTGAAAAATTGTTCATTGCAAAACATTTGCTAAATTGTAAATTATATTGGTTTCAATTCACGTAAACTATAAAGAATAGGCATCTATATTACAGTTAAAGTTCCTAAAAGTCTAGATTTTAACACAGACCCAATTAACTTAGTTCGAAACTCGATCTAAGTATAAACGAAAACTTGAGTGTTTTGTGGTGAAATTACAGTTCTAAATTACCGAACACAAGAAAAGAACCGAAAACAGAGTCTAAAGCACTACGCGGGCACACAAAGTTCTAGGATTTTGTGGCTAGAAGTGAGATTTCGGCAAGCCTAGGTACCTATAGTATGTACGCTTCACAACTAGGAGGAAAACAAAGTTCTTAGAACACTCCACGTAAAAAAAACTTGTAGACACAGTTCTTATCACGGTAACACAGTAAATAGTTCACTGGATTGCACTGTAAAAGTTTTTCCACTTTTGTTTCAAACGGAAACAGTTTGAAACAAAAGACCGGTTTGTCCTTGAGAGTCCGGCCCCACGTTGGGCGCCAAATTTGTAGGAGAGACGTGGGTCTTGCACCACAATTCGAAAACACTCGCGTTTATACTTCAGAAACTGTGTTTATTTACGTTTCCACATGAGTTCAATACTTAAAACTAAATAAAATAAAACGGGAGACAGAAGCCAGCCCGCCATTGCCCGCGCGCTCCCCGAACCATTCTCTCTCTCATGTTCGTCGTCCCTCTCTAGCAGGCGGACGACGAAAACTCACGATAGCGCCATGGCAATTTTACTCGTCTGCCTGAAGCAGTATAAGGCGGCAAATTTAAATTGCTCGGCGCTACATAAGGTTGAAACCATCTGGCAACACTGGTAAAGTGGTAACACTTTGACTTCCGGTAAAAACGAGGCAACTGGCAACAAAGAGGATGTAAACTGTATACTACGTAACAAGAGGTCGGACTTAGAAGAAAAAAAATAAACATCCGTTATTTTTTTAATTTGAAACTGAAGTTAAAATTTTAAGTGCAAAACCTTTCACTCTAAACATACCAAAAATTAAAAAAAAATAAAATAAAAAATAAATAAGCTCAAATAAATGTTTTATTTCAATAAAAATTATTGTACACAGCTAAATAAATAGGCTAATAAGGTAAATTAAACAATAAAACAGATTTAATCCACAAGCTTTTGTTGATTTCTATTACTCAATATTATAATATTACAGTACAGTTTTATGTATTTTATTTATAAATATAATAGAATAGCCGTCTATGCTACTCTACTAACTACTTGATTGGCTTACACAGTAAACTCTATATAGGGAGGGGATTAAAGCTGCGCGTCCACCAGGTCAGAATCGGGGCGTACGGTGCGGGCTGCGCGTCGTGTCGTCATATATATTTTGTTAGGCGCAGAATGACGTTCCAGTACTTCTAGTGCAGTTCACAGTAGTCAGTACCATACATACAAAGCAACAAATCCGTCCGCTGCATACCTACGCAGTATGCTCCGATCCCGATCCAGTAGACGCGCACCTTTATACATGTAACACACTTAAGTATCATTACTTTGTTTTGTTACACCCTGTATACGACAGCTGAAATCTATCGCGTGGGCTCAGGCCAGCTGCATACCACCTCACGTCTTGATCAGAGGATTTTTCATCGGTGGCCGTACCACTCATAATCCCATACCTTCCTTCTCCAGCTATTGCTTGCAGACTAAAATGTTGCAAACTAGTATAGGGACCTAAAAATCTGAAATTAATGAAACATTTTTCATTTACTACATTTCCATACAGTTTACATAAATTATTAAGTATACTTATCAACCTTATGTATTATTACAATAAAACAATATACACATTTTAACATTTTCCAAATTAACTGCATACTGATATACATTATAATATTTTCTATGAAATAATAATCTATCTTTTTCATATTAATATAGTTTATGTTGTAAATTATTGTACAAATATGCAAATAATACTGCGACATACTTTGTATTAGAACATGGTATGACATAGTTATGTTTTGCTTCAATTTATCAATTTACGGTTACATTTTCCATTTTACAATGGCTTACCTTTCGTTTTTCATTAATTAATCCACTTAATTTACAATTTTTGTATGAGTTGCTACAAAATAATTTTCACAAAATGTAAATCGAACTTTGTATTTTAAACTCCTTCTTCGTCTTTTTTCTCATGTAGTTTATATTCTCTATGGTCTTTTTTATCAGCCAATCACAGTCGACCTTGCACAGATTATCTGATTGGGTACAGTTGCTACGTTTAAATTTGGAACCCAAATTTTTTTTTGTTCGGGAATTTCGTCCACCTGACTGGCAAACGCAAGTGTAGCATCGCTGCTGAGTTTTTCGCGTTCATCGTTTGAATTTTGATAAAATACGTGTTTAGTTCGTGTACGTGATATCAATATGTAATCCTGTTCAAAGTGAAGAAATAATATTGTGTAACTGCAAACGATAGTGTTCATCGATGATAACGTAAGTTTTAATGTACCTATGTGATGCTGTACATAATCGCCATATTGAATTTACAGCCACGTCTAACCTAGGAATACTACTTTTATTTTGTTACAGTGCCCATACGATTTAGTGAATATTATGTTCTTGGCATGATAAAGGAGTTAAGACTAACCAACGGTGATCAAGATGGCGAAGGAAATTGCGGACGAGTATGCATCTAGTTTGTCAGACCTGACGGTCAACAGTAAACCCCTGATTAATATGCTTACGATCCTGGCTGAAGAAAACATCGAACACGCTGGGGTCATCGTGGAAACCGTGGAGAAGCATCTGGAGAAGGTGAATTTTATTTTTAAATTTCGGAAACGCCACGCAATCACGTGATACAAAGAGAAATTGTTGCTTTTGGTGACGCAATAAGTACAATAATTCGTTGAAAATGTCTTGAAAGAATCGTTTAAGGTTCTGTGTAATTACCAGAAAATTAAAAGAAAACAGGTATTTCCCTATTCTATTAGTCTCAGTGACTGTTATTTTACTTTGAAGTTCATGCTTAGAACTGAATAAATAATGCAAAATCACTTATATATAATGTTTATAGAAGTTAAATAACACTTAATCGATACATACTACATAATTTCATTTTACATTAAAAAATAAACATTTTATGCACCTGGGAGATGCCTGTTTAGAGCCAGCTTGAGACGAGGAAATTGTCACTATTTATTTTATTGTAAAACTAGAAACCAGACTGATATTCTTTCAGTTGTAATATCAACATCATGTTATACAATAAAGGTTTTAACAAACTGTGTTTTCTTATTTTTCAAGTATCAGTTTTTATTAAAGGGGTGTGAAAGAAAACTTTGTATTATTTTCCATAACCGCACTATACATGTCAAAAAGATCATTTTTAGACAATGATCATTAGTGGTATGCCTCAATAGATTAGAATAATTTTCCTCCATACAGGTCTCTCCAGATATCAAGCTGCCAGTTCTTTACTTAGTTGACTCTATAATCAAGAATGTCGGCGGGGCATACACACAAAAGTTTGCTCAAAGTATTGTCAACATGTTCACTAAGACCTTTAAACAGGTAAATACTATCTTAATTTTTTTGATATAGAGTTTAACACAATTTATCTTATTTTTATACTTGATACAGATTTTGTATTGAGTTTGGAATATTGTAAATCAATGATTTGTTTACAGGTGGATGAGAAAGTAAGATCTCAAATGTTCAAGCTGCGTGAAACATGGCATGAAGTGTTGCCGTCCACCAAGTTGTACCAACTGGATGTGAAAGTGAACCTGATAGATCCAGCGTGGCCGATTCAAGCTCAACCTCAGCAGTCTAACATCCATGTAAATCCAAATTTTCTGAAAAAGGTGTTTTTTTTTTAGTTTTTTTGTGTTAATTTAAGGCTTTTCTTGTCTCTTCACAACATTTTCATCATGCTACATGTTTAAAATTCTTTATTCATGCAGCTATGCATAAGTTTTAAAAAACTTATACTTTAATTTACTTCATTTACCTTGCTATGTAGGCAACTGCAACATAACTCATTTCAGCTACAATTTTTTACTAACTTGACTTTTAAATATTGACTTCATCTAATGGGATTAGTAATGTCTTTTTAAATACCAGACTTTTATGTTTCATTGTTCCACAAATGACAAATTTGTTTATTCAGCAGCAGCCCGCACCGGCAACAAGTACTACTACATTAACGCCAGAAGAAGAACATATGCGAAGTATTGTTGCAAAGAAGGAACAAGAATTGCTGATGCTGCAGAGAAAGAAGGTGGAGATGGAGCTTGAGCAGACAAGAAGACAACTAAAGATAGTTGAGAAAACGGGTTTGGTGAGTATTTATGGTTTTAAGTTTATTACTGTTACTAGATGACGTCTGCAATTCCAATGTGCCGAAATTCGTTTAACGCGCGGGAACCGTGCATTTATCCGGGATAAAAAGTATTCTATGTCCTTTCCTGGGACTCAAAGTATACCAAATTTCAGCAAAATCTATTCAGTGGTTTGGGTGTGAAGACGTAATAAACAGACAGACAGACACACTTTTGCATTTATAATATTACTGTGGAAGTATGGATTTATGTCCTGATATTTAATTTTTGTGTGTTGCTAATTGCTATTATCAGATTTAAATGCTGTTAAAATCCTTTAATTGCCAATTCTTGGAAATCTTTTGTTACCACGGCCCACTTGGGCCTTACGGGGCTTGATGGGTTGATAATTAATGGGGTTGGGATGATAATTAATTGGTATGTTGTCACTTGATATTCACAATTGCTGTGTCGGTTTGTGAAGTATTATCAGATAAATTATTGTAGGTCTACGGGCCCACTAAGAAGGATTTTTATACTGATGACTCATATAGAGTAATTAAATGTCATCAATTATGTTGGGTTATTATTAAACAAATTGTTTTTTTTTTTAAATAGTTTTTTTTAATAAACTATTTCTTCTTTCAGATTCCCAATGCTCCCACTGCTCCTATGATCCCTGGTGTTGTCGCTGCGCCGGTCGCGATGGTCAGCCCTGTACCTGCGCTCAACACGGTTGTACCGGTGCCAGACAACATGCATATACCTGCTAAACAACGTCTTGGACCGGTAAGTCAATTATGTAAAACTTTATTTGCACTAATTTTCATAATAATTTATTGAAACATGGATATATTATATATTATGTATACATATACACATACATATACATGGGGATTCTACGAGAAACTTTAAACCTTGAATTTGTTTTTATGCTATAAATTATTATATTTTGTTACAAAATACTCCGAATATCAAGGTAACATAACAAATATTAGCATATTTTAATTTTTTAAATTTTTTATTCACTTGCAAACATAGACTCAGATCGAACTTTACGTAAATATGCCAAAAAAATGTTTTAATTTTACTATTAACTATTCAAAGTATAAATACGAATGAGTATTTTGTCAACATTGCAAGTGCCTACCTATTGCCATTATTGATATTGAACAAAAAATAGCAAAAAAAAATATGTTTGTTGTATGGGAGCCCCCCTTAAATATTTAATTTATTTTGTTTCTAGTACTTGTTGTTATAGCGGCAATAGATATACACAATCTGTGAAAATTTCAGAAATCTAGCGGTTCTTGAGATACAGCCTGAAGACAGACAGACGGGCAGACTTACAGAACAGACAGACGGACAGACAGACATTGAAGTCTTAGTAATAGGGTCCCGTTTTTACCATTTGGGTACAAAACCCTAATAAAGCTTATAAGCTGCTTATTTTGCCTAATAAGTTGCACACATCCCACCCGTGACAGTGTTAATAGTCCCACCCTTCACTGGTGGGACTATTGTGGGATTTTATTTTTGTAAAAATATGTTTTAATAATAGGGCAATGTTTTTTATTGAAATGTTACATTCAGTTTATTGTTTCAAACAAGTATTGTAGTTTGCATTAAAAAGTTTTACGTTTAACTTAATTTTACACGGTGTTATCCCCGCGTTCAATATAACTATGAAAGTATATAAAATATTTTGTTATTCCATTTATATATAAACCAATTTGATTGATACAATTCGCATAGATTAGTCACACATAAGTACTGAAATTAAGTTACAAGTGTCCCACCCGAGCCGGTAGAATCCCCCATATTATGTTTCAATAAATTTATAGTCTATTAAGATGTTACAATTTTAGGACCGAATATTGCATTTATTAGAGGACGCAATTTTATTTTTGGGATATGTTAGGGGGGTCAATAGAAGCTTAACCTCAAGTTTGTGGGGTCGCCGCCCTTGTCCCCCGGCCGCCATCTAGAAAAAAAGGGTGACAACACTATTTTCGCGATAACTCGGAAACTATACGTCTTACAAAAAATTTGTCAGAACATAATTTGTTGCAAATTACTTTTCCTACACATATGTTTCTATAAGTTTTTACCCTAAATTAAAAAGTTATAAGCAAAAAAGTGTTTTTTTTTAGTTTTCTTTTGCTTTTTAACATTGTTTAGTACATTTTACAAAAAAAAAAAATAACTCAGACCAATCTCCCCCTCAGACAAAGATCCCCCGATCCCCTCCGATCATACGAAATAATTTTCTGCAGATACAAAGGAAACTGAAAGCATGTGTGGCTGCACAAAAGTAGGCCGGAAATGCTTTACAGTATAGTGATAGATGTAGACTAGTATAGTAGGCATACTATAATATAGTATGCATAAATACAGGTTGTTCGGGTGAACACTGTTATCCTTTAGGCATACCGTAGACTGTGGCTGCAGAAAAGCAGCCTGAAATGCTCTACAGAATAGTAGGAATACTGTAGAGTGTAGAGCATTTTAGGCCTACTTTTCTGCAGCCACACATGCTTCCACAGTTTCCTTTGTATCTGCAGAAAATTAATTTCATGAGATTGGGGGGGATCGGGATTCGGGGGATCTCTTTCTGAAAAGATCATCTACATGGTCTGAGGTATTTTTTTTTGTAAAATTAATACATTTAACAAAGTTAAAAAGTACTTAATAAGAAAACTTTTCAAAAAGACGTATAGTTTCCGAGTTATTGCGAAAATGGTGTTGTCACCCTTTTTTTCAAGATGGCGGCCGGGGGGACAAGGGTGGCGACCCCACAAACTTGAGGTTACCCCCAACAAATTCCAAAAATAAAATTGCGTCTAATAAATGCAAAGCTCATGTAACATTTTCAATGGACTAGTAGTTTATTTTATTCAGACACTGAATTACTGTTAAGGGTGCCTTCCACAGACATAGATCAAGATAGATACCGCATGTCGCTCCATTTGTATGAAAACAAGCGTGTCACTTTTTTCCTGCCACTGTGACGTACCGATGATAAGAAACGTCTCCATTATCAAGGCCAACGTTTCTATTTGAATTTCTACAGTTCAATATGGCACTTTTAGTCATTTAGGCATTTTTAAAATTCCGATTGATGTCCGATTCCGATAGCAGACTAAAGAACAGACTTTCGAAAGACGAGCAATGCTCGTCGTTTGGGAACGCGATATGGCACGCGAAGTACAGGTCAGTTAACCTTTGACTGGTGACATGTATTTTGCGTAACGTAACTGGTGACGAGCGGTCTGAGAGGCCGCTACCGTTTTAGGGTCTATTGCATAGAAATTAAGTATATTGGCTTACAGCTATGTTCATGAATAGTTTGATAACTTAGTGCAGGACAAAATAAAAGCATTTTGTACATTGTGAATCAATTCATTAAAAGGAACTTTGATGTTACAATGAGAACAGTCTTTACAATCATTAAAATTAGAAGCGGGATGAATAATGTGTTTTTATAAAATTATAATTAACATAAATCAAACAGTAACACTTTTTCCATAAAATTAACACAATAATCAACTGAAAAAAAATAAAACCTTTAATCACAGCTATCATTTCACAAAACTGACAATGGTCAAACTTTACTAATTCTGAAGGCTGATTCTCCTGCCATGGCTCCTGATTTGTTGATCGATGTAACCTTGGTCGTTCTCTTCGGTTCCTGAATCATGATCACTTTGCTCTGGGATGTAATTTTCGGCAATATTTTCGGCTTCTGGTTCAGTGGAATCCTTGTGCCTACCATTCTCCTATTCTATGAATTTCAGGTAATGAAAGCTGTTTTCTACGGTTTAACAACTCATTTCTGACTCCCAATTCCTTTCGCTTCTTGTTCGGATGACCAAAATTATCCATCGTAAATAATAGATGTAAAAAGTGAAAAAAAATAAGCGATGTAACGTAAAAAAGTTACGCTACTGGTGACGTAAGGTCTCACAGGCCGCTATCGAACTTTGCGTTCATATAACTTATCGATTTGGGTTAGTCCGATGCAACTGTCTCCTTCTACGGCGCGGGGGCAACCAAACTCGAAGCTACACAGACGTTCAAACCTGGAGGGTGCGGGGAAGTGGTTGAAAAGACGTTTCACTGACGCCATTCGGCCTGTGAGACCTCTTGTCACCAGTTAAAGGCTAACTAGAGCTGGCACGATCAACACATTTAAACATTGCGCTTGTGTAGTGTCTGTGAATAAGCGCATGGCGTGACGTCGTACTGCATACGCATAATAAAAATTCTGCCCGTCTCTCTCACGCGCGGTCTATCTTATGAGCGTGAAGGGGACAGATATTGTTTTTCTTATGCTACTGTTTATAAATACAGCGTGATGTTATAAGTCGGTAACGTGTGATCGGCGAGCGGCCAGCGTTCGGAACCATACGATAATTTTGTGCGAAGTACGATGTACGATAGCATATTATTATCGTACGCAGATTATACGATAATTTTTATCATGATACAAACATATATTTTTAAACATACTGTATAGTGAAATTGCATAAATGACAGCACTGTGAACGTGCCAGCTTTAGTTAAGGGGCCGGGTTACCCTCGAAATTCTCATACAAACGTAATACCAAAATCATTTTGTCATACGAAAATATTTAACATGTTTGAGTTATTTTTCAGCTTAAAATAGTAATTACCTAGGTTCCTGAACAAAAATTAACTTCAAAATATTTACACACTAAAAAATATAAGCGATTACATTTCATAAATTTTTACGCCATTGTCGACATACTTTTCGCACACTTGTTTTATATTAAAAACTCATCGAATCGTAATGTATTTTTCCTGGGAACACAGCTTATATTGTGTAGTTACAGAATGTCTTCAAAAGAATGGCAATATAATAAATTTTCATTCATCATTTTTGGTATTCGTAAACGCAACGAAATTTCTCTATAATTTCCAACATGGTATCGTGCCGATCCGCTCACACGACAGAGCGCGGCAACGGGCCGAGAGGCGCGGGAGGCGCGGGAGGCGCCGGCCGGGCGGCGGAGTGGCGGTACACGTGACAATAATTCATTCAAGGCATTCATTATTCAAGTACAATATTCCCTCAAGCTCCAAGCGCGCGCGATAACAGTAGATTTCCAAGAATCCGCGATCGAGAGAATGTTATTGTTGTTGAATGTTGATTTTGATAGTTTTTTGTGATACTTGAAGACAATTGCTTGAACAAAATAAAATTATTTTGATTTGTGGTGCTTAAACTTTTGATAATAATTAATAATGGATACCGAAAGCTGGGATGTATGATGTATCACACAGTAGTTTAAAATAAATAACAATTATGAATATCATAAATCATAATATTATTATTTTCTTATATATACTGTATTTTGTAAATAACGTTTAGGAATATTAGCGATAGTCATAATATTATAATATGATTATACAATATACATTGATATTATGTATAATTAATTTCGTTAGTCTCGCTAAAACTCGAGAACTCCTGAACAGACTTGCTAATTTCTGTCTTGAAATAAAATAAAATATAAAAGTGAACTTGTATTCTAAGTTTGTATACCTATGTTTGTATATTTTATTTTAGTTTGTATTTTTAGTAATTATTTCCTGATGTCAGTTTTATTCAATTAAATAATATAAATACTTTAATAATTAAATAATATTATTATAAAGCGGAAGAGTTTGTTTGTTTGTTTGAACGCGCTAATCTCAGGAACTACTGGTCCGATTTGAAAAATTATTTCAGTGTTAGTCCGTTTATCGAGAAAGGCTACAGGCTATATTTTATCACGCTACGATTAATAGAAGCGAAGAAATAGATATTCCATACTAGCTGTTGCCCGCGACTTCGTCCGCGTTAGCATAGTAGTTCACATCCCAAGTAGGTATTAATATTTATTGTACAAAAATATTCAATGTACAGAATTGACTTTCCTATGACTTTATTATAATATAGCTGTTGCCCGCGACTTCGTTCGCATTATCATAGTAGATCACATCCCAAGTATTATTTTTTGTACAAAAATATTCAATGTACAGAATTGACTTTCCTACGATTTTATTATTCGGCTTCGCTTGCGTAATTTAGGAATTTCACGCAAACGTACATTTTTCCGCAAAAAATAGCCTATGTCCCTTCAAGTGGTCTATTCTTTAGGTTTGCCAAATAACATAAAAATTGCTCCAGTAGATCTTAAGATAATAAGCAATTTCATATAACTTCCCCCGTTTTTCCACATTTTTCTCTATTTCTTCACTCCAATTAATTTTAGCGTTATAAAATATAGCCTATAGCCTTCCTCGATAAATGGGCTATCTAACACTGAACAGCAACAGCTAGTAATTAATAATACTCTTTTGATTTTTAGGCTTCCGTAGCCAAATGGCAAAAAACAGAACCCTAATAGATTCGTCATGTCTGTGTGTCTGTCTGTCCGTATGTCACAGCCACTTTTCTCCGAAACTATAAAAAAAACCTTATAATTTCATAAAAATAAACCTTATTGTTGCTGCGGATTGCGGAACCATTTATGGTCGAGTCCAACTCGCACTTGACCGATTTTATTATTTTGAATGATAACAATGTGAGGAATATTTAGAGTAGCCTTTTTTCTGTTTTTGAAACTTTATTGTTACGTACTGTCTTTTAATAATTTTTAAATAAAAGCGTCGACCTCTGTGGCGCAGTGGTTGAGCGCATGGTAGCTCAAGCCGGGGGTCGCTGGTTCGAAATTCGAATCCCACCGACGGAACAAAACGTTTTTCGTCAACGTTTTTCGGAACAAAACGTCAAAACGACTCATGGATGTGTATTAAATATGTGTATAATAATATTGTAAAAACTAGATGACGCCCGCAACTCTGTTGCGCCAAAACTAGTTTATCGCGCGGAAACCGTGCATTTTTTCGGGATAAAAAGTATTATATGTCAAAGGACAAAGACTCGGGACCGCCTCAAAGTATCTCCATGCCAAATTTCAGCAAAATCGGTTCAGCGGTTTGGGCGTGAAGAGGTAATAAGCTAATAACAGACAGACAAACAGACACACTTTTTTATTATTTTTTTACAATTAGTATGGAAGTATGGATCTTAAATAAGTTGAGTATAATAAAAAGGAAATCTATATCTAAATAATATAGGTACTTATTATAAAACAAAGTCCCTTTTTCCCTCATGTCCCTTTGTTCCCTTTAATCTTTAAAACTACGCAACGGATTTTGATGATTCTTTCAGTGTTAGATAGCCCATTTATCGAGGAAGGCTATAGAGTATAGGCTATATTTTATCACGCTAAGACTAATAGGAGCGAAGAAATAGAGGAAAATGTGGAAAAAAACGGGGGAAATTATTTGAAAGGGCTAACTTGAACGCGCTAATCTCAGGAACACTGGTCTGATTTGAAAAATTCTTTCAGTGTTAGATAGCCTATTTATTGAGGAAGGCTATAGAGTATAGGCTATATTTTATCACGCTAAGACTAATAGGAGTATGTGGATAAAACGTTGGAAATTATTTGAAACGGGGGAAAATTATCTCGCGAATTACTGAGCAATTTTTATATTATTTGGCACAGATAAGAAGTAGATCATAGGCTAAGAAGTAGATCATAGGATAGATCATTGATTTTAATCATTTTTTCAGTGGCTATATATTTTATACCCGTGCGACGCCGGGGCGGGTCGCTAGTATAAATTATAATATATTCGGTATTATATGTCTGGTACTTGTAAGTTGTAACACAAGTCCTTAGTGTACTTAGCACGGGGCCAGGCTGACGTGGTGTGATTTGTGAAGAGTCCAATGTAGATATTATAGTAAGTATATTATTTTAATATATTATGTAGAATCTGTATTCTGTTCAGTTCAGTGACAAGATCGACGACACTACGCCCGCGCCCGTATTCCTACTATTCCAATATATAAAACAACCACAAAAACAATATTGTTAATGATTCATGAAACAGTAAAATATAATACTTCGCAAATCGCAACAAACGCACGGCTTGAATAACTTGATCAGAGTAAAATAATGAATGACGACGCACGCACACATATAATACGCTGCCGTGGAGGGCGTCTGAGGCGCGCGGGGTACGGGGTACCTCGCAATAGCGAGACAGCAACATATAAAACTTGTACTGGCGCGGTATCGAATTTCATTTGATCGAACGCGTAACCCGAGCCCTTAACTGATCTATACATACACATGCGGTATCTATCTTGATCTATGTCTGTGGTGCCTTCACATTAAGTCGCCAGTAGTATAATTCAAATTTGTATGTCTCACAGACATGTATGCCTAACACTACAGTTATGATACGCCATTTTGTTGTGCCACTGCGCCACCTGAATTTTCCGGAATTAGTTTGTATCCTAAAGAACTTGACCTGATTAAACCGACTTATTGAGCATAAATGCAATTATTGATCAAGGATCAGCAAATGCGTTGGCTATCGCGTATGAAAGTTGTTGAATCTGAGTCGATTAATGTTTGCTAATCGCGTATAATTGTCGCGTACAATTCTACAAAGATGTGTATTTGTTGCAGCCGGTAAACAAAGTGGCGGGGGCCGGTCGCATCGCACCCGTGAGCGGAGCACTAGCGGCCGCTCGCAGGGACCCGCGCCTTGCCCGCCGCGCCCCTCCCCCGCGCCCCGCCCCGCCCGTCGCCGCGCCGCCCGTCTCGATAGCGGTGCCGCAAATGCCACCCGTCGTACCGCCCATCGCGCCCAACGTTTTCGATATCAAGCCGCTCGAGCGCGGCGTTACTAAACGTAAAAATGTTATCACCATTGATGTTCGCCCGGAAGCCCGGGACCCGCGTCAAGCGCGAGACCGCTCGCGAATTCGAAAAAGAGCGGAGGAGAGGAGAGCGGAGAAGGAGCGGAAGGAGAAGGAGCTTAAAGCGGACAAACCCGAGAAAGTAGACAAAAGCGACAAAAGTGAACAAGATAAAAAAGCGGTGGACGCTTACATCGACCGGCTCCAAATTGCCGACTCTAAAAAGATAAACAAGTTGCCCCCGATACCGAAAAAAATTCGGGAAGAGAAAGAGGATCCTCCGACTAAAAAGAAAAAGGAGGATAATGAAAGGAAAAAGAAAAGGGAGAAGGACAGCTCCAGTTCGTCCCCCGAGAAGCGGTCGAAAACCAAAGAAAAGAAAGTCAAACTGAAGGAGAGTGTAGAAGTTGAAGAAAAACCTGCCGAACCAGAAGTTGTGGCTTTCAAGGAGCTTAAGAATTACCACAAGGAGCGGTACATGCGGCGCAACAAGGAGAAATCTGAGAGCCCAGAAACCGTCCCAAAAGAAGATACTAAGACTACTGATGAAAGTAAAAGTAAGACACATTTTAGAATACGAGGGTAATTTATGATAAACATTCCAGTCTGTGATATCCTGTGATATCTACTGTCTAGTCAAGATGTGATAAATACTAGAATTAAGATCAGCAAAAGAAAATAAATTATTTTTTAACTCTTGGAGTATTCATATTGCCACATATGGGATTTGCACCCTTTTTTGAATCATATAATTCTTGTTGCACGTAATGTTACGGTTTTACATCGTTCAAAACTTAATAGTGACCAATGAGCTGGCAATTCAATCATAGTTAATAAAAACCAACAAAAAATTATTTAATATTACCCATAGAAGTAAGTATTGCCCTTGCCATTTTTAGTTCACAAGAGGCGTTTAACTTTTCTGGTAAACTATGTAGTGGTTGCTTTTTGGTTAATACACGAATTTTAAATTTAACTTAGAATCTACAATTATTGATTTTGAAAGTTTTTTTTTAAATCTTTATTTAAATTTTAAAGGTAGTTCGGAAAAAAAGTATTTTACTTCGGCTTTTTTTCTAATAATGAGAATGAGCTACAACTACAAATTTGTAGTTGGTAAAGAAAGTGAAATTGTGCATGATACTGTGCATCTATAACGTGGACACAACTACAAACAGAAGAATCGCAATGTGGAACTGCTCAAGAATCCTAGGCTTGGCTCCTGCTGCATTGAAAATAGCTGCTTCCCTGTTAGCATTAGTAATTTTATGTTCTACAATATGTTTGTCCTATTGTAGTAAAATGATCACTCAGTCTTTTAGGGATACACGAAAATATTATGTATGGAAACTCAATATCAGTAACAATATTTAACTCTTTTAAGAGCATAACATCATACATTATTGAGTGTTCCTTTTGAGTTGCGATACTAGCTGACCCTGGACGCACACCGAGATGGCTCGAGACAATTCGCGGCTCGAAACTCGTAAGTTCTTCCGGTTTCCTAAAATGAGCGTAACAAAGTTAACGCCCACAGTAATTTCCTTATCACAATTTCTGGCAACGTAGCTTTTATTTAATCGCGCAAAAAAGATCATCAGTAATGAAATTTTATTCTGGTATGGTTTGGATAGAATACCATATGTGCAAAATTAGTTAATAGTAGTATTAAGACTTGGTTTGGTAAGAAAATACCATGGTCGACTTGATAGTTTTGCATTTGACTTTAGTGGCTTATTTTCCTATAATAGCATGATATCTGCGAAATCTGTCTTAAAATCGGCGTTTTATGTATGCAGCTTACAAGTTAATCTTTCAATCAATATTTTCCTAGAATTAAATTGAACATTCCTTGTTTTGGCAGTCTGGAACTTATTACCTATTCCCCTGATTAAGATGGGGTTATCTGGGGTGAGGATATTCTTACCGATCAAGTGGATTATCAACACTAGTTGGGTTAAAAAAATTGTTCTTGTCCTATATTACTACTGCAAGCGAATAATTGTTAATGAATTTCGTTTGCTGGCATGATTCAAAACAGTCATGAATATTTTATGCTTTCCATGATATTCGAGATAAAAATATATTGAATGAAAACAACGAAAGGAATGAAAATTTAATAGAGGCCTAATGATACTTGACTATGATTCACGGGAGTGTTTACTATCTTGTTATTAATAATTGTTATCTCAGTCTAAACTCAAACTGGTACACGGTTTGCGTATAAATTGAGATGGCAATGTCTCCGTGCGCGATTGGGAGAGACAAGTTGCGTTAGGCCACCCAGATTTCTCCTTGTTTGCTGATCAGACTTTATCACCTACCTCTGAGTCTTACAAAAAAATGTTAATGTAATTGACTATGAATGTATGTTTGTATGTTCTGAAAACTCTAGAATCTACATTCTACAACTTACATCATAATCATACTGAGGTTTAGGGAAAGTGATAAGATAAATCCACAGGACTTGTGTGGTGTTGCTCTAGAAAACCAATGCTATTTTAGTACTATGATGTCAGCTCACTGGGTCATCTCTCAGGAGGATCTAAAAAATATTTATTACTGTTGAAATAACTAAGAAACATTTCAATTAATTTTAATAAATAAGGCTTAGGGCCAATTTCATCACTTCCTGGTAAGTGCCAGATAGGCTATTCATAACTTATCTGACAGATATTCCATACTTCATCTGTCAGATAAGTTGTAAATAGCCTATCCGGCACTTAGGCAGTGGTGAAACAGGCCCTTAAGAAAACAAGAATGGTCGGGTGGACTCGATAGTTATCGACAAAGAAGTGCTACTTCCACACAATTTGATGTGAGAAAGACTGCCCGTTGTTTCTAAACAAGATGTAAATGTTTTAAAGGAAGGATGAGTACTCCAAATCCCTGGAGCAGGTAACAGTCTGTGGACCGCTTAGCTCACAAAAGATACATTTGCTTTCATCGATGCAATTAATAGAATAATATTTTCAGATATAGGTGAACTAGTAGCTGAAAGTAAAGACGTCGACTTGCGCGTCTTACCTCCTCCCATGGCCGAAGTCGCGGCTCCTATCGCCCAGAAGAGACCGTCTACGGAAACCGCCGAGGGAAAAGTTAAAAAACATAAAGTCGATAAGTTCGATATGTAAGTTTTAGAAATGTTTTACCAGTCTTAACGTTAACAGTCGAATAAGTATAAAATACGCTTCCTCCTATTTTAGACTTTTTGGAAACGAGGATGTTGATCTCCGCCAGTTGCCTCAAGTTGAGGAGACTCCGCCGCCGCCCTCCATCACAAACGACGCGTCTGATAATGAAAAAGATTCCGATCCTGACTTTAAAATGGCCTCGCCCGTTCGATCGCCAAAGAAAGATTGGAACGAAGTAAAAGAAAAAGAAGAAAAGACTAATTCAAAGAAGACACCCTCGAAACTAGACCTCGTGCGAGCCAAATTAGCCGAAGCCACGAAAGGAAAGGAACGTATCGGGCGTCCATTGCACTTTAGCAAATCTCCAAGTACGTATTTGCTGCTTCTTTATTACTTAAAAATAATTGCTCGTTTTACTTAGACTCATTGTAACTTGAATATTGGTAATTTTTTTTAGGCATTGAAAGGGACCGTCGACGTACCATAAGTTCCGAGGATATAGACCTAAGAAGCGATAAGGTGGAAGATTTCGACGCGCAAGACCATAAAAAGACGATATCGATTATTATGAACCAAGCGAAGGAACAATATAATGATGGACAAATGGATAAAAATCAGTACAACACTCTGATGTATCAGGTGCTTCAACTAAGCGAAAAACTAAAGTTGAAAGAAGCTAAGCAAAGAGAATCACTAGAGGTATCCAAGAGAAAGCTCAATGCTCATATCGAGAATAGCAAAGTTCCCTCCCCGAAATTGTCACCTAGCGACAGAAATAATTTCGGAGATATAGACGAAAGAGTTCTCAAGCCAAACCTAGTAGAGCCTAGCGAAAATAATTTCAATTCGCACCAGGACTCCGACATGAGAATTAAAAATCACGGCGAAATGATGGAACCTTTACAGCCAGGTTTTCTTCCCGTGCCTCCGATGATGCCGGTCCCTCCGTTCATGCAGGGCCCCTATCCGATGTGGAGAGGCCAACCCGGATTGAGGATGGAGGAATTCGGTCCCCGAAGATTTAGGGGTCCGAACCCGATGGGTCCATTCTATAGAGGTAAATTCGACAAAAGAATGCCGAGACTTCCTTTCGATCCCAGAATGCCTATGCCTCTTCCTACTCCCAAACTAGGAATGTGCCAGGGCGAATCTCCCTTGCGACCGTACGAGAGATCGATTACCCCGCCGCCGCTCGGCGCTCCGTGCTATGGGGTTCCACCGACGGACTTCAAAATTCTAGAATACATCGATCAGGACCCGGTCAAGACTATTCAAATAGACGGCATACCGAGGGAAATAAGGTTTTACGGCGAGACTGCAGTTATAATGCTCGACTGGGATGACCCCAGGGAGATCAAATTTTTGCCGGGCTGCCGGCGGGTGACGTTCGACAACAAAGATTCGGTCGTCCTAAATTTTAACGAAGGTTACAAACAGGTGGAGATCGACGATCAAGTATTCGACATAAGATTCGGTGCTCCGACGCGCGAAATGTATATTAATGGGAGATGGTACGAGTGCTACTTCGGGGGGCAGCCGGTGGGTGTGATCATCGACGGGAAACCTCGTCTGGTACACTTGGAGGGTCCCCTGCCCCAGGTGGATATCGGCAAGATCAAGCGAACGGATCTCGTGGCCGGAAAGATCAATTTAATTATAGACGCTACGCAGATCTGCCCCGTCTATTTGGACGCTAAAGTTCAAAAGTTTCAAGTCGACGGACAGTTCTACACGATTCGTTTCGTCGACTGCTTGAGGACCGTTCTGATAAACGAACAACCTTTCAAGGTGGAGTTCGGTGACTTGCCTAAGCCTATATTTATAGGTTCGGGAAAACACTTCGTAAGATTTTCAGCGCTGCCGAAGAATATTAAACCAGGTCAGATTCAGATCGCTAACATGGAGGGCACCGCTCTGTCTGCTTCGGCCGCCATGGCTAAACCGGTTGTTGATGCAGCTGAAGTGGTTGTGCCTATGGAAGTGAATGAAGACATCCAACGACCTCAAAAATCTCCAAGTCCTGAAGGTGTTAGTCAAGGTAAATATCTTAATTTTTGTAAAATTAGGTGTATTGTTACATTTGATAATTTTCATTAGTAATAATTGTTGTTCTAAATATTGTCTTTTTCTTTAGGTTTGAATATGCTAGCAAGTTTGATGCCAACGAGCATGGCTCCAGCGTCCAGCTCCGAATATAGTTCAGCGGAACCAATTATAACGAAATCTGATAAAATTCCTGGCCTGGAGACTCCATCTGAGGAAAAACCTGCGAACTCTATTCCATTGCTCGGAAATATAAACGTCAATGATTTGTTTGCAAAGCTGGTAGCCACCGGTATTGTGCCTATGGCGAAGGACCCTAAGTCCGAACCAACAGTAGAACTGAAGAGGGAGGATCCTAAGGCAAAGCTAAAAGAAGATAAGAGTGTCATACAAAAAGTAGATTTGCTGAAACCGGAAACTTTGAGAGTGTAAGTATTGAGATATCCATACTTACTAATATTTTAAATGCGAAAGTGTGTGCTACCTCTTCACGCTCAAACAGCTAAACCAATTTTGCTGAAATTTGGTATGGAGATACTATAGATAGAGAGTCCCAGGAATGGCCATAGGATACATTTTATCCCGGAAAAATGTATGGCTCCCGCGCGATAAACGAATTTTGGCGCAACAGAGTTGGGGGCGACATCTAGTTTTTAGGGTTCCGTAATCAACAAGGAACCCTTATAGTTTCGGTCTGTCCGTCTGTCTGTCCGCGGTTTTGATCAGAGACTATAGGTCCTACAAAGCTGTAATTTGGCCGGAATGCACATAATAATAATGCCGACAAAATGTAACAAACTGTAAAATGTGACAAAACTATCACGGCTAAGAAGACTTCATAAGTTATTGAGTAATAGTCGGTCAACTAAAAAAAAATGTATTCGGCGAAGTATAAAGGAACTTTTCGTTCAAATTCCTTTGAAAGTAACTTAGATGATGTTGTTAGTATTAGTGTAAAACACGTTATGTACATTTGTACATTCATTGACCATACAAAAATTAAAAAAAACTAGCGGTACACTCTCACGCACTTGGCCGGTTTTTTATATTTGCAAAGTTATAATTAATTATTTACTTATCTTGCAACACTGCAGCACTGAGGTTACCGTCGGTAACAACGTTTTGTGTCCAAAGTTAATTAATTTGAAATGGCGCCTACAACACAATATTATATTGCTGTGACATGTGTGCTATTATGTAGATTGTAGAGGTTGATTATTTATTTTCGAGATTTTGTAAAGTTTATATTATACTTCTGAATATAAGCAGACAACACAAGCGGTTTGTTTCTCTTAAATAAAATCAGCTGTGATGACAACATAACTTCTGATTCTGACTCAAAAACTTCTGATTCTGACTCAAAAATGTAACATAGAAATATAATTAATAATTATCATTTATAATGTGCAGTAAAGTGCTCCAAGGCTTTAAATGAACGTGGACGGGGCGCTGCTGGTAAAGGAGAACTGACAAAAATGACGTTTTTGTATGATAGAAGCTTTAGTTCCTTTTCTCGCCACATTCATTTAAATCCTTGTCGAACTGTATGTGACAACTGACAAGTTTTTTGTTTGTAGGAAGCAACCAGGCGTAGTAGCGCGGTTATACGGCGGGATGCAGTGCAGCGGGTGCGGCGCGCGCTTCCCGCCTGAGCACACGGTGCGCTACTCGCAGCATCTCGACTGGCACTTCCGCCAAAACCGGCGGGAGCGCGACTCCGCCCGCCGCGCGCACTCGCGCCGCTGGCACTACGACCTGCCCGACTGGCTGCAGTACGAGGAGATTGAGGACTTGGAGGAGCGCGGTTAGTCACACGGAATTTTAAATTTAGAATGACGTTATGTTTTTTTAACTATCCTAGATTAGGATAGTGTAATAAGAGATCGAGGAGTGCCTCACCACTGTGAGCCACCCAATTTGGCCCTTTAAATATAATAATTAATAACCAAACTGTTTTGTAAAGAAAGCTGGACTCTAACGCTGGATACATGTCCTTACTACAAATAAGAATCTGATGATATCTCTTTATATCCGACCAACTGTTTAGGCTCTAGAGTCTAGAGTCTAGACTCTAGAATATAGACTAGACCGTGCTGAAGTCAAGGTCTACTATTGGCAAGCTCTAAGTCTTTCTTAGAAGCTCTGTTTAGGAACTATATTATAAAGCGGAAGAGTTTGTTTGTTTGAACGCGCTAATCTCAGGAACTACTGGTCCAATTTTGAAAAATTATTTCAGTGTTAGATAGCCCATTTATCGAGGAAGGCTATAGGGCATAGGCTATATTTTATCACGCTAAGACTACTACACATAATATAAAACATTTAAATAAACATGCACACACGCACACTCACTCACTCACTCTCTCACACACACACACACACACACATATACACACACATAACATAACACTCACACACAGTTCTTATATTTAAAAAATATCTCATATTAATTAAGTTCTCCTCTAATCTGCGGGTGGAACCTGGAGTCCTGAATGAATGAATGAATGATTTATTGCATAAATGTGGTACAAAAAGGTCTTACAATATTACTTAAATGGATCCAACATTCTGCCTAACAAGTGGCGTGCCAAATAATTTTAAATTGTATAACAATTATTATAAAACAGGGTATCCTAGCTTAACTGAAATACAGGGTATCCTAGCTTAGGCTCCAGTTCACACGTTTAAATGTCTTTGTAATTATCTGTACCACTATCTGTAAGTTGTGTGAAAAATAAACCTTTTTATTATTATTATTATAATAGGAGCGAAGAAATAGAGGAAAATGTGGAAAACGGGGGGAAATTATTTGAAAGGGCTTATTTGAACAAGCTAATCTCAGGAACTACTGGTCCGATTTAAAAAATTATTTCAGTGTTAGATAGCCCATTTATCGAGGAAGGCTATAGGCTATATTTTATCACGCTAAGACTAATAGGAGCGAAGAAATAGAGGAAAATGTGGAAAAAAGGTGGAAATTATTTGAAAGGGCTTATTTGAATAAGCTAAGCTCAGGAACTACTGGTCCGATTTGAAAAATTATTTCATTATTTGATAGCCCATATTTTATTGAGGAAGGGTATACGCTATAGCGTATAACCTTCCTCAATACGCTATAGCGTATACCTATATAAAATATATTTTATCACGCTAAGACTAATAAGAGCGAAGAAATAGAGGAAAATGTGGAAAAAACGGGGAAATTATTTGAAAGGGCTGATCTCGCGAACTACTGGAGCAATTTTTCTGTTATTTAGGTCAGATAGGCAGTAGAGCACGTGAAGGATCATAGGCTATTTTTTGTGGACTAATTTGTCTGTGAAATATCTAATTTACGCGGGCGAAGCCGCGCGGATCGTATATTAATAATAAAAATGAATCCATATACTTCCCTTGGTTACGACATCACGCGTAAACAGCTGGACCGATTTTGCTGAAATTTGGTATAGATATAATATGTACTTTGAGTCCCGTAAGAGGACATAGGATACATTTTGTCCCGGAAAAATGTACGATTACCGCACGACATACTTTTATGATTTGCGCGTAATTTGGCACAGTTATGAAGTAGACAACGTGAAGGATCATAGGCTATTTTTTGTGGAATAATTTGTCTGTGAAATATCAAGTGAGGCGAAGCCGCGCGGAACATCTAGTGTAATAATAATTATTGTAACTTATATACCTATACATATAATGGGGATAGAGGGCGTCTCCCAAACTACCTACTGTTCACATATGTATATTTCAAATAAACATGTATCTTTATTAGACGTAAGTTACACGATCAGTTTTTCATCAATCTGATCCATCAGTCTGGTAAAGATTGACGGAAAACTGATCGTCTAACCCACGGATTGATGGACAAATCATTTTTTAATATGTACTTTTTAGTGTCTAAACACATCATGCCGAAGTTCCGCGGCGGAAGTTCGACTGCAATGTATTTTAATCCTTCAGGCCCCGCGCGAGCACCGGTGATCGCGACAACAATAGAATACAATAGCAATTCCTGGAAATTCCGACTGAAGTATTAAATTACAGATGACACACCTGACACCATGCCGAAATTACGTCGCGTTATATTGTATGCGTTTGACATTGCTGACGTAATCATGCCGAACTTCCGCCGTGGAACTTCGGCATAGTGTGTTTATACACTAAATTTATAATCATCAGTATTCCGTCAATCAAATTGATGGATCAGATTGATGAAAGACTGATTGTGTAACCAACGTCATACAGAGAAGAGCTGGTTCGAGACTGGCGAGGGTGGTGGCGCGGCGACAGCGGGCGAGGGCAGCGCGCCCGGCAGCCCGCCCGGGCCGAGCGCGTGGGCCCCGGCGGCCCAGCACCACTGCGCGCTCTGCGGGGACCGCTTCCAACAGTTTTACAACGAGGACCACGACGAGTGGCACCTGCGGAATTCTGTGCGACACAACGATACATACTACCATCCGTTGTGCCTCGAGGACTACAAGGTAACTTACGCCTGTAGTAATTTGCCTTATTATAGGCTAGCCGCTAGCGGTTGGCGAGCGGCTTCGGGGCGGGACGGGCACGTTGTCGCGTACGTGCAACGAAACCGCTGCGAATGGGTTGTGGACGCGCAACGAGTTCACAGCGTTCTGTTCTTTATAAACTCGCTGCAAATAATGTAATTATAATTTTGAAAGTACATATAAAATGTTCTCTCAATTAACAAAATGACTATTTTTAGGCGAGTCAAGCGAAAGAGGAGCCGGCTGAGGAATCTGTGATAGAGGTGGCCCCTGAGGAGAAGACTACAGAAGCCATCGAAATTAAAGACGCCGAAGACGCAGATGAGTCGGACGCGGAGTCCGTCGTCGAGGTCATTGAACCCGAGAAACAGCCGGATCCTGAGCCAGTTGAGGTAAGTGTTATTTATGTTTTTAGTTTAGACTTCAGGCTAAGTCTGGTGTAGACTGTAGATATTAGTGCTATATATAGCAAAACAACTTGCCTCCAGTAATAACAATGTTGGGTGAAAAATGCGTTTTAGGAATATATTAGCCAATGAGAGGTTTTCTTACTTTTAATCTCCACCAGACGGCGCGACGATAGACACTTCTAGATTTTCTATTGGTTCCCCACCAATCTGAAATTATCTGCAGGTTGGCATCACGGATACATATATGTTGCGTTTCTAAAAAATATCAGTGTACTGTCAAGTGTGGCATAAATCAAAATATCTTAAACCTAAGCGATCATTGACCTAAGCGATTAGGCCAGTATACTGGTAACAGTTTAGGAACACGCAAATTGTCAAACTGAAAACTGACAACTGATAGAGTTTTCAAGGGTATGTCATGGGCATGTCACTTCAAACTTCTTCTACTTTTTGTTGTTGGTGTGGTTTTTATTATTTTTTCCCAAATTTTGTTATTTGGGTCTTTGATGTTCATTATTGGTAAAATATTAGCCATGAAATACCCGTTATCTTGCACAAGTGCATTTAAGATGTTGTCAAAACCAAAATGTATAATTCCTGTGACATTTGGTGTGAATATCGGTAAATAGGGCTATTTCTTCCGTGAGTTTTAACTAAAACATCGTTGTAATAACTTTGTTATCCTAGTCATTGGAATATTATGGCGTCTTTTACAAATTGAAATTTATCAAGTTTTACATTCTTTTGCCCAGTTTTGTAGCAATTATTGATGGTATTCCCTGGTATTACCGATAGTTGTCTACCCATACGCCATCTAGTTACTAAAATGGAAACTGTTTGACAATCAAATTAGAAAGTTAAGAAAATCCCTCATTGGGATTTGTGTCTTATTTTATGTCACCCAAATGCTACAAAATCCTCACTAGATTTAATATGTAAAGAACACCAAAATGTACTTGCGCAAAATCTCAATACTACAGGAGACACTGTTCGCCTTGAAAGTAAACAGATTTTAGACTCTTCAAGAGAACAACATCCACTTACTCCTATTAAAAGCGACCTCATCAGATTCTAGCTTCCATAAAGCTGATTGCAAAAAAGGAAAAAAAAAAAGATTATAATATGTATTATGTACTTAACACAATTTCATACAAGTACAAGATATAATTTTAAATGGTCATGAATACGTCGTCGCTTCGTTGCAGCATAGTAACACTTCACCAATATATAATTTTGTCTAGATCGACGAGCTAGAAGACGAGGCGGACGACGACGTGGTGCTGAAGGCGGAGCCGGTGGAGCAGCTCGACGTGGTGGACGACGACACGGACGACGAGACCGCCGCCGCGCGCGCCGACAGGGACAGGCTTGTCGACTTCACCGCCGTCAAGATCAAGCAGGAGCCCGTCGACCCGGGTGAGTAAAGCGCCGAAGTAATCTTAGAGCCTGTCCAGATGAAGCTTTTTACGCGCGAGTTACTCGGGATACTAGAGCTACATATATCCCGTCCAGCAGGGCTAGCACAACAACAGTAGATATGGGAAAGAATCGACTTACTGACAGATTTTATCGACAAAATGGCGGATTTCCATTGTCTAACTGTCACTTTGTCTATTCTTCCGTAGAAAGAAACCATTTCTATGGTGACCATGCTACGCCAGCAGATGCCTACGCACGTTTCCTTACTCGCGCGTAAAACGCGTGCAATGAGCGGGACTTTCAACTCGTCCGTTTAACGCGCAAGTCGAGATACTTGGGTGCCATTGCAGCGTCCAGTACTACGCGCGAGTCCGTTGCGAATGGACGTATTTGATTGGAGCGTGATAACTTCGAGTCCATGTTTATAGCGTAAAAACGCGTGTAAATCGCGGTATCTGCAATAGAAATTGAAACGCGCGTATGGACTTTGCGTGTAAAACACCTCATCTGGACAGGCACTTAGCAGCAGGGAAATTCACGATCCCCATTCAACACGGATTCGGAAACTTCACCGTGCGGTCATTGGTCAATGCCTAGCGCGGTTGTATTGGATGTCGCACGATGAAGTTTCCGAATCCGAGTCGCATTGTGAATCATCAATCAGGGCCCTGGTCTAGGAGAGAATCAATGTCATTGTGTTGACGTAACGGCAATAAAGGTTTTCGATCCAGTTCAAACTCCTGACAGTACCATTGTGCAGAGGTCGGTGGATGTATCATGTACTTACCAAATCCTACTGAGATCGAGTTGATTCAATTTTCGATTGTGTCGATAATAAGGGATACCCTAATAGAATTATAATTATCATCGTCACATCACCGTGATTTGAAATAACAATACAATATATTTATCGTAGCATGTTGCGCATGTAAGACTTGCCTTCGTATTTATCTAATATTTAAACGGTGTTAGGTTCTGCTTGGTTTGCTCATGTATCTCAGATCAAGCTGGCCCGCTCGGGTCGAAGCACTAGTTTAGTGAAAGTCGGGAAGTAGTAAATAATTAACTTGTATGTTCTTCACAGACGATGAACCGGTCATAACAGCGGAGGAGGAGCCTATTATTCCGATTATCGAGACCGTTCACAAGACTGTCATGTCCTCCATCGATGGCAACGTGCAGCTGGAATCTGCGCCGCCCACTACGTTGCCGTTAGGAGGGATTCGAATTAATATATCGAAAGCCCTCCCGACGCTTCCCCCGGTCAACGATCAAGCGTTGGAGGATGTTAGCGCGGACGAGGAGCCCGCCCCGCCCGGGGAAGAAACAGAGTTGGAGTACAAGCTCAAACCCAGCCTAGAAGGAGTACACTTCAGCCGCCAACCGCCCGTTCAAAAGGGCACAGAATTATCCGGTCTTTGTTCTATTATGTAAATAAGCTATTCTGGTTAGACTTTGATACTTTTTTGTTTGGGTTGTGATATCTTCAACGCCATGTTGTATGATTATTGATTAGTATTTTTACTAGCTTGATGATTTATTTGTACAAATACTGTACATTTTTTTATTGATTTGTTTAGTGAAAATTGTACAAGCATGTCAAAATGTATAAGTGTGTTTGATGTTCTATTGTTTTAGATTTTTGTATATTGGTATTCTTAGGTTTTTAGACTTTTTAGTGTAAATAAGTCACCATTTTGTTTTAAGTTGTGAAATAACGTTTGGCACTGAATTTATTAATTTAAGTTTTGACAATAGATTTATAAAAACAATTTGAATGTAGTGATTGTATAATAGCCAATAGAGTACACTTGGTGTGTATTAGTTGTATTATATGTTTTTTTCTCTGTAAATATATTGGGTGATTACTGATTAGACAAAATGTATGATCGTGTAATTATTGCTCACTTATTATAATGAAACACAATTAGTTTATACCTTCCATGTCTTTTGTATATTTGCTTGGTTTATGAATCAAACCTAAATTAAAAATTTTATTCAAATTAAACAAAAAAAAGTAATAAAAATCACAAAAAATTTATTAGGTAGTAGTATTACATGATTCTGTATGGTTACTCTGTTTTAATTGGTACATTGATTAGAAATATAAAATAATATTATAAATAAAAATAAAAAAAAGATTTGTCTTACTCTTATATCAAGTCCTCATACAGTGACAATTACAAGTAAACTCTAACGTTTATAACTTAGGAATACTGAGATATAAGTGAATGTAACATTGTTTCCTATTAGAGAATTTTCATAAAATGTGATATTAAATTGTAAGTTTTTTGTATCCAGTCTATTATTTCTATATCCAAATCGAAATAAACAGTTTACATTAAACCTCAATCAGTAATTGTAAAAGTTAAAGTAACTTTTTATACATAATCTTAATGATATACAATAATTTTCACTTATCCCTTATCAATAATGTATTGAATATTGATATACACATAATAATAATTGTATATTATGTTTATACTTCTATAGTTCTGTTTGATTATTTTAGCATTAGAAATTTCTTCTTTTCTTTTTATCTTCGCTTGGTGTATAGTTTGAGATCATAAGGGCGCATTTTGATTGGTCGTGACATGCATTTTAGAAATCTCCCGCACCCCGCATGCGGGCCCTATCGACCAGTGAAAATGCGCCATTAAATATTTAACAGAATCTTGTATCTTTAGTTAAAATCACAATTTGTAAGGAGTACGGATGATCGGTATTTCATTGATAATAAACTGTTCAATAAAATAAAATGTGTTTTAATTTTTATTAATTACTTTTTATTCAAATCTGATTCTATGTATGAATACATATTAAACCCATCAATCCGCAAGCGGCACCCGGGTGTCACATAACAATTGAAAATCTATTGTGTCTGCGATTCCACGATTGAGGTATTAATAGCTTTGTTACAGTTACATATCACAATTATGTGGCCACCGAGGAAAAGGCAAAGTATCTTTAATATTGGACACACTGCAAACAACTTGCATGAGTCTTTCAAGGCCTAAACCAAAACCTCCAGTAGGGATATTGCCAAACTTTCTTAGATCCAGGTACCAGTTTAAGGCATCTGAAGGAAGTTTATGTTTTAATTTCCTATAATCATCTTCGCGGAGGCTGCCTCCCACCATCTCCCCTGTTATTGGGGTTAGTAAATCTAAGGCATCAACCTGTAATGAAATGCAAATTTAAACCAATTTGTCAAATTTGTAATCAATACTAGTTTCAATAAACAGAACTAAGCAGTAATATGAAACTTGGAGCACGGCAAAATTTTTATCTTTACAAATAATTTTAAATAGTTAATAAAATTAATAAGCTTCATACCATACTACTATTGGAAGTGGACTCTTTCATATAGAAGGATTTGAGATTTTTTGGCCACTCCACAACAAATACAGGAACCCCCTGGCATATTTCAACCAAAGCCAGTTCTTCCTCTTTGTTCAAACCATCTTCACTTGCATTTTTACCCTTTTTCTGTAACAAATTTTTAGCTTCCTCATAAGTAACTGTTATAAAATTTTTATCAAGCCATTTGGGAACCTCATTATTTTTATCTAACAAAAACAAATCCTCCTCATTTGTATTTCTTGTTTCAATAAATATATATTTCAATAAGTCTTCAATTGTCAACTTCAACCTCTCTAGTGTATCACAAAAAGCTAATTCTGCTTCTAGCATGTAAAACTCAGATAAATGTAGCCTAGATCTAGAATTCTCTGCCCTAAATGTTGGACCTAATGTATAAACATTACCCATTCCTCTACAAAATGCTTCTAAATGCAACTGTCCAGAAACTGTTAAATATGTTTTTTTTCCAAAATAAACAGTTTCTCTATTTTTACCCTCTTGCATCATCGCTTTGATAGTTTGTTCATTATCTGGCTCGACTTTGAATACTTCTCCGGCACCCTCGCAGTCATTAGATGTTAAGATAGGAGTATGAATGTGAGTATAATTTCTTTCATTAAAATAATCATGTATATGTTTGGTTATGGAATGACGAACTCTTAGTATTGCTGATATATAATTAGTTCTTGATCTCAAATGGAGGAACTGCCTGACATATTCTGGAGGATGGGCAGTTCGTGGATTAAAGGGATATCCATCCATAACAATGCATTGACCGATTACTTTGACATCTTCTGCTGTGAGCTCTAGCTGTCCTCTGGGACTTTTTGATATTTTACCCGTTATATGTACTGAAGACCCATATGTCAAAGTATCAGATTTTAAAGCTTTTGGTATAATAATTTGTAATTTTTCAGAACTAGAACCGTCATATACATCCGCAAATATGTGCTCCTTCTGGACTCTTAAATTTTTTACCCAGCCCTGAAAATTTATAAAGATTATAGATTTATGAAAGTACGCACACCATAAAAGTACATAATATTTTTTTATCAAACCTACTTAATATAAAACAAAAAATTAATAAAATTATAACCTTTACTTCAGCAGTTTCACCTAGCTCTGATTTTAGAACTTTTGCTATAAGACTATAATTTTTAAGAAGTAGGTTTTTATATAAGTTTTGTTTACATAAACTTGAAACAGCGTGCTTTATGAGCATTGTGTTAAATTTAGGCAATTTCACGATGCAATTTTTAAATTTAACCAGCTCCGCTTTGTTTACAAAATAAATTCGTCCACAGCACAGATTAATATATGTAGCAAGCTAGTCCACAGATTATTAAATCATACCTATACCTATGGCTATATGTATGATGTAGCATTTTAAAGTACTTATTCCACCTTACTAAATTTAGACGTCTAAATGATTCAGTAACTAAATTTAGTCAAGTGGAATAACATTTAGAACTTTCTAAATGTTATTCCACTTGACTAAATTTAGTTACTGAATCATTTAGACGTCTAAATTTAGTAAGGTGGAATAAGTGCTTAAGCGCTTATTCCATTTCACTAAATTTAGAAATTCTGAATGATTTTTAGAGGACCTGTTGATCTCTCTAAGAGTTCACTAGAGGTCGGAGGAGTAAAGAGTAAAACTCGATTTACTGTGGTGAACTGAAGTGATTTATTGAGAGATTTGTGCTGCTTAAGGGGCCGGGTTACCCTCGAAATTCTCATACAAACGTAATACCAAAATCATTTTGTCATACGAAAATATTTAACATGTTTGAGTTATTTTTCAGCTTAAAATAGTAATTACCTAGGTTCCTGAACAAAAATTAACTTCAAAATATTTACACACTAAAAAATATAAGCGATTACATTTCATAAATTTTTACGCCATTGTCGACATACTTTTCGCACACTTGTTTTATATTAAAAACTCATCGAATCGTAATGTATTTTTCCTGGGAACACAGCTTATATTGTGTAGTTACAGAATGTCTTCAAAATAATGGCAATATAATAAATTTTCATTCATCATTTTTGGTATTCGTAAACGCAACGAAATTACTCTATAATTTCCAACATGGTATCGTGCCGATCCGCTCACACGACAGAGCGCGGCAACGGGCGGGAGGCGCGTTCCGGGTGGCGGAGTGTTGTAACCGGTGCACGTGACAATAATTCATTCAAGGCATTCATTATTCAAGTACAATATTCCCTCAAGCTCCAAGCGGTCGCATGCGACCGCGCGCGCGATAACAGTAGATTTCCAAGAATCCGCGATCGAGAGAATGTTATTGTTGTTGAATGTTGATTTTGAAAATTTTTATGTGATACTTGAAGACAATTGCTTGAACAACTTGCTTTTATTGCTTAAACTTTTGATAATAATTAATAATGGATACCGAAAGGTGGGATGTATGATGTATCACACAGTAGTTTAAAATAAATAATAATTATGTTCATCATAAATCATAATATTATTATTTTCTTATATACTGTATTTTGTAAATAACGTTTAGGAATATTAGCGATAGTCATAATATTATAATATGATTATACAATATACATTGATATTATGTATAATTAATTTCGTTAGTCTCGCTAAAACTCGAGAACTCCTGAACAGACTTGCTAATTTCTGTCTTGAAATAAAATAAAATATAAAAGTGAACTTGTATTCTAAGTTTGTATACCTATGTTTGTATATTTTATTTTAGTTTGTATTTTTAGTAATTATTTCCTGATGTCAGTTTTATTCAATTAAATAATATAAATACTTTAATAATTAAATAATATTATTATAAAGCGGAAGAGTTTGTTTGTTTGTTTGAACGCGCTAATCTCAGGAACTACTGGTCCGATTTGAAAAATTATTTCAGTGTTAGTCCATTTATCGAGAAAGGCTACAGGCTATATTTTATCACGCTACGATTAATAGAAGCGAAGAAATAGATATTCCATACTAGCTGTTGCCCGCGACTTCGTCCGCGTTAGCATAGTAGTTCACATTCCAAGTAGGTATTAATATTTATTGTACAAAAATATTCAATGTACAGAATTGACTTTCCTATGACTTTATTATAATATAGCTGTTGCCCGCGACTTCGTTCGCATTATCATAGTAGATCACATCCCAAGTATTATTTTTTGTACAAAAATATTCAATGTACAGAATTGACTTTCCTACGATTTTATTATTCGGCTTCACTTGCGTAATTTAGGAATTTCACGCAACCGTACATTTTTCCGCAAAAAATAGCCTATGTCCCTTCAAGTGGTCTATTCTTTATGTTTGCCAAATAACATAAAAATTGCTCCAGTAGATCTTAAGATAATAAGCAATTTCATATAACTTCCCCCGTTTTTCCACATTTTTCTCTATTTCTTCACTCCAATTAATTTTAGCGTTATAAAATATAGCCTATAGCCTTCCTCGATAAATGGGCTATCTAACACTGAACAGCAACAGCTAGTAATTAATAATACTCTTTTGATTTTTAGGCTTCCGTAGCCAAATGGCAAAAAACAGAACCCTAATAGATTCGTCATGTCTGTGTGTCTGTCTGTCCGTATGTCACAGCCACTTTTCTCCGAAACTATAAAAAAATACCTTATAATTTCATAAAAATAAACCTTATTGTTGCTGCGGATTGCGGAACCATTTATGGGCGAGTCCAACTCGCACTTGTCCGATTTTATTATTTTGAATGATAACAATGTGAGGAATATTTGGAGTAGCCTTTTTTCTGTTTTTGAAACTTTATTGTTACGTACTGTCTTTTAATAATTTTTAAGTAAAAGCGTCGACCTCTGTGGCGCAGTGGTTGAGCGCATGGTAGCTCAAGCCGGGGGTCGCTGGTTCGAAATTCGAATCCCACCGACGGAACAAAACGTTTTCCTGGGCCATGACTCATGACTCATGAGCAGTGGTCGGCGTAGGTAGTGCCATTTAGGGTGAATGACCTCAATTGTATATGTTAACATGGACATACCTCCGGGATCGCGGGATAAAATCCCGCGTTCCGAATTATCGCATCCACACATAACAGACGAAAAGAACAAAAAATGATATATTTATTTGTATATCGTAAAGCACTTTCAGGCTTGCCTGTGTTGCCTGCGAATGATCGCTCGGTTGTTTGCGTCGAATATTTAACGGTGCCACTAAGCGAATTCATTATTGTTTATTGTTGTTTAAATATATTTTAAAAGAAAGTCAATATTTGATAAACATTAAATGGATTTTTATAATTAAACAATCAAATTATTTGCAGGTAACACAGGCAAGCCTGAAAGTGATCTACGATATACTACTTATATCCAAATAAATATAATCACATTTCTGTTAATTTTTTACTTATTTGTTAATATCATATTAAACTTATAATTATGATAAATAAATAAAAAACTAACAAATTATTTCTTTATTTACGTTTGTCACAATATTTGTTGTTTAAATATCAAATTCTGAATGTATTTCCGATTATATATTATTTCAATGCGAATCCCAAAATCGCGGGATTGAGAGGCATGTCCACGTTATGCCGCGATTAACGAATCCCGCGGGATGGCACTACCTACGCCGACCACTGCTCATGAGTCATGACTCATGTATGTGTATTAAATATGTGTATAATAATATTGTAAAAACTAGATGACGCCCGCAACTCTGTTGCGCCAAAACTAGTTTATCGCGCGGAAACCGTGCATTTTTTCGGGATAAAAAGTATTATATGTCAAAGGACAAAGACTCGGGACCGCCTCAAAGTATCTGCATGCCAAATTTCAGCAAAATCGGTTCAGCGGTCAAACAGACACACTTTTTTATTAATTTTTTACAATTAGTATGGAAGTATGGATCTTAAATAAGTTGAGTATAATAAAAAGGAAATCTATATCTAAATAATCCTTCAGGCCCCGCGCGAGCACCGGTGATCGCGACAACAATAGAATACAATAGCAATTCCTGGAAATTCCGACTGAAGTAATATTATAGGTACTTATTATAAAACAAAGTCCCTTTTTTCCCTCATGTCCCTTTGTTCCCTTTAATCTTTAAAACTACGCAACGGATTTTGATGATTCTTTCAGTGTTAGATAGCCCATTTATCGAGGAAGGCTATAGGCTATATTTTATCACGCTAAGACTAATAGGAGCGAAGAAATAGAGGAAAATGTGGAAAAAAACGGGGGAAATTATTTGAAAGGGCTAACTTGAACGCGCTAATCTCAGGAACACTGGTCTGATTTGAAAAATTCTTTCAGTGTTAGATAGCCTATTTATTGAGGAAGGCTATAGAGTATAGGCTATATTTTATCACGCTAAGACTAATAGGAGTATGTGGATAAAACGTTGGAAATTATTTGAAACGGGGGAAAATTATCTCGCGAATTACTGAGCAATTTTTATGTTATTTGGCACAGATAAGAAGTAGATCATAGGCTAAGAAGTAGATCATAGGATAGATCATTGATTTTAATCATTTTTTCAGTGGCTATATATTTTATACCCGTGCGACGCCGGGGCGGGTCGCTAGTATAAATTATAATATATTCGGTATTATATGTCTGGTACTTGTAAGTTGTAACACAAGTCCTTAGTGTACTTAGCACGGGGCCAGGCTGACGTGGTGTGATTTGTGAAGAGTCCAATGTAGATATTATAGTAAGTATATTATTTTAATATATTATGTAGAATCTGTATTCTGTTCAGTTCAGTGACAAGATCGACGACACTACGCCCGCGCCCGTATTCCTACTATTCCAATATATAAAACAACCACAAAAACAATATTGTTAATGATTCATGAAACAATAAAATATAATACTTCGCAAATCGCAACAAACGCACGGCTTGAATAACTTGATCAGAGTAAAATAATGAATGACGACGCACGCACACATATAATACGCTGCCGGAGGCGCGCGGGGCGCGGGGGTACCCCGTACCCCGCGCGCAATAGCGAGACAGCAACATATAAAACTTGTACTGGCGCGGTATCGAATTTCATTTTTTCGAGCGCGTCACCCGAGCCCTTAAATACAAAATTTAACATAATTATTATTATTACAAAACTGTACACAAAGTTAAAAGGTTATTTCTGATTGGCTAACAACATTAGAGAAGGACATACAGAAAAGGATACAAAATATTGACAAAAGCTAGAAAGGGAAAAAAATCGAATAAGAAATATTTACAAATCTAAAAGATTGCCGCGCGGGAAACTGGCCGTCCCGCGATACGTGGCGCTGGTATCGCTCGAGTAAAAATATAGGCTCGCGTGCCGCGGCCATGGACTTAATAGCCGCGGCGAATTCAGTCCGCGCGAATTTCATACCGACGTCGTCACTCTGTCGCTCGGCGCCGCGCCGGTAATAATAGTAGTTGTGAAGATTCCTCTCTCGATGTAGGCACGATGTGGAGACGCGTAGTGTTGTGTTGTGAAGAATTCTTATTAGAAAAAGTCCTTTTTAGGGCTGGGTCACGTCCGGTATGTGTGGAGACTCTGTCGCAAAATACCATAGATTAATAATATTATGTTGGCAACACTGCCACGCTTGGCGTCGCTGCTGTGTCTGTGGCCTAGCGTTACTGTTCAAAGAGGATGTAAACTGTATACTACGTAACAAGAGGTCGGACTTAGAAGAAAAAAAATAAACATCCGTTATTTTTTTAATTTGAAACTAAACGAGAAAATTTTTAAGTGCAAAACCTTTCACTCTAAACATACCAAAAATAAAAAAAAATAAAATAAAAAAGAAATGAGCTCAAATAAATGTTTTATTTCTATAAAAATTATTGTACATAGCTAAATAAATAGGCTAATAAAGTAAACAATAAAACAGATTTAATCCACAAGCTTTTGTTGATTTCTATTAATAATATTACAGTACAGTTTTATGTATTTTTTTTATAAATATAATAGAATAGCTGTCTATGCTACTCTACTAACTACTTGATTGGCTTATACAGTAAACTCTATATAGGGAGGGGATTAAAGCTGCGCGTCCACCAGGTCGGAATCGGGACGTACGGTGCGGACGGCGCGTCGTGTAGTCATATATTTGTCAGGCGCAGAATGACGTTCCAGTACTTCTAGTGCAGTTCACAGTAGTCAATACCATAAATACAAAGCAACAAATCCATCCGCTGCGTACCTACGCTCCGATTCCGATCCAGTGGACGCGCACCTTTATACATACACACTTAAGTATCATTACTTTGTTTTGTTACACCCTGTATACGACAGCTGAAATCTATCGCGTGGGCTCAGGCCAGCTGCATACCACCTCACGTCTTGATCAGAGGATTTTTCCTTGGTGGCCGTACCACTCATAATCCCATACCTTCCTTCTCCTCCTAAAATCTCCATAACAGCTATTGCTTGCAGACTAAAATGTTGCAAACTAGTATAGGGACCTAAAAATCTGAAATTAATGAAACATTTTTCATTTACTACATTTCCATACAGTTTACATAAATTATTAAGTATACTTATCAACCTTATGTATTATTACAATAAAACAATATACACATTTTAACATTTTCCAAATTAACTGCATACTGATGTTGTAAATTATTGTACAAATATGCAAATAATACTACGACATACTTTGTATTAGAACATGGTATGCCATAGTTATGTTTTGCTTCAATTTATCAATTTACGGTTACATTTACATTTTACAATGGCTTACCTTTCGTTTTTCGTTAATTAATCCACTTAATTTACAATTTTTGTATGAGTTGCTACAAAATAATTTTGACAAAATGAAAATCAAACTTTGAATTTTAAACTCCTTCTTCGTCTTTTTTCTCATGTAGTTTATATTCTCTATGGTCTTTTTTATCAGCCAATCACAGTGGACCTTGCACAGATTAGCTGATTAGGTACAGTAGCTACGCTTAAATTTGGAACCCAATTTTTTTTTTGTTCGGGAATTTCGTCCACCTGTTACTGTTGAGATTTTTCCATACGAAAAGTAATGTTTGTACTTTGGTAAATTGTGAATTTGTGAAGTACTACATAGAACCATTGTGACTTGTGCGGAATACGATATAATATTATGGTATACGTGAATAAACTAAGGGGGTGAATTAGAAAGACTTTCCTTTTACCCAACGAAACCCAAATTAGTGACCCCGACGTAAACAACATTAATTATTTTTCTAAGAAAATTCGCATGACCTAACCCCCGGTGAAATATAAGGTTTTCCTCTTAACCCGTTAACACACTTTTTTTTTCTTCTTGTTTAACATTATTTTTCTTTCATTAACTTTGGATTGGTTGGTTTGTTGTTTGCTTGCGTTTTTCAGCAATCATGACTGACAATAACACTAACACTTTACCCGAACCTACAAATTCCGCACAGGTCCATAAATTTGTAAATAAGGTGTCAGCTAAAATTCCACAATTTTGTACTGAAAAGCCCATTCTCTGGTTTAGCCATGTCGAAGCTGAATTTCACCTTGCGGGCATAGTTTGTGAGTTGTGACACAACTAAATACAGTTATGTCATTGCTGCACTTGATCAACACACTATAGGAGAAATAGAGGATAATATAATTAACCCTCCCGTTGATCAGAAGTATGAAAAATTAAAAAAGGATTTAATTTCGAGATTTTCAGTCTCGGAGGAACAACGAGTCAGACGTCTACTAAGCGAAGAACAGCTCGGAGACCGAAGACCATCTGCTTTTCTCCGGCATCTGCGGTCCCTGGCTGGTTCCCTGAAAGATGACAACCTGTTACGACAACTGTGGATGCGACGACTGCCTAATCAAGTACAGGCTATTTTGGCCGCACAAGCAGATCTGAGCCTGGATAAAATTGCAGAGCTGGCAGACAAAATCATGGAATTACCGTCCGCACCCACCAACGTATATGGGATTGAGAGCTCACCATCGGTACTTACGACACTTGTCACACAAGTTGAAAATCTTACCAGACAAGTTGCAGCTCTTACAAGTGGACATTCTCAGCAACGTGGCAGGTCACGTAACCGGTCTGCCTCCAGAAACCGCAGCAGATCCAAGTCTGAAATACCTAAAATGTGTTGGTATCACAAGAAATTTGATACAAAAGCCAACAAATGCATTCCTCCGTGCAGCTGGAAGGAAAACTCCAGCAGCAGTCAGTAACGGCGGATACTGACTGCTGTTCCATAGACTCTACTGGCCGTCGACTTTTTGTTACAGACCGAGTTACAAAGAGGCAGTTCCTTATAGATACCGGGTCTGACTTATGCTGTTACCCGTACCGCTGGGCCCCTGAACAGAGGACTCCCACTGACTGGGAACTCAGTGCTGCAAATGGGAGCAGCATCAAGACCTACGGAACCATAAATCTACGACTGGATTTAGGACTGCGTCGCGACTTCTCATGGCGTTTTGTAGCTGCGGACGTGAACACCGCAATCATTGGTTTAGATTTTTTGGCACATTACCACCTCTTACCAGATTGCCGCACGAAAACCCTAGTGGATGGTACCACTGGTTTAAGAGCCGTCGCAACTACCGCCGCAGTCGAGCAGCCCAGTGTAAAGTCTGTTGATATCCAGAACTCAACCTACGCACAAGTGCTTGCCGAGTTCCCTGATGTTACTCGTCCCCCAGGACTCCCTCGGTTAGTTAAGCATAACACAGTGCATCACATCAAAACTTCAGATGGACCACCAGTTTCTTGCCGTCCTCGCCGCTTAGCTCCTCAAAAGTTGATAGCAGCTAAAAAGGAATTTGAAGATATGGTGAAAAATGGCACTGCTCGACCATCGAAGAGCTCCTGGTCCTCTCCATTACACATGACTACCAAGAAAGACCAGTCATGGCGTCCCTGCGGCGACTATCGCGCCCTGAACGCCAGAACGGTACCGGACCGTTACCCTGTCCGGCATATAAATGATTTTGCCCACAATCTCTCTGGAGCCAAGATATTTAGCACAATTGACCTTGTGAAGGCCTATCATCAGATACCAGTCTTTGAGGAGGATATCCCTAAGACCGCTATCGTTACCCCGTTTGGCCTCTTCGAATTCCCTTTCATGACTTTTGGGTTACGAAATGCAGGCCAAACATTTCAGAGGTTTATAGATGAGGTCACACGGGGTCTCGATTTCGTGTTTCCATATGTAGATGACTTATTAGTGTATTCTGCTGATGAAAGTCTTCACAAGGAGCACCTTAAAATCTTGTTTAAACGCCTTCAAGATTACGGCGTTGTTATTAACCCGTCAAAGTGCATTTTTGGCGCAAAAAAGGTTGTTTTCCTCGGATATACGATTAACTCTGATGGTACTCAGCCACCTGAAGACCGCATTCGAGCCCTACTTGATTTTCCCCCACCACAGACTGTCCAAGGAGTGCGCCGTTTCCTCGCTATGTTCAACTATTACGCCGGTTCGTACCTCATGCTGCGCAGTACCAAGCCCCCTTGATTGATGCCTTAGTAGCCATTAACGGCAAAGGTGCGAAGCCATTTAAATGGACACCTGAGCTTCTGGAGCATTTCAAGGCTTGCAAAGAGAGTTTGTCCAGCGCTACATCTTTACAACACCCGGTTAAGGACGCACCCCTCGGATTATTCACAGACGCATCGAGCACATGCATAGGCGCATGCTTACAGCAACAGGTGGACGGAGAGTGGCGCCCCTTGGCGTTCTTCAGTAAGAAGCTCAGACCACCGCAGACGCAGTGGCCAGCTTATTACCGAGAATTGTTGGCCGTGTACGAAAGTGTGCAGCACTTTCGGCATATTCTAGAGGTCCAACATGTCACCATCTTTACTGACCACAAGCCGCTGCTGTACGTTTTCGTACAACGGCGGGAAAAATTGCCACCTGCGCAACTTAATCAGCTGTCTTTCATCGGACAATTTACAACTGACATTCAATACATCAGGGGTGAAGATAACGTCGTTGCGGATGCCATGTCTCGTGTGGAAGCGATAACATTATGTGAGGACTTTGAGGCTCTTGCAAAATCTCAGGAAAACGATCCAGAGTTAGCTACCCTACGAACAGGCGACACTGGCCTTAGCCTGACGCAAACCATTGTTCCTGGATCTAACATCTTCATCACCTGCGACGTGTCTACTGGCAAACCTCGCCCATTTTTGACCCCTCCATTTCGCCGTGCGGTGTTCGACAAGTTGCATAACTTGAGCCACCCTGGCGTAAAAGCTACAACCCGTCTTTTACTTGACCGATATGTTTGGCCTTCGATAAGAAAAGATTGTCGAACATGGACCCAATTGTGCCAGGCATGCCAGCGCAGCAAGGTCACTCGACATATCACCGCTCCACTCGGACAGTTCGAGCAGCCATCTGGACGATTCATGCATGTCCACATTGACATCGTGGGCCCTCTCCCAGTCTGCAACGATTTCCGTTATTGTCTTACCGCCATAGATAGAGCATCTCGGTGGCCGGAGGTATGGCCCATTCGCTCCATGACGGCTGAAGAGACGGCTGACACCCTTACTAGGGGCTGGATTGCTCGCTTTGGTGTCCCGTCGATTATTACTACCGACCAAGGAGCACAATTCGAGTCCGATCTGTTTCGCCGTCTCACTGAATCTTTCGCTGCAAAGCGCATCAGAACAACGGCGTACCACCCGTGCGCAAATGGGATAGTGGAGCGAGTTCACCGAACACTGAAGGCGGCACTCATGTGCCACGGTGACTCTTGGTACAAGTCCCTCCCATTCGTGTTGCTGGGTAATGCGCACCTCTTTTAAAGAAGACCTGAAGGCTACGGTTGCCGAGATGCTTTATGGTGAGTCCCTTCGTCTACCTGGCGAAATGTTAGCTCCCGTCCCACGAAACGACCAGCTAGAGGACGCTTCTGACTACCTAGTCCAGCTCCGACGCAAAATGTCTAATGTGCGACCCATACCTGCCTCTCGCCATAGCAAACCCGGTTCTTTTATTTTTAAAAATCTGTCTTCAGCTACACACGTGTTTCTGAGGGACGACACCGTGCGACGTCCCCTCCAACCTCACTACACCGGACCATTTTTAATCTTAGAACGCTCCAGCGACGGCAAGACCCTGACTCTCGACGCTAAAGGTAAAAAAGTAGTTGTAAGCGTCGATCGAGTGAAGCCTGCCTTCGTTGAGAGCGACATAATTACAAATGGTCCACCACAACCAACTCTTCCAGACGCAAACGTTCCAGATATTCAGCCTCCCCTGGCACCGGACCAACCAATTCCTCCACGTTCCACTCGTTCCGGTCGTGTTGTAAAATTCAAAGAGTCCGAAGATTTTATTTATCTTTCTCCGTGGGGGGGTGGTGTGGCGACTCTGTCGCAAAATACCATAGATTAATAATATTATGTTGGCAACACTGCCACGCTTGGCGTCGCTGCTGTGTCTGTGGCCTAGCGTTACTGTTGAGATTTTTCCATACGAAAAGTAATGTTTGTACTTTGGTAAATTGTGAATTTGTGAAGTACTACATAGAACCATTGTGACTTGTGCGGAATACGATATAATATTATGGTATACGTGAATAAACTAAGGGGGTGAATTAGAAAGACTTTCCTTTTACCCAACGAAACCCAAACACGGACGGTTTCTTTCGTTATTGCGAACGTACGTTCTTAGCGGAACGATTTTCTTCTCTGTTTCAATCTTCTACGACGAACGTTACATACAAAGACGGCGGGCGCCCCTTTCGGGGCGTAGTTTTCTTTGTTTCAATCGCCGAACGAACGTGTAGGTACTGCTACAGACTAAATTTAGTCAAGTGGAATAGCATTTAGTAACTTTCTAAATGTTATTCCACTTGACTAAATTTAGTCACTAAATCATTTAGAATTTCTAAATTTAGTGAAAGCGCTTATTCCATTTCTAAAGTGCTAATTTTAGTGCTAGTTGCTAGTTCTAAAAGCTAAATTTTGTGAAATGGAATAAGCGCTTAGCTTAAGCGCTTATTCCATTTCACTAAATTTAGAAATTCTAAATGATTTATTGACTAAATTTAGTCAAGTGGAATAACATTTAGTAACTTTCTAAATGCTATTCCACTTGACTAAATTTAGTCACTAAATCATTTAGAATTTCTAAATTTAGTGAAATGGAATAAGCGCTTTAGCAAATAAGCGCTTATTCCACTTATCCTAGCTAGGAATTAGGATCCTAGCTAGGATAAGTGGAATAAGCGCTTAATCCATTTCACTCAATGACGTAAGAAAAAGATATAGGTCATAATATTGTAATGTTGCTTTCGTACAAAGAGAATATAATCACTATGCTTTCGTATTTGTATCGTAAAGCTCCTTGGGTGGCTGTTAGTTGTTCCTACTTCCTAGACCCTTGATGGCCTGGGGCCTAGGCCCTAGAGTGCCCTAGACCCATTCTAATAATAGATAAATAATTTATTGTAATACATACACCGGATAATTATTAACTAGGCCAACAGATTTGACGTACATAGTATTTTTTGTTCTAAAGGGCCCCCGAGACGGTCAAACGGTTTGACTCAAACACGTAAATTTTGGTTTGACTCAAACCATTTTGATCGTTTACAAAGCTAGTTTGAACGGTTTGTCAAACATTTACGTGTTTGAAGCTCATTTGATGAAATTTCATATTTTTGTTGTGTTTGACGCGCCGTTTGATCGTGTTCCGATCCGTTTGAACAAACTTTGTACTATTCTTTGGAGTACATTATTTTTAACCGACTAAAAAAGAGGAGGCTATCAATTCGACGCGTATGTAATATTTCCAGAATTGCCCAGTTTTCGTATATAATGTTAGTCTATCAGCATCTAAAAAAAATGTGCAAAATTTCAAAAGTGTATGTATGTTTTATGTTTGTGTTCACATATCTTCGGAATTACAAGTCCGATTTAAATATTTTTTTGTTGTACTATATAGGTATTTTTTAACTTGGGAGACTTCTGCAAGTTTCATCAAAATAGGTTTAGTAGTTTTTGAGATAGAGAATTGAATTCTCAATTTCGTACAATTTTTAAGTCAATTTTATCTTTTAAAAAATAATATTTATTCGTCACAAGACGTGTACTCCATAGCGCGCATTGAACCAAACTGCGCAGTGTCGTTTGACAAACCGTTCAAACCGACATCAAACGGTTGCATCAAACACGTAAGTTTTGAATCAAACCGTTTGATCGTCTCGGGGGCCCTTTACATTTTACTTGACTCTGGTCTTAAATGGTACTATAATCCTTTATCTATGGTTAATGGCATCCCGTAAATTAAAGAAAATATAATGTCAAGCGTAAATAAATTAATGTCAAGTTTGACATTGACACTACATAGGCACATAATTCAAAAAAGTCAAAAGTGGACACTTTGGCAAATCATGTTCATGGATTTCCTTGTGCTGTGAGTGTGATAATTCAGTTTATTGAATAAGTTAAATAAAATATTAGTGTAATTATACTGTCTCAAGTTTTTTATTGTAAGTAAAAACATCTCTAAATTAATGATAATACCATGTCATTGAGAAATGTCCATTTTCATAGCCAATTATTTTTTGTTCATTCCGAAACGAGTTTTTCCAATGGTTAATTCGTAAAATACGTCAGCATAGCAATAATTATGAAATATGTAAATCACTTAAGCAAACAACTATAATATTATGAGCTTGTATTCTTGTAATAGGTTACTTTAGTTCGAACGAATAATCTTTTGGTGAGTTGAACATTTAGCGATTCAATAAAATTCAGTGCCTACGATCATGATTAAATTAGGTGTATGTGTAGTGAGGACTTGAGGAGCTTATATGGCTTCGATTTGCTTATGATTCTTGTTAGAAGTAGTGTAATCAAGAAATAATGTTTATCTTTTGATATCAACTCTTATCTATATAACATAAGTTTCAAATATTTTTTCAAATAATACTCTATTGCATCTTGAATTTTCACGTCTAAAAAATAGCTTAGTATGATTTCGGTACTTAAGGAATAATAATTATTTAATTTGCATAGTGGGTACAAAGATCACTGTGGTCTTGGTAGCTTTATTGCAGTTTATCTTGTGTTAAAGACTTTGTGTACCATATTATATTATTACCTTAACTAGATGATCAATTCATTATCACAAAGGTGTATGAATTTTATCCCAATTTAATACTTCAGTCGGAATTTCCAGGAATTGCTATTGTATTCTATTGTTGTCGCGATCACCGGTGCTCGCACGGGGCCTGAAGGATTAATATAAGTAATATTTATCATAATTATGTGCACTTTTTTAATTTTTTCAAAATATGAGGTGAGATAAGTGTGTGATATGAAGTTACCACTAAGTTATAAGTTATCTAAAGAAAATATTAAATAAATACCAATTACTAAAAAATAAAAATGCATTATTCTTATAGTCACATGTTTGGCTAAAATGAAAGCACACTCTCAAGTCTCATTACTTTCTATGACACACTTTGGGTTCAACTACAATAGTTGCTGAGATTGAGATGCAGTAAAATGTGAAAGTGAAAACTTTTTACAATAAGTAATTATGTTTCATAAAAAAAGACATACATCTAATGTGATATTATGCAAAACCTATATGTACTAAAAATTTGAAACACTTTTTTTAATATTCTAGCCTTTACTGTAAAATTTGTTGGTATTGTAAAATTTCAAACAATAGTTATTTAGTAATTAACTTCTTCTCTACTTCTTTTTATAGAATATGGCAGACCAAAATCAGACTGGAGAAAATGGTCCACCGAAAGGACTTCCCGCCCTGAAGGCTCACATCATAGCCAACAAAATAGATGTGGCGTTGTGGAGCATCAGAATACTTACCGTGATGTGTACTATTGGCTATGTGTTTCCTCTCTTCAACAAGTAAGTTATTTTTTTAATTATAGAAATAAATATTAAATTATTATAAAATTATGTTTAGGTGTTATAATATTTTCAAATTTCTATTAATTAAAAATAATAAAAACAGGGAAGTTCATTAATTTTGAGGTTTTTATAGCTGTAATATATTAAAATTTACATAAATATTATTAATACTCTTGTACTTACATTTTTAAAAACATCTAGTGGTCTAAAATACTCATCTATAACCATTAATCCCTCAATCGTGGCATAAACGAGATAATAGATTTGTATTGTTATTGCGGTCGCATGCGACTGTTTGGGGCTTGAAGCATTAATCAATAATCATAATATTCTTATTTCAACCTTAAAGAAAAATACACAATAGAATGTCACAATCATTCATAGTTTTCTAGCTGGCTTATTTAAAATTTAAGCTACTTTGTTTATTATTATAATTGAAAATTTGTAGGACTGTTTTAAAATTTAATAATTATAATATAATATATACTGTATTGGTAAGTATCGGTATTTTTATGGAAGTGGAGCATAAAATTTCAATATTTTTTATGTTGTACAAATCATAATTCATGTTGTACCGCAAACATATTTTGCAGTAAACTGAAAATTTGGTTTAATTTTCTATTTTCCTGTTGCAATTCAACCCATTTTAGTATAAAATTAATGTAAATTGTTTAAATATTAATATTTAAGTATTCTTGTTTTGTAAAAACATGGAGTTTGTACTTCTTGTGAGCAATGTTAAAAACCTGTCCTGTTGACCTTGACAATACTATTTTAGTATTTATATATTACTAGACGTTCCGCGCGGCTTCGCCCGCGTAAATTAGATATTTCACAGACAAATTATTATTTCACAAAAATTTGCATAAGATCCTTCATGTGGTCTACTTCTTATCTATGCCAAACAACAGAAAAAATAGGCCAAGAGCGAGTTGGACTCGAGCACGAAGGGTTCTGTACCATTAAAGAGCAAAATTAGGTAAAAATGTGTTTTTTTTTTGTATGGAAGCCCACCTTACTGAGTATTTTGTACCTAAACATTTCAAGTGCCTACCTATTGCCATTATCGATAGGTATGGAGCATAAAACAGCAAAAAAATTACGTTTGTTGTTTGGGAGCCCTCCTTAAATATATTTAATTTATTTTGTTTTTAGTATTAGTTGTTAAAGCGGCAAGTGGCAACAGATATACACAATCTGTGAAAATTTCAGAAATCTGAAATACAGCCTGCTCCCCGACAGACGGACAGACAGACATCGAAGTTTTAGTAATAGGGTCCCGTTTTTACCCTTTGGGTACGGAAACCTAAAAACTGCACCAGTAGTTCGTGAAATCAGCCCTTTCAAATAATTTCCTCCCCTTTTTTCCACATTTTCCTCCATTTCTTCGCTCCTATTAGTCTTAGCGTGATAAAATATAGCCTTCCTCGATAAGTGGGCTATCTAACACTGAAATAATTTTTCAAATCGGACTAGTAGTTCCTGAGATTAACAAACAAACTAAAACAAACAAACTAACAAACTCTACCGCTTTATAATATTAGTATAGATGTAGCTTGGTAAGGATGATCATAATCATTTAGAAATGTAATGTGATCCTTTTTGATATGCCAATAGTAAACAATAATATGATCAATCATTATCACTAAATTACGTTTGCGACAGTCTGAGGACTTAAAAAAAAAACAAAAAATATTTAAGTATTTATTTAAAATTAAAAATTACAATTTAAAATTAATAATTCTAAAAGTGACTGTCCTAATCGAAGTTAGATTAAGGAGTGACAATATATTAAATGAAAAGTATGCTTCTGGGATTAAAAGAATGGGGACCTAAAAGAATAGCCTATTGTAAGAGATTCGGAGAAGTTGCTGGCCACCGCTGTGGGAAAGTTGCAGGAGCGCGAAGTCAACTGGTTTGATTCATTAGGGTTCCTTAATTACTATAATAATAATGTAGATGTTTTCTTAACCATGTTGTCATAACAGTTACTATTTTATTAAGAGTGGGTTGTCAAATTTTGCTGTGTTTTCTAATAAGTATTACGATCCCGGAAGATGATTGACTCAAATGAAATTAAGATTTATTTAATCATTGTATATTTATCTGATATTTGGCTAACGGAAAACACGATTCACTTATTTTGACTCGATAGTTATATTTTTAGAAACTATGAATCTTTCTGGACTTTTCAACAAAATATATCTGTTAAGTACACTTATCAAGTTACTATCATTAAATAACTTGCACTGCTACAAACACACACTTTATAAAATAATAGCTAAAGAAATATTAGTATTGTATTTAGTTTTTAAGTAATTATCAAAAACATTTTTAGGTCTTACGACCTTTACTTTCGTGCTATAATGCGGGAACCGTTGTTACGCGATATTGTTCACTGTTAGCTGCAGCGTAAAGCACATTGTCCGGGAGCACGATTCATGGAATCAATTGTATCACGGTTGGAAGACAGCGGTGTGTGTAGGCGGGCCTAGCGTTTCAATGACAGTAGGCTCTTAACTGTCGCGAATATTCCAATGAAAAATTTGTGTTGATCATAACATAATATGTAAAATTCATTAAAAATTTATACATAAGTCACAGGTTACACGGTCAAATTTTCATCAATCTGATCCATCCTGATTGACGGAATATTGACGGTTATAAAAATTTCGTATTAAAAATACGATCAATCCGCGGCGAACACGATCTCATCAATCCGTACCGGATTGATGGATCAGATTGATGAAAATTTGACCGTGTAACCAGTGACTATTATTGAAATAATTTTGGAGATTTGATACGACGCGATGTTGCCTTGGAAGTTTTAACTTTACAAACAACATTTTTTATATACATTGACAATAAATTGCATCTTTAATGTGTTTTCCTCAAAATGTACTTTTCATGAATCATATTATAAACTCCTAAAATAACAATATTTTTAGCACCTTTAAAATCTGTATCTGTATTATAAGTTATAAACTTATAACACACAGCTGCTATGGCACATACTAATTGCCTACTATGCCACATAATTATTGACAATAATAGAATGTAACCCATACTTAAAACTTACATAATACCTTAGTAATTATTAGTACATACTTCTGGTTATGTGCCTTTAATGGTTGAAACCAAAAACTAAAAGAAAAAGGTTTACGAATATGTTTGTTGCTATTAAAAGCTTCAGGGAAATGGTCTTTTTACCATTTCCCTTACCAGCATTTCCTGCTATTCAATATTGACCTACGAAGGGCCGAGGGCCCAGCGAGGGCATCATAGAGTAACAAGCTCGCGTACTGTAAGGACACATTCCGTTTGATCCGAGTTCGGAAAGTGTACAGTGCGGTTATGGGACTATGCCTACCGAGCGATTATTATTGGATGTCGCAGGATGAAGGATGAAGGTTTCGAATCCGAGTAGAATTACACATGTTGAATCAGGGTTCTGTAAGTAAACGTACGTAGACAAAGTAATAATAATATTGTGTACTACATTATTATTTCCTCCACAGCCCCGTGTCAGCGTTCCACAAAGCGGTGTTGGGTAATGCCGCGATATCGGCACTGCGGCTGCACCAGCGCATCCCAGCCAGGGAGATCTCCATATCCAGGGAGTTCCTCAATCGCTTCTTCCTCGAGGACAGCGCCCACTACCTCTTCTACTCCATCATCTTCATGAACACAGCGCCTAATCTATGTATCCTTTACAAAAGTACCTCAAGGAGCACTTCTATCTCCCACCTTTTTTATAACTTCTACGAACAAGAGTGATTTTTACGACAAATTCTTTATCGCGTAATATTAATATCGGATAAAGTTGATTGCAAAAGCTAGATTAAATCACGTCTATTTAAGGTAGTCGTTAGCTACATATATTATATCTAATTTAATAAGGATTAATTTATTATCTCAGAACATATTAAAATATCAGTGATAATAACTAGACATAATTCATTGTACCTATTTAATTACTTAATTAGAACAAAGTAGTGAAGTACTTGTGAAAGTAGAAGACAGATATAATAATGTAGGTATTATTCACTATTTCTGTCATATACTCATAGTATAGTGCTACATTCTCACAGTCAACAATCGATACGACGAGTATCCGTGACCCGCTCACCAGCCTATTATTATTTACTTTGTACGTAGTAATACTTTTCTGTTATAATAACAGTTCTTGCTTGAAGTTTTTTTTTATGTTGAAAAACTTTAATTTTTATGAGTTTTTCTGCTTTGAATTTAACTCTGTAGTAGAGTAACATCTTACGTCATTTACGACTATACGTTTCACGCGGCTCCGCACGCGTGAATAAGGAATTTCGCAAGAACTGTACATTCTCTTGCAATAAATAGTAGTCTCCTTCCCCGTACCCTTCCTTACTCTACAATCCTATATACTTACTTTATAATCCTAATACATGTATGCTAAATGACATAAAAATCGGTCTAGACTCTAGACCATTGATTCCCAAAGTGGTCCAGGTGGACCCCCAGGGGTACACGGGATCCCGACAGGGGTCTACGCTTGCGTAGAAGAAAAATGGGGGTCCACGAGTCGTTAACGGGGATCTATAAAAATCAGGTGACTTGACTTCTCCTATGAATATAGGCAGACAATATTATATTAGCAGATTTAAATATATTACAGAGCGAGGAGATTTAGAAATAAGTAAAAATGTGGTAATTTTTGTGTTAAATAGCTGCAAAACAAGAAAATATTTGCGTTTACTTTTTACCACTCAGAAGTGGTAAAAAGTAAACGCAAATATTGGCTCCTTGTACTGTGAGTTGTGACTTGTGTGAGTCAAACTTACAATACAAAAAAGTAGGGGGGTTAGATGTGGGGGGTCCACCGGATCCAGCAAAATGTTTAAAGTCGTCTATGACAAAAAAAAGTTTGGGAACCTATGGTCTAGACTCTAGACCAAGGCTGGCCAATAAATTTTCCAGGTGGGCAAATTTTCATAGGCTGTGGTAGCGCCGGGCCAAATACCATAAGAAATAAATTATAGAAAAAGAGACAAAATAAGCTTTAATTTACTTTATTTGTAAGTTAGATTAAGTACCAACATAATAACAACATTACTTATTTCTATTTTTAATGTGAGCTGTGAAGAGGTTTTTGGGATATTAATTTATCGATATTTGGTTTTAAGTCTGATGTTGATAGTACAATCAAATCCGAAATGTGTTTTGCAGTGAGAGATGAGCGAATTTAATTTTAATATATGACAGATTGGAAAATGCTTTTTCACACACATAGGTGGAACCAAACCTGCTTAAAATTTGCATAGCAAGGTCGCGAATTGTTGGAAAATTTTCACTGGAAACGCATTTCCAAAAACTTGCAAAACTTTCTGTTAGCTGCTCTGAAGATACATTTTCGTAGAAAAATTGTTTCAGGGCAATGTGGTTTTGAAGATCTGTCACTTCGAGCTGAATATTTGCTGGATATTCAAGCAGTTCGGTAGACTTGATGGTAAATGGATTTATAAACAGCTGAATATTTCTTTTGTCCAATTCAAAATCCTGGAATCTGTTTTCAAAAGACTCTTTTAAACACTTTATTTTTGATAGGTACTTTGTGATGTCAAGGGCAGTGATCTTTAATCCTTCTTTTACACTTGTAAGTGTTGGAAAATGATCGACTTTATTTCTCTCCAAGTTTGCTGCAAACAAGTCCAGCTTCCCTTTGAAACCATTGATCAAGTTCAACATTGTTGGAAGAGAACAATCTTTTCCTTGCAATTTAAGGTTCAGGACATTCAGGTACTTGAATATGTCAACTAAAAAAGCAAGATCGCAGAGCCATTCTGAGTTTTCAAGCAGAGCTCTCTCTGCTGGCAACGCTTGTTTTTCTTCCAGAAATTCCAGAACATGTTGCCTCAAATCATAAAAATGTTTCAACATTTCGCCTTTGGATAACCAGCGAACAGCGCAATAAAGATGTAATTCGCCGTGTTCTTTTACTTCTTCTTCAAACAACGTTCTGAATTGTCGGCGCTTAAGTGCTCTGGCACGTATAAAATTAATGCAGCGTACTACTGGGTCGATCACATCCTCGAACGTCATGTCTTTAGCGCACAATGCTTCTTGATGGATAATACAATGATAAGAAAACAATTGTCGACCAATGTGATTTTGCAGCAAAGCTACAGCGCCATTGGTTTTCCCCATCATCGCAGGTGCTCCATCAGTGCAAACTGAATTGCATTTATCCTAGTTTAGGTTCTTACCCTCAACGCAACCTTTTAGTTTTAGGAATATATCCTTACCTGTGGTCGTAGTTTCTAGTTGACAGAGGTCCAATATATCTTGAAATATATTAAAATTGCCATCAATACAGTGTACAAATACAGCTAACTGCGCCATACCGGTTAGATCGCAGGTTTCGTCCAATGCAAGTGAAAAATATTTACATTTAGTTAATATCTCTGTGATTTGACTGTTAATGTCTGTTGACATCTCTTCTACTCGCCTCATCACTGTGTTGCGCGACAGTGAAATATTTTCTGCCATGGCTTTAACCTTCTGATCATTGCAGTTCTGCGCAAAAATTGATAAACACTCTTTGATCATTTCCCCATCAGAAAACGCCTTTTTCTTTTTAGCCAAGAGTGAAGAAATTTCATACGACGTTTTAACCATGGCTTCGAGTTCTTCGTGTCGTTTTACAAAAATATTTTGCTGTGAAAATAAATCTTTCTTCTTTTTCTTTATAAAATCTGTCCTTAAAGCTGACCCCACTGGATACTCTTTGTCGAATTTCATATGGTTTTGCTTGAAATGCCGCTCTAAATTATATTTTTTTGCAACAGCTACTGTTGCCGAGCAAATGAGACACACAGGTTTTCGGGCTTTGCTTTCGGTGAAAAGGTATTTTGTTTCCCATTCTTCGTGGAACGTCCGAGAGTTATCCTTTAATCTTAATGTACTCGTACTAGGTTTGCTGAGAGCCATACTGAAACAATAAATTGACTTTTAAACTACATACTAACGATTTTTGAATTAAATGAAGGTAAGTACTTAAGTCAAATAAAATGATTCGATTTGGACTGGCACCGCAAGAAAATATCAATAAAACTTGACTACCTTCCTACTTAAGATTCGTAGGTACAAATCCTACATTTGCAACACAACAAACCAAAAGCTGGTCGGTACAAAAACTTTAGATTGGTAGGTATCTAAACCAAAATCACGGAGAGTATTTTAAAATCACTTACCTGCAGAAGAGTTGCAAAGTTTTGATACTATTCTTTCAAATTTACAAAAGAAATTGTCACCAAATTAATTAGTAATTCAAAGCAGTTCAAAGCACGTTCATTAAACTGCTCTATTCGTGCTCGTCTGCTGCTATTCTGATTTCTGGCTTCTGCAGTCTGCTATTGTTCCGGCCCGCCCCGCGCCGCTTTCATTCGCACCCCGCACACATATGGGACCCAGATGGGTGCGGGCGGCGAAGAATCGACAATACCCAAACGTTGCGGATCGGTTGCACTCGGGAACGGAGTACAGTTATTATAAATTATAATATTATATTCTGTGACTCGGACGGGAATAACTATTTTCGTTTGAACCGACCTATCAAGTGGAAGCAGTGCCATCGCGCGCCGGTTATCTGGCCTACTGACCAAAGTGCTGGCGGGCAACTTCAAATGCCTTGGCGGGCCACTTCGTGGCCCGCGGGCCTGGGATTGGCCAGCCTTGCTCTAGACTACTAGAGTCTAGTTACTGAGGTTAGCGCGTTCAAACAAACTCTTTACCTTTATAATATTGCAGTTTACAGCTGTTATAACATTCAACAAAAACTTAAGATTTATTCTTGTAATTATACTTGCAAAAATAAAGTTAAATATATTAAATAACCGCGACATGGTCAATGCCATCTACATAATATATTATGAGGTACATAAGAGTTACAGGTCTAGGTAAAGCGGTCGGTTGTCGCTTTTACTTTTACCCGAATTGCCTTGTTTACTCAACTAGGTGTTATGCAAGTAAATCGAATGTTGCATGTTTCTACTTTACAGTGAATTAGTATTTTTAATGACGCTCAATGGGAGGTACACAGTAAACGAAATATACTTAATATACTTAATATGGGCGTACCCAGGATTCCAGCTAGGGGGGGCAGCATGGGCTAAAAAAAACAAAGTATTCGGTTATTTCCTTAGAACTATAAAAAAGCTATCCTTTTTGTAAAAAAAATCAAAACATGGCTCTCACACGTGCAAAATCTGCCTTGACCACTTTCCCTTTAATCCCTATTAAATTTTCGAATTTTTCAAAATTCGAAAATTTAATTTTCAAAATTCACTGCCGTTTTACACTACCGTTATACATTTTTGTTTTATTTGCATAATAAACTGCACAAACCTCGTAAAAAGGAATCATATAAATAGGCTACTTGACCTACTTTTTTTCTTCATGCTAATCGCTTCTTAATCATTCATTTTCACAAAAAAAAACTAATATTTTAATATTTTAAAAAGTAGAAACCCATAAAAATGTTGATTGAAAAATATGCCTTTTAAATCGCGCCGAAAACACTGTCCGCCATATCCACGTCATATTTTTTGTATTTTATACTTTCTTTATTGAAAAAAAAAATTATGTGCTAAACGTACGAGTCTAACAGTGCCAAAAATTAGAAAAGAATTTAGAAATCATTTGTAGTATTGAAAACTTTTGGAGAAAAGTTTTGGCAATTTCATTTCCCAACTACAATAAATGGAGATAAATGATAATACACATATAAAACTGATGTTTTCATTGAATCATTCAAGAAAATATATTTTACAAATCTTTCTAGGCCTATTCTTATTATTTATATACAAAAAAAAACTTACATATAACGAGCGCGATAAATAATTAAAGATATTAAATTACTAGTGTGATGACGTCATATTCAAATCGGAAGTACCGCAAAAGCGTTTTCGTCAGTACAAATTAAAAAATATAAAATCATATTTTCAAATTTTGACGATAAGGGTGAAATATGTTTTCCTAGGCAATGAAATTGAATATAGGTCAAGCACTCAAGCAGCCTATTTTATTGCATTTTATAACTTGTTATGACTATAACAAATTTTGTGTTCATTAAAAAATATTATAATAAGCTATTAAATTAATGAAAGTGATCCATAAAATATATTATATAGTTACAGAAATGGATTGAAAAAAAACTAAATAATGACGTCACGTTGCATTCTGAAAAAGTAAGGGAGTATTCAGATGGTAGAGATACAATTTTCTTCTGTTTAGTTTATAAGCTCATTATTTCCTAACTGGCCATCTGATTAATGTATCTATGTAGTCAATATCTATTGCAAAACAATAGTAAATTAATAGTAATTGGTATTACGTCCAATTGCACCTCGGACGCGATTATTGTTTCTTGTCGTTTGAAACGAATAATATGTAGGTTGATGTTTTATCCAAGATTTTTTTAAGTTCCACTAATAAGGCAGCTGAATAAAAATAATGTGTACTCATACTCTTTTAAAATTCAGTATTACATTACAAAAAAAATAATAACTAGCTGACAGTTAACTCATGATTATTTTGTTATAATAGGAACTTAGATATCAGAATATTTTAGTTAGCAGTTAATTGACATAACATACGTCTCAAAAAACGTTTTAGTAATAATATCTTAAATATGTAATTGTCTTAAAATCTCCCATCGGCCCTCGTGTCATGGACCGGTTGTAAGTATGTATGTATATGAAGGTCAACAGAAACTTGTTTAGGTGCAAACTGTTTTTAAACATTTTATGGAAAATTGGTAACATGATGGACACGTCTTTATTTTAACTTTCTATCTTATTCGAAAGTATAACAGATTCGACTGTCATCCCATCTTGAACTGTAGTCTGCACCTGCCACCTACCAATATTTACCATCAATCAATCAATATGAAACTATTGTGCATTCGCCTACCTAAATACTTATCACGGCAATTTTATTTCATTAATCATTATAGATATAGTGAGGGAGCCCTAGAACAATTTTTTTGTGATTACTAACAAGCAAATTTTTGTGAGTAGCTACATTTTGATAAGACGAACAACATTTTTATTTTCGAAAAATCCTGAAAGTGGTAGCTAACAGAGATAGAAAGGATTTCATACTTTGACTTGATGGTCCTAAAATATGGATTGTTTTATTTGTAGGACAAGGTTACTCTTAAATTATATTATAACTATTAACCTACCAATATACAAAAAATCTGCTGGTTAGTCTTCCGTTTTAGGTACCAAGTAGTCAACCAAGTTTTGTTGATTACAGAACCCTAAAACGGAACCCTAACCAGCTGATTTTTTGTACATTGGCACATAATATTATATAATAGTGACATTGGTAGGTTAATAGTCATATAATATTGTTAATATACTTTTTTGACATATAATATAATATTGTAACCCTGTCCTACAAATAAAACAATCCATATTTTAGAACCATCAAGTCAAAGTATGAAATTTATTTCTATCTCTGTTAGCTACCACTTTCGAGATTTTTCGAAAATAAAAATGTATTTCGTCTTATCAAAATGTAGCTACTCACAAAAAATTAGCTTGTTAGTAATCACAAAAGAAATTGTTCTAGGGCTCCAATATTTATACTGTAGTATAAACAGTGTACCAATAGTAGGTAGGTACCCTTAGGTACCTTAATAATTTATGCCTTACAATTTTTTTACCTTAATTTAATTAAAATTATTATATTAAAATTAAGATGTCCTTACATTAAGGCCGTCCCCCGACCAAACGACCTTTGCCGAGATCGCACCAAACCCCTATTTTTTAACCGACTTCCAAAAAACGAGGAGGTTATATGTTCGGCTGTGGATAATTTTTTTTTTTTTTTTTTTTTTTTTTTTTTTTTTTTTTTTTTTTTTTTGTATGTTCAACGATTACTCCGCCGTTTGTGAACCGATTTTCGAAATTTTTGTTTTGTTGTATTAGGTTTCACTCCAATTTGGTACCATGTTCACAAAAGTGGTGACCTGATGATGGGATCCATGAGTAATCGAGGGAACTCCTCGAAATTTATATGGAAACATATGGTGATTTTGGTTTTATGTGAAGTGTACTAAGAATATGCTACCAAAAAGTCAAATATTGGGTCAAGGTATACCATGGTTTCGAAGATGCTGAGAGAACTCCTGACTCCTTATAGATACATGTTTGGGAGTTTCGGCGTTGTTTTAAGAACAGAAGGCATATGCTACTATGCAATTTATATTCATCATCATAATCATCTTCATCATCATCGTCATCATCATCATTACCACGTCGTGTTAAGGTCACCAATGTCTCATGGCACAGACTAGATAATAGTACAAGGCATAGGTATGGATATACTAATAATAATAATTATGTACTGTATAACAACACCTGTTTATTTAATACATGACGGCGGTCGGCGCCGTAGAGGCGACGGCGTCGCCGCCGCGCGGCGCATGGCGGCAGACGACAGATCGAATCCTTTACTAACTACTTTATATACAGATCGAATACTTTATTAACTACTTTATAAAATTTAAATAGACAAATAGAATTGAAATAAAGTTATTGTAAAAAGAGCATTTAAACAAAACAAAGTCATTAAGAGTCTTTTTAATTAGTTATACTTATTAATCGATAGATGGCGCACTAAGTATCGATTTGAATTCTTTATTACAAGAACAGCTGTCAATAATTATGATAATATTAAATATTATGAGTAGCTACGCTACATCCTATGCAAGTTTATACAATTTTTTATCTGATAGATCCTTCGATCGTGGAAAAACGAGACACAATAGCCTTTCTATTGTTATCGCAATCGCCGGTGACCGCTTGGGGCTTGAAGCATTAAAATTGTTAAATTACTTAGCACAACATGTTCACTTCACTGATAATAGGTATATTATTTTGTGAGTGTGAGTTGTGACTCTTAACAAATTGTAATAAGATACTTAGGTAAAATATACGCGAAGGTTTATCTACTAGTGTAACTAAAAAGAGTGAAATTATTATTATTTTTAACAAAAAATTAAAACCGACTTCCAAGGTAAAAACAATAATAACATTAATATGAACTAAAAAGTATTAAATAATTTCTACTATCTAATAGTGCCTTTTTCCGAATTCGGCTAAACCTCAACTATTTCTGTACTCAATCTTCATAATTTTGAAGTCGGTGCCAGTTCCAAAAGTTTCAAATATTCTGTCAGAGGACTGAAGTTTCAGCTATCTGGTACCGACTTCAAAATTATGAAGATTGAGTACAGAAATAGTTGAGGTTTAGCCGAATTCGGAAAAAGGCACTATTAGATAGTAGAAATTATTTAATACTTTTTAGTTCATATTAATGTTATTATTATTTTTACCTTGGAAGTCGGTTTTAATTTTTTGTTAAAAATAATAATTTTACTTGTCTTAGTTCAAAATTGTCCTAAAAAAAAATTTAAACGGGGAATATGTAGTTTATGATATTGTCGATCTATTGGCGTGTGTTTCAAATAAAAGTAATTTGTAAATACTAAGGAGATGCTGAATGTATACTTGAATTTTAATAAATTGGTTTTACTTTGGAAGCTGATATCATGAGTATGATAAAAAAAATAGAACATTTAAAACGTGGAAAGGAATGTTGAGATATTGAAAATTATTGCTGCATTTTTATTATAACTTTGTAGCTTTCAAATTATGAGTTTATAAGGCTTGAAATACGGTAATTTACGGTATCTCCGTAACAAAAACCGGCGCTATATCGAAAGTAACTTTACCGCAAGGGCAATTTTATACTTAATTTGTATGACTATAAAGTCGTGAATACACTGCGGCCAGAAGCTATCGGCTCGCTCGGAAAACATGCGAAAAAACGTAATTATAATCATTTAAAAAATAACTAGGAGCATTTAAGCAAAATGCTTCTATATGATTTTGAGTTGCAAAGGTGTCTATCAATTAGACTAATTTCCTACTATACATCTATTTTTAACCAACTTCCAAAAAACGAGGAGGTTATAATATGTTCGGCTGTGGATTTTTTTTTTGTATGTTCAACGATTACTCCGCCGTTTGTGAACCGATTTTCGAAATTTTTGTTTTGTTGTATTAGGTTTCACTCCAATTTGGTACCATGTTCACAAAAGTGGTGACCTGATGATGGGATCCATGAGTAATCGAGGGAACTCCTCGAAATTTATATGGAAACATATGGTGATTTTGGTTTTATGAGAAGCATCCTAAGCATATGCTACCAAAACGCAAGATTCTGCACCAAGGTATACTATGATTCCGAAGATACTAAGAGAACTCCGGATTCCTTATAGATACAAGTTTGGGGGTTTAGGCGCCGTTTTAAGAACTGAAAGCATATGCTACTATACAAATTACATTCATCATCATCATCATCATTACCACGTCAGAGTCACCAATGTCACCAAAATTAAACATAACAAAATATTCAACCTTATCTCCAGAGCGTAAGGCACACATTTGACATTACTTCTGAGAAGTAAGTTGCTTCGATAATACAAGTAACATGCTAGAGTGCACAGCTGTCACACTTACCAATCGCGGCCACGGGCGGCCGTAGACTTCACAAGCGATACTATGTACCTATTACAATAATAAAGATAAAGTTTAAAATCATATGACACTGAAAGCCTCGTCGCTGCTAAAATTCTGGTTTGGCGCGGCCCTAGCACGTGTCCATTTCGATTTTTTTAAATGTATTGTTTAAAATTATCTGCAGCTGATATTATATTTTGTAAGTGTGATTGTTAACAAATTGTAATAAGATACGTAGAATAGTATACAGGTGTATTAGGGTCGATTCACACCGGAATGGCGGAGGCGAGGCGAGCAGTTTCAGTGTCATGATTTTAAACTTTATCTTCATTGTTGTAATAGATAGTATCGCTTGAGACATCTACGGCCGCCCGTGGACGCTCGTGGCCTCTTGCGGCCGCCGGCGGCGTCGATTTCTCAAGCGATACTATGTATAATGCTACGTTTTGATGCTTGCCGAGCCACGGCAAGCCTCCACAAGCCACAAGCCTCCACAAATCTCGCTTTGCATTTGTATGTCGTTTTCACGCTCGTGAACGCGTCAGTGTATTACGTACATGCCCTTTGGTCTCTGTCCAAAAACCGACACTACTCCCGATCGTCTACAAGCGTCCGCAAGCTCACGCAAGCCAAGCCATTTCACCTGTTTTCACGCTCGGGCTTGTAGAGGCTTGCCGTGGCTCGGCAAGCATCAAAACGTAGTATTACAATAATGAAGATAAAGTTTAAAATCATATGACACTGAAACTGCTCGCCTCACCTCTGCCATTCGGTGTGAATCGGCCCTAATCTACGTATAGTACGCGATGATTTTACTAGGTAACTAAAAAGAGTGAAATTATTATTTTTAACAAAAAATTAAAACCGACTTCCAAGGTAAAATCAATAATAACATCCTTATAATATGAACTAAAAAGTATTAAATAATTTTTACTATCTCATGGTGCCTTTTTCCGAATTCGGCTGTTTTTGTTAAAAATAATCGTTATTAATAATGAATAATCTTCAAATTTCGTATTTTTAAGAGGTCATTTCGAAAATTAAATGTATCGAGGCAAAATACATTAATCGTGTTTCTAGTTCTTCTTAAACCTAGATAAGGCTATGAAGATATGTATAATTCATTACCAGATTTGTAACATTTCTGAGGGTCCTATAGTATTACAGTTTTTTCAATATAGCGCCTTGAAGTAAAATACGAATAGGCGCGTTTATCATTACCTGTGAGAACTGACTTATTTTCCTGGTTTTTTATCTGTTGATCTCTTATATCTTAATGTTTTATTTTAGATTTTGATAAAGTTAATCGTTTTAGCTAAAACGTAAAAAACACGGATCTTTTATTAATTAGGCAAAATGAACATTTGTTTTCAAAGAACTTAAAGATCTGTATTTACACATGATACAAATATTTAATAGTAGGTATCTAGCTATTGAACGTGTAGTTATATTTTGTTTTGAGTTGAGCAGTTAATAATTATCGTCAACCAGGCTCGGTCAAGGAAAACCGGTCTGGAAAATGAGTATTATAATAAATTATAATGTATAATATTGTTTTTATGGAGATATTTAACGGCCACTTCCAACTATAAAATCTTACTTTCTGTAAAAGAAGACAGATGGCCGTTTTCAGCACTCACCCAAAATCCCAAATCAGCAATTAATGGTACCTATCTCTTTAGTTTTTGCTTCTCACCAACGTTTATGTGTCACTTGACAGGAGGGTTCTGTTTTTCAAGACTTATGTGTTGTTTAGTATGTATTAATTGTTTGGAACGCTTCGCAGCCTAAACGGGTTCATGGATTTTAGCTCGAGAGTGACACTGGTTATTTCAAGATACAGTCCGATTTTTTAAATAATAGTTTTACTTGTTTAATTTAGTCGATAAGAGGTTCGCTGTTATAATGTTATTAAACTAAAGGTACAATGTCATTTTAAAGTTTACAACCTGAGGTTTTCCTTAACTCCGCACCAGTAATCTTGATACCAATATTTTTGTTTGCTCTACTTCACTCGGCTTCGTACTCGCTGACGATACTTGATGTAAGTATCAATTTTAACATTTTATACCACATATAAAAGTAGTCTGATAAATATTACACTTGTCTGCCCGCGTTGAGGAGGTATATCATGCGAACATTGTGAAAATTGAGTTGTAATTTGTGAAACGTTAATGAAAATAGACAACATAAATACTTTAAAGCATGGTGTTAATAATTAACAAAAGATAGAGATCAAAGTCAATAATCATGCTAATAAATTATATCAATACCTACACTAAGAAAGGCTATAGCAGAAAATGTATAATATTTTTTTTGTTTATGCTGGCCTGTAAGATGTAGTTTAGTTTGAGTTTGTTAACGACTAAGTAGCGCCGTTGCTACACATTAAGTTATCACTTTTTTATAGGACTGGATAACAATGATGTGAGTTTTTATTGCGAGTTACCTCGGCGATATCCTTAACTGATTGCGCAGTAAATGTTGCAGCAGAATGTCAGTTGTTTCAGTTCAAAAATCGGCCAAGTGCAAGTTCAGTACCATTATAGAGCAAAAATCAGAAAAAAGTTCCGTACCATTATAATATGTAGAGCAAAAATAAAGAAAATTAAAACCGGCCAAGTGCATGTCGAGCCACGCGCAATATAGGGTTCCGTAGTACCGCAATTTTTTTTTAATTTGTGTATGGTCAATGAGTGTACATAATTATTTTATAACGTGTTTTACACTACTAACAACATCATCTCAGTTGCTTTTAAAGGAATTGGAACGAAAAGTCCCTTTATACTTCGCCGAAAAACTTTTTTTTAGTTGATCGACTATTACTCAATAACTTATGAAGTCTTCTTATCCGTGATAGTTTTCCTTTTAAATTCACCACATTTCCTACTTCCGTGAATTTTTTCAGATTTCCAGAAACTACCGTTTAGCTGGTAGAAGGGGGGAACTGGACACTGGACTCTAACGATTTTTTCCACTTTAAAACTTAATATTTCACAAACGGATCCCTAAATCGGAAAATGATCTATGAATACTCATAATATTTTTAAAAAACCTATTCAACGACACCCCATACGACGGGGTGGGCGCGAAAAAAAAATTCAACCCCGCTTGATGTGTAGGGGAGGTACCATTAAAAAATATATTTATTTAATATTTTATGTACCATTTTGTTGGCATCATTAATATGTGCATTCATGCCAAATTACAGCTTTGTAGGTCCTATAGTCTCTGAGAAAAACCGCGGACAGACAGACAGACAGACGGACAGACGAACGGACAGACCGAAACTATAAGGGTTCCTTGTTGACAACGGAACCCTAAAAACCGACCAAGTGCGAGTTGGACTCGCCCATGAAGGGTTCCGCAGCAGCAATAAGAATTATTTCTATGAAATTATAAGGTTTTTGATTTATTTTAATATTAAATTTTTGATATAATGAAAGTTAAATTAAGGTTTATCATTTATGACGTATAAAAAAACTACTGGCTAGATCTCGTTCAAACCAATTTTCGTTGGTAGTTTTTATAGTAATGTACATCATATATATTTTTTTTGAATTATCATGCCCCTACTTTAGAAGTTAGATGGGGGGGACACATATTTTGCCACTTTGGAAGAGTCTCTCTCGCAAACTATTCAGGTTAGAAAAAAATGATATTAGGAACCTCAATATGATTTTTGAAGACCTATCCATAGATACCTTACACGCATAGGCTAGATGAAAAAAAAAATTTTTGTTTCATTTGTACCTATGGGGACCTTAAAACTTTTAATAATTTTACCATTTTTGTATCAAAATCTTAATGCGGTTCACAGATTTATCTAGTTTCAATAGTATAGACCTTATAGTTTCGGAGAAAAGTGGCTGTGACATACGGACGGACAGACAGACAGACAGACAGACAGACATGACGAATCTATAAGGGTTCCTTTTTTGCCATTTTGGCTACGGAACCCTAAAAAATTGTATGGGTACGGAACCCTAAAAAGCACACTAAATAAAAAACTAATAAAAATCAATCTAACGGCCGCACTTAAAGAGATTTAATACTTAATTACTTAACATACACACAAGCTGCACATTGTCAATCTCTTAATTTAAATTCAATTAATTAATAATAATTAAAAACTGCGAAGTGAGTGCGCCAGATACAGACATTATTTATTTATTATGTGTGCTGTGTGATTTAAATTTTTTTTTAGTTAGATAAGACAAATATACATATTATTCAAGCTGAGTTTCTGTATCTTTTATTTTCACAATCTGCAAGGTTTTTTGAGAATCGGTAGAATGGCCACATTTGCCTGACTGCACTTAGCTTCCTGCAAAAACACATTCCCCGCCTCGCAGTTTCTTTAGAAACGCCCCCTATAATATACTACAGTCGCGTTAGATTTTTTCTGATTTGACCTTCAAACCAATCGGATTTGGTCGAGTTTTTTAATGCTATTTATGACCCCTTCTAAACACTGGCGCAAAAAATCTGACTATAATTAATTTCAGGTTACATAATTTACATGTACCTACATGGCTGAACTAACTCTACTTTGTAGTTTCTACTTTGTACTTTGTAGTCCACAAAGGTACAAACTGACGTGTGTGTGTATATTTCAGACGCTCGGTCAGAACTCTATGTGGGTGGCGCGGCTGCTGATCTCGCTGGTGGAGTTCCAGTCCCGCACCATCCTGCGCGTCGCCGCGCTCGCCGAGATCGTCCTCTTCCCCGTCGTCGTCATCATGGCGCTCTTGTGAGTACATCCTTATGTGTCAAAGTGAAATGGTGTATTTATTTAAGACTACAAATTCTACAATCTACATAAGTTAGGTACATACAATGAAATTATGTTTATCTCGGAAAAAAATACTTTTTCCGTGCAGTAAACCAATATGTTGCTAACTCTGTTGACAAAATCTAGATTCTTGTTTCTTGAACCCATTTTGATTCTTTCCCCATCGCTTCCATCAAACTTATTATTGTGCACGGCTTGTAAGCTCAAAATTGTAAATACCGTTAGTAGACTAACTAGCATTGTTATAAAATATCGACTGAGTGAAAAACGAAATATATATTATTAATTATTATTAAATTAGACGAGGATGTCGGTCCAAGATAACTTGCTCCGTTTTCCTGCATTATGTTATTAAGTAGATTGAGAGTACATTATATTTTTTATAATTTTAGTTGTGTTATACTAATTTATTAGTGTATAAATGATTATATGGTTCATCGTCATTTAAAGTTGTTTTAAAATTTAACATCGTCATCTTAATGTAATCGCTGGAATAGGACCGGCTCAAACAGTTACTAAAACATCAGTTTCTTTTGTCTTCAGCGGATACTGCGGTCTGATGACGCCGTTCGTGTACTACTACTTCGTGACGTGGCGGTACACGTCGCGCCGCAACCCCTACACGCGCAACACGTTCCGCGAGCTGCGCGCGCTCGCCGAGCGCACGGCGGAGCGGCCGGCGCTGGCGTTCGCGCGCCCCGCCATCCTCGGTGCAGTGGCGCTCGTGTGCCGCCTCGCGCCGCCTGCCGAGCCGCAGCCACAGTGAGTAACAGTTTTATTAACCAGCTATGGCGCCCACAATTAGCGCCACATTCCCGAATCGCGTTATCAAAGTTTTCTAAGTGCGTCGGTATATATACGACAGTTGAAATGTATCACGAGGGCTCCGGCCTGACCGAGCATAACACCTCGCACGGAAGATCTTCCTTTCCGGCCACCTCGTTATATCCTGACACAGCCTAGTCACGGTCATGGTTACATGTAATAAAATAAGGGCCTTCGCTAGCTGAGACGGACGCACTTGCTTCAGCGTTGTACAGCGCTGAGGCAAACACAGGCGGTGTTCATACATTTGAGAGCCCGCCGCTGGCATCCGACTCGGAGCGGGAGGCTCTTAAAAGTCCATAAACAGGAACCTATGCAGTTTTTTCGGAAAGTAGATTCCGGACGTCTAAATTGGGACCGGAGTGCAAATGGCCAAAGCAGTCCAAAAATTATTTATGAACAGATAAGCATATAATATCAATAATTGAGTATTTCAACAAAAATTTTTTTTTGATAAATGGAAAGATCATAATTATATAAGTTTTATAACAAAACATTTTTGTTTTATTTTTTTTCGCAATAATTCAAAAGTTATTTCAAAATAAAAATTGGAAGACACGCCGACAGCTCCGGCACTAACCCAAGGGCGTGTGACGTCATAATGTTCAAATGTAATGATGTCAAACCACAGAACAATAAAAACAGTAGTACTAACATGCTACGAATTGTTTAACAAACAAAATATGTTTTTAATGGATGCGTACATCTAAACCCAAAGCCTTAAATATATTAAAACTGAAAACCAAAACACATCTTCAGTACTAAAAATAGAGTTTGTTTTACAATAAACAAAACGGGCACGTAAGACATTTCTTATTTCGAGTCATAGGAGCATCAGTTTACATTGTGGATTTACTAAAAAGGTGAACGCAGATTTGGCCGCACCGCATGCACCGCAGTCGCCGCATTCGCAATTCTTCATATTATTATGAAGTTGCGAAGACTGCGGCGCGGGTAGGTAGGTATGCGAGCTTGCCTATAACTTCATATAAAGAATTCCGAATGCGGCGACTGCGGTGCGTGCGGTGCGGCCAAATCTGCGTTCACCTAAAAGTTTAGCTACGTCCATGGCATACTTATAGTTACAGCAGACAATTTGGACCTTAAACATCAACGAAACAAGGGTATTATTGCCTTATACTATTGAAATGTATTTAACATTGTGACGCACATCTCAATCATGGCGAGTTTATAAGTCACGTGACTTTATTTTAATTTCATGAATTTTTAATTGCTTATATTTAATAGAAAAAAACATTTTTTAAGGTTCTTGCATTAAATATCAATATTATTAATAATAAGGTTACAGGTAAAATACATTAAAAAAATGAATAATATTTTTTTTTGATACACTCAATTTAGTTCTATTTAAATAAAATAAATACTCAATTTAGTAAATCAGTTATCACATATTTTGTACCCCTTTTGAAGTACTCGGTCCATAAATAAATTACAGTTAGATTGAATAATAGGGTTCTGAAACGGCTGTATAACTATTTACAATAATAATTGAAGTTAATTATTATTGGTGCTTGGTACTTTATATTATCCTTTTTGTAGGTTGTACATAGGGTTAGGTTAGGTTAGGTTAGGTTGCCAGCCGTCCGGATAAAGCCGGACACAGTCAGGCTTTTCGCTTGCGTGTCCGGCCTAAATTAAAGGGAGTCCGGCTTTTGTAGAACCTCGAATCTATAACTTTGTAAAAATCCTACAAATTTTACACCCTAATGATGTGTAAAATTCTATCTATTAGATGATTAATTGTTTTAATAACAGAAAACGTACTTCTATACTAAAAGTTTAGATTATAAGTACTCGAAAGCAAGGATATATTTTGTACTAATGTCCGGCCAAGCTGACTTCTTTGCCCGGCTTTTCGGTCTAGCTACCTGGCGGCTGGCAACCCTAGTTGTACACATGAAATATACATAATAATTAACAAGATCCAACCGTAATTAATAATACTTAAATTTGATATGGTGTAAAACTTAAGTTTTTTCGTGTGATAAACTTCAAGTTAATAAAATTTTTTCTTTGCAGATAACCTTCGAGACTGTTCCAAGCAGGTGGAGGAGTTACATCACGTGTTGCATGTAAAATATTACACGCGTTCCAAATGATGCAGTATGTATCTACATTCATGTGACAAGTACACCATGTGGGACAATAAATTAGACAAATGTTAATTACACCACACAATTTTGTATAGATACCATAATGATGTTTATTTATTTTAATGTTACATAGTAAACTGATAAAAACTGTACATTGCGTCCCAGTCTACATCTCGAGTTTCGTAGAATTTACATATTATAGAAATTATTATAGTCACAAATTTAAAGCACCTTTTACATAACTAAATATCTTTATATGCCTTGGTTGTATCTTTTAGTATTATGGGATGTTTACGGTACTTCATGTAGGTAATTTAAGTTTATAGGAGTGAAGATTTTTGGTCCAATTTATGTTAGAGAAATAGTAATTGCTAGACGTAATATAGCTTGTAACGAAAATAATTGCATTTAATGATGCATATTATTAACCCTAAAAATGTTAATTCAACTTTTTATATACAATTAATAAGTAAGTTTTTGAAAAGGGTTATTCTAAGCATCGATGAATGTCTACTCTGAGAACAGCAAAGACTATTATAATAATAATAAAAGCCTTTATTCACTGACCACTTAAATTTTACAGGATATACTTATCATTAAAAATTAATACAGTTGTTACTTATTGTTTATCTTACTTTAAACTAAAACTTAAACTAATCAGCAACCATTTTATTGGTCAGGTTGTCCTTTGACATAGGCCTCCCCTAGTTTCTTCCAATCTTCTCTGTTACGAACTAGCCTTCTCCATCCATTTGGTAGATCGTCCTCCCATCGTTTGATTTGGCGCCCTTTCGTTTCCGCGCAAAGACTATTATTGTATTGCAAATGTTACATAAAGTTGTTTTTTGTATTGTTTGGTTGTTACGAGGTTGTTTAATTTTTTAGTTTATAATTTAATGCAATATGTAAGCGATCAAAATATCATAAAAATATATAACTACCGGAAATAGTTCATTTCTATACATTTTACACTTACAATTATTGAGACCTTTATAATGAACTGTTTTACATGAAAATTAGAAAGGATCTAGATAAGAATAATAATAAATCAATCAGTGCATATATCGGCACAGCTGTATGTTTTTGTATTTATATAAAATTGTACCTGCATTTTGCACACGGTTTGGGATGAATGTAGCCTGGATTTGCAATAAATATATGGAACCTTCTTGGTTGTTTAATTGACCCTTTACTCTTTAGTTCACTTATTCCGTAAGGGATTAAAAAATTGGGCCCAAGTCCCAACAGCTATGTAAACTGATTAGGTTTTATTGGGTTGCATTTTATAACGAGCCCCCTGAATTTTTTCGACCTACCCACAAATTCTACGATTTTTCTTGTGCCTACTCCCAATATTGTTTCAATTCTAGTGAATTGACAGCCCATCAAGCCCCGTACGAGCACCGGTGATCGCGACAACAATGGAATACAATAGCGTTTCCGAGAATCCCCGATCGAAGGATTAATAGGAGTAGCCCATTTTTGTACTACAACCAATGATATTATATAAAAAAAACTCCAAGCAAATATGTTACTACCTCGCGCGTTGTGAAGACTCAAATACGACCCAATTGGGTCGTCTTTTATTTAGTCTGTCTCTTTTATGTAAATGGCATTTCGTATCTTTTGTTTCACTTATCTGTCAAAGTCCAATTTTGAATTTGAAAATTGTTCGGAAGAGATTTAAGCCGGAAATTAGTATGAACGTAACAGATCTATATTATTACTTCAGTCGGAATTTCCAGGAATTGCTATTGTATTCTATTGTTGTCGCGATCACCGGTGCTCGCGCGGGGCCTGAAGGATTAAGAGTAAAATATCATTGACTACAACTAAGTAGGGGAGGGAGGCTACTATTTGTGTAGTCACTCGATCGTCATGGGGACCTAGTAGGTTTATTACATTTGGTAAAGCTGATAAACAAATAATAAGAGCGTTTTTTATTTTAGCGGTGGGCTTAGAAAAGAAAGAAAACATATTCAGGAAATTGCATAATTAGGTAAATTATAAATATATTTTAGACAAGGACTAAATTATTTAGTTTAGTGCAAAATAAAATATCTGCGAAGCTTACGACAATATGAAGCTTTATTTTTTTTATGTCCCTACAGGCTTACCTAACCTTTGAATCGTCAGTGCTTTATATGGAAGCTTCTTTGGGGTATACTTAACATACCCTATCTTAATCTGACAGATCCGACGACATTTCAATATTCAAAAAAAATTTTTTGAAGTGAAAACTTCTTTAGCGGCGTTGAGCACTTTTGTGGGATGGGTAAAAACCATAGACTTAATATATACTGTCATATAGACCACCTGACAACCCGAAAATGCGTGACGATTTTTGATCTGTCAATGTGTGCGTGTGCTAGCGAATTTTACTATCGATAGTATTGTCCGATCGAGTAATTTTACCTGCGTTTCTAATATGAGAAATAAATAATATGCAAACTTGACAGATTTTGTAATTCAAATTAGGTATCATATATTTTATTCGGCAGAAAAAAGGTGACAATTGAAAAGTAGATACACATTTTTGGTTGGGGTGATTTTTCAATCGTCGGATGTTATAACATGAGGTTCTTATAAGGGTAAATAATATACACATTTTAAAGTTACTTACTTATTATTCAGGTAAAAACTATCTGACAAATGAGCCCTTACATTAATAGAAATGCAAATATAAAGTTGAAAGTAAACGACAAACATAGTATATTATTTATTCTTAAATTAAATACATATCATTATACCCTTACACCCCCATTACATTTTTAGATTAGTTTTATGTTCTTGCAATGGTGTGCGTCCCCCCAGAAAGCCCAATCGAGCTAGGTGTATTTTCAATATATCAGAATTTAGAGCAAAAATAGAGCACCTCTACAGTCAAGTAAAAAAATTGGAGCATTAATACGAACGACGCTGCGAGCTAAAAACCGTGGGCTTGCTGACGTCCTGTCCCGTCAGCACGCCCAAGCTAGATCTCGGGAACCGTTGAGAGTACTATCGTGTATTGTGGTTCAAATTTTCGAGCAAAATTGGAGCACTCTGCTCCCGTGAAATCAACTTCGAAACTAGAATGTGAAAGGAGTTAGACGTGATTAACCGGTGGGCTTGCTGGCGTCCTGTCCCGTCAGCAAGCCCACGCAGATCTCTGAAACGGTAATGATTTGGATTATGATTAAAAACTCTACAATAGAGCCCTATTTAGAGCACTCTGCTCCAAAAAAAATATTAATGTAGCTTCAATAGTTATCGAGTTACAGGCCTTTGAAAACGGGCTTGCTGACGTCGCGTCCCGTCAGCAAGCCCATTTGGAGCGTGAAAACTACTGAACGGAGAGTCGTCAAAAATATCTCAAATCGTAGCTTAGAATGAGAGAACTATGCTCCAAATAGATCAAAATCCTAGGTTCTACGGTTTTCGCGCTATCAGCGAAAAACACTTCAGCCGCCAAAATTTGTCGATTTTCACAATCGCGCGACGTTGCCGTTCCGTGCTACAAGCAAATGAACGCTTCATTTGCCGTTGGTGTACACGAGAATGAACCTTCCGATGGTTTATTTAAGAGTCTCTTTACTTGCAATCCTAAGATGGCACGTAGTTTATGTCTGATATAATAGACCAGCAGCTATCGTTGCTAATTCGACATTTGTAATCTTCTTGTAAGTTCATGTAAAAGTAAGCTTGTTTGCCTACTCCCTATATTGAAATGTTACCTAATAATATTTCATTTGATGTGATGTGAGTCAGCACAGCATGATTAAGGGCCTACATGAACCATAATGGCGCCGCCATTAGTTAAAAATAATTACTCACGTAAGTAGTACTTACCTACTTTTAAACGAAAACTCAGTTTTCAAGTTAGGCATTTATTTAGAAACAATCAATCGGCAAAATATAGAAAGCTGTGTAATATTTATTATTTTTAACTGAGAAATTATTTTTTAACTGATGGCGGCGCCACTTAGGCTTGTGAAGTTGTGATCTTAATAGAAGTGTTGAAATAAAACAAGAAACATACAAATGTGTAAATGTTATAATTGAAAATTTAAAATAAACTAACAGACAATATAAGTAAACATCGTAACAATAGGTAGGTATAGTGCAGAGTGTTGCCGTTTTATATTTTAGAAAAATGCTAACTTTTCGCCCGAAAAATGCTAGAAAATGCTAATTACAGTTTAAAAAGTGCTAAATAAAATGCTAATTTTATTTAAAGTTTTTATTACTTATAAAACAATTTATTAATCTTCTATTTTGAAAAATACCTGAAGGTAAAGCATTAATAAGTCAAAAATCTAAATCTTAGTCATTTATTTCGAAGAATATCTGCAGGTCAGCAACTTGTTCCTCCTGGCAAAAGTAACTATTCCTACTTTGACCACCGATTTAGTATTTTGTTTCAAATATAAAATTAAGTAGGTAAGTATATGTATTTGCGCCACTAATAGCTTATTTATTAAAAAAATCGAATTATATAAAAATTATAAATAGCTTTCATGGAAATTTCTTTAGATACTTATATTCAGTTTAATGAGAGTAAAATATAGAAATTGAAAAATTTTCGAAAATGGCGTGACAGTCAGAGACAGAACCAAGTCAGAACCATCACCGAGCCATCGCTCGAATGCACGAAATGATATCTCTTAACGATGGATGGGATTTCCTCTCAATATTTCTGAACGATGGTGGGTCGGGTCGGGAATTCCCCTATATAAAGTGTTGCCCTAGACAATGTTGAAAAAATGCTAAAATAATGCAAAATGCTAAGTTCCAAATTTACATGCTAAATTAAGTGAAAATATGCCAAATTTAGCATTAAAAATGCCAAAACGGCAACATTGATAGTGCTTAAGCCAATGATATTCTACATACAGATCTGTTACGTTCATACTATTTTCCGGCTGAAATCGAAGCCGAGCCAATACACAAATACACAATTGCACACATTGACGACAGACAACTGAAACAAAAGATACGAAATGCCATTTACATAAAAGAGATAGTTCTATTTTTAATCGTCGAACTGACGTCACAGACTCGCCACATGACTGTTAAGGTGCTCCCACACAGCAGTTAATAACGTTATAAAAATATGTAACACGATAACATTTTATAACAGCGTATAACATTCGCTACAACATGTCAAGAAATAAACGTGTTTTTGTTATAATTTGTTTAAGTTAAACAACAAAATATGTTATCTAACGTTATATAACTGCTGTCTGGGAGCACCTTTAGATGGTGACTTAAAGTGAACGCAGATTTGGCCGCACCGCATGCACCGCAGTCGCCGCATTTCGAATTCTTCATATAAAGAATGTAGAAGTTGCGAAGACTGCGGCGCGGGTGGTATGCGAGCTTGCCTATAACTTCATACAAAGAATTCGAAATGCGGCGACTGCGGTGCGTGCGGTGCGGCCAAATCTGCGTTCACCTTTAAATGCCTACAATTGCAGTTTATTTGTATTTTATTTTTATTAGAGCTGTAAAAGTAACGGAAAAAAGCGTACCCGTATGTATTCGTTACTTTAACTGTTAGTACTCGTTACTATCGTATCGTTACTCGTTACTTTTGACTTTTGATACCTCATACTTAACAACCAAGTTTTGTTGGTTATTGGGTTCAGTACCCAAAGGTTAAAACGGGTCCCTATTACTGAGACTTCGATGTCTGTCCGTCTGTTTGTCCGTCTGTCTGTCTCCAGGCTGTATCTCAAGAACCGCTATAGCTAGGCTTCTGAAATTTTTACAGATTGTGTGTTTCTGGTGCCGCTATTAAACAACAAATACTAAAAAAATAAAGTTAATATTTAAGTGGGGCTCCCATATAACAAACGTGATTTTTTTGGCCTTTTTGCTCGTAATCCATAATGGCAACATATAGACACTTGGAATTTTTACAATATCCTGAGTTATATATTATATACTTTAATATTTAATAATAAAATTAAAATAAAATAAATAATTAAGAGGCTCCCATACAAAAAAACACTATTTTTCCCTACTTTCACTCTATCACAGTACGGAACCCTTCGTGCGCGAGTCCGACTCGCACTTGGCTGATTTTTTTGTACATTTGATAGGTTAATAGTTATTTAATTTAAGAGTAACACTGTCCCGATCGTTCCACTTGACACCACCAAAACGACACCACCGCGCCGGTGGTGACATATTATGGAATCTCTAGAGTCTAGTCCATATGACACCACCGACTATTAGTGATGTTACATAGTTGCTTAGTTGTTGATATGAACTCTCTTTTTTTTCGTAAAAAATATTTTTTCAAAGAATAATTATCCTATGTTACTTCTGATACCTCCAAGATCTGTACAAAGGGGTTTGAAAATTTTTGTGTGGAGCCAGGCACACCTACTGTCCGCCATTTTGATTTTTTTTTTATTTTACGTCGCACTATAAACTTATACATTTCGATGGCGGACGTACAGGCGAACAAAAAATGTTAAATAACATATGGGCCTAAAATGTCAAGTTATAGAGATATATGGAAAACAATTTTGCTAAATTATTCCGATTTTTATTAGCATGAATGTTTGTAGTATTATCGAAACGCGGCTTTAATCATATAATTACACGTAGTAAATCTTATATTCTAGTTATAGTTACTTACAAGAAGTAATGACTCATTACTTCTTGTAAGTAACTAGAACTAGAATATAGTTACGTATCTACGGTGCCGGCGTTGCCGAGCTAATATGACATTGTCAAGTTTCAGATAGGTAGGTGTAGAAACAAGTTATTTTTACTCTTAGGTAACGTCCAAGATAATACTACAAACATTCATGCTAATTTGATACATTCTGAGAGGTATTTCAACGATTAAATATTATAATAAAAATTGGAATTATTTAGCAGAATTGTTTTTCATATATTATCTCTAAAACGTGACGTTTTAGACTCATATTATGTAACATAACATTTTTTGCTCGTCTGTATGTCAGTAATCGAAATATACAAGTTTTATAGTGCGACGCAAAATTGTAAAAAAATCAAAATGGCGGACAGTAGGTGCACCAAAAATTTTCAAACCCCTTTCATGATGAATGATCAAGTAGTTTTTGCGTGAAAGCGTAACGTAACAAACATCCACGCTTTCACATTTGAAAATTAAAATATTAAAAAGGATAATATTATTTGAAGACATGAGTGGAAGAATCGAACAAGTAACATTTCGTAACATACGGAAAATAAGTCATTTTTTCCCTTATTGTTTTAGCTAATATATCTGGCTACACATATAATCCACAGTTTTTCTGTTTCAAATAATTTTTCCGGCCTTAAAGCCTCCATTTAAGCAAAAAAACGGAAAGTTTTTTCATGTTACTTACCTTATTCTTCCACTCACGTCTTGATTTTACCTCTATAAATGGTAGAGCATTTTTTTTAATAGTGTTCTTCCTTTTTTGGAAACATATTTGTCAGTAGTTTTCAGATTGTTCTAAAAAATAATTGAAAATGTAATTAATGGAGGTATTAATTGCATACTTACATGTGGTAAGAGAATCAAGTTTTATTTACTTTCGAGCCATAATTGGTACATTTTCTAAACACACACGACGGCATTTTCAACTTATTTAGGTAAGACAAGACGCGGCACGTTCGTGACTGCGCTCCACCTGCGCTCGATGCAGACTAAATTAAGGAAGGGTCAGGTTAGGTTAGGTTAGGTTAGGTTAGGTTAGGTTAGGTTGGGTTAGGTTAGGTTAGGTTTTTTTTTTTTTTTTTTTTTTTTTTTTTTTTTTTTTTTTTTTTTTTTTTTTAATTTGTTTTATGCTGTTTTTCTCCCCTGACACATGTCAGAGTCCCTTGTTTATCTAATATGTTTTTGATTTCCGTGGTAATAGGGTTTCCTATTTTAAGTATATTTAGTTACACTCTTGTTTATATACTTTATAACGATTTTTTGACAATAGTTCTTATATCGTTGTTAATTAATTGTATAAAATTTTTACTATGTTACATGTTAGTTTTACATATTAATGTTATAATTATAATTTTGTATC